>OZ023231.1:30180056-30780056 GCA_964006365.1 Trididemnum miniatum | reverse complement strand
CTGGTTTTGGAAGCAAAAACATGCGGTTTTACTCAAATTTTAGTGCTAGAAATATTGGCAAAAAGAGGGGATTATCAGTTGCAGAAACGGCAAAAATTCTTACTTTAAACAAAGAGGGGTACTTGGGAAGACAAATTTTAAAAAGCTAAAACTTAGCAAAACAGAGATCCATCAAACAATTGTAAAATTTCGAGATTTTGCGAGTTTTCAGGACTTGCACAGGCCTGAAAGTCCCAGGGTTACCTCCCAAACGGATGATCACCTGATAAAATAGATGGTAGTGCGTTCACTAAGCAGTTCAAGCAAGAAAATTGGGTCGGCCTGGGAGCAACCGTACCTTAGAGCAACAAGGCCGACCCAATTTTCTTGCTTGAACTGATTAGTGAACGCACTATACCATCCATTTTATCAGGTGACATCCCTTCGGAAGTCAACCTTGTGACTTTCAGACCTGTGCAAGTCCTGAAAACTCGCAAAATCGCAAAATTTTACAATTGTTTGATGGATCTCTGTTTTGCTAAGTTCTAGTTTTTTAAAATTTGTCTTCCTTAGTACCCCTTTTTGTTTAAAGTAAGAATTTTTGCCGTTTCTGCAACTGATAACTCCCTCTTTTTGCCAATATTTCTAGCACTAAAATTTGAGTAAAACCGCATGTTTTTGCTTCCAAAACCAGAAATGCGCAAAAATTCTTATCATTTAGGCTTCACAAGCATCCTTTAATGCTCATGGAACATGAAAGGCTAATGTGACACTACATTAGCCCGAGTTTTATCATCTTCCAACAAAATTCAATTTTTATCCATTTGGTCTTAAACTTTTGAGCACGACTGTATGCTGTCTTAGACAAAGCAGCATCTGACTGCAAATACCTGTGGATGTAGCAAAATAAATGTGAAGTTTACGTTAGTAAATGAAGAACAGAAAAAAACAAATTTTACCACATTCTTAAACTCATAACTTTTCTTTTTAATCGCTTTCGCCTAAATTTCATTTCTTTACACTTTTAGCTGCATCTTTTATAATTAATTAATTATCATAGCATTGTAGGCTATATTTTGTCTTTATTCTTTTCTTGTTTTCGCTGTTGTTTCAGCAATAATTTTTACGTATAGTTTGAAATGCTACTCAAAATTAATTGTAATTGTTTTGCTGTAATTGGTCAACCTCTGCCTAGATATGCAATAAAGCCAACACAAAGGCTCTGAAAATTGTAAAGACATGAAGAAAGCAAAATTGATGATTTTCGCGTTTATTTAATTGTTTGTTGATTATTTCGATGGTTTGATGAAATGCATTAAGGTAACGCAAGACTAGCAATTGATGCAACTTTGTCGCGTCAGTCATATGTTATTTTAGATGCATTAGCTGCTCCTGAAGTTGAGGTTTCATCGACAACTCCTTTTTCAACCAGAATAACGTGGAGCAAGATAAACTACCCAGTTGATGCATGGTTTGTAAGGCTGAGCAGTAACAGCGATAATGTTCAGGTAGGTTTTTTGCATTTGCGGGATCAAATTCTTAAAATTTCAAATCAATTTTTGTGATTGGAAGAAGTTGAATAAAAAAGAAAAAAATCTATCCACTTAAAAAAGTTATTTCACAACACATTTTATCTGAATTTTTTACGCTACACCGGTGCAATGCTTTTCCTGTATGTTTTTGTAGTGGAGTAATGCAGCTTTTCCAGAATTTTCCAGTAGATTTGCTTGTGAAGTGCCTCTGTCAGGACCCCTGAACATAATTAACTAGTTTTCATGGAAAAACTTTATGGGCTAAGGCGATTCTTAGCAGTTTTAACAGTTAGAGACCTAAAATGACTTTGTTGGTGGTGCTTGCGATCGAAATAAACTCGTCTTTGTCATTGCACTCCGTAATGTTGTTTGTGTAAGCTGAGTATACGATTTAGCGCTGCACTTTTTTAGAACTATTGTGCTATAAGATAACTTTTTGTGTAATTTGTGCTTTGAAGATGTTTTATGTGTTTCTTTTATTGTGCAGCGAGACCCTTTAGTATCGGAGGGAAACGATTTTAGCGCAGAAGTCTTTGGCTTGGACCCCGATACTGAGTATACGATCACAGTAACTGGTAAAGTTGGGAAAACAACATATAGCAGAAGCGGCCGAACAAGAGTTAGAACAGGTATGCTGTTTAAACAAACATTGTTTGTATGCAGATAGTAAGGAGTGCTGCTTGTTCTCATCCACTTTAGTAACAGAAAAAAACAAACATTTATGATAACTTTTTTCTAAAAAGATTCTTTTTAGAAATTTACAGTAATACTGCAAATAACATATTTTCTTGTGGTTGCTTTGCTAGTTAGCGTCACTTATCTTTATTTGCATTCAGTGATGCTTTAAATCTTGCTGACCAATGACCATAGAAAATATGATAACTTAAGTAACGTTATCGCAGCTAAATAGAGAGGCTTAACCGATACTTAAAATGCGAGAAAAGTTTTATTTTTTATTTTTTGTTCTTTGTTGCGCTGTATAAAAGTAATAAAACTTGCTCCCAGTAATAGTACTAGCTCTGACCTCTGACAATACTTTTTTTTAGATTTTTTCTTAGCTCCCTTACTTGAATGTGACACCAGCCTTGCAACTGTTAGTAGCTTAACTCTTAAATGGTATGAAGCTACTAATGCTTCATATGATGCCTGGGTCTTCGAAATTTTCCCAGTCGACGGAAATGAACAACAATCAATGGTATTTGTACTTACTAAATCGTAAATTATTGGTTTTTGTTTGAGGGATGTAAAGAATGTATTAAACTTTAAAAATCGTGGGTGGTACCGCTTCTCCTTTTTCTACGAGTGTGGCCACGGTAAAAGTGTTGACGTAAAAGGAACAGAGTAGAACCGAGCGGGTCGTTTACTGAATCGCACTTCATTTTTCGAAATCTGCTACTAGCGATTATATCTTAAAGGAGTAGCTGAAAAAACGTTTTAGAGTTTTTTTCTGTTTTGCAGTTTTGTTTGCTTCACTATATGCAGAAAAACATGGAGAGATAGACTAATGTTAGTGTTTCTCGACAATTTTTGACTGACACTCTTCAGGAGAAATTATCAGAAGATTACCCAACTGTAAATGCGTTCTTTGTTACTGTACTGCGGATTACCCATAAAAACACAACTTACAAGAATCAATTTGTGCAACCACATAATACGTATTTTCTTTGCTGCTGTAGACTTGGGAAATTTCCAAACAAGGTGCTGAGAATCAGTATACTGTGCGTGGATTAATGCCTCGAACCGAATACATTGCCAGCATTCGCGGGAAAGTTACAACTGGAGGAAGAACATCTACCACGAACAAAGATAGAGTGTACTGTACTACAAGTAAAGATTGTTTTTGCCAAGTTAAAAAATTAACAAAAGCTTGACAATTTTCAAAGCACTGTGGTAAAAGAAGTTGTATATTTTACCAAAAATTTAAAAATCATTAGTAACTGCTGGCGATGCGTTACGCGGTACCATAACTGTAGGCGAAATAGGGTATTTCATTTCACAGATGACAAGTAACCTACTTTCCTTCATGTTCAGGGTGTTTTAACTTTCCATCGGTTGAATCCTGCCAGGTAATAGGCCTAGATTCTCGAAAATTGGGTGACCGTGAGTTTTGTGTGTCAAACCTTGGGTTGATGCTGGTTGCATCAACTTGATACATGATGTCAGACTCTGTGCGACTCGGTGTTTATGTTTGCAGTCATTAGTGATTGAATGTTTTCAGAATTAGATGGTCAAGTGGTAACAGCGTTCGCCTCTGGAGGAGCAGACTCGGGTTGGATTCCCAGTCGGGTCAAACCAATGACTTTAAAATTGGTATTCACAGCTTTCTTTCTTGACACTCAGCATTACAAGAACAGTGTGGAAAACAAGCCGGCAAGTTTACTTGTTGTGCCGCTGGGAAAAGCACTTAGCGGGATTCCCCCATCTTGGTGTGGTAGACAGATGGCCGGCAACTCCTAAGCGAGCTCCTATAGCGCGTTGATCGCTTTCTCGTGATAGGAGGATAAATATGTGACAATAAATTATTGTGGTTTGTTTTAGAGAAATATGTGTCCCGAAAAACTAGCGTAGTATTTTGAAGCTTATGACGTGAAATAATGGTCGTGTCAATAGATTTTTTAATACGTAATTTTTGGTGATATAAACAAAACTGTAGCATTCAAACAAATATAAAAATGATTGGTTCATTTTTAATTTTTGCTATTTAACAATTGCGTTTTTAAATGTCCAGGTTGTAACGTTAAAATAGAATAGACCCCAGAAACACGAGGATATGTTTTTTCAACAGGACCAAACTATGCCTTTGTGAAATAGTTGGAGTAACAGACAGAAATGAAAAAGAAATCTCTGTTTAAGAGCGGTTAACAGACTTGGGTACTTAATACTTCTAAGTTAGTTAAACTTTCAGCAGCATAAGCACGGTGAAAGTTGTAGTAGGCAAGAGCGATGATGCATTCATTTTATTTTATAGAAAGTTTAAGCATTCCATCAGTTACGATCGAGGAGGTAACACCAACAACGTTCCAAGCTAGTTGGGAATCCATCAATCATCCAGTGGACGAGTGGGTGGTAGTACTAAAACAAGTACAAGACGATGGTTATGTGTCGTATCCAGAAAGTGAAGAGGAGCTAATTACAATTAGCGTAAGTTTTGATTATTTTCGCGTGAATGTTTTGTCAAATACCGCATTTCACGGACGATGATAAAGCGCACCGGACTGTGAGACGCAACAATTTTTTAGAAGTATCAGCTAATCGTATAATCCTCGTTAAACGAAAAAATTTAATATTTTAATGGCAATAAAGTACTACCTGATCAGTGATCGGTACATTAGGCGAACCCCTGATAAGGCGCATTGTAAACTTTTGAAAAAAAAGATTTCAAGTGCGCCTTATGGTCCTTAAAACACGGTATACCGATTGTTGACAAACTTTTTAATTTTGATGATTTATACCTCATCAAAAACGCCTTTTTGCAGGAAGAAAACTTGGGAAAAAATGAATTTTCCAAGTACTATGAAAACCTATTGCCAGATACGGAATACGTTGTTGAAGTTCGTGGTAGAGTGGGTGACATCACCAGCAAAAAGGGGAAAAACCGGGCCACAACAAGTAAGCGCGAATTACAAATAACATTTCAAATTCTAATAACGTTACTGCGATATATCTCTCGGTGTGTCGTAAAAAACTGACATTCTGTTTAAGAAAAAACTATTTTTAACCTATTTAACAGGAAACATTTTAGTTTACCCTGTCTCTTAGCGACGTAAAAATTAAGCTTGGAAGCTTAATGCACTAAGGCAAAGCAAAACAGATTTGCAAATTTTGATACTTTATTTTAATCGTGATGGCGTATTTCCAACTTTCTTAAAGTGGAAAGATGTGTTGTACAAACTTAAACAGCAATGATACTAGAACGGGATGGAGCCAATTAGCTCTGTGCTAAAGCCAATGTATACAGTTACAGCTTAGGTTTTAAGTATCATGGAATAAAGCCTTGTTAAACTTCATACTTTGAAATCTTGTTCCGCCTAAAGCCTTAATTACTCTTCCAACTGACTCAAGTTGACTGTGCAGCATTAGGCAAAAATTTGTCCCTTGAAATCATTGAACACCAACAGTTGACAGAAAGCTTTGAGAGAGTTAATAGTCATTTTGAGCTCTTTGTCTGGCTACCTATTTGTTCCATGAGCATACTAGGACTAGGGTCTTAGTTACCCTGTGCGCATTGCCAATATTTGTAGGCTTAAGGCCCGCCGTTTCTTTTTTCTAGTTTCTGCATCATAATTAATGTTTTGATGTCACAATTTAAAAAAATGATTATGACATCAGAACATTGATTATGATGCAGAAAGTACAACCAGGAACCACGGGCCTAAAGCTCACTAAAATTGGACATGTGGACAGGGTAAGTGTGTAAGCCTGTATGTGGCTTCTTCTAACACGAAGTGACTATATTTTGGTGTGATAGCAAATTTAGTATGAGCAATGTGAGCTTGTTGATATAAACTGCTTTCAAATTTCAGGTTCCTTAAATACTCCAACAGTTGAAGTCATCAATGCCAATACAACGGCTATTGAAATAAGATGGCGATCTATAAATGCCCCAGTTGATATTTGGTTGGTTGAATTGCTTGCTAATATGGCTGAAGACCAGAATGATGATGAAGTTATTGCTCGTCCTGTTCAAGTAAATGTTTAGTACTCTCTGCACTGGTACAGTAGTGTAAATTTTGGGTCTTCTTTTGGGTAACTTTTCGACTTGGCTCTTGCGCTGAGTCTCTGCTCCTACTCAATTTTTTGCAGCTTTTTTTGGAACATTTTTTTTCGCTTTTTGGAATCTATGTCACGTTTAATTTACATTGGGTAATGCATCATTCGCGTTTTTATTTGAAATCTTATTTACACAGTTAAAAGGTAAAACTTATTAAAACCCAACAGTCTGTTTCATCCAAAGGAGATCATCGGGGGTGTGACTTTACTTTTTAACTGTGGTGATTGTTTTGAATTATTTTGTGGTTTACGCGGATCGAAACATTGTGTGTTTCTATGTTTAATCAATTTCAATTATTTTACTATTTGAAAACGTAGCCTGGAATGACGACAAAGATTTAAGACTTCTTGATTGCAATTTTAAACTATTGTTTTTACTTTTTTTCAAAGAAAAACTCAGTTATTTTAAATATTTGCTGGCTCTTGCGATTTATCCCCCGAAACAAAACTATGTTAAAACAGCGACTGAGTACATTTTGCTGCTTTCACGTTTTGTTTTGTTATTTGAAGTCCAATTGTTTGTTGGCCAGTAGGTGCTTTGTAAAGATTATAGTTCAAATCTTGTTTATGCTGTTTCGCAGAGTTTTTCGCTTAATGGAACAGAGTCGACCTTGACCTTTAGCGGTTTAGCTCCCGATACCTTTTATCGAATTCATGTCACTGGTCTATTACGAGAAAGAATGAGTCCAAAAGGCACTACAACCAGTTTTACAGGTAAGCCGTTTTTCTTTGAAAATTTATCGATTTGAACAACGTACTGTAAAAATTGACCAGCTTTATTTAAAATACCTCAATGCCTAAAACCGCAATTTTTCTCTCAAACTTAAGCCAACTTCCAAACTGCAAGTGAAACAGAAATTTGAACCGCATTGCCTGGACCTACTTTTACGCCGACTTAGTCAGAGCATTAATTCTTAACCTCAAAACTTTGCCAACAAAGCCTTGCTTTCTTTCACTTGCTGAGTTGTTAGAGGAGGTGTTTCACGATGATTATTTTTGTTTGGTGGATTTTTAATGAACTGCAATCTAAAAGAACAGGAGGCAAAAGTTGACCAGAAAGCTAGAAAACAGCTGAAACTTCTCAGCAGACCCGACAATTACGCTTTCGTTCTCTTTTTGTAGCCGGAAAATTATCATCCAAGCTTTTTTGCTTCCAATTCAAAATGTGATGTTTAGGCCTAATTAGTTAGCTCTTTTGTGGCTTACCCAGACTGACAGCGCTCTGATTTTGATGATTAGGTGCTGCAGAGATCACTTTTTTCTTTCAGAACCCCTTGAAAGTCCTTTGGTGGAAATCCTTTACACTGCTATGTTTTCCTTAATCACAAGGTGGGGCAATATCAACGCAAAAGTTGCAAATTGGACTGCTGAAGTTATTGATGACGAATCCGGCCTCACAAATGTACGTCAGATATTGAATTTGAAAAAATAGGCCCAAAAAAAATTAAATCAAATGTTTATTATACTCGCAGTGTTGCACCGAAGCAATAAACCACTGGCGGGGTCCATCTCCGCGGATTTGTGCCTGGGTAACGCAGCTCCAAGGAAACGTCGCAGTGGTGGCTAGCCGTTGGCGGCACTCTGTTCGATTTGACCGACCCGGGAATCGAACCCCAGACTACCCGCACCGATAGCATTGCCTCAACAACTGAGCTAACTGACCGGCAGAGATAGACCTATTTCTATCAAACGCATTGGCTACCTTGTACGGCATCGGGTTACGCAGTGTTCTGTTCTTCAATGTTGTCGTCATCAACTGCTAGTCTCTACCATAGTAATCGCGCCACATGCTATGCTTTCCATTTTTTATTTGTTCTATCTTTAATCGACAGCCAGAATGCTTCTCGCTTTGCAAGTCAATAATCGTATGATAATACCAGCAGGTGATTAATATATAAATGGTTATAGAAATAGAAGATTAAAACTTATGCGGGCCGCATGTCTGGTAATCAAAGTGCCTTTCTTTCACTTTAGTTAACAAAAAATACAGCTGTTAAGTGGGTTGGTTATCGATTTAAGCGCTTATCTAGATGAAAATGCTTTGGGTTTCTGTTGTAATCTTTTCTTCAGTGAAAATTTTTGACAGAGTAAAATACTAAGTGCTGAAGAGCATGAAACTACGTTTGAAAACTTGCACCCACAAACCCGCTATCGCGTCAAAGTCGTCGGAATCGTGCAAGGTCACGATGATCAGATGTTTGAATCTCCTCCTGGTTATGATGCAGCGAATACAAGTATGTCTTACTAAGATATATTGTCAAGAAAAAATCGTGAGCCTTTGCATCAGAATCGCATGTTGCTTTTCCAGCATCAGATTGTCCATGAAATCGAGACGCTGCATAATTGAAGTAGAAAAATAAAGCAACAGTAATTATTCTAACTAAACGTTCCGATAACACATCTTCAGCTGTCATCATCAGCAGTGTATAGGCAGAGTAACACTGTGTTACACTCTGATGATGACAGTTGAATCTCTAATGACTCCAAACGCCCAGTTATAACAATTACGATGGGTTTGTATTTTCTCTTTAAGCTATCTTCCTCTCAAATTTATTGCGTTTAGAAAAACATGCAAGTCTTTTTTGAGAAAAAGTAACATTATTGAATAGAGGAGAACATTGCAATAACATATAATACATTTTCTTCTTAATACGTGCTGGGTCACTGACGTATTTACATTTATGATTGCTTATTTTTAGAGCCAATTATTGCTCCAGTTGTTTCAATTCCCCGAGTCACAACCACCACGCTCGGAGCAAGGTGGGGAGTGATTAACGTCCAAGTTGATTCATGGACGGCCAAGCTAAGACTAGCATCTGATACTGAATTAAACGAAGACGACGAACCGATTCCTCCGATACGAGTGAGAGATTACGTTTTTCATTGTTTAAATCAAGAAATCAAATACTCACTATGCTCGCAGTATATCACGCCAAAGCGTGTAACGAGTGGCAGGGACCATCTCCGCGACTTGGCGCCTGGGCAACGCAGAGGCGTCAAAGCGGTGGCGAGCCTTTGGCAACAGTGTCCAATTTGACCGGCCCGCGAATCGAACCCCAGACCTCCCGCGCCGATAGCGATGTTCTTAACCTCACTAACCTGCCGGATACTACGAATTTGAGTTTTTCTTGGCAACGATGAAATTTGGCGGAGGTGTTGTCATGAATCATAACCTCATGCTTTTCATACACAAACCTTTGGTGGTTTTTAGTTGTGCTTAATTGGTCCTGCTATGCTGCACTTGCTGCAAAGCTTAAAGATTAATTTCGTATACTTAGGTTAATTTAGACTGCTCACTGTCACTTTCCGAATTTTTTTCGTAAAACGAGTCTTTTAATAGTTTCCAATACAAAAAAGCGCCCAAGAAAAAGCATTCTCTGCTGAAACGATTTACTGGTGATCATTAGCGCATTAGGGTATCCACTTTTTTGTTTTTTTTTAAATTGCAATCGGCTTATAGCAATTTCCAGGGTACAAATTGGCATACAAACTCGGAGCAAAAAAAATTTTTTTTGAATATTGAGGTTTGGATACTTTGGGGAGACCTTGAAGTTTTTTTGGGGGGTCAAAAACACGATTTTATCGTAACTGCTACACGTCAAAAACAAAGCAACTGCTATCGTATTATAGTTAAAGTTTGCGTTTTTTGAAAATATCGAAATCTATGCAGCGTTAATTGAACTTTTTTTTTCCGAATTTTGCTTTTCAAATATACCGAAAACTTTTAAAAACTGTCTGCGGTCACGAATTTTTTCAACTTTTTCTATCTTTCCAATTGACTTGATTTCTAATCGAGATAGAACGTTTTAATGCATTGCAAACAAGTAGGAAACTGGTATCTCTGAATCGATTGACTCCGAAATCAACTTTCTAAGTGGTGTACTTCTCAAGTTACGAAAAAATCGTGTTTTTGACCTCCCAAAAAACTTCAATGTCTCCCCGAAGTATCCAAACCTCAATATTCAAAAAAAATTTTTTTGCGCTGAATTTCTATGCCAATTTGTACCCTGGAACTTGCTAAGCCGATTGCAATTTCAAAAAAAAAAAAAACGAAAGAAGTGGACACCCTATTGGCGCATGCTACCAGCTTTTGGACGTATCATAACGCTAAAGTTGTTTGTAAATTAGTCTGCTACATCAAAGAATTGATTGGGGCTTTTTCAAACATAACTATTTTATTGCAGCAAGTCACTTTACCCAAAGACCGTTACAGTATAGTGTTTGTGGATTTATTGCCCAATACCAGCTACATTGTTGAAGTTGTCGGTAACGTTGGAACGTTTAGGAGCTTGCCTGGCACAGCTCAAGATCAAACAAGTAAGTATTGCGTAGTTTCTAGCAGCAAATGGAATCATAGGACTGTGTAAATACACCCGAAAAAAAAAAAAAAAAAAAAAAAAACATCTTAAACATTGCTCAGGAATACATGACACTTCAGTTATTTTTTTGTTTTTTTATCTTTCTTCAGTAATTATTAGATTTATTATCTTATTGCTTGCATGCTCGAAACAACATTGCTGCTTGTAATCCCTTCAAATTTCAAATAAAATTACTTTAATCAATTATTATAGATCAAGGGTGGGGAACCTGCGGCCCGCGGGCCACATGCGGCCCGCTTAATTTTTGAATGTGGTCCGCTTAATTTTTGAATGTGGCCAGCGTCAGAACTTTGTTAAGTGTGCAACAAAATTGGTAAAATAGAAAACGTTAAGATTTCTTAAAAACTGTTTCACATTCAACTAAATGCTGTTTTCGTGGCATAAAAAACGCGCCAAAGTCTCTGATTTTTGCGCTAAAAAACAACTTAGCATGAACGCTTAATAAACTTGAGACGTAATATTGTGTATTTTTAAGACGAAACTTTCAAAGTAAAAGGGAATGTGGCCCGCTGAAAGTATCATGCAATCAATGCGGCCCGCTATGCTTTGCCGGTTCCCCACCTCTGTTATAGATCATACAAAGTAGGTCAAATGCATGATTTTGATTTTTACTACCCGAATTGTATTAAACGCGCTTGTTTCTGGTACTGTATATGCATCTGAAACACACGACATAGCAGCACAAGTAACTTCAAAACTCCAAGAGCTCATTTGTTTTATACAAGAAAATACATGCTGTGTCTTGCTTTTAAGAGAAGATTTTAAAGAATCTTGCAGCAACTTCTATACTGTCATTGCCGTCGGCAAACATTAATAGCGCAGGGTTGTGTGACCATAAAACGCGCTGTTATTTGCCAGTGGGACCAGTGGGATGCACCACTACTGTATAGCAGTGTTTTTAGATATCATTGGTATTTGCTGTTAAAATTGTGGACAGTTTCTCATGGTAACGCCGTTACGTTATTCTTTATCATTCTACAAATTAGGTTTGTTATGCTTTTTTGAACTTCATAGTTAAGTTTCAAATTTCAAATTATATTATCAAATTAGGCTTATTAGCCACTAGACTTATATTTCCTACAATTTGACCTATGTTAACCTGTATTTTTTTAGCCCAGTGATTCTCAACGTTTTCTGAGTCGTGGCCCCCTTGACTGTGACACTAAAAGATCTTGGTCCATTGAGTGTAATTCTGAAAGCCTCGGCCTAGAAATAAAAATGTAATTATTCCTGCGCCTGTGGCCCCCTAGAGAACACTCTGTGGCCACCTTGTGGGGCGGAGAATCACGGTTCGGAATTCCTGGTGTAGCCATTTGTTAAAAATCAATAATATAATGATTTTTGCAGACACTGTAAGAGCACCTTTTGTAACTATTGCTGAAGAAACACCAACGTCTCTGCGAGTTAGATGGGAAGCGATCAACCTGCCTGTACAATCATGGACGTTGGTTCTCTCAAGACTTCGCGATGAAGAAGGCGAAGATGCTACTATACTAAAGGCATGTTGAAAATTTTTTTTGTAAATGTCAAACGCATAATTTCGGTAAAGAGGTCAATTTTTGGTATCATAAAATTGCAAGGTACAGCAACCAAAAAATCTGATGCATTAATTCCCATTTATTTACAGTCTGTGCATTATTTACAAAGTTTAACATGAACGTTTCCGGCACTACATTGGCCCTCGTCAGGTACATCTAAGATAGTCAAGGTTAACTTTAATTACATAATGAAAAACTGATTGAAATATAATTAACTAATGCTGATGCTTGATGCATACTCTTAGGCTAAGCACTGTAAGCAGTGTGTATCAGCATTAGTTAATTATATTTCAATCAGTTTTTCATCATGTAATTAAAGTTAACATGTAATTAGAAAGTTGCATGATGACGCTTCAGGTATTTTTTCTCGCTAAAGTGCGATGCTTAGTATTTTTCACCTGATGCGCGTTACGATTTGGTAAAAGTCCAACAGTTTTTCATACCCAAAGCCCAAAAACGTTTTTGCACCAGCCATACTTTTATCCTAATGTTAAGGAACAGTTTGCAATACTGATAGGTCATTGCTGTATCTCGACACAAAAATTCATGTTTTATTTTTTGAAGTAGTTTTCGGGATTTAAACACGTTTTGAGCTTATTGATCGACTAAAGGACGAATGCAGTTCACGAGTTCGATATGTTTCTGTACAAAAATCATGTTTCAGGAATCTATGGTTGGAGGCGATGACCGTGAAGCTATATTTGATGATTTGCAACCTGGGTCTACGTATAAAATAGAAGTCAGTGGACGCTGGGAAGAAGTGACCAGCCCAATGGGAGAAGCTGTCGGAGAAACCGGTAATTTCAAAGATGAGTTATAATAGTTGAGATATAGGTTAGTTATTTTAACATGGCAAGCACATTTTTTCATAATTAAGATCTGTTCTACACTAAATGCGATTTGGGTGCAGCTTGTTGTCGCACAAAATTTCATCCGATTTTTGACGTAATCAGTTGATGATAATTTCTCTCATGGAGTTCAAACCCACACAATTTTGATTTTTATCAGTTGTTTTCGTACAATCGTTTTCTAGAATGTGGCGCGAAGTGACGAAGTTTTGTTTCATAAACTCTAACTGTTTCGCAGCTTACGCTTTTTCGCAGGAAAATTCTCACCGCATTTGGTGTAAAACCACCTTTAAGATGTATCGACACGCAACAAGCGGCATAACTGAGATATAGATTACATATTTTAACGTGTCCAGCATGTTTTTGCATAATTAGACAAAAAACAACGTACGCAGCTGCACAGATGGTAGGCTTGTATAGCTACAGTTGTTAATGTTTTTCTAATGATTGCGGAGACATGAATCCGCAGTTGCACCAACCAGAACCGGTGAATACATTTTAAAGCCTGCGCTGCTGCTCTTATGTATCGATATGTTGAAACGAGAGCACATTTCGTTAATTTTTTTGCCCAACTCATTCAAATTGCAGCCTATACAACGTTGCGCAACTGGGGTATGTTTATTCCAAAATAAGTTTTTCTTTGCTTGCGTTTTCATTTTTATTTTTGCTGAAATGCACTTTCTTTGTTTTTTAAATTGTTATGTGATGCTGAATTTCAAGATTTTCTTGTATCGCCATCTGTTCGAGTTGATGACGTGTCGTACATATCAATAACTGCTGAGTGGGTTGGGATCAATCGTGAAGTTGATTACTGGAGAGTAACAATTTTGACGGATGAAAATGAAGTTGTTGAGGTGAAAAATAAATTGCATTTATCATACCTAAAACATGTATCATCACATCTTGTGGTTATTTAAATTATCAAAATAAAAAAAGAAAGTCTCTTCAGCCTTGCGTGTTTGCTATGCACAGCTTACCCGGGTTAGACTCATTCCAGACTGTAAGGACTCTTTATTACATTGCTCATCTTGAGCCTCTCAATTTTATTAATTTTCTGGGTTATTTCCTCATATTATCAGGGGACCAGCTATAAACAACAAAACCCAGTGAAAAAGCTTGAGGTCTAACTCACAACTATTACTTTAACCTAACTACCGGTACATTACTACAGGCCCCCGAGGCAACCCACTCATTTGCAGTAACCTGGTTAGGCTAACTTAACGGTGGGTTAGATCTTAGGCTTTTCACAAGGCCTAATTATTTCTTGTTGATCGCTTGATAATAGTAGGAGACAAACCAAAACCGTAAGGAAAGAGGTTCAGGATAAGCAATGCGATAAAGAGTCCTTGCAATGGGTAATCAGTCTAGCCTGGATTGGCTGTGCATAGCATCGCTGACGAGATTTTTCTTATTGTCGAAGCATTATGTTAACTGTCCTTTCAAAAAAGAAAGGCTTGGAGACTTTCTTAGTTTTTGTTCTTTGCTCTTAACAAGGGTTACAGCACCAAAGACAGCTTTTTCTCAATATTTTAATCACTCATTGATTTTGCAGACAAGAAAAAACTAGTTGCAGCCTATAACCGCTCCGACAACCTAAAAGAAAAAGATAAAGACTATTGTTGTTCATGCAGAGTGTTGAAGTTGAGGGTGGCACATTTGAAAAGCGCTTCAGGGGATTGGAAGATGGCTCTACTTATAACGTTGAAGTTGTTGGAGTAGCTACTATTGAAGGAAAGGAACGTGTAAGTCCACCTGGAAGAGCTTCTGGTTCAACAAGTAAGTTTTGGCTTGTGTTGGATGCTTTTCTACGGAAGTTGAGCAATTTGTTTGGGTTTGAGATATCTTTATCTAATCACTAAAATGGTCTAACAACAACATACAGTAAACCGTTCATTTTGTTTTGGAGTATCAAGGCATGTTATGCTAACTATACTATAAAGTCGTATAAAATGGATTTTAAACTATTGTCAGAATGTAAAATAACGTTAAATAAAGTAGCATCGCTAATGATACACGGCTATGAATTATTGATTGACAACTGCTCAAGAAGTGGGACTTTCTTATCTGTTTCGTTTAGTTGCATATTTATTCTCCCATCACGAGAAAGCGGTCCAAGCGCTGCAAAAAGCTTGCTTAAGAGCTGCCGGCACCTTTCTACCACACCAAGATGGGGGAATCCCGCTGAGTGTTTTTCCCTACGGTACAAGTACACTTTCCGGCTTGTTCTGTGCACTATCCCTTTAATGTTGAGCGTCAAACAGTGAAGCTGTGAATGCCAATTTTAAAGTCATTTGTTTGACCCGACACGGAATCAAGCCAGAGTCTATAACTCAATGCAGACGCTCTTACCACTCTGCCAGGTGAGCTGTTGGATAAGTCTTCCCTTGCAGCTTCCTTCCATGGCAGCACCAACACTGCAGTATTTCGTACCGTAGAGCGAGACAGCGCTGTTTCTGGCTATTAGCCTTCATCAGCCGCCCTCAGGTAAGAAACATTCATCTTCCAGGACTCTTTAGTTGTTTACTGCAGTATTTGTCACTGCCTTGAATAGTTGCTTTCATTTTGATATCAGCTGTTGTATTTTATTGCAGCTCCTTTTGTTTTTGATTCACCTTTGGACAGTATCGGACCGCTTATCGAATGCACCCACGCAAATGTAACATCTCTGACTGTTGAGTGGTCTGACGTTAGCATTGATGTAACTTCATGGACAGCTGTAATTTTTTCGCCGAAAAATCAAAGGTTCATGAAGGTGTGCAAAAATTAAGATGCATTTTATGTGTATGACATGTTCGTTATTATCTGCTGTATAGCCACGTGATTACCATAAAATAATAGTGACTTGTCAACGACGCAGTTTAGCGGTACCGCGCCCATGTTGCAGATCCTACGTGACGGGTTCGATTCACGGCTGGAGCCGATCGCATTGACATATATACCGGATGGCTGCTGATTCGAAGAGCGCAAGCTCACTTCGCAGTCTCCCTCAGTTATTGTTGAATTTTTTGTTCAATATAATTTGAAATTAATCTCAGTTATTTAAAAAAAATTAACCATTAGTAGATGCTTGAGGAACGAATATAGTGTTTAATCTGCTTGCTTGCCTACGGTATATCCTTTGCTGCATTTTGTATTGTTTTATCTGCCATTAAATACCGAATGATTGATTTTATTTCAAAGTTTTTTGTTTTAGTTTTGCAATCATGTGGATTGACAATGTTTTATTACTTCGAGCAGAAATATCTTTTGGCGAAAGACGAACGAATTCTTGAAATTACTGATCTATTGCCTCAAACTACTTATACGATTCGAATCCACGGAAATATCACCGAAGGAGAACTGACATTCAAAACTCAAGCTGGTGCTCTAAACTGCTCGACAGGTACTACCATTGTCATTAGTTTTCATTAGTTCAACAGCGAGAATGTCCGCTGTGTATAGTGTTATGTGGAGTTTACAATATGATGAAATTCGTTCCGTTAAATTTGAGTGTCAAAGGCCTGTAAGCTGAAGCAGCAGGTTTAATGTCTCATTTGACCACAATTTTGGGTCTTTAAAAAAGTTACTTAATGCTATTTTTACGCAAGTTTTGCCCGTCTTGCTAACCAAATTGTCTAAAAACTAAAAGCAAAAAGTGTGTAAGCATAACATGTCTGTGAGGTAGTTAAAGCAAATCAAAAAGTGAAGTAAAAATAGTAGAACTAGACATTCATTTTTTCGCAGAGGTACTTCCAGCTCCTACGGTAGTTGTTGATCAAAGCAACATCACTTTTTCAAGCATTCCATTCGGTTGGAGTAAAATAAACGTGCCAGTGGATTACTGGGGTTTGACCATTCAGTCTGTGGATTCCGAAACAACTCAAGTGAGAACGTTAAAAAAGCAGTGTCACCAAGAGCAGAGTTCAAGTTTTGCAAGCTCATGCTGTTTTATGTAATAATTTAAAAATGATTTTATAATTGACGTATAAAGAGGTATTGTGGTAGGCGTTAAGAGCCTTACTAAAATGAGCGCTGTAAAAAACAAATCTCTGTAGGCCCGGTGGCCGAGTGGTAAGAATGCTGGACTTTCATCACAATGTCCTGAGTTCGAACCTGAGTCTAGTTGATAAGCAGTCAAACCGCGAAATCATGTTGTAGAATAGAATTTTACAGTGTTCATTCAATGAATTTTTTGGGCCTACCGTAAATATCGCTTTATACGTTCATGAATGTACACTTGCATCGACTCTGCTTATTTCACGTAAAATTGATGTTTTTGCTGAAATTCCTACTATCTTATTCAATTTTAATAAAAATTCTTAATATTTCAAAATTTACATTTTTAGAAAAGTTGTCATCAGTTTTTTCTCACTTTTAACAGCTTTTTTTGTAGTACAGTAAGTACAGTCTCCTACTGATAGTTGTGAAGTGTGTACAAAGCTTTGTATTATTTAAACAAAACAGTTTCAAATATTTCCCTCGAGATGTGTGAGGTCTACTGTATACTTATTAATTTTTGCTTAGATTCTACAAGTGAATGGAGAGGATTTTTCCGAGGTGCTCAATGGACTTGATCCTAGTACCGACTATGTAATTACAATGCGAGGAATCCTTGGCACTGGAGATGAAAAAATCGAGGGAGCGGTTACTCAAGTATACGCCACTACAGGTACTCTTTGTAAAGCTATTTTCAATTAAAGAATGGTATTGTGTTGCAGCTACTACACTTACTTGATAATTCCATGTAAAAATTGATTAGTTGTTTACTAATTTACCTACAGTAAGCGCAAGTGATTACTTATAAACTGAATAGGATAAACTCATCCTCACATGCTATGACGTGAATTGGCTTCTTTTTCATGTGTTACTTACCGGTTGACCATCATCAAAATGAATTTTAGAACTTCCCATAGCAACTCCATCTATTTGCTCGTATAACTGCCCATTAAAGTGAAATATTGTTCCATTGAAACAAAAAAGACTGTTGCAATGGACCAATAAAGCGACAGTATTTCAGTCTAATGGGCAGTTATAGAACTAATATTGCTTTTCTAATATCAAAAAAATAAGGAATTTCAATTAATGAATTGAACTTGAATCTAATCCACTAAGATTTTAGGCTAAATCAAACGTAATCAGCAAAATCTGATTGCGTGTGGGATTGGAAACCACGCCCTCACCTACCCGTGACGTATCGCCAGCCCAATAATTGCGGCGAGTACCGTAGAGCGGGACTGCGCTGTTTCGGGCTATTAGCCCTCATCAGCCGCCCTCAGGCAAGATACATTTATCTTCCGGAACGAATGATCTTGCCAGGATCATTCATCCCTTCGGATAAACGTATCTTAAAGAATTTAACCTTTGTGGTACGTATCCACTCGTGTGTTTACGTCACCGCGCTGGTCAAATCCTTTACGTGGCCAGGGTGAAGATCAATAACTAAAAAAGCAATGTCCTTCCTGGCCTACTGGCGGGAAGTCATGACGACTTCCTCTAGTTTATGGTTTGGGTTTGTTGAAGGTTTGTTGTTGAAGAGGAAGTCGTCATGACTTGTTGAAGAGGACTTCCCACTTGTTAGGTTTGTTGAAGAGGAAGTCGTCATGACTTCCCGCCAGTAGGCCAGGAAGGACATTGCTTTTTTAGTAATTGATCTTCACCCTGGCCACGTAAAGGATTTGACCAGCGCGGTGACGTAAACACACGAGTGGATACGTATCACAAAGGTTAAATTCTTCAAGATATGTTTATCCGAAGGGATGAGTGATCCTGGCAAGATCATTCGTTCCGGAAGATGAATGTATCTTACCTGAGGGCGGCTGATGAGAGCTAATAGCTCGAAACAGCGCTGTCTCGCTCTACGGTACGTTTGACTGGAGTGCTTTGCACTGTTGGCGATGGAGAGCTGATATTAGCCTCCGACCCAACTAGAGGAAGTCGTCATGACTTCCCGCCAGTAGGTCAGGAAGGACATTGCTTTTTTAGTTAATTGCGGCGAGTCTTAAAATATGCTGCGAGTCTTAATCAAAAAATTTGTTTCTTTTTCTGCTTTGTCGCAGGGTATTTGGGTTCGCCATACATTGAATGCCTCGACACTAATCTTCGAAGCATTACGTTGGAGTGGTTTGATTTCAATTCAAACAGAAGCATGGATTCTTGGGAATTCGAAATGTATGCTTTTGATGCGAAGAATGAAACATGGGTAAAATTGTGTGTTTTCATCTGTGTTAGTAACAATTTGTACTGACTGGCAAAAAATACTAATCTGGATAACCTTTTCGTTAACATTAAAACAGAAAAAGTCAAGCTTGGTGTCAAAATGGTTGAATATCGCTTGTACAGCATTGATCCGCAAGTATGTGCAGTTGTGAAAAAAGGCTACAATCCTGCATAAGTTCTCGTTTTAAAATAAATACCGTTGTGCAGTAGTTTTGAAGAAGAAGCTTATAGTTGCAACTTTACCACAGCGACCGAATATTA
Organism: Trididemnum miniatum; assembly: GCA_964006365.1. NCBI lineage: Eukaryota > Metazoa > Chordata > Ascidiacea > Aplousobranchia > Didemnidae > Trididemnum > Trididemnum miniatum. The sequence continues at coordinate 30,760,554 of OZ023231.1, read as the reverse complement.
TTAGGCCTATACGCTCAGTTTGATTATTAGACTTCGAAACAGTCTTGGTACCAAAGTTTGGCATGCTGAGCAATACGGGTGAGACAATAATTTAGCATCAGGTTAGGTTTGTTGTGACGAGCAAGTTGGAATAGTATCGCCATTGCTATCAATGTGGGAGATATGGGGTTCAATTCTTGAGCCAGTCAAACCATAAACACGAACTATTTGCCACCGCTGATACAATTTCTTCGTAGTTGGAAGTTTTGGTATGGGCTCCGCTTTTTGTTACACGCTTCGGTGTAATATCGCGAATACAATGAAGGGTTAATTTTTTTGTTAAATATTGTTGTTGGTAATATTTTGTTAGCTATGTAATGTACAATATTTACTGTGCTTTTTTTGCAGTCGTGGAAGGTTGTCCGACAAGGCGAACAAAATATATACACCGTGCCCAATTTAAAGTCGGATACAGCTTACATTGTGACCATTCGGGGAAAAATTGCTATCCAAGATAAAACATACGTAACTCATAAGGAAGAAGTGTACTGTGTTACAGGTGAGATTTCAGTCACTCGTATGAAAAACTTTTTTTCCCTTAAACCAAGTTTATTGCCATTTCTCTTAAAACGTTTCAGTTGCTTCTTAAGACTATTAAGCCTGGTCTTCTGTAGACTTACAGTATTTAAAATTAACTTAAGCGCCTCAGACTCTGGCGTGGCAAATTTCGTTTCTTTGTTGTGTTCGTCGGCGTTGCCGGCTTCCGCACTCACGATAAGAAATAATACAGAGCAAAAAAATGGATCCGCTTCAGCGCGCTTAAACACTGTTGGTATAAAGTAGACTAGGTTTTAATAGCCTTGCCATATTTTGCTTTCATCATCAGGATTCTTAGGTTTATGTAATCTTATTGCTACTGATGTCGCTAAAAGTGCACGCGTAATTTTAGATCATTTGATGATGCCATTTGTTGAAGTTGGCGATGTTACACCAGTGTCTTTGAGTGCTGGTTGGCTTGATATCAATTATCCTGTCGATTCATGGACGGTGTCTATCAGAGAAGTTTTGCATGGCTCTTCTCCAGAAACAGTAGAGAGAGATGCAACTGAGTTACTGCAGGTAAAAACTAAATAATTGTATCAAATTTGAATGTCAAAAGCAAGGCTTTGAAAACTAAAAAATAAAATATCATTTTAAACCGAGTGTTAGTTTCTAAAAGATGAAGTTAAGCCAAAACGCTACGGCAACCGCTCCAAAAAACATGACAACATAGAAATGATATATGAACACTTTTATGCAGTAAAAACAATACCAATGTTTTAGATGCAGATAATTTTTTATGCGTCAAGCTTTTTTCGCTTTTCAGGATAAGTCTAAACTAGGCCGGAAGGCCAAAATTTTTTTAAATGAAGATTGATTTTTCCGGATACCGTTACGTAAAAGTTCCGTCTCAATATACTGTAGGTGTAAAATAATATACTTTGTTTTTGTGCAGGGCCATGTAGTGGTAGGATTGCTCGTTCAGCAATTGTGAAACCAGGTTTGGCCATTATTTAGGTCATATCAGTGACTTAACTTGTAGGTGGCTTATTTACATTCGCGCTAGCGACTTTTCACCACTGCACCATTTTTTGTTTGGCACTCAGTGCTTTTTCGGAGCTAATCTGTGGAGATGGCATTTTAAGTTCCTGACACGAGTAAAGTATAAAGCAAGCACAATGAAGATAATATTTGGCTGAGTCTATCTCATTCATTGTCGCCGCAACAGCGACAAACAGTCTAATTGTAAATAGCAAATGAAATTTCACTTTCAACCCCGTATATGAACCGAAGTTTTTCAAATCCACCACAAAATGCTCCCCTGCTCAAAAGATTGGTCCATCCTATCACTCTGCATATGTCTTAATTTTTAATAACAAGCATATGGAGGAAAAATTAGGCCACATTAATCTCAAAACTGGACGTTTCAATAATATAGATTCAGCTGTCATCATCAGCAGTGAAGCTGTATAAAACGAAAAGCTTACACTGCTGATGATGGCTGCTGAATCTATGTTGTCGAAACGTCCAGTTTTGGGATTTACTCGTCCCATAGTCATTGTAATAATAAGTTAAAGCGTGTTGTAAGACGTGTCTCTGTGCTGCCAGTGTCAGTGACTATTCACCGCCGCTTTGCGCGTTATTGGTTTCCGAATTATCTAGTTGGAGTAGCAGATATAGTCAGCATACTTGTTATCATCAACCAATGAAATGATTACAACAGTGCATTTGATTTTTTAGAATATCTCAATCTTAAACAACGAGCAAGTGTTTAATGATTTGGTTCCTGACACTGAATACGTCATTGAAGTGACTGGAAACTTAGATGGAATTAAAAGCAAAGCTGGAAGGCGTATCGCGAGGACGCGTAAGCTCAGCACATAATAGCCGAAGGCTGAATGTCGTATGATCATATCCTGCAATTTCTTTAAATTTTTTAGTTCGTCTTTGAAAGAGTTTGACTTTGTCAACTAGTTTTTGTCGTATCCCCTACCCTTTTTACTTGAGATGACCTTGATATGATAATGCTGAAAAATGTAATTGCAACTACTCTGCCTTTGTAAAATTTCAGCTGCACTGTTATAAAGATTTTGCAGGTGGAGTTTTATAAATAAAAACTTATACGTGTACTGCTGTATTATATTCATTCAAATAGTCTGTATTGTGAGTATACCAGCAGTTTCGTCTGATATTAGGCTACTCAGCACAATAAGGCTTTTAAATGGAGATGCAGCCTCGCAAATATTGCTTGTTGCCTCGTGCTAGATGGCATTTTTAACAATTTTTAAGAATTGTGTATTGCCTTTAGATACCTCCAGAAAACCGCGCTTAGGCTGTTAAGGTCTTAAATAAAATTGAACTGAGCAAATTGAATATTGCTTGTTGTTAACGTAATACAGCTACAGAAAAAAAATTTTAATATTTAATTTTACGGAAAGCACAGGTATTTTGCAGGCTGCTCAACATCTGCCTTGAAACAAGGTATCTTCTCAACCTTTTCGCTGAAGTACTGTAGAAATTGATGTAGCATAAAACAACATCTCAGTTCAATAATTATGTTCCTAATTATTGGTCTCTAAGCAACGAATTTTTACTATTTATATTGTAGGTCGATTAGACAGCCCGAGTCCCCATTCTATTGATAGAACAGTTACAACAATTACCTTTGGTTGGGAAAGTATCAATGCCCCAGTTGAATTTTGGGTTTTTGAATTGTATTTGCTGGAGGGATTCAAACTGCTTGTCAAGGTATTTTCTATGATGTTTTTAGTAGTGTTTCATAAAATGATGATGGTACAATAAAACATGAAAGCTGAGTTAGCCCTATGTTACCGATTGTGCGACCTGCATATTTTTTCTCACTAATGCTTCTGCTATTTTTATAATGCCTTGCATTCGTCGTACGATTTGCTGCAAAAATTGAAGCGCTTTGCAAAAATAAACAAGCAATAGATGAAGAATTAAGTTTTACATGAGGCAAGTCTAGCAAACCCTTTCGATTGATTACTTGATATGATTTCTTCATCTTTATGCTCCTATTGCGAGAAAGCGGCGGAGGTGCTATGCGTAGGACGAATCCAGACTCGCTAAGGAGTTGCCTTTGTTTCCAATTAAGTTTTCCGGTTGAATTTTTTGTTTTCTGACTTCTTTAATTTGCTGCTTGCCAGATTCCACCAAGCAGAGATAATCATCGTGAAGCATCTTATCCAAGGACGCAACTACGAGACTAGGTTGGTAGTTGAACCATTAACCTTGCGATCATGGTCGTCGTATAAGAAACGACGCTACGAACCACTGCGCCACGCTGCCAACATATCAAAATCTGGTACTTGGCTATCAAAAATCTGTCTTTAAGGTATTGCACAGCCCTATCTTTTTCAAACTTCATTTGGTGATATTTTCCTCCAAAGTGTTTGAGATGATACTGTTTTTTATAAAATGAAATGAAACTGATTTTGCTCTATGTTTATAAAGCCGCTACTAATTATTCACTATAGATCTATACTCAGCAGTCACTATGTTAGCTGCCTGCACTAAATCGAGGCCTGCTCTGTAGGCACCGTACCTCAACACATTGCAGGCAATATATTCTCTGCAGGCACTGTATTCACTCTTGCATTGATTCACTTCCAGCGCTGTCAGCAGGTACGGTATGTACTGCAGACACTGTATGGACTGCCGGCTTTGTAATCGCTGCTTGTACTGTATTCAAGATTCAGTGCAGGCAAGATATGCCGACGCAACAGGCTTCGTAGGCACTATTATACAGCATAGATATGCGCAGCAAATGATCAGTATGCACTGCAGTAACTATGTTGTACGTTTATCTGCATCTGTTTTTGTTAAAACTTGCATAGCTTACCGTGCCTTGTTGATATTTTTTCGAATCTTTGAATACCGGTACTTTGTGTAAAGGAGTTTTGCGAGGCAAGAATATTAACTGTTTCTCCAAGGTTGCATTGCCTTCAGTGCATAATTAGAGCTGCCAGGTTTATAATGCAGAGCTTTCAGAGAGCTTCGTGAGTGATGAGTTAGGTTTTCAAGATGTTCTTGTAGACGTAATTACTTAATAAGGGAAATAGCACTTTACAGTAAGTAAAATTTTCAGCAATTGTACTAGACTATACTGATAGCCAGTTCTTAGAGTTTTTTTTTTTTCAGAACATCACTATACCTGGCAAAAAACCATCACATGCAAAAGAATTTATTGCATATTTTGATAACCTTGTTCCTGGATTATTTTATGAAGTTCATCTTATGGGATACCTTCGAGGCAAAGTTAGTGGAATTGGTTATGCCGTGGGTAGAACAGGTAAGTTTTACCGAATGATTTTTTAAAACAGTAAAACTTACCGTAGAGCGAGACAGCGCTGTTTCTGGCTATTAGCCTTCATCAGCCGCCCTCAGGTAAGAAACATTCATCTTCCAAGACGAATGATCTTGCCAGGATCACTCATCCCTTCGCATAAATATTTCTTAAAGAATTTAACCTTTTGTGGTACGCATATCCACTCGTGTGGCTACGTCACCATTCCAGTCAAACTCTTTACGTGGCCAGGGTGAAGAGCAAACAACTAAAAAGCAATGTCCTTCCTGGCCTACCGGACGGGAAGTCATGACGACTTCCTCTTGTTGGGTCAGAGGCTATAACAGCACTCCATCACCAACAGTGCAAAGCACTCCAGTAAATCTTTTTATTGCTTTGCTTTTTAGTTGTTTGCTCTTCACCCTGGCCACGTAAAGAGTTTGACTGGAATGGTGACGTAGCCACACGAGTGGATATGCGTACCACAAAAGGTTAAATTCTTTAAGAAATATTTATGCGAAGGGATGAGTGATCCTGGCAAGATCATTCGTCTTGGAAGATGAATGTTTCTTACCTGAGGGCGGCTGATGAAGGCTAATAGCCAGAAACAGCGCTGTCTCGCTCTACGGTACGATTTACTGGAGTGCTTTGCACTGTTGGTGATGGAGTGCTGTTATAGCCTCTGACCCAACAAGAGGAAGTCGTCATGACTTCCCGTCCGGTAGGCCAGGAAGGACATTGCTTTTTAGTTGTTTACAGTAAAACTTGTTGGGTAATTGGTCGAAATAATAGGCTGGAACATGTTTTTGCTGTGATTATCATCTTCACGTAATGCTTAGTCACTTCATGAATATAGGCCTATGGTGATTGCAATTACTTCTTGTGCAATTAATCTTGTACAACAGTCCAATTGTGGAAACAAGGAAGAATAATTAAACAGAAAAACTCACAAACAACGGTAACTTTTAAGCAAACCAAGATTCATTCTGTTCTTTAGCTCTTTTTACACTAAAAAAGAGAAAAAAGATAAGGCGTTACTCTAACTGTAAGAGTGAGCACTGAGCAAGTACAGTAGGCCTATACTGTATTACAGTATGATCTTAACAAAACGTTGTATGTTGCAGCATATCTCCAAGAACCAAACGTTGACATCACGCAAACAACTTCCTTTTCACTTTCGGCAAGATGGGATGATCTTAATGTCAATGTTTCTTGGTGGAATGTAGAAATCGCTGAAGTGTCATCCATGTTTTCCAAAGTAAATAAACAATGTAACCATTATTACGTAACTATGATTGTACCATTGTAACTGCATTGTCGCTGTAAAGTCGGAAAATGCTTCTGCAGATACTGTACTGTAATACAGCTGAAAGAAGTATCATTCTGACCAAAGCTTCCTTCTACGTTTTGAAAATTCATGGCATTACTGAGAAAGCCACTAAGCATAACATTTAATACTTTTAAAAAATAATTTGGTTTAATATTGATGTAGTTATTGCACTAAAGTGAAAAAAAATTTGTCATTCGAATAGAAAACTATCAATCAAGCATTACCTTGCTTTGAAATGGCAACATGAAAGCGCGAAGTTGGTGCTGAGTAAATTAATGTTTCCATTGCAGCCGCAGATTTCGCCGAAGTGTTGCCATTTTAAGCAATTTCATCGAAAATTACAAAAATTAAAAAGATTATTTGTTTTTTAAAAAAGGATTAGGGGGTCCACCCTCATCCTTTTTTTTCAAGAAAACTTCAATGGCACATAAACATTGAATGATAATGTTAAAAAAAATAATTAAAATTCATAACTTTTTGTTGGGATTTTCTTGGAGGTGCTGCAGCTCCGCAGCTCCTCTAGACGAACCGCCCCTGCCAAGTCCGATTTGACCGGTTTGGGAAGGAATCCCAGTCCTCTCACACCAACAACGATGTCTTTATCTACTACGCTAGCCGTAGACATGCAAAAAGTTTTTTAATGTAGAGTTTTACAGCGTTTATTTAGTAAGTCTAGGCCAGACATGGGCAAACTACGGCCCGCGGGCCAAGTCCGGCCCGCCGGTCCTTTTTTCTGGCCCGCCGGCACTTACACAAACTTAAATTCTCACCGTGAATTTAGCGGAAGACCTTTTTTTTCCTTTAGAGATCATGGATGGCAGCGATTTTCAAAAAATAAGCCTCAACGGCGCAAACTTGGAATAAAAAACGAGGTGAAAACCTCTTATTTTGGAGATCACATTCGTACGTGGACCGTGATCTCTAAAAAAAGGTCTTCACCTTGTTTTCCAATCAGCGTGCGGCCCGCGGCTTCAACAGTTTTTCCAAATCTGGCCCTTCGTGTGAAATAATTACCCACCCCTGGTCTAGGCCAACCTTAATATATTTGTAATTTTACTGCAGTTATTTCTTGATTTTATGCGTAACTTATGACACAGACTGGTGGCATTCTCGTTAATTATTTCAAAAGTTTTACTGTCGTCTACATTTTCTACTCCGATGTTTTCTTACGATAACAGAAAATATTGCTATACGCATCTTTTTTATTCAATACTAGCGCAATTTTGTAGTCACTTTGTTATTCAATGAGTAATATTTTTGCAGAACGTAACTGTGAGCAGAAACAGAAATCAAATTTTATTTGATGATTTGAATCCTAGTTCCACGTACGCCGTAAAAGTTATTGGAGTCCTTGAAGCTGATTATAACATTACACAAAGATCTCGAGCTGGATACGCTCTCGGAAATACAGGCAAGTGTGATATGCAACTGTAAGTTCAAGTTATTCTGCAAGAAACTGCACCGTCTTGGCCAATGATCCTCTGTTTTTTAGCTGCACACCATTGTAGCTCAGATTTCGTGGCAGTGAAGTGCATGTGTCATAGAAAAAGACCCCTTTAAAGCATAGCCTTCGCGACAACAAATCTTGTGCGCAAAACGCCGTTACCGCTTGCCCAAGTCACTAGAGGTTGTAGACTAATTTTTCCAGCATTAGAAAAATATTTTCGTACTGAAAATTAATCTCAAATTTTGATTATACTGACGATATTACGCCGAAGCGTGTGACGGGGCTCATCTCCGCCGCTCGGCGTTTGGGTAGCGCAGCTCCAAAGAAACATCGCAACGGTGGTGAGCCGTTGGCTACACTGTGTCCGATTTGAACGGCCCGGGAATCGAACACCAGACCTCCTGCGCCGATGACGATGTCTTGAACCACTTCCCCAACCGGCAGGTATATTTTCCTATCTAAAGCAAAAGTCCCAAGTTTTATGATTTTTTACTGAAGAAATTGTTTTGATGTAAGAATATGTATCAAGATATTTTGCGGATCGTTTTAATGCATTTACAATCCAGATCCAATTAGTGCCCCTGTGGTTTCAATTGCTCGCGTCACTCCTACTACTCTGAGAGCAAGATGGAGAGTGGTTAACGTCCCAGTTGATTCATGGACGGTGAAGTTAAGTCTAGCATCTGATACTGACCCAACTACTGATGCGGGATCAGGCGAAGATGAAGAGGAAACAGATTCTCCAATACAAGTAGCTCTTTGTAGATACTACAGTGTCTATGTTTGATCCACACACAAACCCCTTATAGCAAATGCAACAAAAACTCTTTAAGATAAACTGAGTAGTATTTGAAGTTGCGCTTTTGCTAACTCGCAGGCTCTTGCCGCTTACTAATGACAAAATTAACACAGGCAAATCAAGTTCTTTTACAATTGTAAGTGTACGTTTTTAAGTTCATTTGTGTGCTGGTAATTTTGAAGGTTGTAAAATTTTGGTGATGCAACAGTCAAAGTTTCTGAAGCTAATTTTTTATATTATTACGTAGTAATGTGCAAGTTACTGACGTAACTGCTTGACTAAGTGCTTGAAATAGTGTACATTGCGGTTAACAAACCTAGAAGTCACACCATTGGCTTTTTAGGTAAAGGTAATAACAGTGCTGCCAGTGACGAAGTTTTAAGCTCGCAGCGTTGTAACTCATTGGTGCCAACTAGCGGAAATGAGCACCGCCAGCCAAGCAGCATCAGTGAAAGATGAGGTTGTCAAATAACAAAAACAAACAATCGCTTTTTAAATGTCGCATCTTAAAACTGAAATTTCTTTGCTAACTTTATGCTTATAATAAACATCCCAGACGTGTAATTGTACGAAACTTATTTTAAGGCACGTAAACCTTTTCATCGTTAAAATTACGTTTTTTGCTTAGATAATGACGTTATCCAGCAGCAACACCAGTACAGTATTTGCGGGTTTACTACCGTATACCCAGTATGTTGTTCGGGTTGTTGGCAACGTTGGAGGGTTTGCAAGTTTACCTGGAAAAGCAGAAGGGACTACAGGTAATTTGGTTAAGTATCGAATGGAGATTAAGTTTTAAATACAAGCATATTATCTACGACCGGCTCGTGTAGATCTGTGGAGTCGATTCAGTTTTAAACTATCTGTAAGATTTCTTTGTTTTTCTCGTAACTCCTTTGAAAAGGATACTTTACATATTTTTTTACCTGGCAAAAAGTCAGAAGCAAATTGAAGAGACAATTAGCTGACGTATAAACCCAAACTGCACAGCTTGCCTAGTCTGTAACAGACCTGAGTATTTATACAACCAGTTAGTTTCTTTTTCATCTCTGTTTTAGGGTATGATGATAAGATGATAATATTTTGCATTTCTAGATAAATTAAGATGGGATAATAATATAATTTTACGTTGTTTTGGCTTGTTCATGCCAGTTTATCATATTGCACCAGTTATTTTTTCTTAGTTCCTCTGACTAGTCCAGAGGTTAAAATTACGCAAACTACTCTGTCGACACTGACTGCAAAGTGGGAAAATACTAACGCCAAAGTATCTTCATGGACTGTGCTAGTAACCAACACTGACGATGAAGAAATAGAAAAAGTAAGTCGTCTCAGATAACGGTACTCTAACCTAAGTCTAAACCTTATACTTAACCACAGACACAAATTTTGGTTTCTAGCGGATGTCGTTAAATTTTACGCTGCGTTGGTTATAAATAGCGCTTCATTCAGTTTTTTGCGTGACAGTCAAATCGACAACATTTTTCTGACTTCCATAGGGCGGGACAGCGCTGTTTCGGGCTATTAGTCTTCTACAGCTGCTCTCAGGTAAACTTTGTTTCGGGCTTTTTTTTGTACTTTTTCTGAATGTTGTCTCAGTAATTGCAACACTTTATATTCGTTTCTCATCAGGATAAATGATAGTGCGAGAAAACGCTGCGAAAAAATAAAAATGTTTTATGATAATGATGTTGCAAAAAAACGCTGAACCATGAAATTTGACGGTTAGAAGGTCTTGCATCTTGCATTTTGACGTTTTTATTTTGTAATACGATAAAATTCATGATCTTTTAGAACAGGGGTGGGGAACCTTGAAGACATAGCGGGCCATATTGCACGCATGATATTTTCAGCGGGCCACATTTACGTTTCACGTATGTAAAGAGCAAAAAAATTCCTCCGAAAATTTAACGGAGAGCAAAAAAAAGGTCATCACGTCCGCAGGCCGCAGTTTAAGCTGTGTAACTATGTTTTGACGTTTTCAAAGTTCAATATGCGGAAATGTTCAAAAGGAGGACGTATGGTCAGCCTAGCATTACATGAGCCGTATGTACACGCGGGCCACATTTAAAACTTAAGTGGGCCGTAGGTTCTCCACCCCTGTTTTAGAAACTGCTTCTTGAGTTTCCTTTCATTTTTCAAAACAAAATCTTTCGAGCTTGTCTTTTCAGACCTTGACCTTACCAAGTACAATTCTCGAGGCTGCTATTGACGATTTGAGCCCGGGAACTCGGTACAAAGTAGAAGTAACAGGAACGATTCTGTTTGATGATGAACAATCAGTCGAGACACCAACTGCTGCAGCAGAAGGATTAACTTGTAAGTGATTGATTGATCAATTTCTTCATTTTTTCCCTCATATCACGAGAAACAGGCGGAAGCGCGACACATACGACGAATCCAGACTCGCTTACAAGGTGCTGTTGTTTCCGAGTTTTCTGGTTGAGTTTTGCTTTTGATTCTTTAAGTTACTTTCCGTTAGATTCTACGAAGCAGGGATAATTATCGTGAAGCATCTTACCTAAGGACGCAACATCGAGGCTCGGGTAAGAGTTAAGCGATCAACCTTGCAATCATTGCCGTCTTAGAACGACGCTCCGAACCACTATTTCACGCTGCCAACAAGTATTATGGAAGACCACATTGTTTATGTCTAGGACTGCATACTTAAAACCAACTCGTTTTTTTTGCTCCATTCGAACTTGAACTTGAAAAATTAAAAACGGATGCCTCGAACTCCAACTTGAACTCGATTGAATCATGCTTCGACTTCGCGGCTCTGGTTTGGTGTCACTACTCCAAACACCCAATTGCGTTTGCCAATAGGTTAAAAAGAGCTGAAGAAGTAACTACTGGCTAGCTACAGAGGGAAGACAAGTCAGTTTAGCTCAAAAATAGCGTATATGTTTCAGCAAAAAGTAAGAAACAGAAGAAGTTTGGACAAAGTTGTTTTCGCATTAGACTTTAAGAAACGATCTGTCATAGACAGATCGACAGCGTGTCTGCCTGACGCGAAACCAGATTTTTTTAAAGCTATGACAGAGCGTTTCTCATTCAGAGTTATGACAGAGCGTTTTTTGATGCATAAACAGCTTTTTTCAAAGCTGTTCTTGAGTTCTGTACCGCCAATCAATTAATCAAACAGAGAAATAATGTTTTCTTCTCGCTATTCCCGTAGGTTCATCAGTCATCACTGTTTGTTTCTAGTGTCACTGACATCTCCTAAAATTACAATTTCCGAACGAGCACCTACTCAACTACGAGCAAATTGGGATGATATCAACTTACCAGTGGATTCATGGATCGTTAAAATCACTCGAACCGCAGAAGGCTCTGGCTGGGATGATCCTGTTTCTGAGGTGAAAGTCTTGTTTTTCTGTTTATAAAAACGTTGTTCTTTTTTTGTTGTAGTTGTGGCTCATTTTTAAGTCTTGCAAACCAGCCCTTGATCTGGAAAATCAAATTATAGTTTTGGCTGACTAAAGCTTTGCTTAAAGTGTTTGATAAAACTTCTTGGTTTAGCAAGTACTATTAGCTAGCGTAATTTTATTGGCATTTCATTGATACGGTTACAGCACTGTATATTTTTTTTTTGGCGTAAATCTGACACCTTGTTTCAGCTTAATGTACGGTAAATATTTTATCAATTTTTTGTATTGAATTCGCTATATTTTGTGTAGGGGAGACTGGGGAGATATGTTACAGTTTTTGGTAAAACGGTCTTTACTGCCGCTCTATTGCGCGTACGAGCTAACTTTCTTTTTTATAGCTTCATGATCCCCTTAGGAAGGAATCAGAAATGGTTGTACGTTTTTATCTACTTATCTTAGGGGCCTCAAAGATGAATTAACAAAGGGTCTATTGTAACATTTCACCCCACAACAGCGGGGTAAGTTGTTACACTTGATGGGGCACTGTGTTACATTTGTTAAAAATCATTTAGAAGGTGAAAAACAGTTAAAAAATCTCAAAAAAGTTGAATAACGAAGCAAAACAAGCGTAATCGGTCGCTCATAAAGTAATTTGAGCTTACAAACGCAATTCATACTTGGCATTGAACACGATCTTTGCAGAAGACTCTAAACGATGCAAAAAACAATTTACATATCGGAAGTCTCGCACACGTAATTGCTATTAGGCTTACAATCAGCACATTCAGCATGCGACCACTTTCAGCATTTACACCCTGACTCTAACTTTATTAAAAACCAAATGGGGCAAGATGTTACACTGTGTAACATTTTACCCCTTCATAGAACATGCACTTGAATGAAATTTTTCATAATTACGTTGCCCTTCAAAGGAGAAAAGCTTAATAGGCTGTTAAACTACAATAATTTCACTTATCAAAAAGCTATAAGTCTTACCCTTAACCTCAATTTTCTGCTAGGTACTAAGTTTTTTAAAAATATTGAAAAATTTACTTTTACAGCTTAAAATAATTTTTTTCCAATATTTTTTGCTAAATCAAACCCACAAGTCTTGCATTTTTTTGTTGGAATCCTTTGTCCAGTAGGTTATAAAAAAACTTAAATCTAGCTGTTTATAAGCAGCATTTAAAAAATTAAAGGGACTGTAACAACTTACCCCTGTAACATATCTCCCCAGTCTCCCCTATCGGTACTTAAGGTAGACATCAAGGTCTTCGTCGCTCTTTTAACAATAAGAAATAACTGTATATAGCAAATCATAATTTTTACGCTAAAAATCATGTGATATCTAGTTATGATATGGCTGGATTTACAAGCTTGTAATTTTAAAATAGTATAATTGATAAATTGGAATTGTATCCTATATTTATCGCCGTACTCTCTGCCAGCACGTTCATTTTTTTTGCAGGAAATTACTTTAGACGGTGATGAACATAGCTTTGTCTTTGATGACCTTAGTCCTGGTGCTCAGTACGAAATAGAAGTTACCGGTCACTTGCAAGATATCAGCAGTCCACCAGCACAATTGAATGATGCTACAGGTAAACAATTCTAAAGCATGTTAAGTATATTATTGCATAATAGTTTAATCACATCGCTATTTGGTGCGAGAAGTCTGTGTTCGATTCCCGGGCCGGTCAAATCAGACAGTGTCGCTAACGGGTCGCCACTGCTGCGATGTTTCTTCGGAACTGTATTGCCCTGTCGCTAAGCCGCGGTGATGGACTCTGCCACTCATTATACGCTTCGGCGTATTACCGCGAGTATAATGAAGATTTGACTTTGATAAATTTCAACCGAAATGTCAGAGTTGGCTTACTACGATTTATAGCCTGTAATGTCCCTGCTATGCTTGGCATTCAAAGATAGCCTCGTAGCCCAGGCCCGCAGCCAGGGGGGGAGGGGGCGTGGAGCCTCCTCTGAAAAAAATTTCGGCACCCCTAAAGAAAATTAGTTATTAATATGTGCATAGCCCATCTAAAAATTTCTCGTCCCTCTTGGAAAACATTTGCCCCCTAAGTATTTTCTTCTGACTGTGAGCCTGTCATAGCCAAGGGAAGGATGTCGAAGCCCCCTCTGAAAAAAACTCGACTTTTTAAAAAGATTTACAATCTAGACACGATTTAGCCGTGTGTATTGTAAATGGTGCCTGCCATTCCAAACTAGGCTGCAAGGCGTTCATTTTTACTTTTTTTTTTGGTATTAGATCAAGGACTTGCTAAAAAAATTTCCAGGAAGGGCAACTATAAACGCTTTTAGGGTTAGGAGCCCACACCTAGTGAAAATCTATATTTTACTGATATTGTGCTAGTGCTACATATGCATGTGCCGGAAATATTTTTGTTTCCACCTGACGCCTAAGTAGCTTGGTCAACTTTGAAGGTTGATTTGTAGTTTGACTGTACGTTTGACGCTGGCTATTAAGTTCGTGAAGTATTGGAAAAAAAATTAGCCGCAGTTTTCTGAAATTTGATGCCATTTTTCTTTCTAAACTTTCCGACACATTCACCTTGCACTAGGCTAGGGCTATGAAAGAAGGTGGGCTCTGAGCAGGGGGCAAATGACTTAGAGGCCCACGCTGATGCAGGAATCTATCGGGAAGCTTTAGCAACATAAACCGGAAAAGTGATAGGCTACTGCGTTTGTTTTAAAATCGCATCATTGGAGTAGGTCTCCGGCTTCAGGATGGACTATTAATCAGGTTCAAACATAAACAATAAACTGTCTTTTCTAACCAATTGCAATTTCAGTTAACCTCTTCTACCGCCCATATTTCAGGCGGCGCAAAAGCCAAGGTTTTACCCACAACTTCTTTCGATTCCACCAACGTTTCTTGCGTTTTTACCGGCAACTAATGCAACAGTTGCCATCACAGTCATTTCTTCTTCAGCAAGCAAGATAGCATCCTAACTAGACATTTTGCGACGGCAAGTGACTTCAAAACGCAATGGTATAAAGCAGTTCGCAACGGAGTTGCAACTACTGTAGTTCGCAGCTGAATCGCAGTGGAATCGGCATGATATTGCGACTTCGCGGCGAACCCGCTGCGAATCATTTTGCAATGGATTCGCAGTAGCGTCGCAATCATATTCGCCAAAGAGTAAAAGGGCGTAAGGATTATTATTAATCATTTTTCACCTTTTTTCAGCTCAGACCACAGGATAGAAAGTTACAACTGCAGCTGCTGTCGAAGACATGCTAGCGGTTTTGTATCATTACCTCATTAAGCTTATCCTAACTGCGTTAAAAGTGAAAACTGCGTTTTTCTCAATGCAACGAGAAACCTAAGCATGCTGAGCTTGTAGCCTCACACTCTCGCATGAACCTTGGTACTACAAGTTGTTAGCGAACGCGTCGTTTATCAAAAGGCAGTATGGGCACGCTTGCAAAAACAAGTGCACGCGAAATAGCAATTTCGCAATTGCGTCTTCAAAGTAATAAACCATTAGTCGGGGCGTGGAAAGTTCTGACCCTAAAAAAAATATAGATAAGCCACTTTATGATATTTGTTAGATATTGTGCGTACATTTATCAAAAAAGAGTCTCACGCTCAACCTCCTTGGGTTACGTCACTATGACGTCATCATTATTTGATGTGAAAATTGATAAGCTTAAATAACTGTTGTTTTAAGAGATGCAGATGATTTAAACTAACTCCACTCACACAATTGAGATTTAGGAAGTCTCAGTATGATCTTATGACGTCATGCATCAATGACGTCATCACACCCAAACAAAAAACTGTAAAAAGTTGATTTTTTAAAGTTTTGAATGGAAGTCACTTGCGATAACTCTCGTTTTGTTTGTAAATTTTTTTGCTATGTGGTGTAACGAAATTGCAGCACTAGTCTTCACAACCAGGGTTGGGAATCGATACCCAAAAAAGTAAAGAAATAATTGATATTCGATAGTTCACCAAAAAGTAAAGAAATAATCGATTTCGATGGTAGTTTAAAAAAGTAAAGAATATTGTAATCGATATTCGATATTACACTGAGCATTTAGCGGTGCACGCCAAGCATTTTTTGTGATGTCCTCACATTCATGCGGTAACTTACAGACAAACGACGGACATAGCACGCGACATTATTGATGCGAAGCAACTTTGCTATTAAAAATCTTTTTTTTTTTTTTTTTTTGGCACAAAAAAAATTTATCAGCAAAAACAAGGTAATGGCATACCGACATTTATTCTGAATTAACTAAAGTGAGATAAAGTAACCTGGACAAAAAGAATCGAATATGGAATATCGAAATGCGCCGAAAAAAAAAAAAAGAAATGAAGACAAGGCATAATTGATACTCATTCAAAGAAGTAAAGGCTCCAATACATTCGATGAACAAAAAGTAAAGAATATCGCAATCGAATATCGATTACAATCGATTTTTCCCAACCTTGTTCACAACTAAATCAAATCAAAAAAAATCAAATTCTTAATTTACTCGTCGTATTACGCCGAAGCGTGTAACGAGTTGCGTGGCCCATCTCCGCGGCTTAGCGCCTGGGCAACACAGCTCCAAAGAAACGTCGCAACGGTGACGAACCGTGTAAATTTGACCGGCCCGGGAATCGAATCCCAGACCTCCTGCTGCACCGATAGCGTGCGCTTAGCAACTGAGCTAACGGCCGGTCTACGTCGTAACAACTATTGAATCAGATTTATTTAATTTCTCCTTTTGGCATCTGCATTATCCACTGAAAAGACTGCGATTACTGTGATTTTGTCGATCTGTGTTTTCTCGATCTGTGTTTTGGCTGAAACAGTTTAAATCAATCACCAGTTGGTAAAGACTCAAGTTACAGAAGATTGTCGAAAAATAGTACAGCGCAGGGGTGACGAACCGGCGGCCATATGGCCGCATGCGGCCACTTCAGAGGTCAGGTGCGACCATTTGAAGGCTCCCAGTAGACCTATTTTTTTGTGTTTTTTTTTTTTAACGCGTTACATATCTAGGAGTATCCGGCAAAACCGGCCTTAGGAAGTCAAGGAAGATCTTGTTTTTTTTTTCTTTTTTTTTAAGAGACACGCTCTACTCATGGAATGAAGGTGATCGTGCGGCCTACTTGACCATTTAGTTTCCAAATGTGGCCATAATGCAAAGAAGGTGTGTCACCCCTGGTGCAGTGTTTCAAGTTTTGAATAGTCATACAATAATTACCGATGTTATACAGTAATTACCAATGTTTGCTTTGTTCAGTCTAAAGCTTTATTAGTTTATTTATTTCAGATATGTA
The DNA here is from genome assembly GCA_964006365.1 of Trididemnum miniatum. Taxonomy (NCBI): domain Eukaryota; kingdom Metazoa; phylum Chordata; class Ascidiacea; order Aplousobranchia; family Didemnidae; genus Trididemnum; species Trididemnum miniatum. Next base: position 30,743,486 of record OZ023231.1, on the reverse strand, counting down.
ACCTTACAACTGTATGCTTGATAAAAGCTTAAGTTAAGAAAGTTTATCTCAGTTATTTCAGCAAATAACAAGAAAAATGCTTTTTGGCTTTTGATGATTATTTTTGATATGGTGTGTACTGGTTGCTCATATTTTTAACTTGGAGTGAAGCCAATCACAGCACATAGGGGCTAAACAAGATTCGATTCGGAAGAAAGATTAATGAGTAGAAACTAACAATTAAGCAGTCTTCGACTAAGTTCAGTCCAGGTTTCGCTGAAATGTATCAAATCAGGAAAAATTTTTTGTTTGCTTCGGTTTACGATTAAGGGTAGGTCCGAGAATTAAATTAAAAGCTGGCTTGAGGGTAGGCCTGCCATCTGTCTAGAAATGGCCGGTAAGTTCCGAAATTAACGACTGGCGTCCCGTATACAGGACTGGGCTAGGTTTTTGTTTCATCAGTCTTACAATTAATTTGTCCCGGAATGGCGAAGCAGAAATTTGGTGGTAACCCAGCTAACGCTATTTAAGGGGCATTTCCAGGACCCAGCTGATCAGTCCTACTCTGAGTTCTGACGACGTAGTCGCAATCGACCGAGACATCAAAATTATACAAGTTACCCATTATCGGATTTACGAAACGCAGGAGTTCTTGGCACTTTGGCAAGGAACTGATCTCTAAAAAAGTTTTCACTTCCAAGATCTCAAAATTTTTTCTCTTTGCTGTTGATAAACTTTAAAAAAATCTTTTCTCCAAGGCGCGGGGCTCACCAAAAGCGCGGAATCCCTTCAAAAGTGCGTGCAGCCTATCACCATCTTTTTGCTACAGCCCCCGTGTTATTACTGTACTAATAATACAGTTATTTACTTAGTGATTCATGACGTTGATGACGTCTAATAGAAAAAGGGTAACGGATGAAGCACGTTTTTGAGAGTTGCAGTTGTTCTGTGCTAGAGATTTCACTGTACCTTGTTTAATCTAAATTAATTCTATGTGGCTAATTGGAACATAGACTACTCATTAAGATGATGAAAGATTTACAAAAAAAACAATACCTCAGAAAGAAGTTGGAACATTGTTAGTTGTCTCAAATTTTCATGGAAACGAAGTCAGCCTAGAGTTTAAACAAAAGGTGAACTGTAAAATATAAGGGTGAGGAAAAACTGAGTTCTGCTATATTCAAGCCTAGACTATAATTCTGTGATAACTCTTTCAGTCATGATGTATCATTTATGATACAATTTTGTTAGCGCTCCCCCCTCCCCCAAATAAAAATGTTTTTTTCCCGGTTCATTGAGCTGCATGTGATCTCAAAGCAACAAACCTTTAGAAATTGAGTCCCGTGATCGGTAATTTAGTGTTTTGGCCTACGCGGAAGAATCTAAAGCTGGGTAAAAGCGAATTTTTTTTTCAGACCGAAATTGTGCGAAATAAGGCAGATTATTAATATATAAAGTAATTTTTTTCACTTTTTTTTTGTAATTGAAATGTTTGTTGGAGACGCTTGATTAGTTTGATAGGCCAAGCAACTTTATTTCATGTGTTCTGAAGCAGACAAGAAGGTTTTTTCGGGATTGTATCTAATGTGATACAGTGTGACTATATGGTTGCAGTTCTTCGATTACTTCAAACTTGCAGATTTGCATGGCAAATCTGGTTATTGCAAGACACACTAGTTGTCAGATGTATAAAAGATTAATATTTGATTTGCAAATGTATTTGTGTGGAAATGTGATGGTAACTATTATGTGTATGGTCTAGCAGTTAGATATACAGGAGATCATGGTATAGGTTTAGATGGTACGTTTGTTTCACCAAAAATTATTGTTGTTTGAGTTTGCTTCAATTTCGCCTTGTCCTTGTAGAATGTTTAATAAACTGTGGGTCAAATCCACGAAGAAGTGCCACTCCAAATTGAATCTCAAGATCTGTAATACAGTATCGTCCTCACACTGACGTTTGTTATGATGGTGTAGACCAGCGGTCTTCAACCTTTTTTGCACAATCGCCCCTCTTTGGAAAATAAGCAACCAAATCGTCCCCTGAGCGCATTCATGTAATTTTTCCACTAAAATCAGATGAAGAGCAAAAAAAAAAAAAAGAAAAGGTCTTTAGTTCCGCAGAACTCCATTTTTCCACTGAAATCAGGTGAAGAGTATCCGCGTAGCTTTTTTCGGAAAATCATTACATATGTTGTTGGAAATTTGCTCCCCATGGGGCGATTTTAGCCTACAGAGGGACGATTGTAACAATTTTTGAAATTGGGGGGCGGTTTTACTTGTTAGGGGGCGATTTTCGACTAATTTTCGATTCATCATTTTTCATCCTCCACACTGACCCTGTTGCCAGAGATGGGCGTTTATCGAGATAATTTATCGGCGATAATTTATTACCGATTATCGTTATCGCTCAAAATAGTTTTGATTTATCGATTATCGATATCGTTTTTGAAATATATTTTGTTATCGCCGATAAATTATCGTGATAAACGATTCTTTATGCACAAAGTGTTCAAAGTTAGTGAGTTAGCGCTATGAAAAAAATACACTGTGTTCCCAAAGTGTAGTTGCAATTTAAAAAATCTCCGTTTGTTTTGTTTAATGCCACGGCAGAGTCCGTGAACTGCTCTCCTTTCTCGAAAAATCTCGAAACACATTTTTGCAAAGTGACTTGCAAAAAATCTTCGTCGAACACATTAAAAACTTTCCGCAACATTTATCGGAAAAATTTATCAGCGATAATTTCTCGATTACCGATATCGCTTTAAAAAATTGAGATTTATCGGTATCGCCCCGGGATTTTTTGAAGTTATCGATTATCGTTATCGCTTCAGTACAGAAAGGTTCATCGTGCCCATCACTGCCTGTTGCTGAACGCTAAGCTGGGTAGCTATGAATACTATTTTTTGAGTCTTAGGTATGACTCGACCGAGTAGGCCTACCGAACCCAGTCTCCCAACTGCAAAGCAAACGCTCGAACCACTCGGCCAAGCAGCTGTTCTGTCAGCTAGTAAATGAAACTTTGTGGTATACTTGAGCATTTTCAATTGTAGCAGCGAGACTCCATTAATCCAGAAAAAAGCACTGTGGTGATTGTAAGGACAAGCACTTTGTTTCTGTTATCGTTACATCCAGTTTCATTCCTAATATTTGTATCTAATCTCACAATCATAGGGCCGAGTGGATTTAGCGTCTGCTTCTGGATCGGTAAACTTGGGGTTCGATACCAAGTTGGGCCAAGTCAGTGACTTTAAAATTGATACTCACTGCTTCCCTGTTTAACGTTCATCGTTTGAAGGACAGTGTGGAGCGAGCCGGCTGGTTCGCTTGTTGTGCCGTTGGGATACGCACGTAACGGGATTCCTCCATCTGTTAGCTTGTTTCCATGTCCACTCAAAACGCGGGCTTTCTAAAAGTGGGTCGAGTTAAAAGCCCATTTTTGTAGCGCGTTTGCTAGTACAAAAGATTAGTATATGGGCATATTTCATTATTTAAGGTATAATACCACGCTGACATTTTGGTTGTGGAAACGTGCTGCAAAAAGTGGGTTTTCAACTCGGCCTACGTTTTGAGTGGACATGGAAACAGGCTATATGTGTGGTACACAGATTTTCATTTTATGTTTTTATTGGCATTTTTATTCTATCACGAGAAAGCGACGGGGCTCTATTCGAGCTCGCTTAGGAGTTGCCGGCCATCTGTCTATCACACTGAGATGGAGGAATCCCGTTACATGCCTTTTCCAACGGCACAACAAGTGAACTTACCGACTTGCTCCACACTGTCCCTTTAATGCTGAACGTCAAGCAGAAAAGCTGTGAATACCAATTTTTAAGTCATTGGTTTGACCCTATTTGGAATCGAAACCCGCGTCTACCGATCCCGAAGCAGACGCTCTGATCGGTATCCACTTGGCCATCTGATCGGTATCTCTATCCACTCGGCCATTTGATGGCCGACTATTTTTAAGCGAGTTCGTATAGCGCACCGTCGCTTTTTCGTGATAGGAGGATAAAAATGCCAATATATGAAAAGAAGGAAATTCTGTTTTGTAATAGAAAGTTATGTTCTGCGCTCCTTATGAGCGGGTCATAAAAATCTACTTAAATCGTTTAAAGCAAGAAGAGAGGTTCGCTTGTGACTGCAAGATTTGCACTTATAAATAAAAGCGTCAAATGCAGTTAGGAACTTGTACAAAAGTGTTGGAATATTTTTGTTAGTGTAATCAAGTTTTTGCTCACAACTTTTGCTTTTATTTCAAATCTGTTCACGAATCAATCAATCACTTTGTGTTTATTAGTTGTAAGCTAACAAAACCAAAATTCAATAACAATAATAAAAAAACAAAAAACAATAAAGACAACGTCTGCGGGTATTATACATTAACAAATTATGAACAAAACTGATGAGCACTGAAGCAGTTGAGATGAAGATAACTGACAATTTAAAGTGCATGAATTAAATAATGTACTGTAGTTCGGAAACTACAGCAAATGTAACTAATGATTGCAAAAATTGAAACTAATTCCTTCCTTATTTTCTCATATGCTAGGGACCCCACTTGCATTTTTAGGGAACCCAATCGGGTCCCGAAAAGCCTTAAATAGTTCTGGGTAAGTGCCAGAACCATGATCACAAATTTTTAAAAACCAGCCTATAACTTGACTGACTAAAAACGGAACCGCGATCTTCTGTAGTAAAGCAAGCGCTTTTAAATATTGTACCAATTAGCAGCTGGAAAGTCATTTTTAACGCTCTTTGTAAAGCTTGCTAACCACGTTAGGAAATGTGATTTTTGTTTAGCTTTAAAAGATTTGCTTTTATCAATCCTAAGCGTAAAAAGGTATACAAGACATGTAGATCCATGATCAAACGCTAAATTGTATCCTTCCCTTGCCACATGAAGTCCTTGCTGTGTGCGACCAATTTTTATCAAACATTCTGATACAAAGGATGTGACTAATGCCGTGACTTCAGTGCATTTATGATGAAAAATATTTTTTGTGGCACATTTTCTTGCATCTCTAAATGCGCTTAATGCTTCATAGTATTTTTGCAGATGAAAATTGCTTGCTCCGTTGTAAAGCAAATACGGGTACAGGTGTATTGCATCTGGGTTTGACTTGGTTTTCAGTAAAGCATCCGTTTTATTTTTTAATTGTGAAAACCGACCAAGAAGCAACAAGCATTTCAGTTCGAGACCTATCAAGTCATGCTGTAATGACTCATATCTCCCGTTTGTGTTGATGTGTTTTTTGATTTTGCTATTCAGCGCAAGACAGTTTTTGTATTGACCAGAGGCCATGTACATGGCAGAGCGATTGCGACATCCGTACAGAAAACTTGGGTGGTTTACACTGATCACATCTGCTAAGTTTTGTTTAGCAACTAATAAGCCTTCATTATCCAAACCAAGAAAATGATAAGCGGAAGATTGAGATACAGCAAAATACCACTCTTGAAAAAAAGAATCAAGTTTCGAAATATTGTTTGAATTTTTCATCATAATTTGCAAAGTATCAGCTGTTGCCAAGCAATTTATCAAACAGCGTTTGTTGACAGCCCGGGAAAAGTCTGCGATTTTCAATTTAATTGGATCATAACTGTGTGTTCTGTCAATTATATCATCATGTGATTTTTTGGCCATGTAGTGCAATAATCTTATGTGACAAGCAACAGCCACAGAATGAGACAGTCTATGAGCGGAAACATCATTGATCTCTTGTCGGCTCTGAAACTTATCAATGATTTCAAAGCATGAGTTTTCATCAACATCATTTAAACGACCTAGTGCAGATATAAACAATGTTATGCTACGATAAATGACCCGCTTAACGTCAACGGTTCTCTCCAGTTCGAATGTGGTGGCAGCATTTTTCCACAGCTCAAAGTTTTTCAAGTCTTCATCGAGTTGACTTCTTACGTTTATAAGATTGCTTTGATTTCGTTTCAAAGTTGACTTCACTCTTCTACAAAACTCATCGTATATCATTTCATCTCCATCAACATAGCATGTTCTTGTCAAAATATCAGAAAGTTTGTAGCCGTTTTTAAGATCTTCATCAGAATCAAGATATTTTACCATTTCATCGACAGGTTTGATCAATTCAGTTGATCGTGGTTTGTTTGAAGTTTTCAGTGGTTTCAAGCTATCAATCGAAATTCCTTGTGTTGTGTAACTATCCCAGAACCAATCACCGCCCGGAGTGGATTTGTCATTTAAACATGATATGGCAACACTTGGAATGATGGTTTCTCGCAAGTTTTTGACAATGATGTGAAACAATACAGCATACCATCGAAAATATTCTCTTATGGGACAGTTTTGCCAGCTGTTTGTTTGTTGATGTAAGTTTGGCAACAGTATGATGTGTTCAAAGTCGGAATATGGCGTGATTTCATTCCTAGCCAAAGACCCCCATCCTACTAACGTATATTTACATGGAGGAGAACCCATTATTTCAATGCATTTTTTTGAAATGTCCGCCATAATTCGTTTGTAAGTATTGGATATACTGAATTGCAATGGCTTAATGCCATCAATGTAAGCCCGTTCCATGGAGTTTCGTTCAACATCATCCAAATTTTCTGGTATTTTTTTTATGTTTTGCAGCTTGATGCGGGTGTCATTTCGCATTTCGACAATCTGAGTTTTCACACGTTTGGCAAAGTTTATTAAGCTAGCTTCACTTTGCTCAGCATTGACACATCTCAACACATCTCTGCAATGATCAAGCAGATTATCTTGAAACTTTTGATTGTCAGGTTGTCGAATAATGGCTGCGTTCAACAAAGCAGCACTTTGTATTAAGCTAATTTTGTCCGGGCTTTTGGTTTTGTAAAGCAATCCCAACTTATTGAAGATTTCAGCTGATTTTGTAGGATTCAATTCTCTGCCTCTGCGACTGCATATTTGCTGTAGTTGTTGTTGCAATTCAGTTTCTTGCTGTTCAAATGAGTTCATGGTGCTATTTATATTTACTCTTACCCTTTAAAGCTTATAAACAAAAGCATACGCCAGAACGTAGGAAAATCCTTTGATATCGCGCATTTTTGTATTGTTCTCCAAAATAACCGTTAACACTCTATGCTGAGCCAATGGCTGAGCTAATTTGGCCCAAGTCAAGTTTATTTTAACAGAACGCTGAAATAAAGAGCGAAGGATGGAAACGGCGAAAGACTTAACGGTCATCCGAATCATCCCATATTTATTCAAGTTGTCCCAGTTTGACTTACAACTGTTTTTACACCATTTTCTATTCTTTCTAAATACACAAGAATAATTATTATTTTCAATCACGTTTACACTGCAGAGTTCGTTAAATACGTCAGTTTACTCAGGTTCTCATTTTTTGATTGGCCCTGACAAAATTTTAAAACTTGGTACGCATTTTAGTCAGGCCAATTTGTAATTTGTTTAACTCAATTCGTTATCTCTTTCCATGCTTGCGCAGAGTTTTGATTGATTAATGCGTCGTTGTGCAGCTAAGCTTCAGGGATTCATCAGTTAGGTTTAACATTTGTCGAGCCAAAATTCAAATGAACTGAGAATTGTCGTTTTTTTTTTATACAGAAAGTGCGAAGTGTAAGCAAGTGTCGGAGATAAAAGTTTTACTTTCTATATTCTGATTGTTCTATGCCTGTATAGAAAATAGTATTGCCTTACTAGACTTTTCAAAATATTGGCTCGAATGTTCACCAACTTGATGAGCTAACCTATGACTGACCACTGCTGTTTTCTCACATCACAACGCCATTGTGCCTTGGATTACCTTACCGTTTCGGTACGCGTACGTCACAATTCATTATGTAATGTTTTGACGTTATTTTCATTGTGCGAAAAATTTCAAAGCGCAAATCATCATTCTTTCCACTTAAAATTGAATTTTTATTTAAGGAATTTCTCTTTCCGCTTAGTTTGTTTTTAGGAAATTCTTAAAAAATCAAAAAATATTGTAAAATGTTGAATTTTAAATGTTGTTGATAATTGTTTTCGAAATTAATTTGGGGTACTGTAGCACCGCAGCTCTGCTGGGCCTGCTGCCCCTGCCGGTAATTGAGATTGCTTACTTCGCTATGATTTAGTGGACTGCATTTGGCGCTAAATTTATCTCCCTGTAACTTCAGCCTAGAACAAGTTTAATTTAGCCCAAGGGTGGGGTTGTACAGTAGGCCTATCTTATCTTTTGTTTTTGGCTTTCGTCAATCTCAAAGTAGCCTATTTTAGTGAATGGCCTCACCCTATGGGTATATTTTTAAGAACTTTGAGTTTTGTAATCTTTCTTTTAAAACTAGTTCATCGCTAGTATAAAAATACGATTAATATATGTTTTACAAGAGTGTTATGCCCTCACCCAAATATCCTTTTCAAAACGCTAGCTGGCATAGTTGACTGGAGTTGCTACTTACTCGACCCTTTAAGCTGCTTTCTTCGTCGTGCGTTGTCGTCTCACGAGCAACTTTTACTGAAGAACAAACAAGTACAAACGAGAAGGCATAGTAAAAAAAGGCTGAAAAGTTGACCCTTTTGAAATGCACTGTGGCGTGATTCAGTTGATTGTCTGTAAATAGTTGCCTGTATTGTGGGCTTTACACATCACTTGCTACTGACATTATACCTCAACCATGGACTTCTAAATAGTTAGAAGTCCATGCTTTAACGTATATTCTCAAATTCTCTTTGTTTAATCAACCATGGGGTATTTATCAAGTTTTTTATGAACAAGCTTTTTAAATATTGCTCTTTGTTGGTTAGCAAAATCAGAGTGACTTGTGGTTGGCATCAACACTGATAAAACAGAGACGATAAATTAACATAAAACTATTTTCTCTATTTGTTGTCATGTTTATCCTCCTGTTACGAGAAAGCGACGGGGCGCTTTACGAGCTCGTATAGAAGTTGTCGGCCTTCTGTATAAGATGGTGAAATCCCGTTAAGTGCCTTTCGCAACGGCACAGCAAGCGAACTTGCCGGCTTGCTCCACACTGTCGCTTCAATGCTGAATGTTTAGCAGAGAAGCTGTGAAGAGCAATTTTAAGTTATTGGTTTGACCAGACTCGGAATCAAACTCGTGTCCACCTATGCAAAAGCATAATCTTTCTGTCACGGTTAATAATGTTGTCTAGCAGTCCCGTAAATCGTCAGCAAGCGATTTCAAGTCTGACTCTTGTCCAGGTGCTCTATTTTGGGAGAGGTTTTCGGAGGCTTTTGGCAGGGTTTCCTCCTCCCTTTTCCAAGTACTTTGGCATAAAGTATTTTGCGTACCAGTACTAGTCTAGTCTACTCTAGTTGGTCATATCCAGGGTGGGGAAAAATCGATTGTAATCGATATTCGATTGCGATATACAGTACTTTACTGCAGTGTTTATCGAATGCACTGCAACATCCAAGTACTTTGGCATAAAGTATTTTGCGTACCAGTACTAGTCTAGTCTACTCTAGTTGGTCATACCCAGGGTTGGGAAAAATCGATTGTAATCGATATTCGATTGCGATATACTTTACTGCAGCGTTTATCGAATGCACTGCATGAATGCACTACAGAATGTACTGCAGCCATTAGCGTTTCACGAGCGTCACGATTAAGGTATTTATTATTGACAGGTCCCACCTGATCCGAGTCGCAACACGTAATGGCGTTCCGATCTTTAAGACCATCTAAACCAGGGGTGTCCAACCTTTTTGGCCAAAAGGCCACATGCAATTTACGAATGATTGCGCGGGCCACTTGAGTGTTTACTGCTAAGACAGACAAACCTTCAAACTAAAACTCTCTTCTTAGAAATGTGTAGCCTATTATCCTCTTTTACAATATTATCATAAGAACAATAAACATACCAACGGTAGGCCTAAAGTCAACAAAGTTTTTAGCATTGCTTGCTTTTCGTTTCCTATTTGACATATTCTATGTCACTGCAGAGTGCAAAAGATACAGCCAAATCTCGGTTATCGAACGATTCTGTTCTTGACTAAGTCGGTTTCCAACCAAAAAATTCGAGATTTCTTCTTCATTTATATCCTCCTGTCACGAGAAAGCGACCGAGGCGCTATGCATAGGACGAATCCAGACTCGCTTAGGAGTTGCCCTTGTTTTCCAGTTTTCCGCTTGAATTTTGCTTCTGACTTCTTCAATTTGCTGCTTGTTAGATTCCACCAAGCAGAAATAATTGTCGTGAAGGGTCTTATCCAAGGACCCATCAACGTTGCGATCATGGCCGTCGTAAAAACAACGCTCCGAACCATTCACCCACACTGCCGACTATTTCTACGTCTCAGACGTCGAACATAAATTGGGATCACGAGTTCGCGACCAAACTTAGCCTAATACCGACTACTGATTCTTGAAGCGCGAACACGATTGTGTGGAAAGGATGCGGACATAACAATATGGGAAATGTGATGCAAAACAATTTGCATTGTGGTGGAATAAAATGAATTTGAAAGAAAGCAAATCAATAAAATTGATGTCAATTTCTCGGAATGCAAGTTCACCATAAATTACGAAACAATTAAGTTGATAAGATTGGTCGTTTCGAAAAACTTGCGCGGGCCATTCAAAACCTTTCCGCGGGCCACGGGTTAGACACCCCTGATCTAAACCCAGACTAGCAAAGCTATCACTGACACAATAGGATTTAGTGTTGGGCATTTCCTTTTGATGGATTAAATGAGATGGCACAGGCCTTTGAGGTAGCGCACATATACCATTAAAAGGATTATCCGGTTGTGTCTTAGAAGTACAGGCATTAGAAGTACCAATTTTAGCACATAAATAATACGCATTATTACTTCTGACACGTGGATTATAGGCATTACGTTCAACCGGTGGTTGACAGCGAGATTTAATTTTAGATGTTTCAGACAACGTGGCAACTGTAGACCCACGTTCCGAGTAACCGATAAGTTTTTCTTCAGTTTCTAGGTTAGACGTTTCAAGGCAAAGGCTAGCAAAAGGTTTCGCCTCATCAGCTTCAGCAAGAAGGCATGCTCTACAATTCTCAGCTTCAGTTCGGCATGCTCTCTTCGTGCCTCGGCTTCAGCTTCAGCTTGAACTCTTCGTGCCTCGGCTTCAGCTTCGGCCTGAACTCTTCGTGCCTCAGCTTCAGCCATAAGTTTCATTTTACGTGTCTTCGCCTACTTCTCTTCGTTAGCAAGTTGAGCCTTTTTACGCTGTATTTCAATACGCCGTATTATCGACGATTTATTGTTAACGGTAAAGCGACTAGTAACGTGCGAGATACTATCTGACAGTTTAAGACCATCTTCACAGTCCGAGGTCGTTTCGTCCTAGTCAAAATTATCAGGTTGGTGACGGAAGCATCGTTCACAAACAACATACGAATCCGAGCATAATTTAAAGTAATCCAACAGGCTCTCGGACAATTGTTCGCATAATTCATCATCTTTTAACCCATTTATGCCTAGCGTCCTATATGTAGGACACCTACTCAAACTGAAATTGCGCTTCACACATCCCATTTATGGAGGTAGATGAACTTGTAATGCAACTATGAGTATTTTTTGCGCAAACTTCATTTTCATTTTTGAAAAAATTATTTCTAGTTAGAATATGGCGTGCTTTTGAAAACGCGCAATTTCGCTTCGGCCAAAAAAATGAAGGTGCACTTGGAATTCTTTAAATTATCGGATTATTGCAAATAAGTTTGGAAAAATTTTTGTTGTTGTATTTATTCTATATATAACAGCCATTTCTGAAATAAATCGATGTCCTAAATGTAGGTCGCTAGGCACAAGCGATAGCAAAATGGCGGTCCCGGCAGCGGCAATGATTCTCACGCTGTACGAAAGCAAGCGTTAGATTCCAACCGCGATTCTTACGCTTACACTCTGATAAGTGGTAATTATCTGAACAATCACATCATTTGACATCAATGAAATTATTTTTCATCAATTGTCAAGCATTTTTATTGATCTTACAATAAAGCTGCGTGCAGTTTTCAAAGTTGATTGTCTTCTCTATAGTTCAAAAGAATACCGTACCTACCTAAAGTTACACTGAATTTCGTAATTATAAGAACAATAAAGAATTATTTGCCATCAAACCTTTGATGTCAAATACTTATTGTTGATATAATTGATTTCAAAATAATTGTATTGTTGTTCTACAGTGATTATTTCAATAGTACCGGAATTCTTTTGAACTACTTTGAGATTTGCATGCAGAAAATAACTTTGAAATGGAGAAAAGAAAACAACTTTGAGATTTGCATGCAGATTTATTATAAACACTGTCATTTACATGGGTCACGCCATGCCCATTGCCATGCGAAAACCACTACAAGATGTGAAAAATGTGATATCGGACTTCATGTAAAATGCTTCGAAGAATATCACATTCGGTAAAGAATGTAGGTTATTTCAGTCATGCTGTTGCTTAGGATTTTGTCGTTTAGTGCAATCAAAATTTCAATAAAACAAAATATTACAAGCTTGTTTTGTAATTCTATGCTATCAGCGTACTTATTACCTTGAAAGAAACGACTAATGGAAATGCCGTAATTTTATCGCAGTCAAGCGCTTTGTGCGCACGCGCAATTTACGAATTTTTGATAACGGATTTGCCTAGCGTCCTATATGTAGGACGACATTTATCTCAAAAAGTGGACACCCAATTTCAAAAAAATAAATCTTAATGAGATATTTAGGTCTAAATTATGCCGCATATAAGTTTTAAGATCAAAGCTGAAAGTATTTCTACTTTCGGCACAAATGGGTTAAATATCTCAAGGCGCAGAGAAACGACGTTTGAGCTTAATGAAGAGCGTTGAATTTTATAAGACCCTTGTTGAAATTGCTCGTACGAGATGCAGATGACCAATGACGCTGAACAGCGCTTTATATCCAAAATTAGTTTGCGATGTTTAGATCGAAGTTTACGTGGAGCCTTCCCTTGAGAACGAGAGCCGGATGTTCTTGCCCTGCCAACCTTATGAGAGGCCCGCTCATCATCAGGAGTTACACCAACCCCACCCATATCCACGTTACTGGCCCCCACACCCGTAGGCTCTAATAAAGATCGTTCACGATTTTCCACCTCACCACAAGGGCTAACTAACCCCCAGAATCAGCGATATTAAGGCAAGTATCAATTACGAGTGCCCGTAACCAAAATTTACACAACTTCACGAATATATATTAAAAAAAAGAGATTAAAGTACTAATCAAGTCAAAAAATCAAAAGGACAGGTGTGTACCTGTCTGAGCAAAAGAAAAAACAATAACGCTGCAAAGCGTACACGCGCACAGTATCTTAGTCTGTCTCGGGCTGACTTGCAGATCAGCGATGGAACTGACACGCAGTTCGAACGAAGGAAGCACGAATAATATGAAGCTCGTCACCGAAAACGACGGTCAAATGGCAATCGAAGAACTTGTAGGCTTGCGCGACGATGGAACGCTGGAGTTGAAAATGCGATCAAGGGTAGCAGTTGTGATTATGAAAGATAGGCAACGGATGTACACGACGAATTCCGTTTCGACGAGGTGGTTCCACAATGGCAAGCAAAGTTCCGTAGCGACGTACACGCAAAGGAAAGCCTGTCTACAGTAGATTGAAAGCAAACTTCACGAGTTAAATGTTGACGCGGCACGATAACAAGTGCAGCGAAAGGTTGTTGTTGAACTTGAACTTGATGACCAATTTATTCTTCAGGGATAGACAGATATTTTTCTTTATGTTAACAACGACGGGAGTATTCAGAATGTCCAATGTTCACTAGGGGCCAGTGGACCTTCACCGCCTGGCAGTATGTCTGACTTCTTCTTCAAAGCTCTTGACGTTTCAGACGAGACTTTATTAGAGTTAAAATCAGAATAACAACTGAGAACTCAACCAGAATGGCAAGGCAATAAAACGGTAAGGCGGTAAATAATAACTGAAGTTTTTCCCAAAATAAAATCATGAACTGAAAATAACCGCAGTAATTTTGCGTCTTGCTTCGGCGTTGCACGATTTAATCTTGAAATGAAATGTTGTGTGGTTTTATCGCGCTTTATAACTACTAAGGTCCTGTAGCGCCAGGACTAAATTTTGTCAAGAATTCACTGACGTATTTTTATTCTCTGTTTATTTCATCCTCCGCGCTACACTTAATTGCTGGGCGTTTAGCAAGTGTTACAGCAGATACCAGTTTTAAAGTCCTTGGTTTGACCCGACTCAGAATAGAACCCAGTCTACCAGCTTCCAAGGCGAACGCTTTTAACCACTAGGCCATGGCGCTGGTTAATCTGACACCAGACACGCCAGTCAGTGTAGAAAATAAATCAAAGAAAAAAGGGAAAACTGCTTCAAGCAGCCGTGAACAAATGGTAAAATACAGAGCAATCATTATTACCACTGAAAAAACCTGCAGTGCAGTGAGAAGCGCGCTATGACTAGTTGAAGCTAGATGATTACGCAACACAATAAAGACGTGAGAGCTGTTATAGGTCCTCAGGTTCGATACCTCGCAAACACAAAGTTGGTGCTGTAACAGTCAACACTTTGAATGTTCGTACGCTTGATTAAACTATTTCATTGATTAATTTTCGCTCAGAACAATACATTTTTTTGAAAAATGAAGATTAGGCTGAGTGAAAAGCGAATAGATTGGTGCTCATAACATTCCAATCTTTATGACGTGATTAGTGGCTGTAAATCGTAATGTCGTATCTACCAAAACCCAAATAACTTTCTCGGCCTGCGGTAGTAAACACTTTAAAATTTTCTTGATTTAAATGAGGGATTTATTTTAACACTCAATACAAAAAGTAGCGGTAATTTAACACCTATGAGCCTCCTATACCAACTTTTGTCTATTTTAAAACCGAAGGGTTAGAATGAACATCGTAGATTAGTATAGTTGGAATACTGGTTTTCCACAACGATTGAAGAAAAAAAAAGTTATTGCAGGCAGGCCTAGACCAAAATTGTCAGAATAAACTGAGCTAATTCTAAATTTTTTTTTGAGTTATAGAAAACATATCAGCGGTAATTCGTGTCAGCAAAAAGTGTGCTAAAATGAGTGTTTTTACGTGAAAATGGTAAAATTCCGTTGGCTGGTATGAGCGAAGTCCCTTAGACACCGGCGTCCCACCGGTTTTGGCCAATTCTTTTGCCAAATCTTGGGTGGGCATCTGGTATAAAGCAACTGTAATTGAATTGCTTGATTTTTTTTAAAAAACGATATGATGGATATTACTGAAATGAGTCGTCAAGAAGTTGCTCCTGCTACATATGGTTTGCGTCGAAGATCCCGATCAACAAAGGCTGCAGCAAAACGTAGTTCTTCCTTGCTGAACAAGCCACTTGCCAAAGACAGAAACTTTTTACCGAAGAATGTTAAGCACAAAATGTGCGTGCACTATAATTTGAGCACTAATTGAGACAATTGTTTTTTAGTATAGACTGCTGTTATTTTTTATTTTGAGCCGTTCTTTAAATAAAGTCACATTTTGGTTACTTTTTTGCAAAACTAAAGTCACGTTTTCAAGTTTTTTGGATCACAAAAAATCGCCCTACTTATCACTAAAATTTTACTTTTTAGTCTCGTGACTGCATGCACATTAACTAATAACAAGTTCTATATATTCATTGTTACGTATCGTCACGATTCAGTATTTTGTAATTTTATCTTCAGTGGCTTAACATCATGCAGATACTTATAAAAGTGCACATGCGAAGTGAGAAGCAGCGATATTTAGTGATATTTATACAGGCCTATGCAAAATATGTGGGGTGTAAATTGTGCATGGCTGAAGTTAAAGGCACCTGCTGAACGTTTTTGGGGTTGCAATCGTAACGTTTTTAGGGTTGCATTTTTTAGGATTGCTGAACGTTTTTAGGGCTGAATTTTTCCAGGGAAGCCAAAGCTAGCAAAAGAATAATTTTACTTCTAAAAAACGTTATTTTTTAAAATACGTCAATTTGTAAGTGGGAAGGACAGTCACCCCTTTATCCTTTTTTGTCAAAGCAGTTAGTTGCTGGTTTTTTTCAAAATTTTGTTTGGTCATTTGACCGATTTTAGCTAAGTTTGCTAAATTTTTTTCGGTCATCTTGATTTTTTTTTCGGTTGTATTCTAACTCGGCTTAAAAACAATGCTTCCAACACTTCCTTGAGCTATTAATTTTATTAAAGTTTAATACAAGATACGTATGACCACTAAAATGGAAATTCGGAAGCATGCTGCTGTAAAAACAATGCAGCCTGCGATCGCTTTTAATGCATTGATGAATGATCTTTACTGAGGCGATCACGTAGGATAAATTTAGTTATAATCTAATGTTTGTGTCATCATGTATTGAGAAGTTTCAAACGCGATATAAAACAAAAACGCTAAAAATATTGCAAATTTCTTTCAGTCATTGTGACCAAACTGGCCTGAAAAAATTCGGTCATTGCCAAAAAAGTCGGTCAATGACCGACGAAAAAGCTGATGTTACTTGTGAACACTAATCAAAACTCTCTACAGTTACAATAAATGGGGTGTTTCAACTGTTCTTTCGTTGCATTATTGAGATATGTAAAGCCAAAATTGTGAATTATGACCAAGTATATTGCGATTTTGCTTTTGTTACTATGCATAGCTCATTTAGCACCATATCTATCGCTGTTTATTGTGACAATATCAGCTTGGGTAGAGTAGATCCCTCATACAACAAAATGTACATGAACCAGTTTAACGTAGTTGTATAAACTTAAAATCTCAAGGATGCACGATATGCGAAACTCCGTAGTAAGAGTGAACGACACCAAAAAAGTTTAAGAAGCTCTGGTATGGGGTGTTCTTTTTTCTTACTGAAGATCTTAGTCCTGTGCTTATGAGATATCGTCTCAGGCTTCAGTAGTAAAAGTAGGCCTACACCTTAATAAAGTTATCAACAAATTTTTAAAATTTGGAATTTTTACGAAGTAAACACTCTAAGAAACTTCAGGCAACATTTGTATGTGTTCTGTTCTTCAAGTCTTATTCAGTTTATTTCTTCTTGCTTTTTAAAACACTGACTGATAGTAATCAAAATATTTGCTTTTGACTTAGTGGTGGATCATATCATTATTAGATGAAACGTTCATACTGCACATGTGAAAACAAATAAAAACAACGTTTTTTAAGCAAGTACTGCATGTTTATATCACAAAAATTCAAATGATATTTGCAATTCGATTTCAAATCTTTTTTATCATATTTACAGCAATTGCCTGTAAAAATTTGAAAAAGTTAGGCAATAAAAATGCAGTAAGCTAGGACAGGATTATAAGGTGGGCCTGCAGAGACCTCAACACATCCATTGCGCACTTTTGTTTCAGTTACGTCTCTGAAAACGTTTCCTCCATTTTATTCAAAGCCGTTTTATAACTCAAGTCAAGTTTATGTTGGGCATTGGAGTGCCTGTGTTTGTTGAGAAGTTCAGTAAACCTGTAAACATAACCATTGATGTTATGACTTGCCGCTAAAATCAAACCTTCTTTGGCCTCATGCACTCCTTGTCGAATCTTGCCTAAGCCCATTAGGTTCACACATACACTGAGCTTATTCATTGTTTGGTTGAGCACGCTGTTCACAGAACCCACGTCACATTTTATCATATCTCTGAGTGCGCTCAATGCTTCACGATGTTGACCCAATGTTGTCTTGATCATGACTTTGTGCAACAAACACTGAGATAAGCGAGTTGAATCCAAGTTAATTTTTAGTAATGAATCTATTTCGCTCATCGCTTTTGAATACCTACGGAGATGAATCAAGCATACTATGTCGTTCAATATCAAATTCTGCACAGTTTTCAGACCAGAATCAGCTGGAAATTGCAGATTTTTAATTTTGCTACTCAACGCAAGACTTTTGTTGTATTGACCTGTGCTTACGTGCATCATACAGAGTTTAATGTATCCGTTGACATTGTATTGCGTAAAGTTTATCTCCCTTGTAGAATGCTGTTCACCGAAAAATACACCTTTACTGTGCAGATAAAGCGAGTGAAAAAATGTCATCTGAGCGGTAAAATTCAACTTGTCGAAATAATCATTAAGCTCATTGATCCCGACGTTGTACTTCACCACATATTGCAAAATATAACCTGTAGATAGGCATTTGACCAAGCAACAGTTGTTTACCGCTTTGGTTAATTCTTTTAATTTCTCTTTGACGCCAAAAGTTTCATGCTCTTTGTCAATTGTATCATCTTGTCGCTGTTTGAACGTGTATCGAAACAACCTGATATGACAAGCAATAGCTACAGCATGGGAGAGTTTATGAGCTGTGATGTCATTGACATAGTGCTTACGCTGGAACTCATCAATAATATCAAAACATGAGTTTTCATCAACATTATACAAACGACCTAATGCTGATAGAAACAATGTTATACTACGATAAATAATGCGTTTGATGTTTATGTTGGTTGAAAATAAAAATGCACCAAAGTTTTTCAACATTGCAAAATTAGCAAAATCTTCATCAACTTGCTTCATCGTGTTCGAAAAATTGTTTTGATCTTGCTTTAAAGTTAATGCAACTTTTTGACAAAACTCATCGTATATCATTTCATCTCCTTCAACATAACACGTTCTCGTCAAAATATCGGCAAGTTTGTAGCCATTTTTGAGATCTTCATCAGTATCAAGATATTTCACCATATCATCCACAGGTTTGATCAATTCGGTGGTCCATGGTTTGTTGGGAGTTTTCTGCGTTCGTCCAAGCGGGACTTTACTGGCAAGAGGTTTCAAACTATCAAACGATATTCCTTGTAAAGTGTAACTATCCCAAAACCAATCACCGCCCGGTGTCAATGTGTCATTTAAACATGAAATGGCAACACTTGGAATGATGGTTTCCTGCAAGTTAATGACGATGATGTGAAACAGTGCAGAATACCATCGGAAGTATTCTTTAATGTTGGAGGTCTCATTGCTGTTTACACATTCATTAAAGTTTGGCAGCAATATGATATGTTCAAAATCGGAATATGGTGTGATTTCATCTCTTGCCAGTGACCCCATTCCTACTAATGTATATTTGCATGGAGGAGATCCCATTATTTGAATGCATTTTTGTGAAATGTACGCCATAATTCGTTTGTAACTATTCGATATACTGAGTTGCAATGACTTGATCTCATCAATATAAAAGCGTTCTTTTGAGTTGCGTTTGGCGTCTTCAATACTTCCTGATATTTTTTTAATGCTCTTTAGTTTGGTTCGTGTGTTGTTTCTCACTTCTACAACTTGCGTTTTTACACGTTTAGCTACGTTTACCAGGTTAACTAGATTTTGCTCGGCATTGGCACAACTCAACACATGTATACAAAGTTCATGTAGATCATACTGAAACCTTTGATTGTCTGGTTGTCGAATAATGGCTGCGTTCAACAAAGCAGCACTTTGTATTAAGCTGACCTTGTCAGGGCTTTTGGTTTTGTAAAGTAATCCCAACTTATTGAATATCTCAGCTGATTTTGTTGGATTCAGTTCTCTGCCTCGTCTACTACAAACTCGCTGTAGTTGATGTTGCAATTCAGTTTCTTGTTGTTGGAACGAATTCATGCGCGGAACGTTTAAAAGTATCCTGTCCTCAATCAAACGATTATGAATCAGAGATGTGCAAAATCGTTGCCTTGGAGTAACGGTGCCACATTATCACCCGAGAGAAAGGAACCATTACTTTGTATCTGTTACCACGTAACCATCATGACTTCCGTTCAAAGGTAGATTGTTGAATGATAGTGAATACGCAACTCCATCTTTTCTTGGGTCGCCTTGGCAGCCTATGACCACAAAATTTCTACACATTAACGGTCAGTTTGTAAAATGATAATTTGTTCCTGGTAGAGAGACAGTCGTAGTTACATTAAAAATAATCACAAGTTGAGTCTTAGCTTGCTGCCTGTAGGCTATACCTTATTGAAAATGTTAATTGCATTGTTTATGTCATACATTGTATATAATGGTTTTAGTAAAGACAAATTCGCAGAATTACTTTTCATACAGTGCAGTATTTAGGCTGCATGAAATTGCATCAAACTTTAAACAAGATCATTCTTATTCCTGCCTCACTATTCCGCCATTATTGTTTTTGTTACATCCTTTTTGTATCCGACTTTACCTCGTCACTACTCCATCATTTTCCCCGTAACATAATTCTTCTCCTTTCTCCTGGTACTGCAGCTCGCTATTTCTCCATCATTGTACTTTCCGTTACATACCACACCTCCTGGCTCTATCTCATTAATGCGCCACCAGTGTTCCTGTTACACACACCCTTATACGTGGTCCTATCTCCTCACATTTTCCTCATTACATGCTCCTTAACCCCTGACCTGACTCGTTATTCAGTTATAAATTTAGGTTTGGGGAGGGGACAAAGATACAGATTTTTTGAGAAGAACAGTTTTAAAATCACCCATAATTTCAAATAACGATTTTGTATAAGTTTGTTATATAATAAATCGCATTCCGATGATGAAAATGCACAAGTTCAAAAGTGAAACTACTGCACACTGACAAAAAACCATACCAATTAGCAACATGAAGTAGCCCGTTTACATGTCTGCAAAGTGTGATGTTGTTGCTTCCATTAGAATAAGCAGTTTATGGACATTTTGAGCTTGGAAACAATGCATATTAGTGACAAGCATCTACTGTATCAAACTGAATTATAGTTTATCGTACAACCCGATGTAGGTATTCATCATATCCCAACACCAGTAAAGAGTAGGCTATATGGTGCCGGTAACTTCAGGAGGGTATGCATGCACTTCCATTTAAATTCAAACCTCTCAAACTCCATTTTAATTCAATTCTTGGCCCTTTTAGATTAAAGACAAGCTCAAAGTTCTTCCTGATTTGATATACAGTATTTCAAGCAAAAACTGGACTGAACTATAACTTAGTCGAAAGTTCTTTAAGTGTAAATTTCTCTCACTCTTCCTTTCAAATTTAAGTTTTTTTGGACCCTGTGTGTTATGATTGGCTTCACTCCAAGTCAAACGTACAAGCACCTATAATACATATCACGAAAATTATCATAAGCCAACAAATCATTTTTATTCTAATTTCATGTAACTAACAAAAAATCTTCGCTTTTAAAAACCAAAAATTTCACCATCTTTTCACTTGATCTTTATAAAAGGTCAAAAGTTACTTTTAAATTGAAACTTTTTTTGCAATCTTATTTGATTTCTATTTTTTTTCCAAATTTGCCCAATAAACTTTTGCACTTGCCCAAATACTTTTTTTTACATTTTTCTAATAATTTTTAAAATTATCTAAATTTCATCGTAGTTTTGTCTAGCGATGGTGGCAATCGACCCTACTGTACCTCTCTTTCTACGCTTAATATCCGCACTAGAGATGGCGTAATCGACACAAATCCTGTTCGCAAACTGCGCTGTGTTCGTAAACCTTGTGCGCAAACCGCACCTCGCTGTTAAAGTTTTGTAAAAGTGGTGCTGGTGCCCGCGCTGCACCGCAAATATCTTAATTTCTAAAATGTAACGGTAACTAAGAGATGGCTAGCGTTCACCCCACTCATCTGATGTTTTTCAGCAGTTGCCAATCAAATATAGACTGAACTGCTTTCCTTCAATTTTGGTTACTGCTTGATTTTGCTTGGGATGTCCATTTCAGAATAATTAAGTATTCTAGAATAATTTCAAATCTTTTTTTTTTTGAATCCAGATTTCCGAATTCTTAACTGAATCTTAAATCTATCCAAATCTATAAAGTGGTCGTCTGCACAACTTGATTTCGATTCAGCACTAAACTGCTCGACTACTGCAAAACAAAAAAAATCAACCTTTTGTTTCATTTTTAATAAATTTATAGCCAATGCAAACAAGGGTTACAGCCCTACAAATCACATGGATATTCCCATTCTGCAATACTTCATAAGTTTCTCTGTATTTTTTGTTTTAATTTTACTGTCATTTCTACTGTAGTTGTTTTCATGGAAAGGAAACAGGCCCGCAAGCAAGGGGGGAATTAGCCCTTCCTGAGAAAATCAGTATTTGCAGTTGAAATCTCGCTTTAAAGCTTTGATCTACACTCTTTGAGCGCTGAAGCACGCTCGTCGTAGCAGTCATTTCAGTGCTGCGTGCGATGGCGTCGTGCATACACGTTGATGCGCAACGTCTGAAAACATTTAGAACATGCAGTTTTTCTTCACAATTAAACCGAATTCTACAAACGGGACCGGTTCCATAGGATTCGGTATTTTGAAATGGACATCCCTCGATTCTGCTTCTTCAACAGACACTGTTTCTTCATTCAAACACTTTAGCTTTACAACACTCAGTTGCTTTCAAAATTTGACACCTTTATCGGTATCAGTATCCACTCCAGTATTTCAATAAGTGGATTTAATATATACCGTGCAGTAATTTTGTTCTTACTGTTGCACAATTGCAAAACCCATTCACGAGTTATTGCCAAAATTTAACAGCTGATTTTATGAATTTCCTGCTTTCAATGCTTTGGCTATATATATATAACTTTACAACATTACAAGTACCTATACCTTACTGATTCATACAATAATATACATTGTACAATATCATTTTTTATAATTTTTGCTTATCTCTGTTCTGTGTTTATATGAGAAATCGTACTAGCATTTCAAATCTTTTGTGTATGAAAAAAATACTGTTCCCTCAGGGCTGCGAACTCGCTGAACTCGGTCAGTTTTGCCCAACTCGAAAAATGAAAATCCTCGAACTCGAAAAAAGCAATCAAGCTCGAGTTCACTAACTGAGTGAATAATTAATTCAAAGTTGTCAAAATATAATTCCAGTTTATACTGATTCTTGTTTTGACTGACATTACAAAATTCTTGTTTTTCAATGTTTCGTCTTAGTCATGAAATCATTTTTCGAATCAAATCTGGGTGGCGCTAAAAAACTTAGGGAATCAATCTGCCGGTATAAATAAAATACAGGTAGATTGATTCCTCGATTATTTTTTAAAGTGGGCCACATAGCGAACGCTTAGGCGAACCGCAAAATCTCAGCACTCAGCTTTCCTCCCAAAAAACGCGTCACTCTAAAAAAAAATGGGTCTTCACTTGTTTGGGAGCTCAACTTCCCGCTGATCTCTAAAAAAATTTAAAAAAAGATCTTCACTTTTTTGGGGGCTCAAAATTCCGCTGAGAGGTCCTCTAGTCCTTCAACTGGAACAATTTTTAGTCAATCGTAAGTGGGCCGCATTCAACCCTTTTTGCGGCCCGCAGGTTGAACATCCCTGTTTTGGCAAGTGCAGCGGCCGTGCTAACTAAATTTTAAACGCTTTTATTTTGGATTTTCATTTTGAGCTCGTTCAACTTAGGCCTATATCGTTTTGTCGCTATTTGCTTATTTTTTGCGTTTATGTGGGCGTTATTTTATGGTTAAAGCAACAACAATCCTACTACTACACTAAATTAGTCCAAAAACGAATTTCTTCAACTCGTCAACCAAGAATATAGTTACATCATAGCATATCTGTGAGCAGTAAGTTTATGCATGTGCGCAGTCTCTGAAAGCTGCGTGCGCGCGCACAGATTAGAGCGAGCACTGATCGCTCAGACATTGCTAGAAAAATCGTACGTTAATGTGGAAAAATTTCTTAGCGCTTCCCCCTCAGAAAATTTCTGCTTACCCCACTTGTGAAAGAGCAATATATCTCCGTTTAAACACTGGTTAATGACTGCCTGCAACCTCACATCTAACTTAATAATTTAGAAAATACTGAAAGCAGCACATTTTGAATTCCGTTACTAGCACAAAACGTTTTAAAATACTTCAAAACTTTTTTTGGCGAATGTTTGTAAAAATTAACTGCAGTCGATTGCATGACATGTTTAAAATACCGGAAATTGCATACGTAGCTTACACCAATTTACGCTTTGGTTTTAAGCGTCACAATATGCTGAGTGCAGTGCAAAGTTTGTTAGATTTAGATAGTAACTTTTCGAATTTCAATCGCTCAAATTTATCGCCGACATGCAAGCATCAAATGGAACAGACAGGTGCATATTATGCGATCCGTACACTCTTGGAATCAATTCTTTTAAGCAGCCTACATGTCTTTTGAAAAAACAAAAACTTTCCAGGTCTGAACATGCTGTGAATTTGGATTTATACGCGTTTTTGTTAGAACTTCGAATCTAACTCCAAGACCTTGCTATGAAGTTTTAAAGAGCGCTACGAGACATAATTTTTACGGCAATTAGCAAAAAAGATGTTTTTAGTTCTTACTGCAGCAAAAAGCACGACAGAAATCTCTCGCAACAGTAAAATCATAATTCGAACAAACGTGTACGCTGGTAAAAAGGACGTTGGCATTCTTCAATTCATTTACTGTACGTAATTGTAAGATGCAGAAAATTTTGCATTAAGTTGGCTGGTTGCTGAGCCAGTCGAATAAAGGATTTTCTATCTTGACTACAAAAAATTTGCGTAAAAAGACGCTCAAGCTATAAAAATTTTTTAATGTTTCTGATTATCTTAAACTTAGCAAGCAAAACCAATGCTGCCTTCTATGGAGCCGTACGTGTGGAGTGGCAATCAGTGTGGCCAGCTCATCTTTTCGCGGTGAGACGTACTGTAGCATAAAGTGAAACACAGAGAAAAGTGGATTTATTAAAGAGAAAAAATTTTGGCAGCAACCAGTTAGTATCATTGATCAGAAGTAGGCAAACTTTTTTATGGAACAAAATGACTCTTTTGTTTGACGTTGAAGATCCCTACGTTAACATGAGTACCGTGAGACTCAACGAAATACATTCAGGTTTTTCAGCAAACCCACCTTGAAACTGCTGCTGTAGGAGTACAGCAAGGTTTTTGAACTGGGGGACGCTAACCTTTTGCAAAGGGAGAACAGGAAAGACTTTACAGAATGTTTGTAATGGACATAATGACCTTTTTTTTGCGCAGTCGTATCTGCCCCGGGCCCCGCGATCTCTTAATCCGCCCCTGTATGTGGAGTCGAGAAGTGGAACTGGCTTATATAAAAAACCCATTGCCATTTGCTATAGTAGCGTGATATCCCAACAGAAGAACAACGTTGACAATATTGAAAATATCATTCAAAGTGAAGTGATAAATGAGAGAAAAATTACGAAAACTGTAAACTTTGTTTTTCTGTTTGGACGTTATGCCGCTAGGAAATGACGTTGGGCATTACTATATCTTTTCATGAATGCGTTTCCTATTTCCAGATTCTCTAACAGCCCCGAATGTTACTTTGAATCGTGTGTCACCAACATCGCTTCGCGCTTCTTGGAACAGCATTAGTGTACCGGTCGATTCATGGTCAGTCACCTTGAGTCAGGTGTCAAGATCTGCCAGTGATGACGAAGATGTTGTTTTGTCCACTATAAAAGTAATCGCTTTGCCTAAATTGCTTTCTTAATTTTAAGACTCTTTTCTGTAGTTTTGGAAAAGTTGTTTGTCCCAGAAGCTTTTTGTGACGCACTCATCAGTGCATGGGTAATCGCGTCAAGGTGAGTTATGTGGACCTTATCGCTTTCACGTCTCACCTTGACGCGATTGCCCCCTGACGAGTGCGTCTCAAAAAGCTTGTGGGACAAACAACCTATTCAATGCTACTCCAAAGGGTAATGACAGGGCGTTTCTTAAAACCTAATGCGAAAACAGCTTTTTTTAAAGCTATTTTTAAGTTCTGTACCGCCAGTCAATTTTTTAGTTTTCTGCTGTTGATCATTTGTTTTGTCCCAGTCAGTCGTGAAATAATGCAAGTATTTACTGAAGCTCTTTATCGGGCCGGATTTACCAACAGGCTAGGCATGCTAAAGCCTAACCCTCGGTGAAATAATGGGCCTCGCAACGAACAACGAAGACGTTTTTTTTTTAAATTTTGGAGAGCGACTATCCAGATCTTTTCTTATTTCGTAAATCGACCATCAAGACCGTTACATACGAGGAAATGAGTCTGATCGTTGATCACTAGGACCTCATTCATCAACTAGCCTAGAGCCTCTTATTGTCTAAATCCTGCTCTGGTTCCTTATAGCCTATTCGTGTTTTCAAAAAGTTGACGCTATAGTAAGTGTTGAATTTAAAATTCTAGCTGTTTTACCGAACTCTTAAAAATTTTAATAATTTTAAGTTAAGCTTCATAGTTTATCAGTTTGAAATTGGGCTCAAATATTTTATATTTACAACTTTGCTATTTCTTTGCAGTCTCTTTCTGTAAATCAAGTTGACAGGAGTATATTGTATGATGGTCTCATTCCTGGTGCAACTTATTCAGTTGAAGTAGTTGGACATGTCCAACAATTTACCAGTCCATCAGGAGTTGCGCGCAAAGCCACAGGTATTATCGTTTTGTCGCTGTTTCCTTATTCTTAGCCCTGCTATTTTTTGTGTTGATGTTGTCTATTGTTTCGTAGCTAAAAAACAAAAACTCTACAACTACTACTATCATTTTTGATTAATTCAATCAGGCCTTTTTCGTCGTTAGGGTTTGGCCGAGCATCCACTCCGAACCAAGTGCAACTAGCACTGGACCGACGGTTTATCATTTAACCACCCCAGGTTGTTGCACTGTCCAGATGTGTATTGATAACTTTATACTTCACAATGGCTATGTCAGGGACAAAATGAAAACAAGGAGGCCAAAGGCTTACCAAATAATCTTCTCAATATTTCTACATCAGTTTTATGCATTTTCTCTATTTGGTGGCAAAATATTAGAAATAAAAAATCTAATCAAATACTTGTTTAAAACGCTATGCTCAGCTGTTATCATGCGGAGCACGTTATACTACTCGTTATTGATGAATAAAATTGATAAAATAATTAGCTTTATTTAAGCTGCTATAAACACCAATAATCTGTTCATGTCAAGTGTAATATTGTGTTTTGAAGAGGCGCTAACTCGTCCGCGAGTTGAAGTGCATAGTGCATCGACAACCAGTATAGCTGTGCAATGGGGAAACATAAATGAAGATGTGTCTTCTTGGATTGTTGAAGTCACAAATAAAGATACAGCAGCAGTGAAAGTAAGATAGAGGAGTTACCTTCATTAAAGTTTTTCTGTACACTTTCACACGTTGTTTTGCCGCTTTTCGTATTTCAATACAGACAATACGCTAATATGCTCCTTGTTGCTTTACCTCGCTTTTTCTTTATCTCAGAAATCATCGGGTGATAAACCCCCAATGTACAGTATAATTGTAATGAAAAATTCGCAATCGCCTGCTTGTTTACGACTCATTTGGAAACTCGCATGTTCGAACTCAACAAAACGGGTTGTTAGTAGAAGCTAGTGGCTTTTCTAAAATAACTCCATTTAAAAAAAACGTAATTAATAACAGTGTACTTGAGTAATAAGCAAAGCCACATTGAAAGCAGAATGATTATAAAGTTGTTAAATGTAAACTTTTACGTTAATTTTTGCAAAAGTATGCACTAAATGATAGTTTCAACGTACGTATTGTACTATACAGTTTTTAATTTATTGATACTCTCCTGTGATAAGCTATATTTTTAGAACTTCACCGTTTCTGGAACTAAACGAGAATTCATCTTCGAAGATTTATTTCCAGAAAAAACATTTAACTTCAGCATCACCGGTGTGGTTACTGTTAATAGTAACATATCAGTACACTCCCCTTCTGGTGTGGCGGAAGGAAGTACTGGTAAGCGCTATGCAATCGTGTGGTTCAAGTCAATTCAAAAGTGATTCATCACTGGTGATTAACGACATACGCACAAGTGCAACAAGTGCAGTGGGTCAAGTTAATGCGCTTGAACTAATGTCAAAATTTTTCAAAAACAATAAATAAATATTCCTGGTACTTGTAGTATTACGCCGAACCGCCTGAAGAGTTGCGGGGCCCATCTCCGCGACTTAGGGCTCCGAGGAAACCCCTCAGCGGTGGTAAGCCATTGGCGACACCGTGTCCGATATGACCAGCCCTGGAATCGAACCCCGACTTCCAGCACCTATGGCGGTGTCGCTTTTGCAAACCATCTTGTATGAAAAGTACAACATTTTTAAACCAAAAAAAGATCTGAAAGAATCTTTGAAAACGCGCGTATCCGTGTAATAGGCCTATGTGTTGTAATTTTGAATTTCTTAGAACCCGTATCTTCACCGCAAGTTCAAATCTATGGCGTCACACCTACGTCTCTAAGCGCTGAATGGAATGATGTGAACGCACCAGTTGAAGAATGGGCTGTCACGATTCGTAGAAACTTGGACGACGATCTGAATGGCTACGAGCGAAAAGCGAGTTATTATCTATCATTTTTTTTGCTTCAAATGTTGTTTGTATTATGATGGCAGCAATGAAAGCCTACATATCATGCAAAATTTTTTACAAGTAATAATGCAGAAGTGAACATCACCAATTACACCATCAAAATTATCGCTCGCATGACTAGCTGTGGAGAGTTGCATAAGTTGTAGATTTTAAATCCTATCTGAATATGTTTCAAGTTTTTAAAAACAACTGCACTCTTTTACTGAAAACGTTTTGCAAATTTAGCTGAATTTGACTTTTAACAATGGCTTCTGTAATCTGTATGCTTTTGGGACATCTTGACCTCTTTATGGTTGTCGCAATAAGCAGCTTGGGCTACAAAGCAGACCGTTTGTAAAAAGAATTAGAGCTTTGCTGTTTTCGGCTACGCTTCTGTCTATTTACTACTGCTTTCTTTGAAGTTTCCCCAAACCTTGTTCCTGCATTTTATGCTTCTTGATGATAAAATTTAACAATAAAACGTGGAAACTCTGTCAATCCTTATGATTCTGGAGTCGTGTTGAGTTTGGCATCTCTGTAGCCTGCTTAGGCCGAGGAGATGATAGGAAATTTTCATTTTCAATCTTCCGACACCGTATTGCTTAATTCCCCCCGTATTCGTAAAATGTTACTGGTGATTACATAATGAGCTGAAAAAGTGCTATGTCTTCAGGTAGTTACTGTCGATGGAAATGATCACAAAATTGAATTTGACGGCTTGCTTCCCGGCTCCTCATACACAGTTCAAGTAATTGGAACTGCTCAACAATACAATAGTCCTATCGGAGAAGCAAGCAGTGTCACAGGTAACAGATTAAACTATTTATGATCAAGTTTGTTAGCATCACAACGTAGCTAGTGTTTGTAGGTTTTATATTATCATTGTTATAATTAGTAATCGCATGTTTCTTCACATCATGGGAAAGCAACCCAGTCGCTACAACGAGCTCGTTTAGTAGTTGACGGCCACCTGTCTACTATCAAAGGTAGAGAAATCCGGTAATTTGCTTTTCTCAACATCACAAAAACTAAACTTGCCTGCTTGTTCTCAACACTATGCGTTTAATGCTGAATGCCCAGCAATGAAGTTGCTGATACCAGTTTCTAAGTCGTTAATTTGGTCTGACACGGAATCGAATCCAGAGTCTACCACTCCTGAAGCAGACGCTCTACCCACTCGCTCTGCGAAATAGTTACTGCATTTTATTTGCTTACTCAACTTCATATTTGTTTTTTAAACTGTTTGATAGTATGTTCCTTATTTCATTGCTTGTGGGTTCACCTCATTAGTTTACGTTAAACAAGAAGGCAAATAGCTGTACTTTCACTAAAAACTATTGGCTGTTCAATGGTGTAATGTTATTTCACAAGAAATTTCACGCAATTAATTAGTACGGTAACGACAATCTTTGCTTACCGGAATACTTTCAAAGAAAATCATACCAGCATCACAAATATTCAAAAAAATTTTGTAAAATAAAGCTAGAAGTTTTATGCATGCTAAGAAAACATTTTTTTTTTGAAACTTAACGTTATGTTTTGCACTCAGAGTCTCTTACAAGTCCATCAGTGACGGTAACAGATGCTTCAGCAGCAAGCTTAACTTTGCAATGGGAAGAAATCAACGAAAAAGTTAACTCTTGGTTCGTTCAAGTTTCAAATGATCTCGTTGGAGACACAAAGGTAAAAAATCTCTATGCATTGTCGACAGCGCGGGGTAGAGTTTCATAACGTCGTTTTACGGCGGCCATGATCGCAAGATTGATGGTTCAACTCCCACCTAAGTCTCGTTGTTACGTTCTAGAATAAGATTCTTTACGATATTTTTCTTTGCTTGGTGGTATCTAACAGGCAGCAAAAAAGTCAGAAACAAAACTCAACTGGAAAACTGGGACGCAAAGGCAACTCCTAAGCGAGTCTGGATTCGTCCCATGCATTCGTTACTTTCTCGTGACAGGAGGATAAAAAGGAAGAGATCAAGATGGATGAAATTTAGTGTTAGATGCTATTTGAAAAAAAACGTTTTTGAAATATTTGCACCTCACACAAATAGACAAATAGTCTCTGTATATTTTTTTCGATAACGTTTTGTTTTGAGTGTTTGTACTTTTGTTTATGGAGAAGTTAATTGCTTTATTTTATAAAATGTCTTACTGTACAATGTGATAAAGAATATGACGATTCACGCTTCGGAACTCGCACTCACATTTGATGATTTGGATCCTGGGTCTGCATACAATTTTAGAGTAGTTGGTGTTGTTGACGTAAATGGAGAGACGACAGTTCGATCCCCGGCGGGAGTTGCTGAGGGTAGAACAAGTAAGTGAGACTACTGCTTGATGTATGCATATTATTAGTACTGTCTCTTTTCATTTAGTGTTAACTTGTAGAGCATGATCAGTGTTCACTCGTATAGGTATTTTGCTATATTTATTAACAATCTTATTATTCAAAATAGTATTCATAGATCAAAATATAAAACAATGAAATCTTAAGTGTAGCTTTGAAAAAGCTGTTTTCGCATTGAGTTTCAAGAAACGCTCTGTCATGGCTTAGAAAAAAGCTGTTTCTCTCGGAAACTTTTTCCCAAAGCTACACAAAAAGAGTTATGACAGAGTGTTTCTAGAAGCCAAATGCGAAAACAGCTTTTTTCAAAGCTATTTTCGCGAGCTAATTCGTAAATTCTGTACCGCTATAATCAATTCAATCAAACCTTCATTATCCTTGCAGTTTTACGCTGAAGTGTCTAACAAGTGGCGGGGCCCCATCAGCGTTTGGTCAACACAGCTCTGAAGAAACGTCGCAGTGGTGGTGAGCCGTTGCGACATTTATCCGGTCCAGTGTCCACATGTCCAATTTACGTGGGCTTTAGACCTGTCCTACTGTCAGCGACATGGCATAGCGGTACCGCGTGCAGGTGACAGATCCTACGTGACGGGTTCGATTCGAGGCTAGAGCCGATCGCATTTGACATATGTAACGGGTGGCTGCTGATTCGAAGAGCGCAAGCTCACTTCGCGGTCTCCCTCAAATACTGTTGAATTTTCAGTTCAATATAATTTGAAAATAACCTCAGTTATTTATTATATTAAAAAAAAAAATACCCCAATTGATGTGGGCTTGATGTCATAATCACTTTTTTACATCATGGCATCAAAAATTCAATTGTGATGCAGAAAGCCCTCAGCAACAAGCCCACATCGATGTGGGCTCAAAGCTCACATAAATTGGACGTATGGACAGAGTGACTGCGTCCGATATGACCGAGCCGGAATCGAACCGCACACCTTCACCGATAGCGATATCTTAAACATTATGCCAATCGGCCGGTCTTCATAAATCATGATCTTGACTTAATTGACGCATCCTAGCTGAAGTCGAATTTAATCCGAGGATTCAAGATGCGCTAATGTGCATTGAATCCTTGATTTGATCATTTGACAATGTATGGCACGTTAGGCTGTGCTTGGGGGCATACTATTGCTAGATTGCGGAGCAGTGTTTTACGTTATTAAAATCGTATTTTGCATTTTTTACTAGAGCCGCTCATAGCACCAACGGTTGAGATCTATGACGTCACACCAACGTCATTGCGAGCTAATTGGACTGCTATAAATCATCCAGTTAATAGCTGGGAAGTAAAAATTCGAAGAAATATGTTGGAAGTCGCTAACGATAGCGACAGTCAAGCTATTCTTTCCAAAGTAAGTTGTTTTTGCGCTAATACCAAATCGCCATCAGGAGCTATTATTGGAAACGACTATCCTTGCTCAATTTTCATGTTAAACTAAACGCCGCTTGCATGAGCTGGTGAAGGAGCAAGGGCAAAAACTTGGCCATAAACAACATCATTACTAGCTTCTGGCCAAATGGAGCAGTTAGCAACCTGGGGAATTAAAAGTATAGATCCTTGCTTTCATAAGGATCCTGTATTGGTATTTGAATCGATGGATAGAGATGTTAAAAAACCGTTTTTTTTTCTTCGTGTTTTGTTGTTTTTTTTATGATGTTGATCATTTCATAGCTAATTGAGTAGTTTACCTCGTTTTGGCTTGTTAGGTACCGATATGTTATTTGCAATGTCAAGTTAGCATTAACGACAGAAATATAGCCTGCACTCATTGCTCGGTGCTAAAGATGGCATGTATGGCATGACCATGAGCCATTTTGGGTGCCTTAAGTGCTAGTTTGACTGGCCTAGCAAGTGTTTTCTCCCGGGAAGTCGGGACAAGAAATTTGCGGTTTTGAAATTTCGCTTTTCCCGGAAAGTTTATGTCGGGATCCCGGGAAATGTCTTTACATTAGTAAGGATTTCAGTGGTGCTATATATATATATGCATCATTTCGACATAAAAAATGCGTTAGTTCTGCGATACTGCAAAGTAATTTTTTTTTTCCTTACTAAAAATTATTTTTCAAAATTCGCAACATTTTTTAAGACTAAATGCTTGTGAGCAAGGGTAGAAACCTGGCTACTTGGCGTTAGGGTGTCAGTTTCCGTTTTGGTGTGTTGAAATCCAGATGTCAGGTTTCAGTTTTGGTTTGGCTTCACCACTGTTGCAAAATAGGTTCCAGTTTCGGTTTCAATTTTGCTTACGCACAGCTTCGGTTTCTGGGTTTCAGTTTCGGTTTAAGTTTCTTCCAAGAAAGCTGTTTTATTTTTAATGCGAATTATTTAAATGCTCTACTCCTTGGCATTTTTGTTTTATTACGAAGATAAGTTGCAGTTCAGATTTCCGAGTAAGGAGAGCAATTACTTCAGAAGTTGTCGACTTGGGTATAATTACGAGTCCGGTGAAACCAAAGACTCAAAAATTAGTATTCACAGCTTCTTTATGTGACGCTCAGCATTAAAGGAACTGCTGGTAATGATGGTGATGACAATTTTTAAAACCCAAAACCTTAGAAGATTTTGAACAGGTTTTAGTTTCAGTTTCGGTTTTGACGTTTCAAGAAAAAACGGTATTGGTTCAGGTTTAGGTTTTCAAAAATTTGGCTAAGTAGGTGTCAGTTTCAGTTTGGGTTTCCCAAATTCCCTTTAAAACCGGGTTTTCAGGTTTAGGTGTGGGTTTCCACTCTTGCTTGTGAGGTCAAAATTTTTTCTTCAGATCAAAACTTAAGCTAAATTTGTCAAAACAAAATAACAAAATGCTAGAAATCAAATCTGAAATGCTGAAAATCAGAAAAAATTTCCCGCGTAAATTTCCCGGAATTCCCGAAAAAATTTTTAAGAATTTCCCGTTTCCGGGTAGTTGAAAATCCGACAAAAAGGGAAACCTTAAGCCTAGCCGGTAGCAGGACTATTTGTCGGTCCGCTAACGGTCCGGTTCTGTTGCTTTTTTCTAGCATTGGGCCACTAACGAACCGCAAGACCATTATTGAAAACTCTTTGAATTTATTCATTTTTGATGACACGCTCAAGCGATTTAATTTTACAAACTAAAGCTTTCTTTGTTGCGTAACTTGTGTTTAATTTTTGCTTTGCAACTCGAGGTTAGGTGCAGCGAATGCAAGTCGTTTGACTGGCTCAACTTAGATTTGTGTTTGATCATTGAACGTATCCATTTGTGCAAGGTTTCTGTCGCTCGCTATCATTTTGACATTTCGTGGTAAAAATTTAATAATCTTTTTTGTGTACCGCTGCTGACTGCTGACACAATGAATTAATCAACTTCGTTGTTCATCTCTTATTACGATAACTGGTAAAGTCGTAGCTCTAGATTAAAATATCGGAAACTTTTATTTCACGGGAAATTTTCGGTTACCGAAGTTCGAAAATCATGGTTGCGGAACCGAAAACTTCCTCTACGATTCCCCTAGTGTAAGAATCGCACTACGGGAACCGAAAAACAGTTACGCCACTACCATGTTCAAACTTCGGTAACCGGAATTTCCAGTGAAATAGACACTTTCTAAAATATCTGTTAAAAAGCAAACTGTTTCTTTCGATTTGATATGAAAAACAGCAAAGAATAGTTCCTTTTATTGGGAGATTACCTATTTTCCAATGATACCAAGCGTACCCATGTTGTTGACCCAGTAAAAAAAGAGTATAAAAATCTAACCCTGATTCGCACTAACTTACAATTTCAAAAAGTGTGTGACCGAAACACTCTCCCCATAAACGTGTATTTCAGCAGTTTACTCAACCCCAAATGTTCGCAATAGCAATACGCAGCAAAATTACGTAGCACTTTATTAAAATATATCTGTGAAACATACGAGTATAACAAAAAGCCAAAGAATAAAAAAACGATTCGTTTTTTTTAAACTTACAACTCTATCGATGGATAATTATTTACTATTTAGTGGCATATTTATCCTCCTATCACGAGAAAGCGATCAAAGCGCTATAACAAGCTCGCTTTACCGGCCATCTGTCTACCACTCTAAGATGGGGGAATCCCGATAATTGCCTTTTTTAACGATACAATTCGTAAACTTTTTTTTTGTTATCTCAACCCACTTAATTGCAGCGTAGGATTTTTGTGGTAGTGAAGTACATGCATCATGGAGATGACCTAGTTGAGCATCAAACCCGCGAAACCAGCTTTGAAGCCCAATGCACCAACCACTCGACCAACTCCATGTGCTACAATACGTAAACTTGCCGGGTTGTTCTCCACTCCGTTCCTTTATTACTGAGCGTCAAGCAGAAAAGATGTGAATACCAATGATAAAGTTATTGATTTGACCCGACTCGGAATTAAACCCGATTCTGCATCCCCAAAGGCAGACGCTTTTACCATTCGGCCTTCTGAGCTGTTAGTTGGCTAAACTTCGAAGACGAATCTCGGCCAAACTGGTTAGACGGCCAGAAATAGCAAGCCTATTTAAAATGTTGTGATGCTTTTACTGGCACGTGACGTGCGACGACGCGATCACTTCTTGTTTTGTTTATGCTATTTTGACTTTTTTTACGTAAAACTTACTTTAGCGAACGAAAAAGTTATGCGTAATCAACAAAGAGTAATTCTTGATACTTTGCTATTTTGGTGTTCTCAATACATGACCTTGATGACCACAAAATAAAATTTAATGCTGATGTTTTCCATTTGGTTTTAAACGGTTAAGGTGCGTTTACCGATACGCGACAGGCATGGTGCGACATGCGACAACGTGATAATATTAATGAAAGTAAGTGTAGAAGGATTTTGCGTGATCGGTTAAGAGTAAAGCCAAACATACAAGGTACGATATAAATTGTCGCCTATCGGTAAACGCGCCTTTATCGCAATGTCACAATTTATCGCTTGCCGGTAGTGTGACTTGTTGAAACCTGCAGTACATTGTTGATACGCTAATGTTTGAATTGATATTTTAGAAAGAAGTTATGAGTAGCGAAGACCGTACTGTCGTGTTTGCTAATTTGCTGCCTGCTGCTCGGTACACGATTGAAGTTACTGGTAGAGTACAATATCATACCAGTCCTCCTGGACACGCCAACAGCAAAACAGGTCAGCAAATATGAACAGCTCAGGTGGCCGATTGAAGAAAGCGTCAGTTTCTGGAGCTGAAAACTCTGGTTTGATTCCGAGTCGTATCAAAATTGGTATTCACAGCTTCCTTGCTTGACGCTCAACATTAAAGGGACAAGTGGAGAACAAGCCGGCAGTTTTACTTGTTGTGCCGTTGGAAAAGGCAGTTAGCTGGATTTACCCATTTTGAGTGGTAAACAGAATGTCCAGCAACTTCTAAACGAGCTCTCATCGCTTTCTCGTGGTACAAGGATAAATATAATTAAATATGGTACTACATATGTATGTAACATGTAATGTAGCGATCAGTTACAGCATATTGCAATATTATCGTAGTTTGAGCGCTTGGTGTACAATTTTTTGTAACATTTTTCGCACTTTTGGACCGCAGTAAATAACGAACGTGGTGTGAAAATGGCTGAAAAAAGAATAAAACAGCTTCGGTACTTTTTAAAACTGGACGTTTCAACAACTGAGATTAAGCTGTCATCATCAGCTGTGTAACATTCTTTTACACTGCTGATGATAACAGCTGCATCTACGTTATCAAAACGTCTGGTTGCAAGAATTGCCTTAGGTTTACTTCTCCTTATTTCTTCTTTAAATTTACGGGATTAGTGAGTAATTGTCTCCCAACATATTTTTGACCCATCTAAAATCTTGGCAGAAAGAAGAAATCCTTTTTTCTGAAAAAACGTGCTAAGCTATTATGACAATGGATTTAATGTTGAAGTTGACGATTTAGATTTTTTTTTTATTTGCTTGCTTTCAGACATGATCTGATTTAGCAAATTTAAGGCGCTTTCATTTTGCAGTACCGTAACTAAATCGAGTTTAGAAAAATACACCGATCAAGCGTTAATCTCAAAGCATAACGGGAGCAGCAGCAAGAGAAAGGAAACTTCAAAATTAGCTACCAGTCCGTTGGCGTCGAGGTGAAGGACATCGTTGTTAACGCGTAAGTCTGGGGTTCGATTCCCAGGCCGGTCAAATGAAACACTGTCGCCATCCGCTCGCCACCGCTGCGACGTTTCTATGGTGCCCAGGTGCTATGTCGGGAAGATGGGCCACTCGTTACAGGTTTCGGCGTAATATCGCCAGCATATAGAAGATTAATTGATTTGATGTAAACAAAAAATGCTGTATTGTGAATTACTTTTCAGCTGCATTATCGAGACCCGGAATCACAATCTTAAATTCAACGCTTTCAACTATTGCAATTGCTTGGTCGAAGATCAACGCAGTTCCTGATTTTTACCGCATTCAGATTTCAAACGAAAAGATGGGAATTGTGAAAGTAAAAATAAATTGATGGTTTTTTATTGCCTAAATGAAAAGACCGAACAAGTGTACCGTAAAACAGGGTTCCCACGGTCATGGAAAAACCTAGAAAATCCTGAAAAAATATATTTTCCTGGAAAGTCATGGAAAACTTGAAAAAAGTTGAAAGTCATGGAAAAAAATTAAAAGCTGTCAAAAAAATTTGCCAAAGGACTTTTCAAAAATAATTCCTTTATCCTACTGACACTTACAAGTTATCGTATTTGTAAGGTTTTCCGCATTAGCTGATTGGTCTTGTCAACTCTGAACTGAGGTAATTTTTAGCTGTGTGATTCTTCTGCTCTTCAGCTTGGACCAGAAGGTTGCAGGGTAGGAGGGGGGGAGCAAGCGATTGCTGGAGGCGTAGCAGCGACACTGAGCAGTATATGGAGGAAGCAGTCACAGCAGTCACGCTTACATTCTGGTGTGAGAACATGGTCTCTGATATACTACTGTTGGAAGAAAAACGCTCGAAGTGGGATAGAGATTTTTAATTGTTACAGTCTGGGTTCATATGCCATGCCACGTAAGAGCACGCTTACAATCGAACGCAATGCATAGCATAGGCAAAACTACTCCCATGAATATTGTCACCGGTATATAACAAAGAGAGTGCTCAGTGCATTCAAAATCAAGCGCTATTTCAACACAGTTCAATGTTGTATAACAACAGTAGGCTATACGAATTCTATCAACTAGTAACTAAAGTTTTACAAAGCTCAAAGCAAAATTGTTATACTGCTGAATAAATCGTTGCACAAAAACAAGATTATGCTTTGTTTTAAGATGAACCTGAGAACGTGCTCTCAAGCAGCTATCTGATAGGCGAGGATTGGAGTTTAAGAACAGGGATCATATGCAACAATAGCACTGTAGTCTTCTTCGTTCTTCCCCAAACTTTGAAATAATTCGATCAATGAAGTTTTTTATCTTGTTTAATGTTAACTTTGTGCATGCTGACCATTGTCACCACCATGCACAGGCCTCGTTCCTCGGACCCAATAATCTTGGCTGCCTCCCTTCTGCATAGTAGTAGAATATTGTGTCGTGGTAAAATATACTGATTAATTGAATTCCCCGGTCGATTTATTGAGAGTTTATGTTTTGTGGCTACTGGGTATTGTTGTTCTATGTCGGGTTTGAATTCATCAATTTCATTTTTAGGTTGGAAGTCGAAATTTAATATATAAACTCACGTGGTAGATTTAAGATTAATTACCTATTTGATAATGCTCGCCTTTCTATCATTACAGTAGATGGCGATGTACAGTACTGATAGCCAGTTATGAAGCATTAACTTTTAGGGGACTGCTTTCTCCTGCGTTTTGATATATTACTACTAGCAAAGTAGGGATAAATGAAGGATATAGCCTAACTGTTTTAAACGTTTTTGAGTACCGTGTATCACATTCTACTGTAATCTAGAGTCCAGATACCTACGTTGATGACTGTACTTTCTCGAGTGATAAGTGGTAAAAGAATATAGAATGTACCATTTTTTCAGCACTGAGACTAAAAGAGTTGGCTGTGTTGGCGCAGTTTTGCTTTTTCTGTTTCGCATCACTGGTGCTGTAAACCACAAAGCTGAAACCAGTCTGTCAATCCACTCTCCAAAGCTAATCAGCAATCCCTAAACTACAATGACATTAGCTATCCTTGTACCGAATGTCATATACAGTTAAACTTTTTTGGTGGTGCCTGCTCCATAATTTATTAGTTAGGATTCCTTGATAAACCGACCCTCTTCTTAAAACTGTGGTCGCGTTCTTCCACATCACTTTTTGCAGTTTTTATGACCTGGTTTCAGTTGTTTACAATATATTGTGCTTTCTATCACAATAGAATAAACTTGATTTCTATCAAAATAGAATAAACTTGAGTCCCATAATTAAATGATAAACTTGATGCAATTCAGGTAAATGTAGCTAGTAATGTTGGTTTGGTTGACTTGCTACACCGCTGATGCGCAACGAGCAAGTTTACAGAAGTTAAATCATGACTAATTTTACAAGAATCATATGGAAATGTGAGACGTATGCATCAGGGATGTGAAAGCATACAGTCAAATATTTATTCCTTCGGCTTCCAGCTCTCTTTGAAGACACAACACCCGAGTTTGGTTTTGTTTCCACTAAAAAATAATTACTTCCGCAGAATCCATGTACGTGGAAGTGTAGCTTACATAATATAACGTAAAAAGGTGCAATAATTGTTTTAAAAAGTAATGGAAAGTCATAAAAAAGTCATGGAAAGTCATAAAAAAAGTCATGGAGTTTGATTTTTAAAATTGTGTGGGAACCCTGGTAAAAAAACTATGTCGAGAGAGTTGGCTTTGAATTACAAGGCCGTAGGAAAAACTGAGAGATTTAATTTACCAGTTGAGCAGTCAAACCACAAAACTAGTCGTATAGAATTCGTTTTTACAATGCTATTCTGTAAGTTTTTTGAATTCCTGAGCCATTAAATCTTCAACAGCTCAGATATTGGAGTAGATAAAGCGTCTGCCTCAGGAGCTGTTCAGTCGGGTTTGATTCCGAGTTGGGTCAAGCCAATGACTTGAACATTGAAATTTCAATTGGTATTTTCAGCTTTTCTGCTTGACGCTAATTAGCACTAACGGGACAGTGTGGAGTACAAGCCGGCAAGTTTACTTGTTGTGTTGTTGGGAAAGGCACTCGTCAGAATTCCCCCATCTTAGGGTGGTAGACAGGTGACCGGCAGCTTTTAAGTGAGCTCGTTATAGCGCTTTGATCGCTTGACCGTGAGAGGAAGATAAATAAATTTAATATGTGACTAAATACAAACATATAAAAAATTTTTACTTGTGTTTCTTAATGAACTTATATCGGCTCCACTGGTTGCATTCTCTGTAAAAAAACTAATAATGCAAAGCACCATCTGGGTTTCTTGCTGGATTATTATCATTGCGTTTTAATGTTAATTGGATTTTTGAAATGCAGAAATATGCACAAGATGGGGAGTTGTTTCCTGAATTTATTTTCACTGAGTTAAAACCCGGAACGACATATAACATTGAAGTCCGAGGAGTGTTTGTAGTCGATGACGAGAAAACTCGATCACCTGCAGGAATCGTGAGAAAAAGAACAGGTGAGTGTGGAAAGTTTCCATCAAATTACGCTGCTTGTAGGCTCAAACTCCACCTCTCAATGACAGCATTCTGACTGTAACAGCAAAAAGAGCCCAACCTATATTGGATGGAATGTCTGCTTATAGAGTGATAGACTTGGGTTCGATGCCGAGTTGGGTCAAACCATGACTTTATAATTGGTATTCATAACTTTCCTGCTTGACGCTCAGCATTCAAACAACAGTGCGAAGAACTAGCGGGAAAGTTCGCTAGTTCGCTTATAGTGACGTTGGGAATGCACTTATTAATATTCCAACTTAAAGTGGTGGACAGATGCTCAGCAACTCCTTGGCGAGCCCCTTACAAAACACGCGTAACTTCCTCGCAGCAAAAAAGAATAACTTTTCAACCTGGGGTCTTGCAGTCCAAGTACCCTCTGTGGTAGCCCCGTCTATAGAAAGACTTCCAAAAAGCGTGTAGCTTATACCAAGAACAGTAAAAAGAAACTAAGATCCAATAGGGTTCATTGCAACCTCTTGTGAGGTGAATTAAATTGCTGCTCTTATAAAAAAAAGTATTATTTGCTTAAGAGTAGATAGAGGACTAGAAAAACCAAAGTAGTCTATTTAGATTTCGCTCTGACACTCTGAATCAGTTCTTTCCACCTTGTTAAAAGAAAAGTCTTTCGATCGTTTGATCAATATTGAAATCTTTCTTCCTCTGGCAGAGTTCTCGATAATAATTGTCCATAGGTAGAGCTATTTTGAATGAGATAAGCTTTATACCACCTGAAGAGCCAGCTACGGCGAAATAGGTTGTAGTGGTTCTGCCATTTGATGATTTTATTTTTTAATATACAATAAATTACTTAATATTGTTTATATTTAGTGCCACTTCATGGACCTCACGTGGATTGTGTTGAGACAAGTGCAACTTCCGTTACGGTTGAATGGACTAGTAATGACACATCCAAGTTATCTAGTTGGAAAGTAAAAATATTTCCCAAAGATGAAGAATATGCCGCTGTGGTAAATCACTTTATTATTATTATTATTATTTTAATTACAATTGTTAATTGAAATTTAGCATTTGATCGCGACACCTTCCAAGGATTCCGTTGCAGTGAAACAGTCTGTAGAGGTTTTACTGTAGTTTTCATAGCGAATATTTCGAGGAAGAAGATTCATTGCGAAGAAGTAGAGGTTTCACTTCGCAAATCGAACCCAAGCTTGGTAGATGCATTCTTCATAAAATAGTGAATTATACGCTGTATATTTATGCATGGTGTATTTCAACTAGCAGCAAATTGAACAAGTCAGAAG
The DNA here is from genome assembly GCA_964006365.1 of Trididemnum miniatum. Classification (NCBI taxonomy): domain Eukaryota; kingdom Metazoa; phylum Chordata; class Ascidiacea; order Aplousobranchia; family Didemnidae; genus Trididemnum; species Trididemnum miniatum. The sequence continues at coordinate 30,702,056 of OZ023231.1, read as the reverse complement.
CAAAACTGAACTGTAAAACTCTGATTAGGGCAACTCTTAAGCGAGTCTGGATACTTCCTTGGTACAGCGCTTCCGTCACTTTCTCGAGTCAGGAGAATGAAAATGAAGAAATTTCCAAACCAAACAAACCAGAGATCGAAATACGGATAACATATCCGAGACGAGTCAACTCAACTTCTAAGTGATTGTTACGTGTTGTCCATCCTCTCACAAGATGGACGACACTGCCTTTAATGGAAAATTACATTATTGATATTTTTTTTCTTTGTTGTTGCGTCTTTTCCAATCAAAAATAAATTAATGCACTCTCTCTCTCTGTACTTACTTTACTTACCGCTTTACTTACAAAACACCTCAGCTATTTTTTTACAGTGTAGGCACCTTGATGTTTTTTCGCACTTTAATAAAAAAATGAATTGCGGTTAATTTTACGTCAAGAGAAAACAACTTTTGAAGTGGCATTTCTAAGCTTTCAATTGCTGCCTCTTACGAATTCGCCATGCAAGATGAAATGGTTATCTTAAAGCGTTTTATTCAAAAAAGCCGCAATGTAGCTTGGTTGTAAAGTTTGAACCAGCAATTTATTACTGTAATCACAAACGTCATAAAAATAGTGGTCAGTAAAACATGAAGCAAGTATCGCAACATACTCAGTAGACTTTAGACCAGGGATGGAGATCTCGAGACCTAAATTTTGAGGTTTAGGTCTCGAGACTGGGTGAAAAATTCGGATCTCGGTCTCGAAGCTACTGTATCTCGGTCTTGAAGCAGAAATTTCGTCTCGAGACTTTTTTTCAAGTTTTGGAAAGAGCTTGCAACACTGTATCCCAAACTTTCAATTCTAGCGTTTCAGGTTTTGTGTGTGCCGTCCACTTCTGCACCGGTAGAACGAGTTTTTAGTCAAAGTGATTTGCTTTTTCGGCCACATCGGGCCAGGCTATCATCCGATTTGCTCTCAATGTTAGTTTATTTAAAGCGCTACAAAAACTCCGTTTAATTGCAATTTTTGCGTTTAGTGTTCACTTTTAATAATAAAAAAATTTCGATTTCAAAATTTTTTTGTTTTCGATTAGGTCTCGAGTCTCGGTCTCGCAACTGTTTCGTCTCGTCGACTAAAAGGTCTCGAAATGTTTGGGTCTCGGTCTCGGAAACATAAAAAGGTCTCGATCTCGGTCTCGGACTAAGCAGCCTCGACTACATGCCTGCTTTAGACATGGCCTACCGGTACCGCGCGCATGTTTCAGATCCTACGTGAAAGGTTCGATTCACAGCTGGGGCCGATCACATTTGACGATCTTGTCAAGATCTCTTGATATGTAGTTTATTCTCCTCTTTCGCTCAAGTTAAATATTAAGTTGCCTCCCAGCAAGAGTTGGTACTCTTGCTTGTGCAGTATCAGCCTTTTTAGCTCCGTTTATCTCTCATTTTTTTACTATGTGTTGGTGAAGTTCTGGCTAGAAGTAGCCTTAGATGACCGTACGGTCTTGCGCTGTGTCCTTCCACTAGTGCTTTGTTACGTGCTGTTGGTAAATAAATAAACTTTGAACTTTAACATTCCGTAAGGCTGCTCACTCGAAGAGCGCAAGCTCACGTCGCAATCTCCCTCAATGTGTTGCATTTTGTGTTCAATGTGATTTGATTGTTTAACCAGTAATTTTTTTAGGTTACTTTTGAAGAAGTGCCTGTGCGAAGTTTCACATTTTCCAGCTTATTATCTGCTACAACTTACATTGTGGAAGTTCGAGGAATTGCCACAGAAGCCGGAAATGATTTTGAAACTCCAACAATGAATGACTCGTGCACTACAAGTAATAAGACATTGAAAAATTTGAAAGTAAAAAACTAATCAGATCTTCATTATACTCGCGCTATTGCACCGAAGCGTGTAGCGAGTGGCGGAGCCCGTTTCCACGGCTTGGCGCCTGGCAAAACAGCTCTGAAGAAATATCGCAGCGGTGGCGAGCTGTTGGCGACACTGTGCCCAATTTGACCGACCTGGGATTCGAACCCTAGAATTTCCGCGTCGACAGTAGTGTCTTAACAACTGAGCTAATCGGCCGGGTCTTATTCTGTATTCTGATTTAGGACCACTGCCTCCTCGAAATCTCAGAATCACCGACCAGGGTTTAACCCATTTATTTGCAAGCTTCGAACCTGCTTCCGATAACGTCAGAAATTATGAAGCGTCATGTATTGCTATTGAAGATGAAGTTGAAGGAGAGATTAGCCGTGGAACTGTGAGTACTGACTATTGTTTTTAAGAATTTGTTAATCGGAGGAGCAGAGTGGAAGCCATAAAGTCCAGATTTGACATTTCAAATTCCTGATCCGATTCAAATCCGCGACCATAATTCCAAAACCAAAATTATATTTGAATAATATTCCAATTCTAAATAGCTCGGGATAACTTGCATTTTTCTTTTAAAATTCGAATAATGGTCAATGGTCATTTGGTCATGCGTCCAAAATCGAAATCTGCTTCAAATTCGCAAAATTACCAACGTTTATGGTCCGTTTAAATCGAACTCCGTGAAAATCTCGTGTAGAGGCACAGTCACATAACACGATCCATTCCTCATTTTGTAACTCTGTTCTTGTAAATTTATCACACTTTTCAGTTGCGCTGAAGATTTTTTCGTACTTTTAAATAGCAAAGTTTTACAAAGATTTAAAGCTACTGAGAGCGCTTGGCACTTTTTCACTCGAAATTATTTAGAATTCTTCTAGATCTAGCCTTAATGTTTGCCTTATGTCTTGATGACTTTGATGCAAAAACATGCCGCCTGATATTTTAAGTCAAATTGCTGTTTTTGGATTTAAGATGTCTGATGATGGGCGTGCTGCCTCTAGAGGGTATTCCAAGAAAATAAAAAATTAGATCTTCATTATACTCGCAGTAGTGCGCCGAAGCGTGTAGCAGCAGGTGGTTAGGCCCATCTCCGCGGCTTAGCGCCTGGGCAACACAGCTTCGAAGAAAACGGTGGCGAGCGGTTAGCAACACTGTGCCGATTTAACCCCTCGGGAATCGAACCCCAGACCTCCCGCGCCGATAGCGTGTACTTAACAACAGAGCTAACTGGAAAATAAGGTTGGGCATATGTAGGTCTCTGGATGCACATAGATGTTTCTGCTTGTGGTCATGTACCTTGTTGGGTGTATTCCCATGATAATGTTTCTGATCAATTATTACAAAACCCTAAACGACGTAGCATGTTCAAATAAATAAGTCAATCAATTGTATTGAAATACCTCATCACTAGTGTAAAACGCAAAATGAAAATATTTCGCCTGTGAGCGCACATTGTCATTTTTTCCATTCTTTCTGCGCAGGTAACTGAAGATTTAATCGTCAAGTGCCAAAACTTGGAATACGTGACGAAGTACGAGATCAGAGTACAAGCCTTGTACAAGTAAGCTATAAAAAAATAAAAAAATATTAGAATGGTTTGTATATATTTGGCATCTTAAGCCTACTGTGAAAAAAATTGACAAAAAAGTTTTTGGAAGTGAAAATGGATACTCTGGATTTTTGATGCATGTATTGACTTACTTGTAAATGTTTTTTTGCAACTGTTACTGTTTACAGAGACCTCACCAGCAGGCCTATTGCTGTAACCAGCATGACAAGTGTTCCGCCGCAATTTAATCTAACTCTACGAGACGTAAGTGCTTTATATAAATCAAAACATTTTTATAAAATCTTGGTTATCCTGGCGGTATTACGCCGAAACGTGTAACAAGTGGCGAAGCCCATCTCCGCAGCTTAGAGCCTGCGGAGCAACACAGCTCCAGAGATACGTCGCAGCGGTGGCGAGCCGTTGGCGACGCTGTGTCCGATTTAACCGACCTGGGATCAAACCGTAGATCTTCAGCACCGATAGTTCTTGTTTTCTTTAGATGCTTGTTTTTTCTATACTTTACTTTTACTTTCTCGCTCGTTTGCTTTCATTTGACAATGCTATTTACTCAGCATAAGTATATTGGTTGCATCGACCAAAGATGTTTTGTGACCATAATAGTGTATTGTAGCGGTAGGCTCTTCGTATATGGTGTTTTTTCTCATTTTCATTTTTTTGCGTTTTTTTTTCCACCTGACAAGCCAATATGTATTGCATTTCGCTTCCATGTTAATCCCACTAGTAACAGGTAAAATCAACATATAGCTATTTTTACCACAATAAATGCGACATTCATTTCCTAATCTACATTTGGCATGGCGCTAGCCCACACCATGTAATCAAACTTTTGATTGCGTAAAACACAGTATGCTGCAATATTGATGCCCAATATACCGCTTAAGGATGCTTGCTCTGTGGTACTTTTGTACTTTTGATGACAATTTGCCAGCAAGATTTAATTCACACAATTTGAAACCTCCTATTTGCACCTGCGAAGGAGAGTCTGGGCAAGGTTTTGTGTATTGCCACTGTACCTGCAGTGGTATAAAACTAGGTAAAAATAACTACTGTAAGAGTTGAATATTGTCTACCTGGTAGTCTCGTTCCATTAGTAATCATCCTGCAAATCTGTTTTCTGTGTGTATACTGGCGTGCCGTATTGCCTAGTGTATAGAGCGTCAACTTCTGAAGCGATGGACATTAATTTGCTTGTAAGTGGGTCAAACCTAAAGGAAAAAAAATTATTCACAGCATCCTTACCTAAAAAGGAACGAGATTACCAATTCACTTGCGCCATTGGGAGAGGCGTGGATCGACTCCCTCTTTTTTGTTGTTGTGGACAAATATTGCAATCAACCGGTTGTGGTAGTCCATTCGGATTAATAAAACACAATGGGCCAAGCATATAGAAGCAACTAGCTCATACGATTAAAAAGAACAGCTGTTGTTTTGCGCTTATGTTTTAATTTTGACCCATAGTTCTTTGCAAATTAAGGAACAAAATGGTATTTTTGTGTTTCTGTATTGTTTCTATTGTAACATAACTTACCGGGGCGTTAAATGAACGAGCCATGATTTAAATTATTGCTTAGGCTACTTACGACAGCATTCTTGCCGAATGGGAATCTCCTCAGTTGAAAGGAATCGATCGTTATTTTGTCGTATATGAACATCTGGACGGTGATGAGGAAATTGCTACAGTTGATCCATCTCAGCGTAGGTGAGTTTCAAATAAAAAAAATCTTTACAGTCTGATCTGATAATGCACTTGCTAATCGGTTTTTAACTCTAACTTAGCACAAAATGGGTTACTTTTTAGGAGAGTATTAGATGCTAACAGTAAAGTATTATTTTGCGAATTTTATGTGGCCAGTGCAACGTGCGGGGTGCTGTCTAATTCAATTTTACTTACACTTCGAAAATTCGCTTAGGTTAAGATAGCATCGTTGCTTTAGTTGAGTACTGATGATTACAGCTGGTCTATGCTGTCGAAACGTTTAGTAGAAATGACGAAAAGTACCGGCACGTTAATGTTTTTATTTATGTATTTTCTTTCGGAGCCGTTTTACTCCTCTTCGCGAGCTACGAAGATCATGTTTTAACGCTCAAGGTATACTTTTTCCGCTTTGATATGAAGTAAATAGCATGAAATTAAACTTTGTTTGGCAGCTTACTCTTAACTGACTTGGCACCTGATACGCGATACTTGGTTGAAGTTCTAGCCATCAAAAGTGGAAAAGTTCTGAGTCAGTCTTATTCTGTTAGAGAAACGACCCTTGGGGAAACTATTGCACTGCAGGTTTGTATTATGACTCCGGTTTGATATAATTATAAGGCCTAACAGTATGTCCGGCTTGATGCTAAGTATCTATTTACTTATTGTGACAATCTGTTCAATTTATCATTCATAAACTATGAATGTGCAGTGCGAACTGTGCCTTGTTGAGTTAAATGGCTACATTGATTTTTAGGTTATTTCCAGCTCTTGTTTGAATGAAAACTTTTTTTTTCATTGGTAAAAACTGGGAATCTGCTGAGCTAAGATACCTACAATATCTTAAGTCGAAAGTAAATTTTAACCCAGGGTTATACTACGCCGCAACATCGCTTCTAACTGTAGCAACACCATGCTTTAGGTCACTTTGAATTTGAGTAAAAGGTAAAGGTATATGGCACATTGGCACTGTGGCTGCTGGAAGCACGTATTGTGTGGAGCTCTGTTGAATTTTGACGCTTTGCAAATTATCAACTACGCATGATATGACTGACGTTACTAGTGAAACGAACAAAACTTACAGCACTTATGCACGTCTTAATTCTCGACACTTACCACTAATGCCAACCGCTTGATGGGAATCTGCCACTCATCTTTTTTTTAAGTTTGTAGCTTGATCAGACTGGCTCATGGAATTGGCCGAGTGGTTGGCGCATTGGCCTCCGGATCAGGTTTCGCGGGTTCGATGCACAGTTATGTCATCTTCCATGATGCTTATACTTTACTGATATAAAAACCTTCGCTGTAATTATGTGGCTTAAAAAAAAATTTTGATCCGAGTGGTAAGAAAATCTCAGTTTACCGCCTTCAGTTGAAATATATCGTTTGATTCTATTGTTTGTCTTAATAATGCAGATTGATGACGTTGGGTATACGTCAATCAACGTATCCTGGTCACCTTCCGTCGTTCCTCTGCAATTACAATCATATACGTTGTTATATGGACCAGCAAGTGACGTGGCTTCCAACTTTATGGAGCTTGATCTGCCTCCGGATGTAACTAACTATTCTCTAAGGTAAAAACAGCTTGTTCATTTATTTCTTTTTATCATGCTCGTGTGTTACGCTGAAGCTTGTTACGAGTTGGCGGTGTCCAGTTTTGTTACTTAGCACCAAGAGACAGGAGTTGGCTAAGTGTTTGTTGCATTTGGCTCCTGAACTGGCTTCGCGGGTTCGATGCTGGACTAGGCCATCTTCCTTTAGGCATGTGCTTCACTAATGTAACACGGAAAAGGTAAAGGTACGGGACAGCGGGTGCAAGCACACATTGTTTAGGCCATTCTCAATTGGCGGCCCATTACAATTATCAATCAAGAATGATTGAACGCTAATAAGGCACATATATGACGAACAACACATACGCAAAACCCTTCGCACTTACGCTTGTGCCGAGCGCCTGGCGCGAAAGCTGCGAATACTATTTTTAAAGCCATTAGTGTGACCCGACTAGGAATAAAACCCCAGTTTCCTGGCTACCAAGCGGACGCTCTTAACCGATACGCTGCAACTACTGTATATGAGTGAAAAAAACAAAACAACGCGAACGTAAAACACTGTAGCGTTGGTGAGCCACTTGCAGCCCTGTGTTTGTATTTTTTTTTCTGCGAATTGCCATCTATCCCACTCTCAAAGACAGAAAAATTCTGTTAAGTGCCTTTCCCTACGGCACAACAAGTTAACTTGTCTTGTCTCATACCCTACTAATTATATGGTTTGTTGAAGCAACAAAATGCCGAAATTGAAAAACGCTAATTAATGATTGCCATGAGACAAGCTGCTTGTTTAACAAAGTTCGAAAATTTTAAAATTGCATGTTAGCTAGGAAATGATTTTACAATACTCAATTAGTAGTTCAATATTTTGCATTTGTGAAACCAACGATATAGTTGTTCGTAGTCTAATGATTAAATTCCGACTCGCGCCGAGCAGAACAAAGGCTCGAAAATTGGTCAAAAAAATCTTCATGATACTCGCGGTATTACGCCGAAGCGTGTAACTAGTGGCGGAGCCCATCCGCGGCTTAGCGCCTGGGCAACACAGAGGCGTCGAAGCGATGGTGAGTCGTTGACAACTGTGTCCGATTTGACCTGCTCGGAAATCGAACCCAAGACCTACCGCACCGATAGCGATGTGTTAAACCACAACGGCACAGTTTATCGTTTTGACGTTTAACATTAATGTGAAAACAAGCTGATGAATTCACGTTGTTGAGATAAATTTGACAATGTTTGCGGCTAGCAATTACTCCTAAGCGGTTTGTTGTAGTGTCTGCCTGGTTTTCTCCTCGGCGCTCTTATGTTGCTGTGGGTTCTGCAACAACTACATGCTTTAGGTTTAGATATACTATGCCTGTGGTTTATGCTAATGCTTGTGTAATTGCCTTGCTACGTTTGATTATCTTGTCGCTGTGGTTAATAAAACGTTTAAACTCTATGTAAACGCAGCTATCTGTGAAGGTTTTAAGCAGCCTTGGGAGTTGGAAGGCTATAAATTTTATGGCATTGCGCACCTGATCAGTCCGGAAGGACGAAAAAGGTGATTACCGGTAACCTTTTTTCGTGCACTACCGGTACGTGAAGCTGAACTTGCATTTCTCGGTTGTCGTGCTACTTATTATGGTTTTCTCAACGTAAATAGATAAGAAATGCTATACTTACCAAAACTAAAACTAATGTTATAAGCACTTTTGTTTTAGTGATCTACGACATGCTACCGAATACTCAATCTCAATCAGAGCCAAATATGCAATGACAAGCTCAGGGAGGGGGCGAAGATTTGCTACTACTCTAGCTCTACCCCCAGGCGCCCCCCTCATTTTCACCAACATCACGGAAACAAGCTTTGTGGCAAACTGGCATTCTAACCCAACTCGGCCACATCCGTCCAGCTACACTTTGACTTACTTTAATGAAGAAATGCAGCCAGTCATTATCGAAAATATCAGGGAAACGCGTTTACTGTAAGCGCTGAATTTATTGCAAAAAAATTATTACTGTAATGTTGTAACGGTCAAATTAGTCTTCGTTGGCATTTCGTTGTAGTACAAACACCCGCAATCTTACTGGTTCATTTAAGGTGGTTTGTGGTGATTTTGCTTTGACACCTGCGAGCTACCAAAGTATACTTGTCGTATTTTTAGTTAAGATTCTTTACGGGTTCTTAATGGATCGGCACGAACAGGCGTTCTGTGCCCACTTGGGTGATTTTGACGGATTTAGTCCCTACGGCTAGGTTTTGTTTAGATTCGCTACGATGATGCTTAATTTAAATATCGAACAAGTAACCTTTTAATTACAAGACTTTAAGTGTTTTTTCTACTGAGTTTTATCATGATGTATCTTTGGTTATTGAATTAACTTTTAATTTTGATGAAACGTTTTTTCCGAGATTGTGCTTGGATTTCTAGTCAAAGAGTTGATTATCGCAATGGAGGCACCAAAAGCAGAAAAGCACGTCTTTTTTTTAACTTGTGATAAAGCCCTACTCTATCACTCTTTTTGTCTCGTGTGAAAATTTTCTAAAACGCTTCGTGCCTGATATGTATTTAATGCTGGCGGCATAGGACCTATATTGCGTGTACTACGAGTTTTTACTGATTTTTTTAAAGTTGTTACTCACTTTTACGTAATATTTAGATTGGAAAACTTGCTGCCTGCCACTATGTATAACGTGACAGTTTTTGCCGTTTACAAGAAGCAACTTGAAAGTTCCCCTATAAGAGGATCGGTAAGTCGTAAACCGACTAAAAAGTTCAATAGTGCGAAATAATAAGTCGTTTTTTGATTCAGGATCAAAATAGTTTGAGTTGCAAGTTTTTTGAGAAGTTGAAAACTATTTTTCCAATATCAAGAATTAGTAGTAATTGTGACTTGTCATTTGCATAACAACTGAGATGATAATAAAACTTATGAGTTGTAAAATAGCACAAATCAAATCCAGCTAAAAATTAGCGTTGAAAAACCTTTACAGTTTGTTCACACTTGACGCGTTGTCTGGAAATACCTGAAGATAATTTTTTTACATAATCTGATGTGTGATATGTCAGCTCCGACTTTGTCATCGAGTCCTTTCTGCAGCAGCTGTTGAAGCTACAAGTCGTAAAATACACAATGAGTTTAAGCTCCTCTCAATCTCCTTGCCCCAGTATTTTATGAATGCAGTTTTGTGAACCTTGTTAGGTCTCATCAGAGCAGCTTATAGTTTACCCGTAAATAAGATTGTTAAAACTTAAAAGTCTCCAAAAATATTTTTCTTTTGGTACTGTAGCGTACAAGAAGAGTTTGGCTTGCCTCACACACAATGGCAGTGAAGGTTGTCAGTTCTTACAATTTTTGGTGCAATCAAGTGCACTTTTGCTTTGCAATACCATCACGAGCAAGTCTAAAAACGAAGAGGACAAAGCACGTTTATACAAACTAGCAGAATACTAAAAAATCGTTAGAGCGAAAACAACTTAATGGAAATAACAAAAGAAACTCTAGATCCGATCCTACTATACCAACCACGAAGCAAAAATCTTCACTCCTGCCAGATTGCTTAAACCGCAGAGTGATGAGCTTTCAGGCTGTCCTTTTTCATTTTTTTTTCATTTTTTCGTGCTTCGTCATTTTTTTTCTTTTTTTTTTTTTGACTGATTTTGCTTGATTTTTCTCTGAAAATTGGACATCTGTGGATGTGATGACCTTTTTTTAGCTTTTCACCTGATATTGCGTGGAAAATTGGACATCTGAGGCGTGATGACCTTTTTTTTGGTCTTCACTTGACTTTGCGAAAAATTGGACCTCTGCGGACGTGATGACTTTTTTTTTTTGGTCTTCACTAACGATTTTGCGGAAAATTGGACTTACTATGTCATTTTTTTTATTGTTTTTAGTAAATATGTTATTTTTTTTCATTTTTTCCAGCAAATTGCCGTCATTTTTTTTTCATTTTTTTGTCGATAGCTGGCTGGACAGCCTGAGCTTTGTACAATATTTATGTATTTGAAATTTGCAGGCAACGACGATCGAAAGCTTTTCATCCTGCTCTTGTGCTACTTACATGAATGCTCAGTCAAAAATGCAGTCAATGTTGGTTGAGATGATGCAAAAGATTGATCTATTGACTCAGAAGTAAGAAAATAGATGGTTCAAATTGTTTAAATTGTTATCTTCTTTTAACTTAGCTCGTCAAGTTCGCCTTTAGGTGTGTTTATACTGATCCAGCGCAGTTGTGCTGATGTGCTTGTGTTTACTGTAGTTCTTGCGTTTTGTTTGCTGGTGTGTAATGGGTAAAGTCTAACTGCGCATCGCTTTGGGTAAAAAGTTCAACTCCGTTTATGGAAAATGATTGAGATGAATGGTTATTTTTGGTGGTTTATAACTCCACTTTAAGGCCGAGTGCTTAGCTGGGCGTCAAAGCCAGGCTTTCAAATGCGATGCGAAAATGCATCACCAACTCAGCGATATAGAAGGTAGAATAAAAGTTCAATGTTTTTCTTGAAAAATCAGACGCCGTGTTCTGCAGGAGCATTAACTTTGAGGCCTGCGACCGCAACTACGAATAAGGCTGCTTTGAACCATTTTAATGCAATCCTTTGCAATTTTGAAAACAGATATTTGAAATTATGTGATTTCTATTTTTCGGAATGTGTAAAAATGTAGAATTATTATTTTGCACTTTTGCAGTGTGAACTTGTTGTTACAACCTCTAGAAAAAATTTATCGGGTTGAACTATTGCTTAAAAAGGAACTACCGTACGCATGAAGCCATAATGGAAGTTTATTTGGTATCTTGTGACAAGACATTCTTTAAAAATACGTGGCTCCAGGATAATTACTGAATCGTTTAGCCGAGTTTAGGTTGTGAACTTTTGCAATCATGAGAATTTCTATTTCCTTAATTAATGAAATGAATGATTTGTTTAAGAAGGAAAAATGAAGTCACGGTAATTCTTAGAAATGGATGTTTTGTCTACGATTCGGCTGTCATCGTCAGCGGAGTAAGCAAGGCAGTATAAAACCGAAAGTTACTTTGGGTTACTGAAAATTACTTTCAAGTTTTGTACTGTCTTGCTTACACTGCTGTGGGTGACAGCTGAAACTATGTTGTCGAAACGTCCAGATTTGAAATTTACTGTCGCTTTGTTTTTCCTCCTTAAGCTATTTTCGTCCCATATTTATTGTATTCTAATTTCTGAGTGATTTGTATTATTTCTTTGACGTCAAAACTGCACGATAAAACTTCTATTTCAGAGTGGAAAATCTGACTAGATTGCAATCTACTCGATCCGTCAGAAGGAAACGATCATCTCACAAGAAACGAAAGGAATAACTGACTAGAACATTTAGTAGAGAATTAATGCCTGCGTAGACGTTGTAATCAGCATATTTTTACATTTTTTTAACGAGCTGCTGCTTTTATTTGTGACTTATTTTGTAGCCAATTCGCTTTTCTAAATATAATTAAAAAGCTTTCAATTTAAAGGTAATCCTTTTCGTAAAGTGGGAATTTGCAGATATAGATCAGACAACTTATCACGCTCTTTAAGGAAGAGATAATTAACTTAGCAACTCAAAAAATACGAGACTTTGGTCAAAGCAACAACAGCAGATATCTGGTCACGCAATTACAAAAAGAAATAAGTAATTAACGTCAATTGTAGTTGAGGCTGCGTAAGTTTTTGTTTTAACTTGCGTAACAAACTTCTCAAATCTCAAATGTCACGCACGATTGTAAAGTATTCAGAAACTCCACTTTATAAAACATCTTCTACTGAAGTAGCCTAGATCTATGTCATATACATCGATGCCGATATATTTTAAGCACTGGGCAATTAGTAAAATCAAACGATGTGTTATTATCAACCCGACAAATTACGCTAGTTTATCTGAAAATGACAACTGCTTTTTTTCGAGGTAGTGGTTCACCGTTCACGATGATCAAGCGGCGTGACACGCCTGCTTACAGTAGTCTTTGCGAAAAAAGCCAAATACCCAAGGTAGATCTAGCCTTGAATTTATTGCGTAGCTTCCATTGCTCCATTGCTGAGTTCATCGATACAGTTTTTGAGCCTGAGAAATGCATATTACTGAAACTAATGATGTACGTAATAGTAAATATTTATTTCGTTGCACACCAACTAAGTAGTCTAGATTAGGTGATAAGCATTAACAGCCATAACTAGTGTTTAATGTGATATTTGAAAAAGTTGTTGCTGTCAAATAGTCAATTAAATAGTGCTAAAATTGCTGTTCATTTTTTGCCCACTATACAAGCTACATGGAAATCTGTTTGCACAGTTGTCGGAGATAATGGTGTAAGTGAACGACTTTCTATCGAGTTAAAAACTTTGATTGCGAACCACGAAAAAAACGAAGTTTAAGTAGAATAGAAATAGAGTTGTGGTACTTGAAGATTTTATCTGAGTCGCGAAGCTTGATTTCGAACCTAAAATAAAGACATTTGAAATCAAAAATTTTATTAGAACTCCCTAAACCTGCAAAAGAGCAACAGCAACTTTTCTGCCTTCGAGTAATCAAATTCGTTGCATAGTTCTATCATGCAGCGACCTCCATATGCACGATCGTCTGCTGAAACGCTTTTGGGTGAGAGAACATAATCAATTAATGATATTGAAAAAAAAAGAAAATTGCAGCACATAGCAGGGCTGCGAACTCTATCGATTTTTAACCGAGTTCAAGAGATATTTGCAAGTCCGAGTTCTAAGAATTTCATTTTTCGAGTTCGGCAAAAATGACCGAGTTCGAGTTCGCAGCCCTGGACTTTATAGGTCGCGATGGCATGAACACATAAACGATATGCAGCTTTTCTTTTGACAAAATCATAATTACAATTTGCACGGATTGTGACTATTTGAACCACAAACTATATTTCGTAGTGATCTTTTATTTCTTTTCCACAATGTATATATATCTTTCAAATGAACTCGAACAGTTTTATGCGAGTACTAGTTCGAGTTTAGAAAAAATATTTTTTTGAGTGCAAGTTCGAGTTCGGCAAAATGATTGAGTTCGAGTTCGCAGCCCTGGCACATAGTTTATAAAATTGCATCCGGAGAGAAGTTGAAATTCCGGGATAGTAAGTGACCATATGCGGTGTTACTTCGCAGTTATTTGTGCTTGATAAGGTTTTTCCTATCACGGTTTGTTTGAGCCATCGGTGCAAAATTTCGATATAATGGAGTATGATGCTGTATGGCAGTGAGGACATGGGTCGGACTTGTTTTAGCCTACAATGAAGCTCTTGAAAAATCATATTAATTCCTATTAGCGATACGTTCATTACGTCGATTAAATTTATAGTGCGTAATTGTTTCGCATTATCAAATTATGCATGGACAGATCCAGGGAGGTTGAGCAGAACCAGGGAAGTTGAATATGTATCAGTAGGGGTTTACTTTCGAGTCACCCTATATATATTAGTATTTGATATTTCTAGACACAGAAAACCGCAATTTAAGTATTTTTTGGATTAAATTTCGGCCACTGCCCTAGTTACGGAACTGTTGACCAATACGGGCTTGACATAAATTCACACAACTTCTGCTTTCAGCAAATCGCAAAAGCAGCAAAATGAGACGAAAAAAGACTTTTTTTGCCTCAGTTAATAGAATATAACTTTATATCAACGACAGATACCGATCAGTTATATAAAGTTACGCTGTCTAGAAACAGCTTGACATATTTTGTACAAGTGTGTTGCCTGTGGGCGATCTGGCAGATCAAACGATTTTTGAAAAAATATTTATATGTGTCAGCAGTGGTCAATGAACTTCAGAAAAAAGAAAGGAGTGATGGTGAATTTAAAAGAATTACTGATTGAAAAGTTACCGAGAAAGCACAGCCGCCGGGTCTTCATTTTTTCTCACCTATAAGTAGGCTACAAGTTAGTTTCTTTGCCCAGCGCCATGGCCTAGTGGTTAAGAGCGTTCGCCTTGAAAGCTGGTAGACTGGATTCTATTCTCAGTCGGGTCAAACTAAAGACTTTAAAACTGGTATCTGCTGTTACACTTGCTGAACGCTCAGCAATTAAGTGTTGCGCGGAGGATGAAATAAACAGAGAATAAAAACACGTCAGTGAATTCTTGACAAAATTTAGTCCTGGCGTTAAAGGACCTTAGTAGTTATAAAGCGCCATAAAACCACACAACATTTCATTTTATTTCTTCGAGAAACGTCGTGTTCTCAAGCGGGTAATGCATGCTACTTTTTTTAGAGCAAGTGTGCGAGCTACACCATTGGTCATTGTTAGCCAGCTGTAAGATTTTAGGCTAAAAAATAGCCTTCTTGTGATAACTTCGGCGCTACATTTTTGCAGGCTATGCGAATACAGCAACCTATATGATAATGAGAATGGATACGCGTTAATCGGACAATGCCTAAATTACGTACAGTAAGTAATGCTAACAACTAGTTTCGCAGTTCTGTATTTATGCGCACTTGCACTATTGCATTTGTGATATAGCAAATTCATATTCTTTTTGTTTTCACAGGGCTTTTTGATAGGTTAGCAGCAGGAAAACCATAAAAGCAATGGCAATGAAATTGGAAATATTTACCTTGTTAATATGTTCAATTTTTCACATTGCTACGGCACAACTTAATCCTAATATCCCAGGTTTGATACAGTATTTTGCAAGACAGAGGAACATTGTCTTGCCTTCGAGTAAGTGCATTTTTGTTTGTGTTTTGCAATCGGCGACATGAAGCATTTTTGGTGATCGGTTAATCTACTGCTTAAGTTGTTTCGTTTGAATGTTAATCACATTTCCAATTGGCGCTGAAAGTGGTTGGTCAGGGGGGTGAGCTCTACCCCTGACTCTTGGATCGAAATATGCAAAAATAATTTATAAGATGACTATGGTTTAGTCTGCACAAGATGGCACAAACATAAGTTTTGACATTATTATTTTGAAAACTAATTTTCGAGACCGAATTAGATAAAATTATCATTACATAAAATTTCGTTGCTTTGCGCATTTTGCTGTATAATGCAACCGATTACTCAGGAATGTTCGTAGAATTTTTTTCTTAATGGGGGGCTCTTTTTCTCACTAAAACGGTTCTGGTATTGACGTTTCTGTGAAAGCATAAATCAACGATAAAAAAATTTAGTTTATCGGGACAAAAATTTGCTGCTGCATGTCGTCAAAAAAAGTTTACGCATTGCCTTGGGCTACGTGATATGTAGTACTTGTCATGACTTTGATAAAGCAAAGCAGTAAACGATACGCTTTTTGCCTCACACTTTAAGACACGGACACCACAGTCATACCCAACGGCGTAAATTTTCGTCCTATCAATATTTGTATTGTTTTGATCTTGAAAAATAATATTTTGTTCACTTTAAGCCTATGAATTATTTCGTTGGATTATCTTTGTGATACAGCGGCTTTTCACGATGAAGCCTGTTTGTCACGAGTTTGAGCTACAGGTGTCAAATATCTTCATGAGTAACAGAAAAATTGCGTCACCAACGCACGAATGTAAGCCGTATTAGAACGGATCCAGAAGGTATGATTGCATCAATCTTCTCCAACATCCGAAAACGCTCATTACGACAAACAGCTGTAAGGGCAGTCCATGTGAGATCATGAGTCAAGATATCCATGTCCATTGTCCAGTTTGTCCATTTGTTGTTACGTACCATAGAATCATAAATGTAACCTACCCCATTAAACGAAAGTCTTTGATCCTTGTTTTGGCTTTGCTGATTCAAGATTTTTTTGTGTTCACTTGATGATACGCAACCAGCCACAGGTGTATCGGTAAAAAGCGCTCTAGTGACTCGGGGATTGGAAGTTTATTTCCAGATTAGGAGCCTTGTAGCCTACTGCAAACTGTCTCGCGCCTTTACGTTTTCCTGCTTAGATTAATTGGAATAGATATAATCGCTGAACGAATCCGACTTAAAACCTTTAAACTTAATATCAAAGTTTGTGCAATAACAGCTGCAACTCTTCGTCAGATTGTTTTTTGAATCAAGTCGGTGGCTTTCTCGCATTTTGACGGCTAAGTTGGCCAAGTGATATAGCGTTTGCTGCTAGAGCTGTGAGTCAGGTTTGATTCGGAGTCGGGTCAAACTGATGACTTTAAAATTGGTTTTCACAGTTTTTCCGTTTGACGCTCAGCATTAAATGGACAGACCCCGGCAGGTTTAGTTGTTGTGTCTTGGAAAAGACGCTTAGCCGGATTTTCTCATATTAGTGTGGTAAACTGATAGCTGGTAACTCCTACACGAGCTCGTTGTAGCGCTTTAATTGCTTTCTCGTGATAAGAGCATAAATAGGCCACTAAATAAAAGTAAATGAAATAATTTTTTGTTGCCTTGAGTTTACGCAGCAAGAGGAAGAATTTAGATCGGTGATTTGACACCAGTCGCTGGAAAAATGACACTTATAACCCGACTAGAATCGAAGAGTGAAAACGACTCGACTTGAGACGCAAATTCTTAAAAAATGTAACTTGACTCTTTGTGAAAACCGGCATGTCTATTGATGCTCTATTGGTCGATTTCGCAGATATAAATTTTACGCAAAATTTTAAATCAAACGGGAGTTATACAAAGACTCGAGACCATACCTGACTCTGGTCAATGATGCACTGTAACTCCACTTTACTTGATTTGATAGCGGGCAACGACTCGAATCATCTTAAGATTCAATTTATTCTCAAACTATTACTTTGTAACTCGCAGGTTGTGCCAGTGTAATTCAGTACAGAAGAGATTGCACTCGCCGATGTAATCAAATTGCCCTTCCGATTGGTTATTGTCCTCCCAACACCAGGAGGTGGGCATGCCATCAATGCAGTTTTCCCAATTATTACACGTCTCGAACAGGCCAGTGTGTCAGTGCAGCGCTTTGTCGGATAGAAAACAACATTCTGAATCAAACGTTGGTAACCTTGGCTCCAACTGGATCTACCACTACCAGTGCAACTACCAGTAGCACCGCTACAACTACCAGTAGAACCACTACAACCACCACACCAATAGTAGCGTCAACGACTGCATCTACTACCAGATCAACGGCCAGACCTGGACCAACCATATCAGTGTTTCCTGACAGGGGTGAGATTGTTTTAATCTTTTCGATTATTTTAATAAAATATAAACGCATTCGCATTTGTAATTTGAGAACAGTGCTTTCATCAATTAATGCAAAAAACCCACTTTCGTTCAAATATAAATAGCGCTAGACTAAAACCAACTGTGCTAAAAGTTCATAGCACTCTCGATGAGCTATTTTAATGTCCCCGTAGTTATCGTTGATTACACAAAGGTACAAAGTTTTGTAACAATATGTTACTTGTGAATCAAGTTGGTAAATAAAGGAACAATTAAGATTTTTTCAAGTCTTCGAGTCAGCAGCAGCCACATGGTCATTCTTATGTTAAACGCGATCGGCTGCAGTCGAGAATCGAACCGCTCGCTCAGGAATTGTATCCTGCCTGTGGTAGCGCTAGTCCATGTTCATGGCTCATATCAAAAGAGGTTGGCCAAGTGGTTGCTGCATGGGGCTCCGAAGCTAGCTGGGGGAGTTAGGTACTCCTTCCTTAATGCGTGTACTTCACTATAAAAAAAACTAAGTTGCAATCGTATGTGGTTAAAAGGAAAGAAAATAATATAGCATCAGGATGAGATGAAAAAGCTCAATGGTTAAGCTTGAAAAGCAAGTATAACAATAATAATTAACTCAACACTTTACAAAATATGACTTTTATTCATCAAACAAATTTCATGTGACATTGCGAATACACTTGATATATAAACGCTATCAGAAATTTGCAAGGGACAAATTAATGTTTCGACTATAACAAAAGTCTCGTCAGCCTTGCTACGCACAGCCAATCCAGGCTAAACTCATTCCAGACTGTAAAGACTCTTTTTGCATTGCTTTACCTGGACATCTCGACTTCATCTCTTTTCTAGGTTGTGCCCTATTTTTAGCAGGCGACTGGCCCCAAACAACGATACCCAGTGAAAGTATCGTTGTTTGGGGCCAGTCGCCTGCTAAAAATAGGGCACAACCTAGAAAAGAGATGAAGTCGAGATGTCCAGGTAAAGCAATGCAAAAAAGAGTCTTTACAGTCTGGAATGAGTTTAGCTTAGATCGGCTGCGCGTAGCAAGGCTGACGAGACTTTTGTTATAGTCGAAACGCTATAAGTAGTGTTACATACAGTAATTATATTGCAATTTGCTTTTCATTTTTTAACAATTTTATGATATCATGATGTCGCATACGCAAAACTGAAAAATGAAGAGGAAGTTATTTTTAAACTTTTACGGTATTTGACGAAGTATTGAACCCAGATTTCCAACCGAAAAACATCGGTTTGCCTCTGCCGATAAACCCAAACAGCTGCTAATTCATTTTACTTTTCAGCATCAAAATTGGGTTATATACTGTATTTTTAGGTAGTAGAAGTAATCGTATTAATTCGATGTATTTTTAGGTTGTGGAGGCAATCGTATTTATTCAACTTGTGCAACTTGCGACCTTTTCTGTTATCAAAGATTTACCGTAGTGTGCAATCAGGCTTGTCGTGTGGGTTGTGGATGCGCGCCCAATTACTTCTTGGACGACAGAGGCTTTTGCATTCCTGAGCAAGATTGTCCCGCAGGTAAGTTTGTGGACAATACCGTTTAATGTATGCTATTCACTACATTTTGTTTTTTGTTAGAAACCATCTTAGTCAGTGTGTGACTTTTAATTATAAAAGAAATTTTTTGGTGTACCCTTTTTTTATAATCCTGCTGACTACGACGTTTGAAATTCTTTTAAGTTTTGCGGACAAAAATTATTCTTGTGTCGAGCAAAAGCGTATCGGCACAAAAACTGTTGGAGTAGCTAGGGGGTCGCAACTGGCAAAAGCTTCAGTTATGTTCATGAAATACCGTTTAAATGTTGAAGAAAGTCAAATATCTAAGGAAACACGGCTTTTCTTGTCCTTCTTTGCGCATGCCAAACATGCTTGCTCTTGCTCAAGTAGCTAATATACAGCGCAGGCAGATGCTCTAAAAATGTAGCTTGTTTATGGCACTTTTTAACGACTATAAAATCTTGCAACGCCAGGGCTATTAACGTAGATTGGACTACGTTTTAGTTTTCTTTTTATTTTTATATAGGCCCCTATTTCACACTGTCTATGGGCGTTTAACTATTATCTGTAGTAAGTAACTGCGAATATTAACATTAAAACCATATATGACCTACAGGGATGTATTAAAACTTTATTTGCCGGGGGGACCACTAGCATTTTTTCGAATTAGCAGCAGCTCTTCTTTGTTAGAAGATGCGATTTATCCGGGGGGTCCTTATCACGGGGGGCCTGGAGCTATAGCTCCGATAGTCTTCCCATTGGTCTGTCCCTGATGACCCAGCTGAATGCCACGCAACTCTTCCAATTTAAAAGCGATTTTTGATCACTTGCCAAACAGTATCTGGTCAAAGAAGTACTCCAATAAATTTAATGATTAAAAGCTGTTTCAACAAATACGCAAATCCACATGCGAATCAACGTGCACGTTAATTCGTAAAGTTACCATGGTAACTTTTAACGCAGCACTTAGATAATCATAACGCACGACTATTACAAGACCGCCGAAAATCACGTTTTTTAACGCATAGTAACCAAAAGCAGCGCGCTGTATTCCCTCAGCGTTTCAGCTACTTGAGCAACTCTTCCTTGCTAAGAGCTCAAATCATTTAACATGAAAGGTTTTGCTATTTAAAAGTGTTCACTTGTAAAATTACTGGCTACTGGTTGCACATCACATTTTTGGAGGACAAGGCAGAGCCATAGCGGACGGAAGCACCTCCCAATCTGTTTACTTTCGCCAAACTCGCGGTTTTCGAGTACACAGCATAAAATCATCGCAAATATTTAATGAATACTTTTCATATTATGGGAAGGGAACAAATTTGCACTTGTTGGTATTCGGGCAGGTGCCATTCTTTATATTTACCTCGAATTACACTTCATCTATTGGAGCTCTACACCGAGACAATTATTTCGTTAGTATAGGCTTACCTTTGTTTTTTGCACTCTCATAAACAAAAAAATATTGATTTTTTTGTCTACATTTATTACAAAACGCATTTTCGTGTTTTGAATGTACAAAATTGTTGTTTCATTTTCCCTCTCTGAAGTATTGCAGGATGTAGAATTGTAAATATGGCATAGCGATGTTTTTTTTTGTTTCTAATTTTTTACTTCGGACGTCTGCAGTATAAGTTATCGCTAAAGGTACAGTTGACTTAGATGACAGACCAAAGATCTTTTAGCGCTGTTTCCTGCCTGTGCTTTCTCGCACGTTATGGTAAAAAACAACTTAGATTTGATTTGACCGCTAACAATGATTATTTTAAATGGGATTTAATTTTCACCCTGTTTTTCACCCACGAATATTTTGTTTTTAAGTGAGGAAATATTTCGCAAATCGTGTAAAAAAGTCAAAGACAACCATGAGTCCGAGGTTCTTCATCCCTTGCACAAATAGGCTTTATCGGCAAACTATTTTTTAAAAATTCCTAAAGCTTGATGCTTCTATTAGTAGTAGAAGGGAATTCACGTAAACGCTTAACCACAAAAGTTTTAGGAATTTCCGCTTCAGGCCCTTGACGTACAATATCTTTCAATCTTTGTGCAGAAACGTCTCTTTTAAATATGGATTTTGCATTATTTTGTCACTCAATGAGCAAAGTTAATAATTATTTTGATAATTTGATATAATTTTTTTTATTTTATGTTCGGTCGGGTAAAAGCGAAAACAGCACGTTCTATCCGAAACTGATTAAACATTTTCGTTGGTTATGTCACGCTGACAGTTTTGATTCGATTTACTGCCTCAGCAAGTAATGACAAAGGAATGCTTCATTCAGCAAAACTTCAGTTTAGCTAGAAACTTACCGAGGCAAATACGTGCTTGTTTGATCAGTTTGTATCCATCTGCTGACATATCTGCGCAATAGTTTCTGATTTGATGAATCTTATTTTTATTTCAGTGGCAGTCGGAGTTCCCCCACCACTTCCAGGATTTGCTCCAATTGGTATAGCTCCTATTCCTGCTACAGTTAATCCCAGTCCTGCTACATTTAGTACAACTCCTACAACAGTTAGTACAACCACTCCTCCAATCATGAACCCTAATCCCCCTGCAGTTGTTGTACCCTCCATTAATTGCCCAGGATCGTTAGTCCCAAGCAATTGCGCTTGTGATAGAACATGTGAAAACCCAGCACCTTTTTGTATTTGTTTTGCTGGCTGCGCGTGTTCCGAGGGCACTTTCCGGAGAGGAATTAACTGCCTAACCGAATCCCAATGCTTGCTTTTGACTAGCGGTAAGTGTTACTAGACATAGTTAAGTTACGTAACAGTTGGCTAAACCTAACTAGTGACATCAGCGTCTAGTTTGCACCTCCAAATATTGCTCCAAAATTAAAAAAAAGACAAAAATTTGCTAACTTTGACATTTGCCTTCACTTTTTCACAATGATACTGATAACTTAATATTTGTTTCAAATCAAAAACAATTAAAAGCTTTAAAAAAAGAATGTTTTGTAGCATTTAAAGGCAGTGTAAGTAAGCTAAATATATTTTTTCTAGTGGCATATATATTTTGTAAATCCCACTAAACCAGGGGTGGGCAACTGTTTTAGTCAGCGGGCCACATGTGGGAAAACGATGTCCTTCCCGGGCCGGATTATTAGATGGATCGAGTTCAATATGTTCAACAACTATTATTGTCAGGGTCACTCTGATTGGAAAGCAAAAAAAAAGGTTTACACACTCCTCAGATGTCCTGCTTTCCACCGAAAATATCGGTGAAGCAGTGGCGTAGCGAAAAACTTCAAAGGGGGGCGGTAATTTCCACATTTTTTTGATCGTCTTTTTATTCAGCAGAACTACTTTAAAGCTGATTGAGAAACAAGAAAGGCCGTAAGTGGTCCGGGGGCATGCTCCCCCGGAATAATTTTGAAAATTTACATGCTGTAATGGCTATTTTAGTGCTTTTTTAAATAATTTTCACGCAAATTTTGTTTAAATTTTTTGACCCTAATTCTGAGTGCTTCGTCAAATATGATGCATTTTGTTCGCACCTTTTCGATTTTGCGTGCTCAAGACGTAAATCTCTATCAAGAATATTCGAAATTATGGAAAAATTGTTTACATCAAAAACATTTTTGAAAATGACTGGTGGGAGGCTGCCTACACCTTATCCTTGCCCCCCTTGGATCCGCCCCTGGCTATAAGCTACAGAAACCATCAAAAGTATCTAGCATATTTCAGTCACTTAGCATCATTAATTTTGCTCTTTTTGCTAAAAGGCAGAGTCAAAAGAGGTCATGGCACAATGTCCCCCCTTTAAATACGCTCCTGCGGTGAAGAGCAAAAAAGTCTACTTTTCCTCATATATCCTATAAAAAAATAAAAGAGGTTCGGCTTGATTCGCGATATAGGGTCATATTTTTGTAAGTGCCAGTGGGCAGCGTAAAATGGTCTCGCGGACCGGATCCGGCCCGCGGGCCGTATGTTGCCCAGGTCTGCACTAAACGTTAAATGAAACTAAAGTTTATACCATGGAGCAGTACAGCGTTTTTTCGGGCCATTAACCGCCATCCACACACAGGTAAAGCTATATTTATCTTTCGTATTGAATGACATCAGGCAAGCACGCTATCCCTCAAGATTTACGTCCGCAAGAAAATTTATTCTTTGTGACACGTAGATAGCTACGTAACACTGCTTTTCCTTTTTTATGAGCGTCAAGCTATAAATTGGAACGCCACCGGAATCGTGCTGTAGTTTCTAAAACAGCATTTTCGTCCGAGGCATATATACTAGGGGCATTCAAAAAGTAATGCACTCAAGTGCATTGTTCGTTCAGGATTTTACCAATCTTGTTTATATTTAGCACAAACATGATAGAACACACATTTTTGCGATTGTTACATGTTTTTCATTTATTTTCGGATTTTCAAAGCTTAAAGTAGTTTTTTGAATAGCTGCCTCTCGTAAATCTCGTCAGAGCAAAGAGCTGTAATCGAACTACTCGTTGAAGAGATAGAAACCCCCTCTGAGGATTCACAACCGGCTGAAAAATGTCAGCTAGGATAATACCATAGACTATAGTAATGTAAAAAGTGGGTACAGTGATTTAAAAAAAGTACTGAAGACCATGAAAAAGTTGGCAAAGTCAGCATAGCCGATAAGTCACATAGTGGTCGCCCATCCACCTCTGTCAATCTTGACAACAAAACTTGCGGATTTTTTGCCGAAAGGGGAAACCATTAACTCTGAGGAATACAGTGAGACTCGTAGGAAGCTCAAAGCAAAAATTCGATGTGTTCTGCCCAACTTGTACTTGGCAAATGTGCTCCTATAGCAAGACAATGTTCGTCCTCACCCAAGCATCAAGACAATGGAGACCATCACTTCATTTGGATGGACGTTAATACCACATCCGTCATATTCTCTTTACTTGGCACCATCAGACGGACTTTGGAGCAACCGATATGGCAATGACAATGAAGTGAAAACCGCTGCCTTGAATTTGCTTAGACATCAACCGGCCGAGTTCTGCAATTCTGGTATGCATGCCCTCGCTCACAGATGGGCTGTAGCTCTTGAGAGAGGTGAAGACTATGTGGAGAAGTAAAAATGTAATCCTCACACTTGTACCTTTCTTTTGATGTGTAATACATACTACCATTATAATTTGCTGGTACGTAATAATGTTGGGCGCGCTACTCTTGGAATAACCCTGGTAGTTACAGTATAATCAGACCTACTCTGTCCACATGTCCAG
The DNA here is from genome assembly GCA_964006365.1 of Trididemnum miniatum. Classification (NCBI taxonomy): domain Eukaryota; kingdom Metazoa; phylum Chordata; class Ascidiacea; order Aplousobranchia; family Didemnidae; genus Trididemnum; species Trididemnum miniatum. The sequence continues at coordinate 30,677,569 of OZ023231.1, read as the reverse complement.
TTTCAGTGGACCGAAATCCCGCGGGCTGTCTGCATCATAATCAAATTTTTGATGTCATAATCACCTTTTTGCAATTGTGACATCAAAAATTTAATCATGATGCAGGAAGCCCGCGGGATTTTGTCCACTGAAATTAAAGTGGACATGTGGGCAGGGTATGTCCAATTATGGTACTTTTCATACGTGCCTGTTTTTCTCTCATAGGACTTAGAAAGATCAAATTTAGTCAGAGATGGGTATTTATCGAGATAATTTATTGGCGGTAATTTATTACCGATTATCGTTATCGCTGAAAATAGTTCTGATTTATCAATTACCGATATCGCTTTTGTAATATCTTTTGTTATCGCCGATAAATTATCTTGATAAACGATTCATTATTTCAGGGGTGGGCAAAGTGCGGCCCGCAAGACCATTTTATGCGGCCCGCGGGTACTTACGGATATATAAACTCCAATCGTGAATCAAAGTCGAAGACCTTTTTTTTCTAGCTCCGGGCTGAATGTCAGTGAAAAAAGGACATGTGCGGCCGTGTAGATCTTGTTTTGCTCTTATGGCCGCTCAGAACAGCTCAGATGGCCGAGTGGTATAGAGCGTCCGCCTTGGGAGCTGTAGACTTGGGTTTGATTCCGAGTCGGGTCAAACCAATGACTTTAAAATTGGTATTCACAGCTTTCCTGCTTGACGCTGAGCAATTGAAGGGACACTGTCGAGAGCCAGCCGGCACGTTTACTTGTTGCGCCGTTGGGAAAGGCACTTAACAGAGTTCTCCCATGTTGGTGTGGTATACACATGGCTGGCAACTTCTAAGCGAGCTCTAATAGCGCATTGATCGCTATCTCGTGATAGGAAGATAAATATGCAACTAAACACTAAAATACTAAATCTTCACCGATTTTCAGTGGTAGGCCTACACACAAAACATCTGCGGGCACGTAGACCTTTTTTGCTCTTCACCGATTTTCAGTGGTAAAAGCAGGACATCTGCAGACGCGAAGGCCTGGTTTTTTGTTCTTTCAATCAATGCGGCCCGCAGCTTCGAAACTCTTCAAAATTTTTCCAAATGCGGCCCTTCGTGTAAACATAATTGCCCACCCCTGTCTTATGCAAACAGTGTTCAAAGTTAGTGAGTTAGCGCTATTCAAAAAACACACTGTGTTCCTAAAGTGTTGTTGCAATTTTAAAAAGTTTATCTTTGTTTTATTTAATGCCATGGCAAAACCCGTGAACTGCTCTCTTTTGAAAAATCTAGAAACACATTTTTGCAATGTGACTTGCAAAAAAAACTTCGTCAAACACATTGAAAATTTACCGCAACATTAATCGTAAAAATTTATCGGCGATAATTTATCGATTACTGATATTGCTTTGAAAAATGGAGATTTATCGGTATCGCCAAGAATTTTTTGACGTTATCAATTATCGTTATCGCTTTAGTGCAGAAAGGTTTATCGTGCCCATCACCGAATTTAACACTGAACTGGCAACGTCATCATTCTTGGCTTGATATAAGTTACTTATTTTATTTGTTTTGAAATCCCAAGTGTGAAAAATAAAACTTTTATTATAGAAAACTAGGGGTTTCTTATAAAATAAAATCTTAATCAGCAAGTAACTGTTTTTTTTACTATAAATTCTTTAATGCCACAGGACCAAGAAACACGCCTACACCAGTGATTGTTCCAAGTACTACCAGCACGTCTTCTCTTGCTTCCACCACCACCACTACTACTCCTGCTCCTCAATCTTCTGTGGAATGCAGAGCTCCTGCTGTGTATGTCGACTGTGTTCCTTGTGATAGAACGTGCGAAAATCGATTAAGCAACGTTCTTTGTAATACTGCTTGCACACCTGGGTGTGCTTGTCCACCACCCTTACTCAAAGACGGAGACAACTGCGTGAATTTGAGCGAATGTCCGCGCATGGGTATGTATTTTTTGCTGGACTAGATTTTTGTGACATTGTTATCGCAGTTGACAAAACAAGATTGATGGATTGGTTATTCACTAGCGGCTAAATACTCACAAAATTCACAGCACGGTTACCTTAACTCAAAAAAATTGGTAGCCAAAACAATACAACGGAGCAAATTAACGATCTTAGCAGCTTTTCATCGTAAATTGCGCTACGTTCATCAATTTTATTTGTATGCAGGTGCAGAGGCGGTGATATTTTGCGGGCGAGAATGTCCGCAAGGCCAACAGTGTCGACGAGTTGGAGCAGCGTTTAATTTCCAATGTACAGCGTAAACGGTAATTTTTTTTTAAGAAAAAGTAATTGCAAAGTGTTAATTTGCATTTTATTGTTTAGTCCATTCTTCGGCGGCTTCTTATCTCGGGGTTGCGATTAAAGGTAAAGGTACGGGACAGCGGGTGCAAGCACACATTGTTTAGGCCATTTTCAATTGTCGGCCCATTACAATTTTCAATCACGAATGATTGAACGCTGTTAAGGGACATAACATGACGAACAACACATACACAAAACCCTTCGCACTTCCGCTTGTGCCGAGCGCCTGGCGCGAAAGCTGCGAATACTATTTTAAAGTCTTTAGTATGACCCGACTGGGAATAAAACCCCAGTCTACCGGCTACCAAGTGGACGCTCTTAACCGATATACCAAGCGCCGGTCCAAGGCAAATATATAAATAACGTTATTATCAAATTATATTGAACTGAAAATTCGGCAGTTATTGAGGGAGACTGTGAAGTGAGCTTGCGCTCTTCGAGTCAGCAGCCACCCGGTAATTATGTCAAATGCGATCAACTCCAGCCGCTAATCGAACCTGTCACGTAGGATCTGCCACCACTGCGCGGTACAGCTAAGCCATATAGCTGGCAAAAGCAAGGGAGACGAAAATGCATCGCAAAACCATGAACATCAGCTGCGTACATGTTCACAAGTTCCGTAATGCAAAATCATGCTCGAAGGCCTTGATGTAGCGACAGTTTTTTAATTCGTCAGTAAGTGTTCGTTAATTTTCCTGCGATTCAGTCAAGTTAAAATAAAACAAAGTGCCTGCTTCGTAGCATCATAGATTCAATGAACAGGTTATCATGCGCCGAAGTAGCAGTGTGCCGAAATCCGTAACGTTAGGTTCTGTACCAATCTTGCGTTATGCTCATTTTTATAGCGCTCGCTTGTCCGTAGACGGTATTTTTTACAAGAAACTTACCGCTTGCTTGAAACTGGGCTTAAAGCATGAATGATGAAGTAAATATATTGTTTCAAAAATGATTTTGAAACGCGCTATTGTACCGCACTTACTCTTCCAACCGCAAGATTTGCCAATATTTTACTAACTACCAGAGCCATTCTTCTTATTATTAACTCTCTCCTTCTTTAGCCTTTTACCTGCGTAATAGGAAAGCTTTTGCTACCCAAAAGGGTTGCAATTGCAACTGTTGCCCTTTAATGCTTATGATACCGAGCGGTCGGAACCGTAATGAAAAAAATCAGATCTTCATTATACTCGCGATATTTACGTCGGAGCGTGTAAAGAGTGGCGGCGCCCATCTCCGCGGCTCCGCCCTGGGCAACGCAGCTCTGAACAGTCGTTGCAACGGTGGCGAGCCTTTGGCGGCGCTGTGTCCGATTTGACTGGCTCGGGAATCGAACCCCAGAACTCCTGCACCGATATCGTGTGCTTAACAACTGAGTTAAACGGCGGGATTATAAAATACAAATGAGCTGCGGCGTTTTGTCGGCAAAAACTTAAATTTTAATCCTTCTGTCATGAGAAAGCGACAAAGGCTTAGAGTTGCCTGCAGAGGGCTGATAACCCTTCTGCCACTCAAAGAAGGAAAAATCTCGTTAAGTGCTTTCCAAGCGCGCAACAAGTAGGCCTACTGTAAATTTGTTCTCCATTCCGACCATTCAATGCTTAACCTCAAACAGCGAAGCTTTGAATACCAATTTTGAACTTACTGGTTAGACCCGCCTCGGAATTGAAAACAATTTCGTACCGTATAGCTTGCCTCAGTCAATTTTTTAATGGTAATTAATCCAGTTTTATTTATGTTTTGTTTTTTCAGGTAGCCAAGATTTCAATTTTATTTCAGAAAGCCAAGCTTTCAAAAGCAACATCCACACGGAATTTCTTCCCTGGAAAATGATTCAGTAATTCAGATTGTGTAAATAAGTGTCGTTGACTGCCAATACACTGCATTTTTTCGGCGTTTGTAGTAAAATTGAAAACTGACTGAAAAATTTTAACGAACAAATCGTAGCAGCAAAACACTGAAAAGTGCAAAAATCAGATTCTAGAACAAGAGTTAATAAAAAATGTGGTAAATTTAGATCTAGTTAGGTAGTAGCGTAACCAGCAGGCGTATTAACTATACAGGTAGTTGAAAATTGAAACTACACTAAACCGAATATGTTTTATGTTTCTGTGTAAAATTTACAGCGGAGACTACTGACAGTGATCATATAGAAAGACATTCAACAAAAGCACAGTGTAAAAAATTGATAAATATTAAAAAAATGCAATAACAGCTTAAATTTTAGTCTACCATACACAGCTGATGATGACAGCTGCCACAGATACCAGATGCTGTCAACCTACACGTAAGCTTACACCATTACTTTAAAAAAATAATTTCCCATTGCTTTTTGTCTCCAAAGCCATTCTTATTTCAAAGATATTATACACAGGGTGTTCCAAAAGTCTTGGGCACAATTTGACATTGAATATCTCGGAAACTATTGAGGATATAAAAACGTGCAAAACACTTAATGTAATTAGCTTTGAAATGGCACAACTTTTGTCTTACTACCATTCACAGTTAAGGGGATATGGGAACTTCAAATGTGCCCAAGACCTTTGCGACTTCCTGTATTGTAAACATTGAATTCACTTGAATTGATGCTACAATAAGCATACAAGAAAAAATTCAAAAAATGAAATGGCTTTTAAATTTTAATTTGTACGACTTTGTTTATACTACGAACGAATACCTGAAAATAAGCACTGCAAAAATATAACAAGCAAAGTTTTCACTTTGAACGTAATCAAAAAAATAAAACAAAATTTAAAAAATTGCAAGAATCCAATTTGCTCAGTTTACAGTGTAAGTCAATTCTTTGAAATGGAAGTAAATTCTCTAAAAAGGGTCGCAGAAATATTTATAACATTGAAATATTGAAAAGTTTGCAAAATGAAAAGCACGTCTAACTAACAACTGTATTCGATAGAGAAACTCACAGCACTTTAATCATTAAATATTTCTATTACAAGCTTAAGTAAAAATATCTTCAAATTAAACGGAGAATGTTCACATATTTCATAATATCAAATTCTTTTACAAATGTTTTTTGTAGGCAACTCATGGAAACATTCATCGAATTTATAAAAATTACGCAAAAAAATATGAGTATTCAAATATTGTACGAAAAAATTTAAACGAAATAGGCCTAAGGATAGTCAAATTAATGATCAATAAAAACCCAAGTGTTAAAATTCCAAGTTTTGTTGTTTCGAATCTGTTGATAATTGCAGGGAGCTGATTCATGCAAATAAATAAGAAAACTACAGCAAGTGTTCACGTTTCTTTTTCCAGCTGTTTGCTTTTTCGTTTCATTTTTCGGTTTTTTTCATACCTTACAGTGTCTGCAACCAATAAGCTCATCTCAGTGAGTCTCTGCTGAAATGAGTTCGGAGCGCCCACTGACGGATCAATATACACTGAATCTTTACCACTTGCGGCGTTGTTAGAACTCAAAACTCCATTTTTTCTGGATAACCGAGACCTAAAAAATGTGTCAAAATAACAGTTGACTAACCAGTCAATATGGTTTCGTTCCTTTATACTTAATTTTGACGATGCTATTTAACTTTTAACAGCTCAGATGGCAGAGTGGTATAGAGCGTCTTTCTCTTGAGCTATAGACTCGGGTTTGATTCCGAGTCGGATCAAACCAATGACCTTAAATATTGGTATTCACAGCTTCCCTACTTGACGTTCAGCATTAAAGGGACAGTGTGGAGAACAAGCCGGCAAGTTTACTTGTTGTGCCGTTGGGAAAGGCACTTAGCGGGATTCCTCCATCTTGGTGTGGTAGACAGATGGCTGGCAACTCCTAAGCGAGCTCTAATAGCGCATTGATCGCTATCTCGTGATAGGAGGATAAATATGCAACTAACTAACTAACTAACTTCATACCCAAAATCAAATTAAAAAAAAAAGAAATACGGTATGTATCGCTCAACTGTATCAGGGCATTTATGTTTCGGGTTTAATGTTTATTGCTGTTTCAACATAAAAAAACTGCCATATTCAGCACAAAGTAAGATTTGGAATGGGTTAACAATTTTGTTATAAATACATGCAAAAAAACAGCTAAAAACACTTTGGCAGACGTTTAAGCGCGAGCTTAGCGTATACTTATATCCAGTAGCGTATTTAGGAGGGAGGGGGGCGTTGAGCCATGTCCCCCTCTTTTGACTCTGCCTTTTAGGAAAAAAGAACAAAATTAATGGTGCCAAGTGACTGAAATATGCAAGACTCTTTTGATGGTTTCTGTGGCTTGCGGGCAGGGGCGGATCCTGTGGGTAGGATAAGGAGTATGCACCCTCCACCAGCAATTTTCAAAAATGTTTTTGATGTAGGCTATGCAATTTTGCCATAATTTCGAACCTCTTCGATAGCGATAAGCTTACGCCTTGAGCACGCATAATAATCGAAAAGGTGCGAACAAAATGCATCATATTTGGCGAAGCACACAGAATTAGGGTCAAAAAATTTAAACAAAATTTGCCTGAAAATTATTCAAAACGCACCAAAATAGCCATTACAGTATGTAAATCTTCAAAATTATTCCAGGGGAGCATGCCCCCGGACCCCCCTAAGGCCTTTCTTGTTTCTCAATCGGCTTCAAATTGGTTCTGCCGAAAACAAATACGCTTGAAAAATAATGTGGAAATTATGCCTCCCCCCCTTTTAAAATTTCACGCTATACGCCACTGCTTATAGCGTAAAGTCTCAGACAATAACACCAGAAGTGACCCTGTTTTTTGCCACTATTGTTTACAAATAAAACTGCGGTATTTTCTTCGACAGCGAACTGTGCAACAGTACCCTGGTGTAATACTCACACAACGTAATCCTGTGTTTTTTGACTATAATCATTACTTTTACTTAAAATAAACTTAACGTACTTAACAGAAGCATCATTGGGGTCACGTGATTGATGCGTCAAACTGGAAGCTGGACTGATGTTTACAACGTCAAAATCTTGTCCTTCAGGGGATTCCAGATCAAGGTTTGCATCATAGAAATCAGTTTTACTGTCACTATGGTCTTGAATCAAAAAAACAAGTTTTAACTTTAAAATATTGCCAAAAACTAGCAAAGTTCATCGCACTCCTGTATATCAGCAGCAAAAAGGAGTCCACTTTCTTCGCAAAAACACAAAATTTAACTTCGATTGGTTTGCTTGACAAATTAATCCGCTGTAGAAGAATAATTATAATCAGTAATGTAGGCATATTTTAGGTTATATTTCGTTTTTTTGCATTGTCACTACTGCATTTTTGCAACATTTTCGTCGACTGCAACATCATCTATCCATTTTAAGCGAGTATTGCAGGGACTGATTGCGAAACACAAAAAACTAAAACTATGCAGTTATTTTGTTCGAAAAATATTGTTGAATTATGATGTTCGAAAACTATTTCTGTACTTATTGTTGAATACAGTATTTTATCAAATTTACTTTCAATTTTTTGGTTCCAGTTGGGTTTCGGATCTTTGCTCAGTCTGATAGTAGCTGGATAACTGTTTGAAAATCCTGAAGATCGTCCAGCTCGAGGAAAGTTATAGCCTCCATAATTATAACGCACTTTTCCTCCTGTAAAAAAACTTCTTTTTTTAAGAAAATTTACTTGAACTAGAAACTGTATACCGGTAACCAAAGTGAAGTTCTGAGATGGCTAAAAATAAGGTCGGGGCTACGTTTCCGGGTAAAAATTTGCAAAAACCTGCGACCATGCAAAACCTTAGATCTTTGTATGTAAAATAAACAGTTGAATGGCATCACAAGCTCACATTTTGAATCTTAAATTTTTAATGATTTTCGAGGGTGAGCCAAGCTTTAATGAACGTAGCAACGTGCGACTTACAAAAAATAGTTGAGATAATTGCCATCTATAAACTTACGTCTGTTTTGAGGAGGTAAATTCAAAGGAGCATTCCCGCTATCTCTGGGATAATTACCAGGCAGTTTACTAAATCGAGATGAGCTTGAATATGCAGCATCACTAAGACAAATTGAAAAAAGAATTATAGCAATCAACTAGTACAATGAATTCTGAAACGAAGCTATTCTTATTTTTTAACAATAGGCCTTACTTACACCCAAATCTCCTGCTACACAGCAGCCTTGTGTCACTGCTCGCAGCAAACGGACTTCTGTCAAAACTGAAACGCATGCGTAACTGAGCAATTATAACAACTGCAGTAACTTACTTGTTGTCTTCGTTTCTCGAAAATGCAATTTGTCTTCCGACGAAGCCTGACAAAAAAAGTTTTTTCATTATGAAGTAAAGAAGTTTTATTATTGCAAGAAAATGATATGTTTACTCAAAAAAGGCAAAGTTGTTAAGTCTCTTCTTACATTAGGTCAAAAACATTTCTTAGGAACATAATCCCAGCCCGTACTTTCATGATATGTGGCCAATTAATCGGTCCCAGCTACTAAGAAGTCATTAATCTTAAATGTAACTGTTGAAACGTCAGTCTGACGATAAAAGTTTCGCTTTTCGGGAACTATCTAGCAAGGATTTAAACGAGGACAGCCAGCCAACATTGCGTTTCTATATGAATCAGTTGCTTGATTCCATTTTGCATCAAAAATCAAATCTTTATTATGCTCGCGGCATTACGCCGAAGCGAGTAGCGAATGGCGGGGCCCATTTGCGCGGCTTAGCGTCTGGGTAACACAGTTCCTAAAAACATCGCAGCGATGGCGAACCATTAGCGCTTGCGCTTTGACCGGCCCGGAAAACGAACCCAGAACCTGCCGTGCCAAGAGCGATGCCTTCAACCAGTGCGCCAACCAAATTCATTACCGTTTAGGAGTTGCTGGTCCTGTCTTGAAGAAGAATCCAACATATCGTCAGTAAATCGGCTCTCATCGTTTAACGATACATCCCGAGTTAAGCGATACGCGGTTGTACTTGTGTCCGGTAAGAATGAAGAGCTGAAAATATATGTTACATTAAGCATTTTCTACGTGAGTTACATTGGCTGTAGCATCAACAACGGGTCCTCGATTTTTAAGCTTAATGCAGTTGAATATGTGTATGATGTAACAGAGTAGACGTAATTAGACATTTTTGTATGGGAGGTTGATAATGATAAAACTTACCGTTTACGACAAAAAAATTCATACATTCAGAGCAGCATTCATGCAAAAGAACATGATATGTTGCCAGGGCAGGATTTAGACAATGACTGACACTAGCCTGTTTTGACTTCACGTTTACCGCAAGTGACCAATGATCACACTCATCTCTAAATAAAAAGGTCTTCAAGGTCGGCCTCTAAAAAAGGCCTTTCCGTAATCGTATCGAGCTCTTTTGTTCGTGAGCAGGCCCCTAGGCTTCAGCCTGCAAAGCCTATTGGGAAATCCGGCTTTGTGTGTTCCTGTTTGTTTGTGTAACATTGGTCTACTCTACACGCTAGTAGTGTTAGTGCGTGGTGCGCTAGTGGTAGTAGATGATCTTATATTTCCACCAAGTCACCACGGGGTTACTGGTAGATGCATGACAAAAAATGGGACATTACGGTACAAAAAAAAAAACTATTGAAACGTTGAAACTGCAATGAAAGGTTGAAATTTTAAAACTTTGAGAAGGCGAAGCACTTGGGACGACATTTGTTTACTTTCCACCGAACAAAAGACTCAAGCAATTATTATCCAATACGCCGGATTATGCGACACTAAAGCTTGCTAATCCTAGGGATTCAGATAAGAGCTTGCTTGCTAATCCTAGGGATTCGGAGCCTTTACGCCAACAAAATATAAAGTGTTGCAGTGCCAAGATATTCAACAAAGACTTCCACCACTCGATCATTGGTCATTGAAAATGATTCAAGATGAATGCAATTTTGGATGCATCGCGATAAGCATGGAAGTGCAACTTTTTGATGCTATAGCCAGATCATCATTTGTCGGCAACGAGCCGCAGTGGTTCGAAGCGTCGTTTTTACGACGACCATGATCGCTAGGTTAATGGTTCAACTCCCAACCTAGTCTCGTTGTTGCGTCCTTGGATAAGATGCTTCACGATGATTATCTCTGCTAGGTGGAATCCGGCAAACTGCAAATTGAAGAAGTCAGAAGCAAAATTCAAGCGGAAAACTTGGAAACAAAGGGCAACTCCTAAGCTAGTCTGGATTCGTCCTACGCATAGCGCCTCCGCCGCTTTCTCGTGATAGGAGAATAAAGATGAAGAAATCAATCAAATCAATCATTTAGCAAAAAAGTAACGCCGAGCGGTATAAGATGGCAGAGTGGTATAGAGTGTCTGCTTCTGGATCGGTAGACTTGGGGTTCGATTCCGACTCGGATCAAACCAATGACTTTAAAAATTGGTATTCACAGCTTCCCTGCTTGACGTTCAGCATTTAAGGGACAGTGTGGACAAAGCCGGCAAGTTTACTTGTTGTGCCGTTGGGAAAGGCACTTAACGGGATTCCCCCATTTTAATGTGGTAGACAGATGACCGGCAACTCCTAAGCGAGCTCGTACAGCGCATTGATCGCTATCTCGTGATAAGAGGATAAATATGCCAATAACAATTAAGAAAAAAAAAAACGCAATTTAACAACAAACAAAACTAAAGCAACAAGGAACAAAGATATTTCGATGGATAAAAATATAGGCGTCGCTTTTTAACTCAAAATTGGGTTGCTGTGCGGCGACGTAAAAATAACGCAGCGTAATCATTTTGGCGCTGTTTCCTGTGCTAAACTGCTGATACTGTACAGTAGTAAAAAGCACTGGCCACAGTGTTGCCAATGTTCTGTAAAACACGCCAAATGGGCTACTTTTAGCGAGCTGGACGTTACCACAAAATTTCTGAACTTACAGATAGCGATTTATATATCCGCTAAATTTGTAAAATAGCATATTTTCACTTATGTTGGTTTCCAAAACTTTAAGCGTAATCGGCAACATTGAATCTTTATTGATAGCTATACTCACGCAGAACCTTGCAACAACTGCCTACAATGATGCGACGCGCGGCACCGACCATTTTTTTCGTATTTTGTTTTATTCCAGGAGTGGGCAAAGTGCGGCCCGCAAGACCATTTTATGCGGCCCGCGGGTACTTACGGAAATATACACTCCTAACGTGAATCAAGCCAAAGGCGATTTTTTTTTACAGCTCTGCGCTGAATGTCAGTGAAAAAAGGACATCTGCAGACGCAGGAGCGTATTTAGGGGGGAGGGGTTAGTGTGCCATGGCCCCTCTTTTGACTCTGCCTTTTAGGAAAAAAGAACAAAATTAATGGTACCAAGTGACTGAAATATACCAGGCTCTTTTGATAGTTTCTGTTGCTTATGGCCAGGGGCGGATTCAAGGGGGGTAAGATGAGGGGTATGCACCCTCCCACCAGCCATTTTCAAAAATGTTTTTCATGTATACAATTTTTTCAAAATTTCGAACCTCTTTGATAGCGATAAGCCTTACGTCTTAACACGCATAATCGAAAAGGTGCGAACAAAATGCATCATATTTGGCGAAGCACTCAGAATTAGGGTCAAAAAATTTAAACACAATTTGCCTGAAAATTATTTAAAAAGCACTAAAATAGCCGTTGCAGCATGTAAAATTTCAAAACTTTTGCGGGGTAGCATGCCCCCGGACCTCCCTAGAGCCTTTCTTGTTTCTCAATCAGCTTCCAATTGGTTCTGCCGAAAAAAATGCGCTTGAAAAAATATGGAAATTATGCCCCCTACCTTTTTCAAATTTCTCGCTACGCCACAGTGCGGATGTGATGACTTTTTTTTATTTTGCTCTTCACTTGAATTTGAGTGAAAAATTGGACGTTTGCGGACGTGCGGCCTTCGGCTTCAAAATATTTTCAAATGCGGTCCTTCGTGTGAACTTAATTGCCTACCCCTGTTTTATGCGAAACTGCTAGACTTTTTACATTATTAGTTGCCGCGTAGCCACTCGTCGTGCATCGGTAAACGCATTTTATAACGTACGCGTTACATTTTATTGGATATTAGCAAAGTGAGCTTCGTATGCTAGTAAAACTGTGAGATTTACTGCAATTTGGTCACAAATAGAGTACATGGATGACATTTTAAGCTATGCTTAGAAATAAATCAAAATTTAATGACGATAGTTGTGCTGCGCTATTCGGGCATGAAAATTAGTGGGTAATGCGTGGCATGAAGCGCTGAGTAAGTAATTTGCAAAATTATATGCACTTACTTGCTCATTCGGCCATGGATAGGCAGATCGTTTAACGATGGAGATTTTGTCAAAGCGAATACGTTTTTAGAATTTTCCGCTTTATTTTCGCTAATTTTTACTACTTGTCTGCCATTTTTGTCATCGTTTGGAAGTTCATCTTCAAACGGTTCGGTGTTTGCACAAAGATTATCAAGAAGATCGCGAATGTGTAAGTGAGACTGACTGTTTATTATATTGCTTTGAGTTTCAACACTTGAATCTTCATTCAAACCTTCTACAACACAGGGTAAAGTGTTACTTTCGCTTCTCAAATTACTGCCAAATAGTTTCTGCATTCTTTTGTCACCTTTGTTCAAAGGCTCAATGCCGGCCTTACTAATTTCAAGTATTTCTTCCTGCTGTATCTTCTTTTGAGCTGTTTCTTCTTGATGCTTGTGATACTTTTGACGCAGTAATAAACTATACCGAGCCACATTCGATTTGAATCCACCACCCGCTGCTATTTTCACACTCACACAATCACCTGATCCTCCTCCTGATCCAAGTTGGATTTTCCGTCTTCGTTTTGCCGATCTGTCTGCAGCATCCTTTGCATCTTGCTTTGATATCGGAGCCAAAGAAAAATGGATTGCGTTGGGGTTGATGAAATTTAGAGACTGCATGCTACCTTCTTTCAATAGCAAAAAAGGCGCTGCATTATCTTTCCTCAAACATAACTTATCGACGTTGATGGTTTCATCTGCTAAAGAGTAGCTACGATCTTTAATACCTCCATTCAATGAAGAATGATAAACCACGTTAGGTTGCTGCTGGTCTATCTTTTCACTAAGGTAACCAGCTTTGCTATACAAAGAATTTAGACTTTGCATACTTTTCAAACTTTTCGTTGGTTTTGTTGTTGCATGCTGATAGCCATTATCGTTAATCTTAGCATCCGTTTCAACGATATGATCACTGTTAGCAAGATCCTGATCTAGTGAAAATGATTTCAAGTTTTTTGAATCATGCAATAAAGAATTAAGTCCTACTTTCATGTTGCATTGGTTAGGGTCACTGTCGTAATGCTTAATGGTCATCTTACGTCGAAGTATACGAATACCTTTTAAAGGGCTAAGATGTCCGCTTACTGTTTGAGTCCGCGATGGTAAAGTATTGCTCACTTCATTTGTAATATAGGATTCAGATTCCGGAATTACGACAACTGGGTTCACGGATTGACATGATTTGATAACCAGGGATTGAAACGGAGTATAGGTGACAAATTCTGGAGTGTCTGCTTTGCGTCTTTTCTTCTTTACGGCAACTGAGGAGTTGGAAATTTTAAAGAATTTGCTAGCTGAATGAGGAGGAACAAAAACCAATGATTTTTTGTCATCATTGTCTTCACTTGAGCTTTTACCAGCGTTTTCATCGCTTGCATCTGCTTCGATGTCAGTTAAAGCATCAGAATCTGACTTAGGTTGTGTTTTTATATTAATTGATTGACCTTTGATCAGAGTGTTGGTTTTGAGTGTTTCCGATTGCCTTTTCCGGTTGTCAGCACTAGTGTGCATTCGAACTCCTAACATATTACCTGGCCTTCGACTTGCTCCAGTTAAAGGTTTAATTTTGTTCTGGTTTTTACCCTGCTCCTTCAAGTTTGCCCGTGCAAGACAGAAATGATCCATGCTGATGATTGTGGGTTGCGAAGATGAGTTTGTGTATGCGTGAAATGTATTAGGATTTGTAGTTGGAAAAATTTGAAAACGATTTGAAGAGAGCTGTGGGGACGGATTGGGAGCGCATGGTTGTTTTGTAACAGTAGCTAAAGATGAACTTGTTTCGATACTGGAAGGTCGGGATGCTAGTTGCTCAGGTTCAGGGCTGTCATTTGGAATCAATGGATTACTCTCAACTACAACTTGTGAAGGAGAAGGCAATCGAACAATTTTGTATTCGATCGGCTTTTTACCTGGAGTTGATGGTTTTATTTTATCAGGGACGGATAAACGAGCTTTACTACCAGAGTGTGCAGATTCTTCACGATTCAACATATTTTGTATGTCAACTTGAGCTTTTTCTTTCAGTTTATGTATTTCCATCATTTCAGCACGATCTTCCTGCTTTCTGCGTTTAATCTTCCGGTTGTGATAAAATGAAACTGGTACATTCGCCCTTGAACCTGCAGAAGATCTTAATCGCTGCACATGTTCCTCGATTTGGGTTTCGCCTGTAGCTGTCCCATCTTCCACTACACTGCCAGTACTGATATCTACTACGGTTGCTGTTGGTAGAGAAGCACCAACAAACGACAATTGCCTTTGCGTGAGATATGACTGGCGCTTATTTGGCGGCTTCGATGGTTGGTTCAGTGACGTAACAATAGATAATGGGGTTTCGTGTCGCGGCTTAACTTTGACTTCTTCTTTGATGGATATTTTGTTGTTATAGGCGTCGCGATAGACAAAAGATTCATTGTCGCTCGTGTCAATATAATCTTCTTGGCTCGAGTTGAAACCGACATTACCGTTAACAATGTACAACATATCATTATCGCCGTTTTGAGAATGAGATGAAGGGCAATTAGATTTCGTAGTAGGCAGGGTCATTTCATTGCTCTTCTCGTTAAACTGTTTTATTTCCCTTGTCACCTGTGAAGGTTTCCAGCTGTTTGACGAATCCTTTTTCTGAAAAGGCTTGGAAACATTTTTGGCACCAGCTGCACAATTAGAAAAGCCAGAAAGACCGTTGAGTTTTGTGCCTTCCAAAGGCAATGGAACCATGGTTGATTTTCCACCATCTGAAGAAAAATCCTTACAAGTGCTTCCCAAAAACGGTTCGAGAAGACTTAGTTGTTTCAGTGAAGCTAAAACGTCTTGCTTGTTGTGAACTTTTGTAGCTTGCACATTGGATTCGTAAACCCTTTTTCGGCCTGATTCGTCTTTAAAGTTGCTTTCTCTTGTGTTTTTTCTTTCCTTTCTAGTTCTACTCGCAACCGTTTGTGGAGTACGCCTTGGCTTCAACAGAACATTGCTGTTATATTTGAGAGTCACTGCGCTAGGAGGTTGAGGCTTAGACACAGATGATGAGGGGCATGCAGGTGGTTCACCTCGTGAGAGAGCGTCGTTTGCATCAGAACTAGCACCGAGATTGTTCTGACCTTGGTCCCGATTGCTCGGAACGCGATATATTTTTTTCGCGCTTTCAATGGAAGAGTAGTCTTGCACCGGCATGAGAGGATGACATCTTTTGAGAGCAGATGATTTGACATGGAAGTTTGGTAACATTTTCAAATCTTGTTTTGTTTGATGCAGGTTTCTAGTCGGTAAAGTTTTCGAAAAAAATGGCAACTCATCTAATTGGCTCTTCTCCAAAACTACAACAGACTTTTCACCGCTTTTCATATCTTGAATTCGCAATACAAAAGTCGCAACAACGTTGCGTTTCAATCAATATTGTCGCCGGAGGATTTTTTCCTTCCACAAACCTAAACTGTGTAAAAATCCCAACAGATTTTTTGCTTTTAAATAGGTATGTGCACAGTTGTTTTGCATTTCTTCGCCATGGCGTTAATATGATGTGATCAGCATTACATTTTTCTAACAAGCTAAACTCATATTTATAAAAATTAAACTGTCAGAGAAATGACAAGAAGTGTTAAAACGATGTCACAGCACGGGTTATAGTTTGTCCAAAAATGTCATGGGATTAACCCACAATGACAAAAAGTTTTTTCTGTAATTTTTTATAGGGGTTTCCAAGCCTACGATTCCCATATTGGCTCGCATTAGGCTACACCAAAATCTTGTTTGAAGTTTCATTCTAAACTTGTGCCTATTCGTCATTTAAATTTAATCTTAATTTAAGCAAAGCTATGAGTTTATTATCTGGTTACGTGAAATTTTCTGATCGTCTGATGAGACCACACTAGGTCGAAGCAGTGGTTATCAGGGGTTGAATAATCTACCATTTTCATCATTTCACTCTATTGAAATGGGTAAAGTAGCAAACATATCCATTTTAATCAACAATGATTGGTTGCTACTTGATTGTTGCGGCACTCGATGACGTAATAAATCATTGCGACGCAAGCAAACGCTATTGCTAGTCACTCAAGAACTAAACATAAATCTGCCTGAAGTTCTTCTCAATGCTCTTGATATATTTGATCAGGACTTGCTTAAAGAGTCGTTAAAACAACCAGAATCAAAAAAAGTAAAATAATTAGGAAAGTCGTTACATGCTAACAGCTATCGTCAGAAACATTTCTAAATTTTTTTTCCAGAAGCTGAAACGTCAATCTCGATAATCTCTCATCTCCCAACAAGTTGCAAATTATTATAGTAATCGCTTATTTTTTGGCACCGTCAAGTAGTGGCTTATTGCCTCGCCTACTGCCTCCCAGGAGCAAACTAAAACTTTAAGGTGATAAAAGAAAAAGCTAAAACAATGAAAAAATTAAGTATCTAGAATCCATTTTTGAAAAACTCAACTTCGTTTATAATTGCTTCTTTTGCCATTTTTAAAAAAACTGTTCTTTAGCTAGTCTAATCCAACAAGCTAGTCAGTAACGCAGCATACGCAGACGAAGTCTTTAAATTTCAAAATATTGTTGCTAAACAATAGAACTTGGTAAGACAAAACCATTGTAATCCCTCTGACAAGCTAAAACTCTCGAACGTAAGCTTAGAAATGCTGAGAGTTATTGCACTCTTAAAACTACAAACGCCAGTGTGTGTGTTTTTTTCTTTAGTGGAAATGAGTGTTTATCGAAATAAATCAGAGCTTAGTTTCAAAAAACTTAATGTACATCGTGAATACTACTTTTAAAAGCTTACAGACTTAGACAGCGTTCTTCAAAGAAAACTACTGTAACAACTATTATATATTAATATACGCATTGTTCTGTCATACATTTGACTAAGGAAAACATACGAT
Source organism: Trididemnum miniatum (assembly GCA_964006365.1). NCBI lineage: Eukaryota > Metazoa > Chordata > Ascidiacea > Aplousobranchia > Didemnidae > Trididemnum > Trididemnum miniatum. The sequence goes on along the minus strand of OZ023231.1, from coordinate 30,660,215 downwards.
ATTTTCACCAATTCTTGGGAACACAAACTAATGCATATCATTCACACACAGCGTAGTGTGCACTCAAGTATTACAAGTATAAACTCGTATTCGCAAAAAGTTATGAAGAATGCGAGAGTTGTATTATCAAAAGAGGTTTAGCACGCGGGAGCCAAGAGGAGGCGAGATCCCTAGCTCCAACCCGCTTATGATCAGTTAAATAGTATTTTTTTTAGTATTTTAGTTGCATATTTATCCTCCTATCACGAGATAGCGATCAATGCGCTACAACGAGGTCGCTGAGGAATTGCTAGCCATCTGTCCACCACAACCAGATGGGGGAATCTCGTTAAGTGCTTTTCCCAACTGCACAACAAGTAAACTTGCCTGCTTGTTCTCCACACTGTCCCTTTAATGCTGAGCGTCAAGCAAGGAAGCTGTGAATACCAATTTTAAAGTCATTGGTTCGACCGGACCCAAAATCAAACCCAAGTTTACAGCTCCCGAGGCGGACGCTTTAACCACTCGGCCATCTGAGTTGTTCAAGTTTAAATCAAAAAATTAGTAGGTCTGTGCCCTGACGAGCAATTTTTTTGTTACACCCCCCAAAATTGTTTGATATCAAGCTAATGCTGACCGCAAATTTCGTGCTTAAGTCAAAGTGGGTGAATCATAATGCTTTAAAACTTGACCTCCTCTGATCTAAACTGCCCTGTGAAAGCTGTCACGTAAGTTTAAGTTACTGCTTACCACTATAGCATTTTCATTCACCCTTGAAGCAAGGAGTTGCCACTAGCCTGTTCAAAACTAGTTTTTCTTTAAGTGGCTATCGTCATCGGACTAACAAATCATTGGAACTTGAACAAGTAGCAACAAGATCTCTTACATTCAAGCGAGCACTTCAAAATTTAATCGATTAGTTACGAATTGTTGCAAAGGAAGAAAAAATTAACATGAGGATCAGCAGAAGATTTGTAGAACAAACGGGTCATTTTGCTAATTTGCTCATTTTTTTTTGTTTTTTCAAGCCACTTAGTCGCAGCTAAAAATTTTTGTGGTAGTGAAGTACATGCATCATGGAGATGACCTAGCTGAGCATCGAACCCGCGAAGCCAGCTTCGGAGCTTAATGCACCAACCACTCGGCCAACTCCATGTGCTAATAATCTGCTAATTTTGCTAAACGGGCCATTTAGTTTTTAGAGCGTTTTTTGTAGCCGACACGAAATTCTTGCAAATGAATTTTGTTTGTGTATCCTGCTTCAAGACTAGCGCGATTGTTTTATTAGCAGGCTGCTATACTTACGAAGCTCGAAATCTGAGGGTGTAGTTTTGCACTTTGTTGACACAGCAAAAACAATTATTACATTGTGTATCAAAGACCAAAAAATGCTCAGCCTAGAGACCAACTTTGAAAAAACGAAATCAATACTGCACCAACTCGAGACCAAAACCACGAGCCTAAGTTCGAGACCAAGACCTCAAGAAATCGGTCTCGAGGCCTACATCACTGATCTCTACACCATACAGTTTGAATCAGCAGCTGCTAATAAATTTGATCTGCCACAAGCTTATAACTAGAACTATGCAGTATCGTAATCAGGGGGGTGAAGGCACTACCACCCCAACTTTATAACTTTATAGACTTTAACGGCAGCGTGGCCGAGTGATGTGGAGCGTCGTTTTTACGACGGCCATAATCCCAAGGTTGATGATTCAACTCCTACCCAAGCCTCGTTGTTGCGTCCTTGGATAAGATGCTTCACGACAATTATCTCTGCTTGGTGGAATCTAACAAGCAGCAAATTGAAGAAGTCAGAAGCAAAATTCAAGCGGAAAACTTGGAAACAAAGGGCAACTCCTAAGCTAGTCTGGATTTGTCCTAGGCATAGCTCCTCTGTCGCTTTCTCGTGGCAGGAGGATAAAAATGAAGAAATCATCATCATCATCATCTACACCGTCCACCATAAATACCTCTAGTTAATCTTGTCAGTCTGCTACTCGGCATAAAACTTCATCATAAATCTTTCTTTTTGGGTTTACTATATACATAAAATTCTTCGGTTACTTACAACTTCAAAAATTTTTCGATGAAGTCAACTTGAAGCCAGTGGCGTCGTGCCATTAGGGCCCGCCCCCCCCCCCCAAAATTTTTGAGATGTGTTACTTTTTATAATTTAAAAAAATTGAAAAAATAGAGAATTTAGCCAGTGCCATTTCGCTTTCAACCTTCAAACTAATCCCATAACCCCCTTTCTTATATATTAACAATAAAGTCCATTGTTCTGTGTTTTAATTTTAGCTTCAACCAATCGCTTCGACTCAAGAGTAAGGTTAGTTTCTTGATCTGTGGTTAGAATTTAGAAAACATTTTGCATGCTGCTTTGTTAAAAATTGTAGCCTAGAACACACCTATACATGTCATTCCATCAAATGCCGCTGCGTCAAAACTAATAATGATCAGCCTCTTTTCATTTATTTTAGCCCAGCTTCTGCTTTTAGACATGGACTACCAAAATATTTTGTCTTGTCTGACACTATAATAGTGACTGCACTCACTGAAGGTACCGGTATGTCCTTTATAGATAAGAAAGTGTGCTGAAACGAGTGTTTTTACGTGAAACCCGTAAAAATCCGTTGGCGGCTGGGGGGTCCGCCCCCAGACCCCCTTTGCTTCCGGCGGCTGGGGCTTCGCTTCCTACCCCCAGCAATATCCTCCTCCTTTGTTGAATCGTGAGGCCACACTGATTGCGCATAATGTCCATAATTAAGGAGTGGTTTGAGGTACGGTATCAAAATAAATTTCGATTTATTATCTAAAAAGTAGGGGATCACGACATATTTTGATATCTTTTTCTAACTTCCTTTTTTCGTGATGTTACTCAATGGTAAATACGGCTTTTACAAAGGTTGTGAACTTGTGATGAGTACCTGTTTAAGTTGTTACTCAGGCCCCTCCAAATTTTTTGACTGCATGAAAACGACGCCTCTGCTTGAAGCTGTTGCTAGCACCACCTATATGGTTTTTTTATATGGGTCGGTGTCCCACTTAGTCAAACAAGACTTAACTGTGCTGTTTCCAATTCAAAACTCGCCGTAAACTTGCCTTTAACAGTAGTGATGAATTCGTCCTTCAAAGCTTCAAAATACTGACAATTGGTGAATTGAATACGCACTGAACTATTGAAACAACACAGAACAATTTTCACGTTGGTTGCATAAACACTTGTTACTGTAACGTCCGTAGAAAGATTAAAATGGAAACAAAAAGACCCTAAACATGAAAATAACAATGCCAGGATGGAGATTGTAGCTTAAATTTCACTACATAACATTTTGTCAACATACTCGAAAGCTGTGAAGCAAGCATTTCGCCGCCATGTAATTCGGCTCAGTCCTTAATTCGCTGTTTACACTAGAAATTTCAAAAATGCTAGTATATTACAATTACATACATAAAAAAACAGAGAATAAATGCATCCCTTGCCAGACATACGGGATAATTTTCAAGAAGAAAGCAGAGATTTAATGTATTTCTGCTAATGATTCAGAAACTGGTACAGAAGTGCATTATTTTAGACAATATGATTGCTATTACGCATGTACCGTACCTATATCATCGAAAGATAAATATTCTACTGCAGTGTAAAGCTTTGTGGTGAACCTGCTCGGAGTGAAAAATGATTGTAAAAATTTGCCTCGTATTTTTTGCTTTGGAATCTGTAGCTTCGAAGACGAACAAATTATTACAATAAAAATAACTTTATCACATGCAAGCTGAGCATGTTTAAAAGACATGACATCAAAAGTTTCTTGACAATGGCGTTTAATGTTTTGAAGACGGGCTTGTGCCAACTGCTGCGTAATAACGTCACAAAATTAAAAGTGAACCGACAGGTTACCTCAGTTGCTAAAACAATGCCATCGGTATGAGAGGTTTGGGGTTCTAATCCCGGGCAGGTCAGATAGGACGCAATGTCGCCAACGGCTCGCCGCTGCTGCGACGTTTCTGTGTTGCGCAGGCGCTAAGCCGCGGAGATGGGCTCCGCCACTCGCTACTTGCTTCGGCGTCATACCGCGAGTATAATGAAGATTAGATTTTTGGTTTGATGTTTACTTTAATGTACGGTAATTAGATCATCCTGCATTACACTGTAATGAACAGGCAACGCAAGACTATCATGCAACAGGTTATCCAGAATATGTAGAATGCTAATGTGCAATGGCAAATCATTAATAGCCGAACAGTATCAGGGATTACAGAAATCCCATTTTCAAGGGTACAATACAGGCTCAGGGGTGGTTCTAAGACATTTTTAGGGGGCCAAGTATCAAAACTGTGTATTTTACAGTTGTGCACGCTTCGAAGTACCAAAGTACAGTTATCATTATATTATTGCATAACCAAAAATCTAGTTTTAATGCCCTTTAGACCTCTCTCTATATCCGCAAGTGCAACGTAGCGCACTACTGTGAAACCAGCTATATGCGCGTACTCACTTGTCTCGTCTGCGGAAATTCGCCATTCTGTTGTAACTTCTCACTGATCTAAGTGTCTCTGTAAAAATCATCACAGATCAGTTAAGCTGCGTTTGAGAAACAAGGGCTTGTTTGAAGCAGTGTAAGAAATACTTTCTTTGTCTAATTGTCGCAAAAGCAAACCAATAAAAAATTAAGCCGACTGAAACATTATCATCTTCCTTTCGATATTATTACCCTGTCCACTTGTCCAATTTTAGAGTAGTTCCAAGAACCGGGGGCAAAAGCCGTCAAAAATTGGACACGTGGAAGGGTAATAGTCAGACAAAATAATGCAATAAAAGTCCAACCTTGACAACTTACGTAAAATCTTTTTGCGCTGTTTTTCGGTGTTTTCTTTATTTTTCTGTTTTTCTTGTTTGATCAACCCCAGCGCTTGGCCATTCAGCGGTGAAAAATTATATTTAGTGCGCCCTCTAGGAATAGCTTGATGTGCCGCACGATAAAGTGACTCGGTAGGATTGTCATTTTCTTGAGGAATGATTTTCTAAAGTTAAGAAGAAGTGGAAACAGCATGCCAAAATGTCTTTCATTAAAAAATTTAATAGTTTTAAAATCAAATCTTTTTTATACTCGCGGTATTACGCTCTTCGTGATTTAGCATCTGGGCAGCACAGCTTCGAAGAAACGTCGCAGCGGTGGCGAGCCGTTGACGACACTGCGTTCGATTTGACTTGACCGGGATTCGATCCTCAGATCTTCCACACTGAAAGCGATGTGCTTATGAACAAAGCTACCCGACCAATTAGCATCATTAAAAATTTATAATGGTTTCAAAATCAAATCAAATCTTCATTATGCTTGTGTTAATACGCTGAAGCGAGGTAGCGAGTAACGGGGCCCATCTCCGCGACTTAGCGCCTGGGCTACACAGCTCCGAAGAAGCGTCGCAGCGGTGGTGAGCCGTTGGTTACAGTGTGCCGATTTGACCGGCCCGGGAATCGAACTCCAGACCTACCGCACCGATAGTCTGTGCGCTTTGCAACAGAGCTAAAGGACGGTCTTATACAAATTTTTTAATATGATGAAATATATTGGTTTCATCACATCAAAAATATGTATTCAGTCTACATACTTACAAGCTTACTGCGATTTTACCCTAGACACTCAACTACGACGTGATTATTGTTGTGGAAATATAAGTCTCCTGATGCACTGAACCAAACCGATCGCATAGCTGAAGCCATCCGAGCATCTGTCTCTGAAGCGGCAGACTCGCTTCGATTCCAAATCGGGTAAAACCAGTGACAATTGCTTTTGTCAAAAGTTTTTTTCTACTTTTGTAACTTCCCATTGCGACACTCAGCTGTTAAGAAAATATAGACCAACTGTTATTCCATTTTTTCGATTCATATTACCTGTATTGTGCGTAGATTACTTGGCAGCTCTAAATATAAGGTTTGCATTGTTTGGTGGTATATCAGTTACGCACTAATCAGTTCATTTCCATTTTTTAAACATTTCAACTGTATTTCTGTAAAAAAAAGTTAGTGTTACTGCCAAGTTGCAATTAGAACTAGATTGGATTACTGCATAACTTCACAAGTTATTGACTCTAAGTTTCTTAAGCTGTGCACTTTGCGAATTTAGAACAAAACTCGCTAAGGAAGCGCACATGCACAGCTGAACTAAACTATAAATACGTTTCATCACAAAAAAATACAAATTTTAACTTCTTTGAAAAAGTGGCACAATGCAATCACTTTTTCATAACCTTTTCTACCACAATTTATGCAAATATTTTGATATTATTCGTTATTGGGAGAGCGTTTATATTTGGAGCCTCTTTTATTTGGCGTAACAGAGTTCACGCAGTAGAAGAAGGCGCAGCGCTGGAATTAACAGAGAAGTTGCTTATTCCAGTTTCGAATCCAAAGTATGCTTCATGTTGTTGCGAATTTAATAAAATTTCGCCACTTATTATTGAAGATGGAACAGCTTAATGGTCATGTTATTTAGATTCGTTGGATTTACTGTTTCAAGAGACGATTCAGAACACAAATGTACATTAATCTTGGCTTTTTTGCTAGACTACGGTTTGCAATTACCATGAATACATTTATTTTTTGATGACACTATGACAACGCTAAGACAACAAACAGTTAACCATAGAAAACTAAAATTGGACTTGCTGCAAATAAATCATTTCACATTCGGTGCGTCGATAGCAAGTCCTTCTTCCTAGTAGGGTTGAATACGATTATTTTTAAAGTCCCTTGTCTTACAATAGCTTTTGTAACTCAACTTCTGTAAGCTCTTGATGTGTATTCTACACTCGAGAAGTAGATAAATTTCAGTTAAGTTGAAGCAAGCGTTTTGCAGCAAATCTATGACCGCTTAGTTCGGAACAAAGCTTAAACTTTTGTCAAATCAAAAATTTAAACTTTCGTCAGATCAAAAATCAAATGTTTATTGTATTTGCGGTATCACCCGAAGCGTGTAACGAGCGGTGGAGCCCATCTTCGCAGCTAGCGCCTGGGCAATGCAGCTCCGAAAAAACGTCGCAAGCAGTGGCGAGCCGTTGGCGACACCGTGCCGATTTGACCTGACTGGAATGTGAACCCAAACCTACCGCACCGATAGCGTGTGCGCTTAACAACTGATCTGATAAGTTTCAGTGTTAAAGCTTATATTTGCAACTATCACAAAATAAACTTTAGATGCCCACTTTCCACCCATGCAGGCTGTTTCTGACACACCCTCCTGTTTATTACACTTGAATGCTATTGAAGCATGTGGACCTAACTGAAAAATTCCAATACCACTAACCAATCTGCTCTTAGTGCCAGTATTTTTTATTTCACTTGCTATCGAACTTTTGAATTCACCTGTACTGTCACTCAAGAGATTTGCCAGAAATCATATACATTTTGTTTGGCAAGATAAAGGCACACGAATTCATTATGTTGTCATAAACAAACTTTACTATTGAATAGGCCGGCTGACACCAAATAGGCAGTCCCAGCAGTTTCAGCTTTCCACCAAACGTAACAATTGATGTTATCAAATATCACACAATGCTTGACCGAAGAAAAATTTTAATAGGCCATTGTAAGTCGTACCATTGTACTATGAAGAAAGAAAATATGTGACAAAAGCACAGTTCACACATTAGATTTAACATTTATTTGCGGTTTTTCTGTGCAAACGATAGCAGCAATTTAAACACCTGTGCCAGCGCCGCGGCGAAAAATTTTAAAAGGGGAGGCGCCGTAAACTGCAAAATCCATCAAAAAAGACTGGTGTCACACTAAGTGAGACACTGAGACCTTGGAGACATTGCGCAGATTTATTTTATTATGACATCACATCCGCACAAACTCATATCATTATGAGATCCTGCACAATGTCTCAAAGGTCTCAACGTCTCAGTTAGTGTGATCGCACCTTGAAAGGCAAAAGCAAAATTGTGAAGGAGCATGGCACTACGCCCTCTTAAATACGCTCCTTTTTCTCTGCTCTGCAATATCGAAGTTCACGTCCAACTTTCAGTATTAGTAAACATCGTCGACAAATGTTTAATCTGGCCTGCATTGCAACAAAAACAAAAAATAAAATACACTCAATTTATAGCCAAACCGCAGTTTTTTGGTAAAAGTATTGAAGTTTTTCAATGTTAGTCCCAAGCTAATGCGTGAAATCTTTTTTTTGTTTTTTTAACTATGAATTCAGGAGCTCAGATGTCGCTTGTGTTGCATTTTACTTTCCGAAAACTTTTGAAAAGAATACATTTAGAAAATTATCTCCACAAACGCTTCAGAAAAGCTCGCTGTTTCGTTTTTAAATTGTTCAAAGAAGAAAGAAAACCTACGGGTAGAGATTTTCTTAAAAAAGAAAACCGTATAGGTCGTTTCTTGTTTGAGCAGAATAAATGTATAAACCTACACCGCTTTTTTGAAAAAAACTATAAATATCTTAATTAGTTCGTATCGGTTTTGGTGGCGCAGGCAGGCCTTACAAGAAAGTGTTGTGGAATGCGTTATTTCTTGCTAGTCCAAAGCTATAGTCTTAAATTTCATTAAAGATATCTTTAATTTGAATCAATTTTTTCTCAGTGGTTGAATTTTTTTCTCAGTGGTTGAAACATGGTTTTGGTATTATTTTTTTTACTATAGTGCAGATCAACACAGTATCAATCATGATTTAGAATCTTCTACACAAGGAAATGAGCAAAAAGGAAATTTATTGATTATGATACTGACGCATGCTGTGATGACGTCATTATGACGACATGATATTTCAACGTGATATGATGGTAGCTGAAACCTTCTTAATACGGTAAAATACGGTAAATGTTTCAATTAAGTTTTATCATTATTTCGGTATTACTTTTCAAAAATCCCTCCGCTCATTTTTTTTTTGGTGATCATTACACAAAAAGAAGAAAAAATAATGCAAAATGGCGCCGTTAAACTTTCGTTATTGATTTGACATTATTAATTTAATTCCTTTTTTGTCAAAACTGAACCCGCAAGCAAAAAAAGATAAAACGTCGGGCCTGTGACGAAATAGAGTTCTTTGTAAGCTCGTGCTAATTAAATCAAATCTTCATTATACTCGCGTTAATACGCCAAAGGATGTAACGAGTTGCGGGGCCAATCTCCGCGACTTAGCGCCTGGGTTACACAACTCCGAAGAAGCATCGCAGCGGTGGTGAGCCGTTGGTTACAGTGTGCCGATTTGACCGGCCCGGGAATCGAACTCCAGACCTCCCGCACCGATAGCCTGAGCGCAAGTAGCAACTGAGCTAACAGCCGGTTAGCTCGTGCTCATGCCAATGTTAAAACGATTCACAAATGTTTCGCTAATTTTTAGTTGTTTATGCAAGTATACTATTTCAACCTGTTAGCAGGTATTTCCCACCACTAATATATGCATGAGGATTATGCTATTTTTGCTTGCTACTGTTTGGTTTAAATTAATGTAAAAAAAGTAATGACAAGGGACAGGGGGCGCTTCAAGCACATAAATACCCTGTTTATATGACTAGTTTAAGTGGTTCCGAAAGCTAAGTGGCTTTTCGCATCACAATTAAATTTTTGAGGTCAAAATTACTTTTTTCAATTATGACATCAAAAATTTGAATATGATGCAGAAAGTCCGAGCGCATTTGGGCCTCTTCAAATGGACATGTGGACGGGGTAACAATGCAGAGCTGCAGACCATTCTCAAATAACGGTCTGTTACAAATGTTAATCAAGAATGATTGAATGCTGTTAGTGGACATGCAAGAACGAGAACAAGCACACACTTAAACTTTCGCTCTTTAATTATTGCTTGTGTGCGCCTGGCGGAGAAGCAGGGATTTTATATAAAGACTTTAATTACCCTGACCACATGTCGAATTTTAGTGGGCTTCAGGCCCACGGCTTATAGTTCTAGTCTCCGCATCGTAATCAATTTCTTGATGTCATAGTTTAAAAAATGATTATGACATCATGCAATTGATTATGATGCAGAAACTAGAATCAGGAACCGTGGGCCTAAAGCACACTAAAATCGGACATGTGGACTAAATAAGTGAGACTGGAGCAGGAATAAAACTAAGCATTCCGGAGCATAGCGGACACTCTTAATTGATACACCCACGGTCGGTTTCAAATTAATGTACATCAGTTTCAACTAAATGAAAAACATCGGTGCTATTATATATCTGAAAGCAAGCAACTCCATAACTGTAATGAAAAAACTAAACAAGTTGTTACTTGTCCACATTCTTGTCCCTATTGGGTAAGCGTTTTTATACTTAAGCAGTTCTTTTACCTTTTGTTTATTTAGTACTAAATCTCAGCATAGAACTAATACATCTTTTAATAATAATGTGAAAAATGAAAAATTTTCACCGTGAGATTTCATGTAACATCATAAACTCTGGTGATTTACGCCCTTCTACTAATTATGATGTGGTTAATTGCCATGACTCAAAAAATGTACCTGACATTTCCAATATAGGTTCCAAAAAGCTGCAATTCCAAAAAGTAAATTCGTTGACATTTTCACTTCACGTACTAACACACATGACAAAAACGTTTCAACATAATCGTTTCTCAAAATGCCGGAAACAATCGAAAGAAATTGACAAAAAGCCGGTATATAAGTGCAACACAACTATTTTTTATACAGAGTCTGGTATCAGTAAAATAGGTAAAGCACATCAACAGAAATGTGATCAGTAGTTTTGCGGTGCAAATCGGATAAAAATCCGTAAGTATTGAGTACTATAATGCCAAAGCATTAAATCAAAAGCGTTAAAATAAAAGTAAGCAAAGCTTATTTGGGTCCCCACAGGTTTGTTTTGGTTACTTTACATTTTCCTTAAAAAAAAGGTAGATGTACCGATACCTATAAATGAAAGTAAATTGCTACTAACGGTCAAGCCTGAAGCAAGGCTTAATTGAAACCAGGGGGAGATTCTATGCTCTTCGCACGAACCAGAATCTTCGCATTCGCAGGCTGTTCGTACTCGCAAATTTTTTTCGCAAATTTGACAAAAATCTTAGTGGTTTTGCGAATGCGAACGTTCGCACGAACGTTCGTAGTTGGTATTCTACGTTGCGTTCGTGTTCGAAAATCTCATACCTCCGAAAAGTCAATATTACTACGTAATAGTAGGCAAATAATGCCCTTTGTTCTTTAGAAATAGCCTTACCCCGTTTGAGCAAATCTGCTGCCATTAAAAGCCTTTTCGGTTATCGTCAATTCGCGTATACAGCAGCTATTTCTAAAATATTGAGTATAATTAAACAATTTGAGAGATGGCAGCAAAAGATAGCTTCCGAAGGTGGATTCAGGAAGAAATAAAGCCGTTGATTAAGCTAGTCAAACATAAATATGTTTGTTTAACTGGAGCTTTTTTAACAGTAAAACAAAGCCCATGGTCGATGGCAAATGAAACGACGTAACTGCTACCACCAATAGCTTAAGCCATGGACCTCCATTTACCACCGCAAAGGTGAAAGCGAAGTGGTTTGACCTCAAGAGAAGAGCAAAGAAGGACGTAGCAATGTATAAAAAAGAGGCCGGTCGCACTGGGGGTGGTCAAAATCCATTCAATACACCAATTGAATTGCAATTTAAAATTGCAAATATAATGGCGCCATATCTAAGGAAGGTGTTCCATTGCTCCTAGAACAAATTTATGCGACAATAGTAACTCCTACCATCAAAGCCTTTCTGACAGCACTGATGCAGCATCTTCAAGCAGCACGCAATTGCACAGCCATTTTCAAGAACAGACACGGGTAAACTACGGCCCGCCGTTGCTTTTATTCTGACCCGCCGGCACTTACACAAACTTAAACTCCCATCGTGAATCGAGCGGAAAAACTTTTTTTTTCCTTTAGAGATCATGGATGGCAATAATTTAAAAAAAAATAAGCCTCAACGGTGCAAAATTGGAATAACAAACGAGATGAAAATTTTTATTTTGAAAATCACTTTTGTACGTGGACCGTGATCTCCAAAAAAGAAAAAAAGGTCTTCACCTTATTTTCCAATCAGCGTGCGGCCCGCGGCGTCAACAGTTTTTCCAAATCTGGCCCTTCGTGTGAAAAGCTTGCCCACCCCTGCTCAAGAAGCTAATACAAGTGGCAGCTTCAACAATGATGATACCAACCCATGACCTACTGATTGCATTTCACCACTGAGTAGGCCAAATCAGAGATTTCTTCAATTTTTTTCTGATTCATACGAAACTCCTTGATTAACTCCTTAGTCCTTATCAGTCATACTTAGTGTATGATCTACACTGCGTTGCTGCATGATTCTGGATTTATTTTGTTGCAGATATAAAAACCGGCAGGCCATATTTACTGATACCAGCCTCCTTTCAGCCTTTTCAACAGCAATTTGAGAAATAAAAAAATCTTCGCAAATCACTGCGAATGGTCTACACCACTCGCAGAATTTCGCGAATATTTTGTCGAATTTTGCGAAGATTTTTGGCAAACGAAAATATTTGTGCGAACGTTCGTGAATTATATTCGCACGAACGGAGCATAGAATACCAAACGTCGCGAAGATTTTTTTTTGGCACTTCTGCGAACGTTCGTATTCGCACGAAGAGCATAGAATACCCCCCCTGGGATATAATATCTACTGAGCACGAGCTCATTTGAAGTTGGTAGCTCATATGAAAACTGTTTGCTCTTGATGAATCGGATAAAATTGTAGGTGGAGCTGAAACAAGAAACCGTAACTCTTTGCAATGGAATCTATTACGCATCAGCCATAAACGTCATGCTTAGCTTAATGCCGCCGCTGTGGCTAAAGTAGCAGCAATATGAAAAATTGCGGCAAGAATAACACCTTTGTGACTATAAAGCGTTGCGATAAAAAGGTTGGTATTGTATTGACACCATAGCCCTATGTTTAGCACGAATTTCAAAAATTTTAGTGATCATTTTTCAATCAAATTACGAACGAATTAATTCCCTTTATGCGTAAAAATCGGTTGATATTACTGAGCAGAAGAGTCGTACTAAAACAAATAGAGAGCGCTGTTTTAACTTAAATCGGTGCAGTACTGGTATGTATTTTCCGGAAATTGAATTGAAGTCTGAATCTCAAAAAAGAGCTCAATGCCCAAATAATCAGAGCAGTCGTAAAATATATTCTGAGCGAATCACAAAGACACAACAACGTGTTTCCTGTCCTATATTTATGTGTGCGGTGGAATCTTCTATCTCTATCTGAATAAGTACAGTAGAAATATTTTATTTAAATAAGTTCATATGGTATTAATAGATGTAGATTCTAGTTAATAAATAACATCAGAAAATAATATATATATGCATACTTATTCGAATGGAATCTTTTATTTAAATAAGTTCGCACATGAAAATTGCATAAAACACAGTGTTGTGCTTTTGTAATTAGCTTAAAGCCTTGGAATAAATTACAATTAGTTAAGTATATAAATTACTTAACTTGTATGCCAGTAATTTAATTTTGAATGCTTGTACCAGATAGAAGTAGAAAAATATAGGACAATGAGGGTAGCTGTATCTTTCATTAATCTTTCGTCTTTTCTCATTGCCACCTTGGTTCAAGTCAGTGGCCACAGTTGGCTAGCTTGCACTGATTACACCGAGAAAAATGCAGGGACGTGGAACGGTGACAACTGTCGTGGATTCCCTAGAAATGCCCATGCCAAAGCACGAAAAGATAGTATTTTTGGGACTGACACAGGTTAGTTTGTGACAGTTGGTAATTGATCAACTGCCAAATCTGTGTAGTCAACTTTTTGCATATATATGAACAACTGAGATTATTTTCAAGTTGCTTTAAAGTGATAATTTAATAGTAATTGTGAGAGACTGTGAAGTGAGCTTGCGCTCTTCAAGTCAGCGGCGACCTAATATATGCAGTATGTATAATACGACCTGATCAAACGTGAATCGAACCCGTCACGTAGGATCTGTCACTTACGCGGTACAGCTAGGCCGTATGTCGCTAACAAATATGAGCTTTCGAGGCTCCTATACCATTTACCATTCCTTTACCATTCCTTTCGAACCTATACCATTAGAACCTATACCATTAGGCTTTTATACCATTCCTTTCGAACCAAGAAACCATTTACAAACCCAATTCATGTCTTCAGTCTTTCATTAGAAACTCATTATAAATTTTTCAAATTTGACACCGAGACAAATTCTTCTGACTTTATTTGCTATTGTAGATTCGAAAAACTTCATTTTATAAAATAACATAAATAACTCTGCCGCAGTGGCACACAGTCATAACCTCAGCTAGCCAATAAAACGTAATCAAGCTATTGAAATGCAAATCAAATCAAATCTTCATTATACTCGCCGCATTACGCCGAAGCGTGTAACGAGTTGCGGGGCCCATCTCCGCGGCTTAGCGCCTGGGCTACACAGCTCCGAAGAAACGTCGCAACGGTGGCGAGTCGTTGGCGACACTGTGCCGATTTGACCGGCCCGGGAATCGAACCCCAGACCTCCCGCACCGAAAGCGTGCGCTTTGCAACTGAGCTAACGGCCGGTATTGAAATGCAAAATAAACTTTAACCTGCAATCAAGCAAATCTAATAGTAATTTTTACAACATTATTTTTTTTTAGGCTATGATCATCGTCCTGGTGAAACAAACGTCTGCAATTTTCCTTATAATTCCAACGCCTATTCGAGTGATCACCCAAGGGCGGTATATTATCCTGGTCAACAAGTTGTACTGGTCCATCCAATGAAGGTAAGTGACAGCCTAGTCTTATACAGTGCAAAACAAAATTTGAATTTGAATTTTACGGTGAAATCAGTAAAATTTTTATATCGGTAGGAATGAGCTTGTGTAAACATCAATAATCGCACAAAAATGTTTGTTGAAGCAATTTTGTACTGAGAAAGCTTTAAAACTCTGTCCAAATTATGTATTACAACTTTGACTGCAGACTGATATCAAAACAGCTAAAAGTTGTCTTTTAGCTCAACTTAACTTTATTGCCAGTTCTGAGCTAATGCAATTGCAATGTCGATGATGTCTTTTAAAAAATACAGTTTAATGTTGACTTGTGAAAAAACATGCAGTAGTTTACTGTTTCTTTACTGATTTAAAAGTATTCTAAACACAAAAAAGATTCTTTTTGTTAAGGCCATAAAGCCTAAAAACTCTGATGTTGATGTTTTTGATACTATTATAGAATCACGGAGCTGATGGAGAATGCGGATCAATTTGGATCCCTGACACGGGATCCTGGTTGTTTGCTGTGCCGACAAGCGGTGAAAACCAAGATCCAAACATGACAACTTTTCAAAACAATCAAGTTTTTGACCTCGGTACGTCAAGCTTTAATGTAGCCTACCACTTCATAAACTATCGCGAACTGTGGCCAGCTTCAAAAAATGACTAAAGTTGTTTTAAAACAATCCATTTAAACAAAAATCATCTAATTGAACCGGCCGCGTGGATAAAAAGTTAAAGTCTCTCGCTTTATTAATTGGTGCACCGGGTTCGATTTTTGGCTAAATCACAGCAAAATTATAAAGACCACAAAAATCTTGTAAAAGACTTACCATTGCTGGAGTGGTGGATGCGCGAGTCCTAAATAGCTAAAATAGGCAGAAATCGCATTGATTAAAGGTTTCTAACATCATGCTTCCAATGCGGTATTAGAAAATCTTATTTCATAAAATAGCAAACAGCTTGTGATCGAAGAAAGCGTTTTTCAAAATTCGAAACGTAAACATGAAAGGAGAATTCTAGAAAACAAAAAGACGTCCAAAAACTTTTCGAGCCGCTAGCTATGCCATAACTTTTACAACGCAAATATGTGAACGCTGATTTAGTAAACAATCATTTTTTATAATCATAGCACAAAGTTGTAAATTGCTAATACCACTCTAATCTATTTGAATGGTATTACGAAGTTCGTATTCGCATGTACATTCGTAATTCGCATGAATTCTTCAGGTCGATCACCATACGGTCAAGACTATGGTGACAACTTCAGACTTGGTAGTGTTTACCCAAAACCTGGCTACGCAAATGCCCCAAACTTTTGTGACAACACAGACAAAGCGATGGCTACTTACAGCTTTAATGTACCAAGAAATCTTCGACCGGGTAAGTCAGTGTAAACACAGAACTTTTTTAGAATATTGTCACTTGGTAAAGTAAAAAAAAGTTCAAAAACCTCTCAAAATCAATGATATCGATATACATAATTTTTTCTCTTTTTCTCTTTTAATTATTTATCTTCAAATTTATCAGAGTTAGAATCGGGACAAAAAAGATTTCAAAAGCTTAAAATGCAGTCAGTCACAAAAACCAAACCAAGAATTTAATTCTTATATAATCCTTTTTTTAAAACACAATGCGAGTACAATGATGATTTGATTTTGATATCGCTCTATCAAATATCAAAGTGTTAAAGTCTTGAATGATGTTCTAGTGTCTGTCTAAGTCTTTTTTCAGTTTTTAATGTTCAATAAAATACAGTACAAGTGTAAATTAGTAGCATTTTTCAGCTTTCTCTTAACTTCGTATAGGTCTTTACACCTTCGTCTGGATGTGGTCGTTCAATGCGGAAAATGACAGATACTCCACTTGCTTCGAAGTAGATGTGGTTGCCAATAAACGAGCAAGGAATATGCAATTACGAGTAATTAGTTTTGCCTTTTGTACAAAATCTGGCTTGGAACACAAAACAAACCAATGTGTCACTAGAACCGCTAATGAGAACTTCTTTTTTGTATCTGTATACACTACAGTATAATATTGGTACCCTCTGGCATAGAACAACCTTATCTATGATCTATACTTCAAAATTGAGGCTGTTGAGTTATATTGTTGCTCGCTTCCCTTTAATTTTGGTATGTTTTTGTCATCTTAACGATCTTGCCAACTAACTGGTGCTTAAAATACATCATTTAATATTAGTAATCGATATTTATCTCAACCTGGCAGTCCGAAAATATTATTTTAAACTATAATTTTACAGGAAAATGGTTTTACCGATTATACTGAACCTTGTGGAGGTTTGACGTCAAACCCTAACGTTGTGGGTAATTCAAACCCAGGTTGCACCCATCCACGTGTAAACGTTGATGCATATGCCGCTGTTTCTGGGGGAGGTCCAACTGCACCCCCACCTTCAACAACCCAGGAGTCAAGAAGCCCCACGCCTCAAACCGAGTTTTGGGAACGTTTTACCAGTTCAACTGCCCGAACACGATCTACTACTCGATCTACTACTCAATCTACTACTCGACCGACAACTCTGTCAACTACTCGTAGAACCCACCCAACAATAACTACAACCCGAAGAACCCGAACTACATCACCCACAACTCAACCTTCCTCTACAGATAATAATGGAGTTCAAACGTAAGTGTAATTTACGACGTAGGTAAATGCACAAAATAGCATTCAATGTTTTTGGTCTTCAATAATAAAAACTAGCATGCAATAATGGTCTGCACGTTCACAGCAAAGATAACAATGTACTCGTATACTCGATTGTCATTTGCAGAGAAAAAATTTGCTCATAAACTGTGAATGTTTAAGCGTCAGGCCTAACATGTTTTTGTTTGTTCTTGTTCAAACCTAAAAATTAAATCCCCAAATTGAAAAAACAGCAATTTCTGCTTTTTCATGATAAAAAAAAACTTCTACGTCTCAAATGATTTGACCCTACTTACATTTCTAAATCTGTTAAATTATTTATTTATTCTCTATTACTAAGCGTAAACACAATTTACAAGATTTGCAGGTCCATTACTTAGCCTAAATTTTATAATTTTGAAATGGAATTATATTTTTTAGAATCCACATGAGCCTTCCGGTTCATTTGAGATCTACTCAGTTTTCCGGTGAAATTTGGCTTCCGGTACCTCGAGAAAATGTAATCAGACGTTACATCACCGTTGATTTTACATGCAACATCGATATTGCATTTGTAAGTGTAATATTATAGGACAACATGTATTTATTTCAACTTTTTGATATACCGGTAACGATGTTTTGAAAAAGTACCGTATTCAGCAATGGTTTTCAACCCCTTCTGGTACGTGACGCCCAGCGTGACTTCTTCTTTACAGTACCATTACCGTATACAGTAAATAAGCGTGATTTTTTTCTCTAAAATTAAGTTTAATTAAATATTTAAACGCATGAAAACTCCTCCAATAGTTCTACTTTTTGCCTCTGAGGAAAGATTTTGGTGAGAACAGTGATTACAACTGGTTGTAATATGACGCTTTGGTCAATACACTCTGCGATCACAAAAGAGCAACGCATTAACCATTTGCAGCCTTTTATACAAACTTAGACCATATAAATAAAAAATTGTTGGTCAGTTCAAAGCTCTACCATTAACCGTGTTGTAACTAAAGTTGCTCCCAAAAGCTGTCTTGTTTTTGCTGATACCGCTCCAGCGTAACACCAAAATTTACGTACTCTTTATGTGCAGTTTTGGAATGGTCGATCTCTCACCACTGACGAAGAAGCTCGAAGAACCAACCACTTTGATCTGGTACAAAGAGGATTTCAAGAACTGGAAGTTAATCAGATTTTTTATCATGTTAGCTTTATTGAAGCTTGTGATCTCTCGCGCCACCCTCCGGTTGCTCGTTTAGTGCAAGAAGATTATATGTAACGTTTCGGAACGGCTTTATTAAACTTTGCATTTTAAAGCTGTTTATTTATACTGAATTTTTGTCAAAACAATGAAGCTGTATCAAAATAATCAAGCGTCTTTTCTTGCGCTTTTCTTGCATAAACAGCTAGGGCTTTATACAAGCTAATCAGGAAGAAATGTGCTGTTTGTCACGCATACAAAGACTCAGCTGCGAATCATTTTTGATTTGTTTCATTTTTTTTTTAATTTTTTCCAGCGGGTAAAAGATATTTCTACGTAAGTTAATGTGATTTTTTTAATGCATTAGTATAGAAGCTTTAAGATTGTGTACTGAAGTTGAGATATAGTATGTGTATGCTGTAACAACATTGGATGTTGAGAACAAGCTGCCGTTTCGGAAATTTCTGACGACTACTATTTATAACGTAACGCTGTGATATTACGCAAAAGAGTAAGTTTACAAATAAAAATTTGTTTGTTGTTTGGTTGTATTGAGCATATAAATTTTATATGATTTTTTTATTTTCTTTTTACTATGTGGGCATATCGTGTTTGGACAAATGGTGAAAATAAATGCAGAAAAAGGCAAAAAAGAAAAAATATCAAACAAAAATTGTAATTTTTGCCAATGTAAGACGTGAAAACTATTACAGGTCTTCAAGCATGAGTAATAGTTTTTAGGAAGAGAGGGGCGATGACTTTTTAACGGTAGCGATTAACTTCCAGCAACTCCATTTAAAGATCATTATATAATGCCAAGATGCAAACTTATTAAAATGTTAATGTTACAAGAAAGTTTTGGAGAAATTGATATTTAGGCCTCAGGGCTTTAATCTCCCTATAACCAGGAATACTGTAAAAGAGAACTTTATCACAGTAGCGAACCGCATGCAATAAAGCTACGTTGATATGCAAATAATAACGATCAAATACACAGCCGAAATGCAACAATATCCCATATCGAAAATCTTTCCTAACTTTTTCAAAAAACTTTCAATTATTTTTATAACATGTTTGAACTTTTTAGCTGCATTGTCTTTCTAGGGTCAAAAATGTCATCATTTTGATTGTCTACCATCCTGAATGATTGCGACACATTTACTCATTCGCATTCGTTGCAATGGAGGCTAAAGGTGAGATCACACTATCTGAGGCGCTGAGACCTTTGACATCCGCTCAAAGTCATTGAGACGTGATGTCATAATAAGATAAATCTAAACAATATGTTTCAAAGATCTCAGCGTCTCAGTTAGTGTAATCGTTCCTAAGAGCAACCACATTGTATAAGATTTCTCAATGTCTACGAAAACTTTCTCTTTTGTTATTAGCCTACATCACACCTATTGTATGATGTCGAAACCCCCCACATAACAATTAATAAACGAGTCTATGACGTAAAGCCGCAGTGTTCACGCACTCTAATGCCTCTTGTTTCATAGTTGAAAAATTGCATGATATCATACAGGAACCTAGTTCTGAGCCAGTTGAACAAGAAAAGCCAAAAGCAAAATTAAACGAAACGTTGTTAGCGAGTGTGATTGCATTTCCAACCTGCAATTTTCGATTTTTTTCAACTCATGTCAGTTTGGTGCACGGGCTTGCGGGCGTGCCCAGAAATTTGAAGGGGGGGAGGGGGGCGGCGCAATTTGAAGCCGTCCGTCTTCCGCCCAAAGTTAAGAGAAGAGCAAAAAAAGGTCATCACGCCATCAGATTGTCCTTTATACGTATATCACCTTTACATCATGAAAATTTTTTGCATTTGTCTGCGGGAGGAAAGGGGGCCGTGGCCCCTATGGTGCATGTATTGGACAATGCACACGCTCATCCAGGATTTTCTAAGTTGGTTTGCTTTTCGGCTCGTTCGTCTGCTAGCATTTTTTCAAAGCAGATTTTATTACTGACAAGATAGCAGCGAGGAAGTTGAATTGCTTAATATGACAGATTTACAGTCATATTTATTAAGCAAACATTGAGTAAATTAGCTACGCATGTAACATTTGTTGTTGCTATAACAAACGATAGGCCTATTCTGTATTGATTTGCAATACGTACATTGACAAATTACGTACTCTTATATACGGCTGGTAAACAAATTATAATATATTTCATCATTATCTTCGTAACGTTAAACTCTGCTTCAAAGTCGATTCTTAATTAGAGCAAGTATAAAATGCTCCGATTTCGTTTCCGTTGCTCAGTGTAATGTAACTTACGGTAAAAAAAAATTCGGTAGAGTTCGATTCATTATAGCCTTGTTCATGGGGTAGCACAAATTTGCTTTGTATAGGGCAGGCTGGTCCAAACCCAGGCCCACGGGTCACATCTGGCCCGTGCCATCACTGTCTAAGGTCCGCGTACATTTCCTGATATAGGTAACAGTTGGTGGTTGGAGGTAACCAAAAAGCCGCATCTTGGTGTCGTTTCGTCATAAAAGTAATCAGAAAAACTTTCGTACATATTTACCCAGTCCACATGTCCAATTTCAGCGCGCCAAAAGCCCCTCGGCTCTCTGCCTCATAATAAAATTTTTGATGCCATCATTATGGTAAATGTTACATCATAGACTGTTGCATCATATTGTTACATCATTTACGTCGCACTTTTTTTGTTATGAAGAGACTGAAATCTAACGCAAGAAACAGGTTGGGAGGCGAAACATGGGATGCCTGTTTGCGACTGTCAACGACTAACATAAACGTTGATGCAGAAAAATTGTTCAATGCAACAACAATCAAACGTGTTTGTAGGCCTACAACAAAAGATTTTGTGTTATGCTGTGCTGTTCACCTATTCTTGGTACTAATTCAATATCACCGCAATGTCACCACAGTCATTCTTGGTACTAGTGTGGCCCACGACCAATGCAAGAATAATATTGTGGCCCCAGATGCTGGCAACCTTGGGTCACCCTGGTATAGGGTGCCGAAATAATTTCGACAGATGCAACTAAAAAACAGTATAGTCAGCCTCGTCATGTACAGCCACTCATTCCAGACTGTAAAGACTCTTTGTTACATTGCTCATCCTAAAACAAAACATCCAACATTGCTCACACAATGTAGCAATGAGCAATGTTAGGATGAGCATTGAAATATGTAATCCTTGCTGTCTGGAATGAGTCTAGCCTGGAATGGCTGTGCATAGCAAGGCTGACGAGACTTTTGTTATAGTCGAAACTAAAAAACAGTTACATAAGAATATTGTGTATAATTTATTTTATTGCGGCGAGCTCAAGTGCGGTATTCTCATTACTGTTGCTATTTTAAAGACACGCAGACGACTTGCGTGATGTTATTGTTTCCGGACAGAATTTTTGGAAGCGTTTGAACATAAAATTTTGGCATATTTTGACTATAACGTTTTTAAGTCAAAAATCGTAATGACAATGAACTAATTACGACACCGAAACCCAGCACAAATCAGTAGTTTTTCGCTCTTGCAAAGCTGGGTAATAATTACCCTGCCCACATGGCCAATGTAAGTGGCTCCAAAGCCCACTGGGTTTCTGCATGATAATTTTAATGTCACAATTAAAAAACGTGATTATGACATCATAGAATTATGAAGAAGAAAGCCCGTAGGCTTCAAACCAGTGTTGCCAGATTGGGCTACTTATCGCCAATCGGTCTACTTTTGATCATGATTGGCGACTGAAATTTTAGATTGGCGACTTGCGACTTTTTGGCTACTTGCGAGCATGCTTTGGCGATTTTTTAAACAATTGGCTACTTTTTAAAAAAAATTTCTGAAAAGAAAACAACGTTGAATGGTGAGAGAAGTGTTTGATTTTGGAACACTGGGTCTATGTATGAGGTGTTCGTACCACTAATTCGTTATTACGTGACAATGGGAAGGAATAATTGGATGCCTTTTTACAAGCTGCTGAGGTCACGTTAGGTTTTTGAGCCAATGAGCCAACCCTTACCAGCGCATTAGGTGGGTCCTACTAAATCCTGCAGGAGCACAAGGACCCAGCGATGGCGGAAGCATTTCTAAAGTGGGGATGGGGGGCGGGGCAAAACCAATGGTCAGATTTTTTTGCCTGCAACCAGGGCCGGCAGTAGCGTAGCCAGAAATTTTATAAAAGAGGAGGGGGCATAAGCGTAGCCAGGATTTTCAATTGGGGGGGGGCTAAAGTTTAACAAATCTTACCCAACAGCAGGAACGGATCCAGAAAATTTTAGTGGGGGGATGCCGATTTGAATTAGGTTGAGTGTTAACTAGATGCAAAGACGTCAGACGTTTAGACTCGATATAAGGCGTCAATTTTCCATGTCAGAGGAGTATTCAAAGTTTTTTTAGGGAGGCACTAAATTGTGACATCTTTTGTGAGCGTATATTTTTCCGGCAGAGCAAATTTGAAGCAAATTGAGGAAAAAGCGGCTCTATAGGGGGTCCGGGAACATGCTCTCCCGGAAAAATTTAGAAATTTTACATAGTGCAATGGCCTTTTTATTGCTTTTGAACAAACTTTGATCAAACTTTTTTCCCTCATTTGGAGTCTTTCATCAAAATTAATATGATGCATTTTGTTCGCACATTTTCGATTTATGCGTGCATATTTCAGGCCAGGAGTGGATGTAGAAAATTTTGGTGGAGGATGCAATTTTGAATTAGGTTGAATGTTTACTACTGTGTATACAAAAACGGTATAAACGTTTAGACGCGGAACAGATCGTAAATAAGCCCTTTGAAAATTTTTCATGTCTAAGGCGTAATCAGAAGTTTTTCAAGAAAGGGGTCCCAAATTTCGACATCTTTTCAAGCATAGTTTTTTTTCCTGCAGAATTAATTTGAAGCAAGTTGAGGAACAAAAAAGGCTCCAGAGGGTCCGGGGGCATGCTCCCCGGAAATTTTTTGAAAATTCACGTTTGTAAAGGCCATTTTAGTGCATTTTGAACAGTTTTCGGGCAAACTTAATTGAAATTTTTTGCCCTTAATTTTGAGTGCTTCACCAATATCAATACATGGCGTTTTACAAACCGGGTTTCACATAAGCCGACAAGATAACGTTTTTTTCTCCTGGATTAGAGACATCTTTTTTGATGCAGGATTTCAACCACGGTGTTTCCTTCGCTCTGGTCTACATTAACCACTTTTCGTGCAACGTTTTCAGCATTTTGCATTGCTCAAGTTTTTTACTGCTGCAGGAGCGCTCAAATTTAAGCAATTCATAGCACAGTGGAAATAATATGCCAAAGGAGATTCGTTTCAAACAATTGAAGTGACACCTGGCTGTTCGCTGGCCATTGCGGCTGTGCCATCGTAACTCTGGCCAACGCAAAAAGCAAAGTTGTATTGTATTTCTTCGATGTAAGCCCACTTATTATAATCCCAGCAAGAAAATAACACGCAATGGCAAGTATTTATCCTCATCACCAAAATCCAGAGCCAGCAGCCGATCAGTCGATTTAGGGGGCCAAGCGTTCATCAGGGGTGGGTCAAAGTTTGAAATTAAGCACAAAAACCGCTGTTTTCAAAAGAGTAAGCTTTTTGATTGGGGGCCCAAGCATGTCGTTTGGGGGACCAGACGTCCCTGGCCTTCTTGGCACCGGCTTTGCCAAGATCCTTGTTTTTGTCTAGGATGGATCGGGGGAGGGGGCATGGCCCCCGTGGCTACGTCTATGGAAAGTGGGGCATAATTTCCACATTTTTTTCAAGCGTATTTTTTTTTGGCAGAACTAATTTAAAGCTGATTAAGAAACAAGAAACGCTCCAGGGGGTCCGGGGGCATGCTCCTCCGGAAAAGTTTTGAAAATTTACGTGCTGTAATGACTACTTTAGTCCCTTTTGAAAACTTTCAAGCAAACTGTGTTTCAATTTTTTTGACCCTAATTCTGAGTGCTTCGCCAAATATAACTATGATGCATTTTGTTCTCGCATTTTTAATTATGCATGCTTAAGGCCAAGGCTTATTGCTGTTGAAGAGGTTCGAAATTATAGAAAATTTGTTTGCATCAAAAACATTTTTGAAACTGGTAGGAGGATGCATACCCCTCATCCTAACCCTCTGGATCCGCCCTTGGCCACAAGCTGTAGAACCATCACAAGAATGTAGCATATTTCAGTCACTTGGCACCATTAGTATTGTTCTTGTTTACTAAAAGGCAGAGTCAAAAAGGGGAGGCATGGCACAATGGCCCCCTCTAAATACGCTGCTGAGGGTCGGACTTAAACGATGAGAGGCTCTAGCCTATTTAATTGCTCTGATTGGAAGAGCAAAAAAAGGTCTTCACGTCCTCAGATGTTCTGTTTTTACTGAAAATATCGGTACAGCGAAGAGCAAAAAAAAGGTATACACGTCCTAGTCAGATGATCTGTTTTCCACTGAAAGTATCGGTGAAAAGAAAAAAGGTCTTCATTGTTCGTGATGGGGCCCCCCATTTTCTCCGAGGCCCTAATTAAGTTTCAATCTTTTTAGCCTATAGCAGGGGTTCCCAACCTTTTGCTTTCTGCGTACCACTTCTGGAACTTTTCTAAAACTGCGTACCACCTATACCTTTGATGAATACTTTTTGACCATTACAATATAAGAGCTGTGCTGAAAGGTTTACTTTATATACAGAAACGAATGCGTAATTAAATCCAATGTTCATTATACTCACGTTATTACGCTGAAGCACATACCAAGTAACACTGCGGCTTAGCATCTGGGCAATACAGCTTGGAATTTCAAAGAAATCTCACCATGTGCGAGTCATTATTGTGAATCGAGCTTTTGGAGGAAGGCAGTCCAAGGGTAGGCCAAATTTATCATTGAAAGAGTCACTTGCGTAAAAGTAGAACAATCGAAGAGTTGCTTCCGGTGAGTCAAAGAAAAAAAAAAGTCTTCGACCACACAAAAGCTTTTTTTTTTTGCTACACAAGAGCTGGAAATGGGGGGTGTAAGTGCAATTGCAAAACAAAAAAAGGTCTTCTGTGTTGCTCACGAAGAGCTGAAGAGCCACTTGTCGTGGGCCAAAAAGCCGCATGTGGCTTGCGAGCCGCACTTTGCCCACCCCTGATGTGGTCAATTTGATTGCAAAATCAACGATGTTGCTCCCTGGCCCCTGAAGATAACAATTACAGTGATTCATTACTCCCAAATAATCTGACAAATAGGAAAGGTGAAGATTGAAGTTTATGCCTTCTAAAATCTTCTGAATTTTGTAATCTTTTGTTTGGAAGAACTAAAGTTGCTTCTTTTGCAACACAAAAAAACGCATTCATAAGGGTATTCTCTCGAGAACTCACTTCCGTATGAAACAGCAACAACGTGTATTCTGATCTATGTGGTGCAGTTTCGTATGAAGCTCAGCAAGGTCGTTGTTTCTGACTTTTGAGATATCCTTGGGTGTTAGTACAATTTAAAAAAGTGGGGTGGCAATCGGCAACGCACAATTTTATAGCGAAATCCTCCCCAAATGGGCTCTTTCAACTGCAAAATTTTGGGAGGTTTTGGCTTTAACCTAAATAATAAACCAATTGATGCATAAATGCACAAGTTTACGAAAAATTTTCACACCCGGTCTACGTTTATAGCTACTTTTGTTTAAAATACAGAACGTCTTGCAAAACCAGTGCGAAAAGCAGTTTGTATGCGTTCCTGCTTCACTACACCCAGGGATATGTTAGCTAGAACTGTGAAACTCAAGTAAGGAGTAGTTTTGAACCCAGAGTTCAATATTTTGATGAAAACGAAACGAGCACAGAATCGTATCTATTAAAAGTTTTTTATCGGTTAGGTTGATCCATGCATTCACCTCACCATTTCAATTACGCCAGCTGCAATACTCGATGGTGTTGCAGCTTGCTGCTGCAAAAAGAAAAAAAGGCCCGCAAGCAAGTGAGCTATTGGCAATGCCCATATAAGAGTATGTTGCGTCATACCATAATCTCCGCACATGATTATACACATATCTCCAGCTAACCTATTTTCATGCAACTAATTTTAGTTGCAAAGCAAAAAGTTTTTGTCAGGATGCCGTAAAAACAAATTCTTTAGCATTTTTGGAAAATATCTCGCGTACCACTTCAAAAGCTTCCGCGTACCACCAGTGGCACGTGTACCACAGTTTGGGAACCCCTGGCCTATAGGTTACGTAAGTCCGGCTCTATGCCTATAACCCATATTTAGCCTGTCCACATGTGACTTGTGTCTAGTTTATGTGGGCTTCAGACCCACGGATCTTGCTTCTCGTTGCTGTGCCCCCACCCCACAAACAAAATTTTAAAGAAGACATCTCTGGATTAAAGCTCTTTCCCGGGTTTTAACTTCAATGGTAGGCTTATTCAGTTTTAAATACATTCATGCAGAGGCAAATATTGTAGAAATAAACGCGTAAATTGGGGCTCCCCAAGGCCCCGCCTGAAAAAAATGGGGGGCCAACCCCCCCCGCTTCCGCCACCTGTGCAAGGACCGCTAGGGGCGCTAGTGAGTTATTACTATCCCTAACCCTAACCCTAACCGAACCCTAATTCTTAATATTAACTCACTAGCGCCCCTAGCGGTCCTTTTGCTCCTAACTCACTTGCAAAGGCGGTCCTTGTGCTCCAAGCGCTTCTGCAGGTTTTAGCCATACCGACAGATACAGAGGTAAGAGGCAAAATTGCAAAAGGTGTGCAAAGAGATAGTATGTTGGATTAAGCTGCACGGCTTATGCACAAATGCATTCAGCTTGGCACGAATTTTTGTTTTCATGATAAATAACAAGACTGAGAAGTGAGAACATTTTAATACCTTTTTGAAAAGCTTGCCTTACAAAATATCTGCATGACTTAGCAAAAAGGTTATATGGTTACTAAAATTACGCTCTTTTCTTGGATTTCGTGGTTATGAAGAGTGCGTCAAAAATTTGGGCTACTTTTGAGTGGAATTGGCTACTTTCTGGCTACTTGAAGCAAAAGTAATCTGGCAACCCTGCTTCAGACCCACCTTAACTAGACATGGAGGCAGGGTAAGTATGTTCATTGCGTTGCAATCAAAGATAGCAACTGAATTAGTGCGTTAACGGTCAACGATTCAGCTAGCTAATTGCGACAAGTTCGTACTAATCGCTAGTTTTACAACAGGTATAATTACAATTTTTAGAATTTTTCTGTGTTTGGTTGAGTTGTTTACATGCAACCTTCTTTCTTTTTAACCTGCGATAGTCTCTTCCTAGCAACGATGCACTGATGACATTATGATGTCATAGTAAGTTGACCATGTATGAAAATTCAAAAAGCAAATTTTGGCTTACTTATTACGCCAATTGGGAGCCGAACTAATGCTCCTTTCACCGTTTTGAAAATAGCTGAGAGGAACCAGTCGCTTAGAGCTTTTTTTTTTTGTTGAATTGACTGAGAAAGGAAAGTGTAAGGATAAACAGCAGAAAGGCTATTTTTGCTTCGTAAAACGATTACGCAAATTTTAAAACGCGTAAGGCAGGGATTTATTACTCTGTTGCATAATCTTACAACTTAAAGAAAACTAACATATTAGAAAACGAAGCAATTTATTTGTAAAAAGGTCTTTCGCTGTTCCTTCCAGCGCATGTCTTATAAAGCGTTTGGAAAATAAACTTGACTTGACTTGGAAATCCTAATATTGTTTTCATCTGGATTAGGAATATGCAATTTCGCGTTAAATGTAGCCAGTTAAGCATCCTAAATTTCTCAAAAATTATGTGAGCTTCAACTGGGCGATTGTCCTGTTTCCTACTAATTCTTTGCATCATCTTTGACAAAAAATCTTTCGGTAATGCATGCGAAGATCTGTTGTAGTACTATTTTTTGCATCATCTTTGAATTAAGGTTTTAAAAGTTTGGACATAACTTTATGGAGCGAATCTAGTTTTTTGTTTTTTTTAGAGGGAAACTAAAAATCGAAAAAAATGTTAACGTGATTTTGTATTTCTATATCCCAGAAGTATTGAAGTAGCAATGTATTAAAATGCATATCCATTGACCAAATATTTATACGTTTGAACCCCTTTGACCCTTACCCCACCCAGCTGCATCTTCCAATGTTTTAAGTTTGGCTTTATGCATAATTTGCGCGAGTTTTGAGACACTGTTTTGATTCGAATTTCAAATCTTGTTTTTGATATGCAAAGCATGAAGTAATGACGAAATCAAAATTGACCTGATTAATCTCAAAATGAATTATTTATTAAAAAAAATCAATAAATGCATCTTCAGTGTTTGACTATTGCATCTAACTGCGCCAGCTATGCTTCGAACCCCAGTGTCCTTGCATTGCAGCGACTGCATTTTGCGTATGGCTGTATCAGGACGTTGGCCCACCGCCGATTCTTTTGTAATGGTAATCGTTCAAATTTTTGGCTCTGCTTGAGGCATCAAAATATATGTCTTCATTATATCAAATCTTCATTATACTCGCGGTATTACGTCAAAGCGTGCACCGAGAGGCGGGGCCCGTCTCCCCGGCTTATCGCCAAGGCAACACAGCTTCGAAGAAACGTCGCAGTGGTGGTGAACCGTTGGCGACACCGCTCGATTTGACTGGCCCGGGAATCAAAACCCAGACCTCCAACACCGATAGCTATGTACGCTAACAACTCAGCAAACCGGCCGTATTGGGGTGAAATTGGGACTTGAATGTTGTAGGCTTTTGGTGACGGGCCGCTTCTTCGCTCGAACGGTTTGTTTTCAGCAATCATCAGACAACGCGCTCAGCTAATTACGCAATTTGGCAAACGAAACAAAAACACAACACAATGAGTTAGCCGTGATACAACACCATTGTCTCTGTCGTCAATGAAAGAGATAACCTTCTACACTACCGAGATTGTTTCTGTAATATATTATTCAAATGTATGTTGGCTTACTTACTGTAGTTACTAGCACGAAAAAATCTCAAATGAATAATTGATATTGTTGTAAAATGCAGAATCGTGCAAGTAAGTACCGGTATAAATATTTTAGACTGCGGCAAGTCATTAGGCCTACGCAAAATTTTAAAATTATTTTGCTCTTATTGCCTTCTGTTTAAGCTTTTTCGAAGCAGTTATGGAGCTGATCATGTACACTTGTGCAAATAATCGATATCGCGGTCAACTAAAATGTGAGAAAACAGCTTCAATTTGCAAATAAAGTGATTATGTGAAGTGCATCGGAGTAAGCCGGTTTAGGAGCAATTATCAAGGTGTATGCAAAAATGAAGTTATGGGGCAGGGATTGCTTCAAACACGGCTTGTGCTGGCCAGTAAGCAGCATTGGCCCGTAATCGTTTCAAGCAAGAACGGTTGAACATTGTTGAAGTAAGATATAAAAGAAGTGCAGCACATATCACTCAAACCTCCACATTTTCCGTCTACCCCAAGCGCCTGGCGAAGTAGCTGCGAATTCTACGTACATGCAGTCTGACTAAACCTACGTGGGTGTACGCAGAAAGTTTTGGAGATGGATTGGCTTGAAGAAGTTTTCCCTGATTAAAGTACGATTTTTCGGGAGAATCTGACCGATAAAATAAAGCTGTAAGGGGCGCGCAAGGGGCTTCTGTGCTCCAAATGAAAAATCAAAGTCCAGCGCTTGTGAGTGGACGCTCTTTACCGATACACCAAGGGAAGGTTAGCCAGGGCGTATAAGTTTGAGCAATTAGGGCTAGGTTTAATTTCTGGTTTAAACTTGGGGCAGCTGCCAATGTGTTTTCTCAGTTTCGTTGCAGCAATCAATTTGGGTAACAATTGTTAAAATGATCTGATTTACAGAAAAGCTTGTATTTTGAAATCAAAATAGTAGTACTGTAGGAGGTTTGCAGAACAGATTGAAGACAGCAAGCAGATTAGTTTTATTCTCAAAGCTTTCGCCCACAACTGTTTGGCAGAAATTGCCTTTTATTTAATGAGATAGTCAGACGAAGCTTAAAAAGTGAAACCGTTTTCTTTACTCTATGTTAAGGCTAAATAAAAGGACCAATTCATTAGGAGAGAAGCAACTTAGTATAATAATTATTCTGAAATCTTGTTCGTTTTACTAAAATGCATAATGTCCATGCTTAAAATTGGCACTATAATTTATCGTGACGTCACTAATTGGAAACATCTTCACAAAACAAATCACGCAAAAATTATTCAAGTTAATATGGCCTAGCAAAGAAATTAAAATTCAAATAAAAAAAAATTTTAATCATTCTCTTCATTATGTGATGCTGCCAGCAAATCACGAACAGTAATAATGCAGCCCAAATCATTGCGCTTTAAACAAATTTTTTTTTTTGAATTTTGGGTTTGCCTTCACGCAAGCTCCCTGCTTTAGCAAATAAGTTGAATCGTTTGCAGAATTTAAAAAATAAACCCAGAAATACAACATTGTACTTAATTTGCCATTGCAATTTTCTACGGTGAAGTGAAACTACGATTTTTACAAGAAATCAATCAACAATAGATGCGGAGCTGAGGATAGACTTTGCATTACTTACGGCTTGCGCTACTTAAATGCGTCATTTTTATAAGCAATTATTTTGACAGTTACTGAACAAGCATAGACGCCTTAAATAGAAGGAGTCTATGGTTACAAGTATAAAATTACATAACGCCTTTTGCGCATGGTATCCTATGTCAACATAAAGGTTGTGGGCGTTAGTTGTTAAACAGTGTTTGTATTTTTATAACTTATACAATATTACAATAACATTTACGACGTGGTTTTGCATGATTCTTTGTTATATTAGTCGATAGTGGTAATCTGAATTGCCAAAATATGGAAAAAAATATGACTACAGTTTCATGAAAAAAGAATCTATTAACAATTACAGCAGAAATTTTTTATAAAATAAAAAGTTAGAACCCGTATGGCGTATGTTTAGTTGTTTTCTGAACTGTTTCTTATATTCATTTTCTGGCTCTGCGTAATATCACGATCGACGTACTGTAGAAATGGCAAAGATCAAAAAACTTACAAGTCATTAGTCACGCAAATAAATCTATTTAAGCTACGTCTAAACATTTAGTATCTTCTTATTATAACAATAGGCAGATAAAAAACTAATGCTGCGACAAATCCACTTTATTGCTTTTGGCACTGCTTATACCTGTTTTTTAAAATAAACTTTAAGCTATAACACTTAATCTTTTAATGCTTCAAGAAGCTTTAAATTGCACAAGTGAAACTTATGTTGTATTATTCCTGACGTTGATATTCGATATTAATTCAATGTGGAAAAATTTAAAGTTAGTTCGCTAGAGTCTTCGGGCTGTAAATTTTCGCCAGGTAGGTAGGCCACATATTATCCTAAAAAGTGAGAGCCCAATATTAGAGACTATATGTGTTTTTTATTTTGAGAATAATTTGCAAACTTTCGCCGGCAGGCGTTAATGAGAGGGTGCTCCACATATATCTAGAGTGGACAGCAAGTTGTTTGTAGTTGAGTTAATTCTGAGTCACTTGAGTCGCAAGTTAACTCAAGTCATTTTATGTCATCAGATTTGAGTTAATTTTGAGGTTGAGATTCAAGTTTATACTTATAGTTGGAAAACTTTGATAACTGTCTGGAAAATGAGATTATGGTTGTTGCTGAATGTATTATGACTTCAAGTAGTTTTCCACCGATTATTCAATTGCTGGGTTTGTCGAGTCACAATTAAAGTCAAATCATGGCCTTTGAGTCACCGAGGTCAAGTTTCACCTTGAATCAAGTTTATTTCAGCGCAGCCTCTTGATTTGTGGTCGTCAGTGTTTGGCCAAGCAGCCTCCGGATCAAATGCAAACAATTTTGAGGCTGAGAGTCTTGCATATGTGCTTAAATCATTTTATGTAAAAATGTTGTCACCTATGATTCGTTTCGAGTAAATAAGACCAGCTTTACTGCGACTGAAATCGCTGCAACTGACTAAAGTTTCCACGATATCGCATCTTGAACACACCACTGTGTAGAATTGCAGCCACACAATCTCGTGAAAGCCCCTGTTTCGACTATATTAGGTCTTGTCAGAGGAGCTCATGATAACTTAGAGTGAAGGTCTTTAAAATCAAAGGATGAAGTATGGTTCAAGAACTTGTAGCATTTTAACGAAATATGGGAGGTCCATCTTAATCATAAGAATTTAAATATTACACGCTTTCTCGTTGAACGTTTTCGTCTCTTGTTTTTTTTGTAGATAACGATTAAATAGTCTGTGTAGGTTTGTGTAAGCTACTTAGATCCTATTAAAAATGGAATCAGACGATCTACTCCGAGGCATGCAATTAACCTATGCCCAGAATATTGAAAGATACTTTCAGATGGATTTTCGAAGTCGGTAAGAAAAACTGACTCATTGAAAGCACTATTTAATTGTTTGCGCAAAATCAATCACTACGAACGCAACTAAAAACGCTTAAAAGTTTGCTTTGTAAATCTACAGCAAAATGCTATCTGACTCCAAACTGTATGATGAAAAACCCAACGAAATAGACAAGTATTTTGCTGGTTCGATGCAGTTACGTATTACCAGACATTTTAGCCGTTTCTCATAATTTTAATTCTATCTTGATATTTTTTATGAAAACGGGTGCGCGTAGACTTATGCAATATGCATCCGTATCTTGATGTACTTGAGAAGACACAAGCCTGCGTGGAATATGAAGTGCAAAAGTAATTTGCGGATCATTCGATATACCATTAAAATCAAAAACTAGTATTAAAACATCATCAAAAAATTTAAACCTTTAAATTTAAACCTTTAAATTTTTACAAAGAGTTCTTGCAACTTAGCCGATACTAAAAAAAGCATATAAAAAATGCTAATGTGATACATTCAAAAATATTCTTGTTGTACCACAGGGAAATTACTAATATCCGCAATTAATTTGCGTTGGGTGTATGTCATCTGCTCCTCTATATGATTACGTTTTCAAGCGATTGAAACATTATTATGTTAGATGAGCTAATAGTTACCCTGTCTACATATATCGAGTTTAATTGACTATAATCACTACTGCTATCTTTTAAGATTGGCGTTTTAATCGGCTCCATGTTGAGGACTAATGATTCCCTGTGTAGCCTACATGTGTTGCATTGAGGAGTTTTCTAAAAATAGATTAATTTTTTGCCCATTAACGACTTATTTCTGCACCTTCCCAACTTAAATGCACGAACAGAATAGGCTTGTTCAGTGCTTACATAATGGACGTCATAATAACTACTTGTCAATCACATTTTCACCTTGGAAAAGGAACACCGTGCTTAACACAGTTGATAATATAGGCCTATACATTTACTTAAACAGTAGCGACAAGACAGAAAGCTTAGGAAAGCAATTGAGCTTACTGATCTTTCTGTGCTAATTGCACTAGTTATTTTATAATTAGAAAGTTGTAGCAGGATGATTTTGATTAAGTTTTTATTCAGCTGCAACGCTAACTAGCTGTGCACTGCAAAATTGCAGAGAGCGTTGATATCAGCCCACTTGGCTTGCTGGGATCCCTAGCTAAAATCTTGTGAAAACAGCGATTTAAGGAACCAGAGTTTTAAAACAACATCATCGGTTTTAGAAATGAACTCGCGAGCGATTTCGAAATAAAAAACTTAGAACCACAGAAATTACCAAAAGGGTAACCAGTAAAATACCGATAACTAAAAAAAAAGCGATGTCCTTCCTGGCCTACGAATGTATCTTACCTGAGGGCGGCTGATGAGGGCTAATAGCCCGAAACAGTGCTGTCCCGCTATGCAGTAAAATACCGTGTAGTCTAGTAGTTTGCTGCTTTTAATATGATGCATTTCACCTTAAGCTTTCAAAATTAAAAATAATTCTTCCCTGAAATGACAAAATTAAGAATAATTCAAAAAAATGACTTAACTGTATAAAAAATATCAATTTGGGCTACGCTGGGTGTGAAAAGTATAAAAAATATCAGTTACTGTACAAAAAAAAAAAAAAAAATAGCGACTGGGAAAACTGCTAAATAATTTGTGAAGTTGGGTTTCAAACAAAACTATCCTCTGCATATCGAGTCATAAAAATTTTGGGGGGAATGTGAAATAACTGATGGGAGTTTTTTATTAAAAATAACCCGATATAAAAATAGCCAAGTTTTAAGTACTGGGCTTTGGAGTGGCTGGAAAAAGTTTCGGCTTATTTTTGTGCCGTGTGCAAATGTTATTCATTCGTCTATACTTTATATAGCCGATAGCTCTTGTAAGAGTTTAGTTCAGGATAGCAAATAAACTTGCGAATTCATGATCCACGTTTCAAAAATCACAATTTGATGAGGTTTTGGGGTACGAAAAAGCAGCAAAATTACCAAAGCAAAAGATGAAAATTAAAAGTTTTTTAAAGTTGCTCAACTTGTTGAAGTTTTCCGACATATGGAAATGCCGTAGCTATAGCCCACCAGCGGCGCATAGCGAGAAATTTTAAAGGGAGGGGGCATACGCTACTAAAGCCATTCAAAGTATGGTATTTTTCATAACTCACATAGCGACATTTGTCATTTTTTTACTAAATTGCCAAGTCAAAAAAGGAAGGCCAAGTCAAAAAAAAAGGAAGTCAAAAAAGGAAGGGGGAAGGGGATGCCTCCAGGGGCGTAGCCAGCGGAATATTTAAAGGGGGGCCACATTACAACAGACCAAGAGCTTCAAAAAATGATCTGCTCAGGCCAAGGCGTTCGACTCACGCTGTCTTCCCTCCAGGGCCGGCGCCAAAATAAGGCAGGGGTGCCTGCCCCCCAATCGATATGCTTGGCCTCCCAATCAACTAGCTTAGTCTTATGAAGACAACGGCTTTTGTGCTTAATTTTAAACTTTGCCTCCCCCCTGACAAATGCTTGGCCCCCTAAGCCAACTGCTCTACCGCCGGCTCTGCTTTCCGTATTTCGATTTTTGTCTCAAGTTATTGGTATTTATTTGTTTACGGATGAATATGGAGTTAGTTATTTACTGTAGACCTAGGCAGGCAATCCCAAGTTTGCTAATCGCTACTCTGCTAATCAAACTGCCATCTGCACGGCATTAGCCCATATAATTAATAAACTCTCACGATTTCGTCGCCGTATGGTATGTGCGAACAAGAAACACATAGAACAACAAACACAACGAAAAGTCCCTATTCTTTTTAAAATAATTTTCAATTAAACATTTTTTTCCTTTTGCTCGCCATATTCGATCGCCTTCAAATGAAAAATCAAATATTCTTTATACTCACATTATTACGCTGTAGCGTGTAACTAGTGGCGGGGCCCATCTCCGTAGCTTAGCGCCTGGGCTACACAGCTCCGCCTAGGCGACACTGTGTCGATTTGACCGATCGACCCGGGATTTGAACCCCAGACCTCCCGCACCGATTATGTGTGCGCTAAGCAACTGAGCTAAGGGCCGGTTTTCGATTGACTTTGTGGATACAATAGAATCTGGCTTTTTCTCTATACTTACGCTTAAATATTTGATCCCATTGCGTTGGTACGATGCAATAATGCTTAACCAGCGCTTTTTATGAAGGTTATGTCAAAATTCAAATTGCGCAAAAATTAGTCGTAAATGAAAAAGTAGTAAAGATGAGGGAACTTTTGAAACAAAGTTTACGGTATTTTATAAGAATGTTTTAATTGCACTTCAGATTAAGCTTCGTCAAACAGGGGCAGTGCCCCGGTGCTCCCCCCTGGCTACGCCACTGCATGCCTCCCTCCCTAAATACGCCCCTGCAGTCTACATTCTAAATGAATCTTGCAAGAATACTGAAACTATTCAAAATATGAATTAAGGCAATTTGTTTTAGCCCCATTCTCACACGTTTTTCGTCTCTTAAAGTTATGGCTATAAAGCAGTTTATCTGGTTAAATAACAATTAATATACAGTGTCTGCTTAAATCTATTTGCACCGTACCAATCACAAAAGAAGCTTACTTTGTCATTATATCGGGAAAACAACCTTAAAATTATTTTCT
The DNA here is from genome assembly GCA_964006365.1 of Trididemnum miniatum. Taxonomy (NCBI): domain Eukaryota; kingdom Metazoa; phylum Chordata; class Ascidiacea; order Aplousobranchia; family Didemnidae; genus Trididemnum; species Trididemnum miniatum. The sequence goes on along the minus strand of OZ023231.1, from coordinate 30,623,751 downwards.
TCTTTACATTTTGCTAATTTGCTAGCATTTTTCCGATATTTATCTGTTTGTTTATTGACTTTACTCACATCTTAATGAGTGATACAGATTGTGCCTACGCATTGCATTCCATGACATTATGAAAAAAGAAACGTGGCTTTCCCATTACGCTGTAATCTCGCTAAACGCTTGTACATTGTGATGAGTATTTTGTAATGACGTAGCTGATATTTTTCTTTTCCGCATCGCCTTAGCTGTCGAGAAAAAGATGACGTGCAAAACCAAAGCACGTGGGTATAGGCCTACTTACACTAATCTATTCACTGACAACAACACTTTTGCACGGTAAGCACTTTTGCTCAAGAGTGTTTTCGTTCTTACAAAAAATGATTTTTTAAATATTGAATATGGACCTAGTTATTATTTGTCATTACTTCTGAAAATTACATGTTATTAAGCTTATTCAATAAAGCATGTGTTTTCACTCAGACAATACTCTTGCGTTACAGAGCACCATAGCAACTAGCCAAGTTTTGCAATAATATATGCTATAAAGTAGCATCGCTTTACAGGATATTGGAGACAGTTACAGTTTAGACACTGTTTCAATGTAGCAACATCACCTCAAAAATATTATTCATCAATTGAGCTGAAGCTGAAACTTGAGAGTTATTTGAAAGGTTTAGACGGCCGCAGACTTGACCTGAAGAGGGAGCCTGCAGCAGTTAATAATTTTAAAAAGGCACTAGCATTTTTCCAAAGCTCTTGTTCATGATTAAACCATGTAACGTTGTGCGAAGATATAGCTGATCTTGAAGTTCGTTGATACTTGATAATATATCAAAACGAGTGTTCCCAATCAGCTAGGCTTCATTAGGACCGATCGGGATGTCTATTTCGTAGATAGGTTATACTGTAGCTTCATAGAAGGACAATCAGGCAAGAAATCATTTTTTACAGTCCTGCAATTACTCCTTCTTTTGACTGCAACAAAGAATTACAATGTTAACTTCCTGGAGAATTTTTCATAATGCAGTAGCCTACTATTTTTACAAAAGTTTTGTATTCACGTCAAGTTAGTCTCTGCAACTTTTAAAGCGACATCGAATAAGTAGCAATAAGTTACCATTTTTGAGCGTAAAAGAGCTAGTAGATCAAGGTCAGGCGCATCAATATAGGCTAAAACAAAAGTCTCGTCAGCCTTGCTACGCACAGCCAATCCAGGCTAAACTCATTCCAGACTGTATAGACTCTTTTTTGCATTGCTTTACCTGTACATCTCGACTTCATCTCTTTTCTAGGTAAAGCAATGCCAAAAAGAGTCTATACAGTCTGGAATGAGTTTAGCCTGGATTGGCTGTGCGTAGCAAGGCTGACGAGACTATTGTTATAGTCGAAACATTAATTTGTCCCTTGCAAATTTCTAATATAGGCTAAATTTTGCGGGGGCTAATGCCAAAGGAAGTTGATACGCGGTCCAAGTTGAATTTCAGATTACTTTTTTTAAGAGGAAACAAAATAGCTGTGACAAACATGTTTTTCGCATAATTTTGTGTTAGTTCCTCAATCGTAGGTAATGATCATTACCATACCGGTAACCAATTATTTCTGCTTGTACTGATTAAAGTCATTTGAATTTTTATACATTAATTTGTAGAAAACCTACTAAAAGTGAAGGGGAAAGTTTGTACTGGAAGGGAAAGAGAGATGAGAGTATACGAACGATGATAGCCTCTGGTCTAGCTATAGTAGGCCTACTGTCAGGGCCAGATTTACCAATAGGCCAGGCAGGCTGAAGCCTAGAGCCTCGAAGAAATAAAGGGCCTCGTCTCGAACAACGAAGATCTTCTTTTTATCAAAACCTTTTTTTTCGAAATCGACCATCAAGACCTTTATAGGCCTAAAGGTAGAGACAAGAGCGTATTTAGCGGGAAGGCCATTGTGGCATGGCCCACCCTTTCGACTCTGTCTTTGAGTAAAAAAGAACAAAATTAATGGTGCCAAGTGACTAAAATATGCGAGACTCTTTTGATGGTTTCTGTAGTTTATGGGATGTGCCGAGTCGAGTTTGAGTATTGATTGATACTCGGCCGAGTATTAAACGATTATCATTTTGACCTTTTTTTTGCTTTTTATCCGAGTTTGAGTCAAAAATAGGACTTCTGCGGACGTGATGACCTTTTTTTTTTGCTCTTCACCTAATTTTGAGTTCATATTTTGACGTCGTAAATACTCGGATTCGGACTCGGCCGAGTAATGTCGTGAATACTCGTTACTCGGCGAGTCCGAGTAATTTTCCTTGAGGCACATCCCTAGTATGCATCCTCCCACCAGCCATTTTCAAAAATGTTTTCCATAATTTCGAATCTCTTCCACAGCAATAAGCCTCACGCCTTCAGCGCGTATATCGAAAACGTCCGAACAAAATGCATCATATTTGGCGAAGCACTCAGAATTAGGGTCCAAAAATTTTAACAAAATTTGCGTGAAAATTATCCAAAAAGCACTAAAATAACCATTGCAGCGTGTAAATTTTCAAAATTTTTCCGAGGAAGCATACTTATAGGCCAAATTTGCAATATTTTGGAAGATGCTTATGACTGTTAATACTTGATCTTATGGTGAAAAAATCCCCATTAGAGACTTTTCTGTGTCTCAATCAGCTTCACATTAGTTCTGCCGAAAAAAGTGTGGAAATTATAGCCCCCCCCTTTCCAAATTTCTTCCTACGCCACAGCGTAGAGATGAGTCCAATCGTCGCTCACTGGGGCCTCATTGATCAAATAGCTAGGGTCTCTCATTGTCTAAATAAGGCCTTGCCAACTGTCCACAGTTAGTCCATGTCGAAAAAATATTCAGTAAACGATGAAGCTTTCCACAAATCTTCAGATAAATTATCCTCAGCATGCCCTGTGGCAACGATTTAATAATATCGAAATATTGCAATAAAGCCGAATGCAATTGCTCTGCATACCCGTCTGGTTAGGCACAAGGCTCATGAAAGCTTTTGTCAGAGGTTAAAACTTGTAAAGACCAGTTAAAAAGTTGTTTTGCAGAGGTTATAACAAAAAATGTTGTACATCTGAGAAACATAGTGAACAGAGGTTAGAGCATGTGATTTTAAAACAAACATCTTGCCGTGTAATATCACTGCGTTTAGAATTCGAATGTTACATTATTCAAGAACCAATATGACTTCCCCTTTAGCATGACTTTGCGAATGCTTATGCGCAGGTTGTAGGTGCGTACGTACAGCACAATTGCGTATCGTAACTACGAATCGCCCGCGTCTATGGAAAAGGGTCTTTTGTTATAAAGCAGTGATTCTTAAACTGGGTTTGACCAAACCCAAGAGGTTCAGTGAGGCTGTAGCAGGGGTTCGGCCAAGATCGGAATAAGTTTACACAAATACGCAGTTTACACAAAAAAGTATAAGTTTGTAGTAAATTAGTATTTCTGTGTGGAATTCATGTTTTGTTAGTTTTGCTTCATTAAATAAAAAGCAGATCTTACAAATTGTTCAAAAAGCACTAAAATGGTAATCACAGAATCTAAATTTGCAAAAATTTTCCGGAGGAGCATGTCCCCGCAGCCTTCTAGAGCCATATCTTTGTTTTAACTGTAGGCCTACCGAAAAAAAAAAACGCTTAAAAAGTGTAAAAACTTGTTGCCACCCCTACCCCACCCGTTAAAAAATTCTGAATAGGCTACGCCTCTGACATGATACACATTTTCAAAGGGCTTATTTACACCCTTTCCGGGTGTAAACGTCCAACGTCGTTACACTTGGCTAACATTCAACCTAATTTCAAAACTACCTTCCCCCACCAAAATCTTCTGAATCCGCTCCTGGTTATAAGTAAGGGTTCTATTCATGTCTACATGACACTCTCTGGGTTCGATACCTCCGACGAGTTTATGAATCACTGTGATAAAGCGTTGATGAAACTACAGGCTGCGTCATAGAGTAGACTACTTCTTGACGGTTGCTTGATTTTCAACTACGACTTGAGTATTTCAAACCATTTTCAAACTCTTAACGATCTAATAATTGAATAGTAATTCAAGGAAACTGCGATTGAACTGGCGTACGTTTTTCAGTCAGCTGCCACCCAGTATATATCTAATGCGATTGGCTCCAGCCTTCACGGAAGATATACAACCTAGGCGTTATCACTAACTTATAGGCCAAATTTGCAATATTTTGGAAGACGCTTATAACTGTTAATACTTGATCTTATGGTGAAGAAATATTTTATACAATAGGCTATTTCGCAAGAATGTAATATTATTGGTGAAACTGCAGAGCTAGCTAAAAATAACAGCAGAAGTGCAAAACTGCAGGTGCTTAGAGAACTTACCTTACGCTCTTTCAGTAGGCAAAATACCTCTCGCATAACCTATTGCTGTCGATTGAATATGCAGATTTTTTCCACGAAGATACTCATTTGCTGTATTTACTTGTTGAAAAATTCATTGCAGTAATATTGCAATTGTACATCAGCATGTTCGTTCACAGCATGGTGACTTAAAAGACCACATGGCATCCCGCTCCAACAAAGTCGCTTCTGAGGATCACAGAGGAGTAGAGAAGAGTGGCGATTTGAGTTCTGTAAATTGGGGAAGTAATTTCTCTTTTTCTCGCTTCAGACTTTCGTCGCAGAATAGTTCGTTAAGCACAATTTTTAAACCAAGCAGGTATAAATCTTTTTAGCGAAATGATTATAGACTCCTAAATAAAATTTTTGAAGTAATATTAGACTGACCCAGTGTTCCCAACCTTTTACGGTTTGTGTCTCCTTCTAGAGATTCTCAATGCTGGTGATCCCTTCTCAGCTATAAAAAATTTTCGGTTGGTATTTCATTCTTAGTGGCTATATCCGTCCGCTGTTCATAAGTGGTTAATTATCGTTAACAAGTGAATAAATCTTGCCCTGTAGCCTTTTAGGGGAACGATGGCCTCCGTTGAGAACCCCTGGTCAGTGACCAAACGCAAATCGAATATGAAGAAGCAAAAATACTTTAGGGATTGAAAATAAGACGGCCTGCGGATGTGTTTGTCTGTCTCATTACTGCATGTGATTCTCTGTTGCTGTAGCACTTTGATGTGAAAGCTTCTTCCCCAACTGCTGAAGAACAAATCAGAGGCGCGGGATTTCTTAAGCTTAGAAACTTATCTGCAGGGGCGGTTTTTACTCAATTTTCATGCAAATGTGTGTGAATACTAACGCCATTTTATCCTGTCAAGAGCAGTTGACGTGCTTCGAAGCTCCTCCAAGTTCAGGAGCACAAGCTTACTTTTTCACAAAAAGTTCACGTTGAAAAAGCTTCAACGGCTTTTTTCCTTCACATTCACCGACTTAAATATTAAAGGTGTAAATTTTGTGCGGGTTCACAGAAAAACAGTTTTAACGCGTTCACGGTTTGAATTTGAATCGACTCGACCACTAAATAGATTGCTCTACAGTCCGGTGGTAATTGCTTTTGAGACAGCATCATACTCCTATAAAATCATTAACGGTATTTTACATCACAAGTCGCTGTATGCAAAAGAATAAGAAGTAAAAGGTAGCCTAAGAAGCAGAAAAAATTTTAAAAAATGATCATGATTTTTGAAAATAGAAGCAAAACTATGGACTACTAAAAAGCCCAGTTTTTCTCATCTGCATTTTTGAAGTACGTCAATTTTCTTGAGAGTCAAGGTCTATTTTGTCTCTTCTGTCGATGCTCATGCCTGCTTTTTGCTTTATTTTAAAGATTATGGTGTACAAATGCTGAAAAAATATAAACCACCAATTTATTGAAGTGTTTTTTATGTTTTGTGTTAAAATGCAAATTATGAAGTGCCTTTGTAGCGCTTGGTTTTTGTTTGCGGTTCTATAGCCATTTTTTGTTTTTTGCATGTTGATCCAGAATGCACTTGAAACTTTTTGTGAACGAAACTACATTCAGCGAGCGTGTGAGATTCTATTTCATTAAAAATCAAACTACTAGTGAGTATTCATTCATTCTAAGCTATTTTATGCGTTTAAATAGGTCTGAAGTGCTTCCAATCGTCTGGAGACATTCCACGCGGCAAATGGATGATCTGTTACTTTATCGTAGGATACCGCTCTTCTGATCTAATCCATCTAAATTTCAAGCGAAATATGATTTTAAGCGCTTGATTAGCCTACATGTAATTACGAACGTTAACTTTGAACTTAGGATTGAAAATTAGGTGTGTGGCCGGCCGAATCAGAATTTGGTTGATTAAGCTTATTCCACTATGAATCAAGTTGCTAGGTACCCAGAACCGGGTCCCAGGTTCATTAAGTTGTTTTTCAAGCAAAAATTTCCTGCTCACCGAATCAACGAGGAAAATTCTGACTCAAATATTGACTTATTAAAGGTGTCACCGGCGCCCTTTGTCTTATTTTAAAATTCGTTACATTAGAAAATGTTTTAGGCGAACGTAAAGGCAAAGGTACGGGACAGCGGGTGCAAGCACACATTGTTTAGGCCATTCTCAATTGGCGGCCCATTACAATTATCAGTCACGAATGATTGAACGCTGTTACGGGAAATGCTTGACGAACAACGCATACACAAAACCCTTCGCACTTTCGCTTATGCCGAGCGCCTGGCGCGAAAGCTGCAAATACTATTTTTAAAGTCTTAAGTGTGACCCGACCGGGAATAAAACCCCAGTCTCCCGGCTACCAAGCGGACGCTCTTAACCGATACACCAAACGTCAGTTGACGCGAACGTAACTTAATAGAATTACAATTTTTTTAAGACTGAAATTTGTATTTAGGTCTTCGAATCAGACTTTTCAAGTTAACAATAAAGATATTGGCAGTTATTCTTTACATTGTTCGTGCGGCTTTAGAAAATCCTTATCAAGTTGACTGGTGAGTGCTAATATATTTTACAATATCGGCTAATTTTAAGGGTCATTTGTTTGTTGCAGACTGGCCGCTTAGCTCAGTTGTTAAGCGCACGCTATCGGTGCGGTAGGTCTGGGGTTTGATTCCCGGGCCGGTCAAACAGTATCGCCACCGATGCGACGTTTTCGTCTCTGTATTGCCCAGACGCTAAGTCACGTATAAATGGGGCCCAAGGCCGGCGGAACCGCCCCCCGAATCCCCCGGTCGGGGGGGGGGGCATGCCTGGTTAGGGGCCCCGCTCTGAACACCACGGCGTTTTTTTTTTCTTGGAAATGATTTTAATACGTGTTACGACGCAACATTAGTTTGTTTGTGTGCATGTGTGTAGAAAGATGCTGACGGGGGGAGAGGAGTTGAAGAATATTGAATTCCAATTGCGCCGCTCTTGTTTGAAAATAGTGTAGGCTAGCAACAATAGTAACTTCCTATTTCATGTGCCTTGCTTCGAATGAGGTCGTACATGGTAGGCGTTTATAAGATTGTAGGTTTACCATGGTTTTTTCACAAAAGCATTAGGGCCTTTAGGGATGTGCGACTGCGCAAGTAAAGTGGATCAAAATTGATTCGTCTAACGGATCGTGAAAGTTCAGATTTATGGCATATTATAACTTTAGGTAAAGCCTACTTTAAACTTCAGTTCTTTTAAGTACCGGTTATTGCCAAATGGATTAATGATTTTTTTTTTTTGATACTTTTCCCCTGCTTTTTCCCATGTCATGTCACATTGTGCTGGGTTGTTTGTCATTAATTTTAGTTTATTATTGTGACGCTTAATAGCGCACAAAAAACAGCCAGTAGTTCAATTTTAAAACGATTTTAGGTAAAACATTTGTCGGTAGTCCGGTAAACGCTTGCTCTGTGAAATCAGACAGTGTTCTTAAGAATTAGAATTTATTAAACACGAATATTCTTCACGCACCAGTTATACACAGGGATTCCATACCTACTTATTTCATAGATTTGTCCTTATTTTGAGAGTCCACATCTTAGAAAATATTGTTGTCCTTACTTTTTAGAAATGTCCTTATTTTTGGCTTGCGTCCTTATTTTGTCTTTTTGGGTCTTTATAAACCAAGCTTTGTGTTATTTGTCTTGCCTTATTTCTTGTCTTACGGTCAAAGCTTTATTATGACATCATAAAAGCAACACAATCTTATTAGAAACACAAAGAAGCAAGGCATTGGGGTTACCAAACTGGGGTACATGTACAACCAGGGGGTACATTTCGACTTTTCAAGGGGTACATTAGGTTATATTTGTAGTTTTTTTGGTCTTCACCGATTTTTGGTGGGAAAACAGGACTCTGTGAAGGTGAAGACCTTTTGACCGATTTAGGGAAGACACGAGTGAATCCATAAGTTGTCCAAGGGCACCGATGAACAGAAAGTTTTGGAAACCCTGGCATAGATAGACATTCAAGCTGTCTAGGTTAGATGGAAAGGTGTTGTATCTTTAGCTCAATAATACCCAGGCAGTTTAATTATTTTTCCAGTCGTCCTTATTTTGGGTTCTAGATCGATGGAATCTTTTCCACCGGTAATTGCTTTAAGGAGGCTTTAGACCGAATACAATGCAATTTACGCAAGTAAATTACATACAAAAATGTATCAAAATACGTGCGTAGATTTCAAACTGGGGTACGTAGATGCAAAATTGGACGCAATCGCATTTTGTGCAAAGACATATCCGTCAGGTTCGTTCATCAGAAATCGCACGAATATGCATGAAATGCAAAATCGAATGAAAATCGTGTTCTGTGTGAAACCACCTTTACCTTCTATTTTGCTTGCGGATAAAGGGGCCCCACGTAAAGTTTTCGGGGGGGGGCCTCAGTTGGTCTAGCGCCGGCACTGATGGGTCCCGTCACGCATTACACGCTGCGGCGCCATACTGCGAGTCTACTATAATGAAGATTTTTTGTTGTGTGTTGCAGCAACGCAACCATTACGCAACGCGCTATAAAGTTACCTACTGCGCAAAAACATAAAGAAACTTACGCAGCCGTACACTGCAAGCAGTAACAATTTTGAAAAACTAAATCCTTTACGAGTGGTTAAGGATTTTTGTGGTTGACGAGCGAGTTAATCGAGTCAATCTACTGTATTCAAAAAATCGTATTCACCATGTTAGCAGCATGATCGCTGTAGATGTAGTCAAGAGCTAAATCACAGTGATGCGTAATGGGTATCGCGTTACTCGTGACACGCGCCAACGTTAGAAATGAATAAAAGAAAAAAAACATTGAGAAAAAATCGGATACCTCAGAAGCAACTTCTTCTGCAGTAGAAATGGTTTTAAATACTGTATAAAAGTGCGTTTAGCAATGTGTGGCAGGCGCCAACGTGACGCGCGGCAAGTTTTTTTCGAAGCTTGTTTTATTTCCTGTTCACCAACGACGCGAAACCTTGCTACATTTGCTGACATCATGATCGTTGACGCGTGCCGCGTATGGATCAACGCACCTTTGAAATTGCCTCACGAAATGATATCCAATCTCAAACTGATTCATTCAATATGGTCTAAACATTTCCACGCTAGATATTCCGTTTTTTGCGTTCATTACGCGATTACATTAAATTGTAACCTTTTATTCACATTTTTGTTTACAGTTGTGGACTTTGCGTACAAAATACTACCAATGTTGATCCTTCTGAACCGAATCCAACTTATGTCAATCAGTATGGATTTTCAGTTAATTTAGTGTTTTGGGTGAATAGACCTCTCTCTATCTGGTGCATGCAGGTAAAAATACAGCTAAATTCCATTAAATAATTCCAAATATCTTTGTTTCATTTCTATTCGGCTTTGCTTGTAGTGCTCAAAGATCTAGGCTAAAGCTGTTATTCATTTGCAATTCGATTGTTTTTTAGGTAACGTTAGCAATTATTGGTTTTTTATTGGAAGTAGTAAACACTTATGCTCAGTACAAAGGAAATCTATGCCAACAAATTGTCAGTTTTACTTGGTTCTGCGAGTTTTTTCTATGCAGTGGACCGTTTATCGTTACGGTAAGTGTTGCCTGGACAGCTGCTATACTTATAAATATTTATTTATTGAACAGCTTGATTCGGTTCAACAAGTGGTTCTCAATATTTCACGGTTTGTGGCGCTCTTCTAGAGATTCTCAACAGCAGTAGGTCTCCTGCTCAGCAATAAATTTTTGTCGGTATTTCATTCATAGTAGCTACAGCCGTCCGCTGGTCTTAAGTAGTCGATTACCATTAACAAATATTGCGCTTGTGGTTCCCTGGTTAATGTCCTATGGCTCCCGGTTGAGAACAACACTAGATTAAACTAGCTTGGCAGAAATTCTGGTACAGTTACGTACTACATAAGTTGGAGACAAATGATAAAGAAAATATCAAGATTATTCTTCTAAGATAGAACTTTATCTAAGATGGAACTTTAAACCAAGATTATTCTTCTAAGAAAGTTCTATCTTAGAGGAATAATCTTGATATTTTGTTTATCATTTGTCTCCAACTTATGTAGTACGTTACTGCACCAGAATTTCTGCCAAGCTAATTTAATCTTAATATGAGTCTATACTCTTATGCGCTTTTGTGTGGTGTCCTAAATTTAGTTTTGGAAATATGAAAAAGGTGCATAATGAAAGAAGGTGGCAGATACCAGTTATTATGGGTAAAAAAAAGGTCTCCATTTTGTGGCAAATACTGATGTTTATGTTCTGCCGAAATTCGAGTCATTGAAAAGGTCAATGAAAATCTATTTATAGAACAAGCACAAAAATTAGGCAACGATAGACTGCGTATATGGTGGCTAAGATTTTGGTCAAAATGTTGCATTGGCACAAGTGGTACACTCTTGGTGCCAAAATAGATTTACCAATTTGTTATATTTGTAACCGTTTGTTTATTAAAAAGTTTTTGCAATTATATGTTTTTGCTCAATCGATGCATCATGTACAATCTTCCACACTTATGTTGGGGCTAGCAATAATTTTGCTCGCTTATAAACTGCCTTGAGCTTTAGGTATGAAGTTGGCTGAACCTTTGTAATAAGACTACGCAAAATGCGCCACTCGCCATTACCGGTACACCTAAAGGTTTCAGTTTGGTGTTAAGTATAAAACTGTAAGAAGGTGTACTGCTGTTGATGACAGCTGAATCTAAGTTGTGAAAACGACCAGTGACAGAAATTACTTAAAATTTAGGAACGTTTAAATCCATTTCGCAACAAAATTTATGGAATTTTTGAATACTTGAATTCAGAGGTGGGCACTTTTTAAAAATTGGTTGAAGCGCAGCGCAACAAAGCGCAAAAGTTCTGTTAAGTCATGAAACGCAACGCAACTAGCGCAACCTAATTTTTAAATTGACTGAAGCGCGACGCAACTTTCGCAATCAAATATTTTTTCGCATTAAAGCGCAACGCAACTTCCGCAATCAATAATTTTTTTGCATTAAAGCGCAACGCAACTTCCGCAATGAGGTTTATACAAAAGAAAAAGCGCAACGCAACTTTCGCAATGAAAAATTTAATAAAGCGCAACGAGTAGATGTACAAGCAATGCAATTTTTTCTGGAGTTATTTTTATAGGTGCTTTTAACAGCAAACAGTTGGCTGCAACGCGACAACGATTTTAATGCAAGTGACTGTAATAGGGTTTTGCATGGTCAATGAACCGGAAAATTAAATAAGAAGCGAAAAAAGATGCGTTGTTGATGATTGCTTTCTTTATCTTCATCCTCTTATCACGAGAAAACGTAGGAGGCGCTGCTTAGGACGAATACAGACTCGCTTAGGAGTTGCCTTTGTTTCCGAGTTTTCCGGTTGAATTTTGCTTCTGACTTATTTAATTTGCCGCTTGCCAGATTTCACCAAGCAGAGATAATCAACGTGAAGCATCTTATCCAAGGACGCAACAACGAGACTAGGTTGGGAGTTGAACCATCAACCTTGCGATCATGGTCGTCGTAAAAACGACGCTCCAAACCACTGCGCCACGTTGCATTGTCGCGTGCCGTTAAAAGCACCTCATCGCGGTAAATCATAATTTGCATATGCGGCGAAGTTCTCCACAACAAGTAAATACGATTTATTCAACACTCAATGATCTCTGTAAGCACTTGCAATTATTTTAAAAAGCAAAAGACTTTAGTGTACCACATTTCTGATGAGCTGAAAATTTCTGCTACAATAGATTGACCTATAGGCCTATTGTACGCATCAAGAAACAAACTGCTATTCTATTAAAAACAGTTACAAAAAACTGCTTACTCCAGCACATTGCGCTTTAATTAATCCGACAAAGCGCAACGCAGTATTTCAACTTACGACAGTGCGCAACGCAACAAAGCGCAAGCAACCAGATTCTTTTCAGTTCGCAGCGCAATAATGCGCACACTATTATATTTTTTTTCAGTTCGCAACGCAATAAAGCGCAAGAAGGATTTATTTTCCTTGAAGCGCAGCCCAACTTGCGCAATGGCTAAAAATAATTTGTTAAAGCGCTTCACAACTTCCGCACGTGCGGAAGTTGCGCAACTAGCGCTTTGCGCTTCAAATTGCGGAATGCCCACCTCTGCTTGAATTACAAAAATAAGAGCCAGTATTATTTGAAACGTCTGAAATTTTCAAGACGTTTCGATTTATACTTAAATCATTGTCCATCTTATTCATATTTGAATTTGAATAATTTCAAATGTTTTCAAATGTTTCAAATAATACTGGCTCTTATTTTTGCTATAGAAATATTTAAATCCATTGTTATAATTTTCAGATATTTTGGAGTCCTCTGAGGTGCCTTTTTATTCCGAGTTTTTTAAGTATTTGGTTGGCCAAAGCGGGATTGGAAAGTATCATAGTAAGTTGTTGGTTGTTGTTTTGTCCAAGTTACTCGACGAGCTGCTTAATTAGTTCATGTTTCAAACTAGTAATAATCAGATGGCTGATGTTACAGTGGAGCAGGGGTTCTTAACCGGGGTGGGGGTAAATTTTACCCACTGAGGGGGTAAAATTTCTGAATCAAAGACTAAAAAAAACTTTAATTTTTAGTATTGAAAAAGCAGTAGTGATACACTGGGGGTAAATTATACTTTTTCTTTCGCTAAGGGGTAAACGAGACAAAAAAGGTTAGGAACCCCTGCAGTAGAGCGTTTATCATGCAATTACAGAGAAACAAAAATTAATTTTATTGAAAAGGTTTTTGCTGAGATAAAACAAAATAAAGGCCGCAGGTTCCCCACTCCTGGTTTAGCCTAATTATGCAGTTTTATTAAATTTTACTGCATTCCAACTCGCTCAGAGTTGTGATCAAATGATTCCGTCTTAAAATTTTATAGCCGAATATTATAAAACTTACTTTACTCTGCATGAATGTGCGATATATTTCTTGCAACTATAGTATTTTTCAAAGCAGAGGCACTTATGCTCGATTTACCCGTTGTGATAACCAATTCTCGAATATGTCGCTGTGTTTGAATAATGAATAAACAGCATGAAGAAAAAAACATGCAAATAAACGAGCAATGCTCGTTATTGGTGGTTCTAAGCTATAACGTAAAAGGCCCAAAGCAATTAAAAAAAACTGTTGCAATCATTCTTGTTTGGGTTGTAATATACAGTAATGGTTACTTGGTTCAATCATTCACAGCAAAAGTGAATTGCCTCACGCCTAATCACGGTTCAAATTACTGCCATGTCTACTGCACAGCCGACAAGGTAAAACGTAGTCTGAACTCTGAAATTTCTTTTAGAATGATCTTCATCGCGTTGCTCAAAAGCAACAAAGCGCGATGTTCAACCAGGTTTCGCTCCTGCTTTCAACTCTTCTGTGCCTTCTTATCACTTGGTAATGTTCATATAGTTTACAGCATGCATTTACAAACCCGCATGCTTCGAAATATTGAAAACTAGTAGCCAGCACTATTATTGAAAAGTCTGCAACGATTGCAATTTTTTGTTCTGTGAAGTGTGGTACGTAACGTAATTCTTGTGCCTTAACACAAGTTTATAAAATCAATGAGGTATTTGATCGGAAAATCAGAAACATAGCACCAAATTCTACTGTAAGTCAGAACCGGCGACAAAGCAGTCAACTTAAGGGGGCCAAGCGTTTGTAAGGGAGGGAGCTAAAATTCAAAATTAAGCACAACAACCGCTTTCTTTAAAAGAGTAAGCTTGTTGATTGTTGGGGCCAAGCATGTCGATTAGAGGGCCAAGCTTCCTGGCTCCTCTTTGCGCCGGCCCTGTTTTAAGTGTTAGTATTTAGAATCATCTTGCTTCTTCGTGACAGCTGACTGAAACACAATCTAGCGAGTTTAAACAATTTTTTTCGGCATTTTTTTCATTCAACTGAATAAAAAGTATCTCAATTGGAAAGAGAGGCTTTAATTTCATCCACTCTTTTTAATTTCTGCCTTCGTTTGTTTTGCTGTACCTCATGCCACCATAAGTAATTGTTGAAGTTACCGGTATATGAAATTATGGGACTGAAAAGTCAACAGCAATTGAGTTAAACTGCGAAGCGATCTTGTGCTCTTTGAGTAAGCAGCCACCCAAAGTATGTGTCAAATTCAATGGGCTCCTGCTGTGAATCAAAGCTGTCACGAAGTTACCCGCGGGCAATTCCTGTAAGGGCTAACCCAAGTCGTTTATGGATTGTTTCACATACGCAGTGTTTAATTTTTTATATTAAGTGTTTGTGGAGTTCAACATCTTGAGAGGGCTGGGGAACATCACATGGATTTATTTGATGCAGTTTGGTTTTCTGTGGTCACTTTCAGCACAGTTGGATATGGTGACATCACTCCGACTATTTGGCCGTCTAAGCTGTTAGTTGTTATAATTATTATCGCAGCGTTTGTGATCATACCAAGTCAAGTAAGTGCTGGTGCACTTTGAATGAACAGTTCACTATATTCATTTTATTTTGTCAGTCAGTAGTATTTTTCCAAAACGTGTAGCGCCGCATTACCCTTTATTTATTACTAATTTAATTTAATTGCAAATATGTAATACGCTTGCCGCTTCGTGGGTAAGACTCGCCATAGTTTATTGTATTCATACCAAAACCATAAAAACAGTATCCTAGGCAGGTGTTTTTTTTTGGTGCAATGCAAAACTTGTATTGTGCTAGCGAGAAGATTTGCATGTACTTTTGTAGCCGCAGTTGATTCTATTTTCATATCTTTCATAGATCAGAGAAATATTGGAATACGCAGGAGAGGTCGTTACAGTAGCTATGCTCGATCCATCAAAATTTTAAATACTGTCGGTGTGACAGGATATTTCAACATTTTTTATCGATTTTCACACTCTTAAATAATTTACAGCCCAACCTTTTGTAATGTATCTTGTTTTCGTAAATAAAATGTTTTACGAGGCTTTTTATAAGCTCATTAAAAATTCATGAAAAACTAAGAGTAAATCGCAGGTTACAAACTTTGTCTAATTAAATTATTAATGTTCATGTAAATCCCTAAAAACTTTTTATTTTCCCGCATGTATGTTCCCAAAGACATATATCAGAAGCAGAGACGGGTCGAAAATTTTATAGAAAGGCAGGGAGGGAAAAAATCGAAAAAGTGCTTATCTTAAAGTTTAGTGCGTCTACAGGTACCGAAGTACTAACGTAAAATCAAATCTTCATTATACTCGCTTTACTACTTTTTCGATTATTGATGGGGTTCATCTTTGTAACGAATGACGGGGCCCATGAAGCGTGTAACAAGTGACGGGGTCCATCTCTGCTGCTTAGCGCCTGCACAACGCAGCTTCGAAGAAACGTCGCAACGGTGGCGAGCCGTCGGCGACACTGTGTCCGATTTGATGCAACCATGATTCGAACCTCAGATTTTCCGCACCGATAGCAATGTCTTGGCAACTGAGCTAACCGGCTTATTATGGGTGGTAAAACAAAATATTCAGGGGCCTTAAGTTCCTCAGCCCCCACGTTCTTTCATTGGTCAATGGAAAGCTGTTTTCCGTTAGATTCAGAGCATTTTAGGCTTTCCATAAATATGACAAAAAATTTACAAGATAAACCGTGACCATGGCATAGCGGGGGAGAGGGGGGGCGCTCTAGTTGTTTAGTTCTAATGGTCTACCAGTGCATTCTAATTAAAAACCTCTGTGATGTCAAGATCATCAAATACATGCGCTGGTACGCAGATTTCAAAATTGCTTACCCTGCCGTCTGAGACGTTTGGCGTTTTTAGCGACGTAATTAGATAATATGGAATCGTGATGATCACGTGGGATAACAATCGGTCAATCGATTACCATCATTAAAATCAGACACAAAAGTTAGCCAAAAAAATAATTTACTTCCGGTAGCTGGCGCTACGTGAGACCATAGTCTTGATGTCAAAAATCGATACTAAAAGCAAGTAACTTTAAATCCACAAATAGATTCACATCGTTTAAAATTCATTAGAACAAAATGTGCATTTTAGAGTTTTTTAAAGCATTTTTCTCAGGTAATTACTGGTTATACCACAATTCTTCTCATCTCGTTACTGCTTTAAAATTTTCAGTTGAAGCATTTTGAACTTACAGTTTTAAGGTTTGTTTTTAATGTGCGTTTGATGACAGCATTTCACGAACTTTATAATAATAAACGAGCGCCTGAACTCGTTCATTCTGCACTTATTATACTCGCAGCCGCAATTAAAGTTAACCTTTTTTGCTGTCAAAGTGCATATGATCAGCATCTCCGGTGACCTGTGCTTTAGATAGCAGTTAAAATATCATCTTAGTTTTTATTTACTAGAAGTTATTTTCAATCAAATACTAGTTTTCTCATAGACCACCCAGGGTTGCCTTGGTGGGGGGGGGGGGGGCGAGAGGGTCCGCCCCCCTAGTTCTAAAAAATCTGTTCGTAGAGAGGGCTCAAGAGGGGCTCTTAAATTCGGCCAAGTTCTTGTGAACGCATTTCGGAAACAGTTTGCCAGGGGGGTATGAGCAATGAGCATAGCAGTGACTTAATGATTGAACGTGTATTTTCAAATCTTTTTTTCATAAATTGTTATATTTTATGCATGTTTTTTGAAGCGTGGTGAGCAGTGCCGTATCAAGGAATCTCCGAAGTTCGGTTCCCCCAGTTGGGGGGTGGGGGCATTTGTAGGGGCCCCTCAATATTGTACGAAACTCACAATTAGAGGCAAAAATTTTAAAGAAAATTTCGTTAAAAAGTTGCTGAAAAAGCACTATATTTTCAATTACATGATGTAAATTGCAACCAAATTTTCAAAAATGTTTTGGGGGAGCATGCCCCCAGACCCCCTAAAGTCATCATTGATTTTTGTTCTGTTTTAAGTTTTCTCTGATTTTACCAGACAGTAGACACCGAAAGAAACTGCGTGTGCCAAAGTTGGAGGCGCTCCTCCTAAGAAAATTTCTGGATAGGTCTACGACCCTTGAAACAATAGGCCTAAAGTTAGTAGCCTAGTCGAAAAAGCGCGAAACTACCAAAATGCTTGTAGATATCAAAGGGTCTCATCTGGAGCTTTTTTGGGGGGAGTGGCTGCGGTCTTCACACGGCACTGGTGGTGGGACGTGGACAAAAATTACGCTAATGCGGACGTGACTGAAAAAGTTTAAAAACATCTGGTTTAAAATTTTTTTTTTGCATTATACAGGGGCCCCTAGTTCGAATTTTACCAAGGCACCCCTGAGACCACCTTATCGACCGCTGTTAAGTTTTATTGGTAAAGTGTTGTCTCATTAATCTACCAATATTGTGAGCCTAAAGAACTTATTTCAAAAAACAGACAAAAAACTACAATAACATATTTTGATTTTAAATACGAGGCCATCCCTCCTGGCATGCTGAAAATTTAACTACTGAAATTATTGAAATTTTGGCCTGCTGCTTATATTATGACATGTGAAAAGCAAATCTTTGCACATTTTTATTCATCATTACACCATTAGACGCAAAGTGACCGTTTGTGAGATTTTTTTACCATGAGCGAATGTCACGCACCGCTCTTTTTTGCATTTCAGATTGAAAAAATTTCAATTTTATACACCGAAAGACGGAAACAAGGAGGGGAGTACAGTAGACAGAGAGCGAAAACAGAAAAGCACGTGGTAGTGTGTTCAACAGGTACGGGCTGATGGTAAAAACTCCAAGTTATTATCTCAACAAAACACTCCTCGGGGCTTGATAGAGCAGAAGGAGGCTCTTACTGCCGTACTTAATTTTCATGTATTGGAAATGAAATTGCATATTATCGTTTGCTGATTCATGGTGTGATAAAAAAGTTGATAAATACTGTATGTTTTCCCAGATTTTAAAATATCGGAATACTGCAGAAAATTTAGCTATCAACACAAAGCAATCCACAAAACACAATATGGTTTTCAAAAAAATATTTCCACAAATCATGTCTTAATTGATGTGGTTACCAATTCTTTTGATAATATCAATGCCAATTTATATACAGGTTTGGTCTTTCTTGACCTCTCCAAGGCTTTTGATACCGTTAGTCATGATATTCTCCTATGTAAACTCGACCATTACGGTATTAGAGGTAAAGCTAATGAATTGCTACACGCATTTCTAAAACGTAAACAATACGTTTCCATCAACGGAACAAATTCCAGCCTCCTTCCAAACAAATACGGGGTTCCTCAGGGTTCGACTCTTAGGCCTCTATTATTTCTTTTGTACATCAACGACTTGCCTTCTTCAGTAACTTGCGAACCAAGATTTTTCGTTGACGACACTTTTAGTCTGTTTAGACTGTTTAGTCTATTCCAGTCCAAACCTATGCATTTTAAACAAAGATATTAATATTGACCTACAAAATATCTCTATATGGTTCAAATCTAATAAACTAACAGTTAATCCCTCTAAATCTAATGTTTTAATTGTCCCTCCCAAACTAAAAGAAACAGCCCCGCTTATGAACGTATCTTTAAATAATGTTCCTATTAATCAAAGTAACAGCGTCAAGTATTTAGGTGTAATTATAGACACTAAACTAAATTTTGATGTTCAAATTAATTCTATAACGCACAAGATTTCAAAAGCAGTTGGAGTCATGTCTAAGTTGAAACATTACCTACCCCAAAAAGCTTTATTAACTGTCTACTATTCCCTCGTTCATACGCATTTACTATATGGCTTATCAGTTTGGGGTTCTGCATATACAACCCATCTAAAAAAATTAATAACTCTGCAAAACAAAGCAGTCAAAATTATTGGTGGTGGTTCTTATCGTGATAAGGCTTCCCCATGTTATTCAGACACCAAAATTCTAAAGCTTCCCTACCTTTATAAACTGGAAATTGGTAAATTTGTTCATGCACATTTTCAAAATAAAATTCCGCAAAAAATATCAAAATTTTTCACTCTTACCCGAGACATCTCTCTTCGTAGTACCAGATCTACTCAACAAACTAAAACCCGTTTATATATCCCACGTTATCCTACTTCTCGCTTGCAAAAATGTATTAAGTATCAAGGAGTTACAATTTGGAACCAAATTCCTCCCGAAATACAAAGCGCATCTTCCAAATCATTTAAATCTAAATTTAAAAAGCATCTACTTCAACTACAAATTTAAGTCGTGTTCTAAACTATCCAAAACAAGCTTGAAAATTTACAGGTTGTCAAAAGTTTTGAAGTGTAACGATCAACAACCTTCTTTAGTCTTAGTGACTACTAGGGTGGCAGCTGACTCTAGATGACCGTGAGGTCAATTCGCTGTCTCCCTGCGGTAAAGACAAATTATATCAGTTATGTTTGTGTTTGTATTTTACTTTCGTGAGTTATTTTTTTTTTTTTTTTTCTTTCCGCCAATAAATTACCAATGAATGAATGAATATCATGTTGACGTTTTTGTTTTTTTTTTTGTTTTTTTTTTTCAGCACTCCGCATGGACGTTATCTTAGATTTCTTGCACGAGTTTTATGCTCATCCGGTATTACAAAATTATTATGTGGTGCTGCTTTCACCGATGGAACTTCATGGATCTCTTAAAATTTTCTTGCAAATCCCTATTTGGGCAGAAAGAGTAATTTACATTCAAGGATCTGCTTTGCGGGACATTGATTTAAATCGGGTCAAGTAAGTTTGAACTTGTAGTATTCACTTTCTCGTGGTTAACTATGATTAAAGTTAAGTTTTTTTGCTTGTTTAGTTTGTGTTAAGTTATGCCATAACAGTACTTTGCATACATACAGTAAGTATATTTCCGCGTATCTAGTTGATGAATTATACGTTAAATTAATGTGAAATCAGAATTTTTGCCTCAAAAAATCAATCCATGGCAAAGTTATCGAAATTTTTATGCGACTCTTAGTCTTACTTAGGCTAATTTCTGCTATACCAACTGAGGTAATGAAAACTTGTATTCACAGTGTCTACTTTGTTGTGAACAAGTCTGCTAGTTAATACATACAAATTAATTTTTGATGAAAGTAAAAAGCTGAATACATTCGCTATATATCTGCGTTGAATTATCCAGCGACGAGGTGTGGCGCTCATTTTGGCTCCATTCAATTTTACTGCACTCCACCCGTAACGCTTCTACTGCGTACATTACAAGAGAGATTTATAACTGGATCACAAATTTATAGGTTCTGACAGTCGGAAATATTGTAGTTAACAACTTCTAAATTTAGTAGCAAATGCAGGCTATTTGTCGTTAACTACGCAGATGAACGATCCTGAAAACTTGAAATACATTCACTTTTGGAAACTAAACTGTTACGTTTTCTGTGTAACAGGATGGACGCTGCAGAAGCTTGTTTCATGTTGACATCACGACAAGAAATAGACAGAATTGCTGCGGATGAAAAAACAATTCTAAGAGCGATGGCTGTCAAAGATTTTGCCCCTGGATGTCCTCTCTACGTGCAAATTCTCAGGCCTGAAAGCATGGTTCATGTGCAATTTGCTGATAAAGTAAGCATTTTTTATATCAATTTCTTTCCCACGCAAAAAATCTCTTAAGCACAAAGCACTTTGCACCTTCAAGAATGAATACTTGGGCATACGTGACCCATTTTGTCGGCAGCGTGGCGCAGTGGTTTGGAGCGTCGTTTTTCGACGACCATGATTGCAAGGTTAATGGTTCAACTTCCTACCTAGCCTCGTTGTTGCGTCCGTGGATAAGATGCTTCACGATGATTATCTCTGCTTGGTGGAATCTGGCAAGCAGCAAATTAAAATAGTCAGAAGAAAATTCAACCGGAAAACTTGGAAATAAAGGCAACTCCTTAAGCGAGTCTGGATTCGTCCTACGCACAGCGCCTCCGCCGCTTTCTCGTGACAGGAGGATAAAGATGAAGAAATCAATCAATCAAAATCAATCATTTCCGCTTCGTGAAACCAGGCTTCGCGACATGTGGTTTGCATCTGGTTTACTTATGGTTTGATGACAGCGATTTGTAATTGTGAAATGCCACAAGCAGGGAACGATAAAGCACTTGGCGAGTCAAATTTTAAACCTTTTGAATTCACACAGACTAGAAGTACCGGTATTATTATTGATTGCAAAAACGACCATGTTCGTCGCACTCATATTTCGTACAGTGTGAACCGATTGGACACCACACCTGATTTTTTACTGTGCGGAAACTCATAAAAAGTATCGCTCTATAAGGAAGTCAGCAATATAAGCAGTATTAACGATGCCACACTTTAGGTTGTTCTAAATTATCCATAACCGTATTGCTATTGGCTAAGGGCTAACATTAAAGGTCAGTAAAATGTATGAAAAAAAAAAAGGTTCAAATTTGCTAACTTAGTGTTCATACATCATTTGAATAGCGATAAAAATTATAACACATTTTGTAGAATAGCAAATTTACTTCAGACATAGGCTACATTGAAAAAAAATATTACTGTTTGAATATTTTGAACCAATTTCTGGAAATTCCGGCTGATAGGAAACTGTTGTGAATGCTTTCTGTATTATGGAACTCGAGTCTTCCGCAATACTGCTGAGTGCTGAACCGAACAGATGGAGTTTGTCGTTCATTTTATGACTCTACTAGCTTTCGCACTGCATTGTTCTTGTATTAAAAAAAGACTTAAACAAAAAGTTGACGATTAATCACTCATTTTATTCAGGTGATATGTGATGAAGAATTTAAATATCTTCTTCTGGCGATGAATAGTTACATTCCTGCTATTTCAACCTTAATTACATTGCTTGCTCATACATCAAAAGGAAAGTAAGTTATCCATGTTTTTGATGTCAATTCATGCATGTTGATAATAAACGGCTGGCAACCAGAGGTTAGTGGACCCATAGTTTTTTGGTTAGTTAGGTAATGGTTTGATGTTAAAGAAAATGGCTTCTTGCCTAAGTATTATGGTTGTGTGCTGCGACTGAATCAGTGAATTTAAAAGTTTAAAAATATCTTGAGGTGCTATGTGGCTTCAAAAGAGCCTATTAGAAAAATCTTTTGTCAAAACATATGTGAGAAAATTTTGTGCCTGATGTCATTTGAAATAGAATTAACGTGTAGCAGTGCTGGGGTTTGACTTTCACACAAGTCAGTTTTACGGATAATATTAAATGGAACATGTGAATGCTACAAGGGGTATTGCCATTACAATACATAAAGCGTCCTAGTGTAGCTTTAACTTCAAATCGCAATGTCGTTTAGAGAAGGGGAAAGTCTTGGCTCTGAGTGGAAACGAGAATTTGGAAGAAGTGCAGGCAACGAAATATACAGCGTTGTTGCGAAAGAAAGCAAGTTCTTTGGTGCATTTATTGATTACAAATTTGCCTTAGCTGCTATGCAAGCTCATGCCAAGTAAGAAGACTGATGTCGTGTTGTGTATGCGCAATTTCTGCAAATGTATCAAGTACTTTTTATCAAATAATTTTAATTGACAGCTCAGAGCGGGGTTGCATTTATAGGTTTACAATAAGGTTTATTGGGGTGAAACCATCCCAAACTGTTGTTTTCTAAAAGTTCTTAGGGTTTTTGAAAGACGCAATAAAAATAGAAGTTGGAAAGGCTTGCATGGTTTGTTTCTTTATTGCCAGCATTTTTAAAACTTTATGAGGTTTCTTTTAAGGCAAGTTTTCTGGTTTATGGTCATGAAATCGAATTTTGTTAAGCCAGTGGTTCTTGAACTGAGTTCGACCGAACCCACGAATTCAGTGAAGCTGTAGCAGGGGTTCGGAAAAGATCAGAATAAGTTTACACTAATACACGGTTTACACAAATACACGAAAAGGCATAAAGTTGTGGAAAATTATCGTAGTATTTCTGCGTGGAATTCATGTTTTGTTATAGTTTTACTTCATTGAATAAAAAGGTTTCACGTGCAACAAATCATAGTTCACCGTTGGCTAAAGTTTACACTGAGTTTTTGAATTGTAAGTTATAACCAGGGGCGGATCAGGGGGTGATGTGGAAATGCATGCAAATTTTTTTGATGAATACAATTTTTCCGTAATTTCAAACCTCATCCATAACAATGATCGTTACGCCTTAAGCACGCATAAATGAAAAGTGTGCGAACAAAATGTGCAGTATCATGTTTGGTAAAGGACTGCGAGTTAGGGGCAAAAAAATTAAACAAAATTTACCACAAAAATTGTTCAAAAAGCATTAAAATTGCCATTACAGCATCTAAATTTTCAAAACATTTTCGGGGGAGCATACCCTCGGACCCACTAGAGCCATCTTTTTGTTCCTAAACTTGCTTAAAATTAATTCTGTCGGGAAAAAATTTGGTGCTTCCCGCAAACAAATTTTGAATACGTCTCTGACATAAAACACTTTTAAAGAGCTTACGCTTTTTTCCGGGTCTAAACGTCTAACCCTTTTGTGCTTGGTGAATATTCAAACTGATTCAAAACCGCATCCCCCACCCAAATTTTCTGGATCCGCTCCAGATTATAACTAAGGGTTCGGTAATTGTCTGCATGAAACTTGTTGGGTTCGATATCTCCGACAACTGTAAGTGTGTTAACCACTACTGTATATGTATGTCAGTATATGTTAAGCACTTTGTTGTGTAGATATGGAGCGACACTTTTTGCGGTGGAAAAAGGTGGCGAAATCCGTATTAATCCTGGAAATGATGTGAAGATTGAACCTGACGATACGTTGTTTTACATTTGTTTGACTCAAGAGGAAGACGCAGCTATAGTGGAGAAAGGATGTGATAAAAAGCCTCACATAGCAAAGTCACTGAATAGTTTTTCAAGTACAGTAGACGCAAGTAAGAAGAAAATCACAAAGTTATTCCTTAAGTTTGCTGTCTCGGTTGATGCGTCTTGTATTTTTCTGAACAAAAAACTCTCAAAACTATTACTTTGACAGAGTTGACTAAAAGGTAATGAAATTGGCTTTTTTCAAATAAGTCATCCAAACTCCTAAGACGAAGCGTTCTGATAATTACATAACGTTTTCCATGCTCACAATCAAATCGCATGTTTATTATGCAGTAATAATAATTTGATAGTAGGCTATGTTTTGAACATTTTGTGCTCGATAGCAAGGCTATAGCCAGCAGACTCTATAATTCTATGCGACTTCTTATCACGATCCTAAGTCATCGCAATGCAAGATGAGAGATTAAGGATAAACAATTTAATAGAGAACCCTTACAGTCTGAAATGAATACAGTGTAGCCTACCTAGATTGGTTGTGCTATGTGCATGTAGCAAAGCTGACGACACTTTTCGTATAGCCAAAACATTAAGCTGATCCTTGCAACTTTTTCGTCTAACATCATGCTTATTTTCGGTCAATATAGAGTATACCAAGTAAAAGTAAAATACGTTTTATAAGATATTGTAAGCTACAGTTGCAATACCCATGCTTTTTTATTGTCAGTAAAACTTGGAACTCTTGGATGGGGAGCAAAGATACAAGATGATGATCTTGAAAACGAAGTATTTTCTGCAGAAAACCGAATACTCACAACTACAATGGGAAGGTAAATCTAATATCAGCAGCGAATGAGCCTGGCCGTGTGTTTTTAAAATCATTCGCAGAGACAAAATAAACACAAAAACTACCGAAATACTGCACCAAACATTAGTAAATAAGCTCCACGATCACTTTTAGTTATACGATCTAAATACAATTCACGAGAATGCCAATTCGCATGATGAGAAAAGTTAATATAGATTGTTGTTTAACTTTGCAGAACACTCTTATTTTTTGACAGAAAATTCATTTTCAATTAACAACATTAGCAATTTTTAACATTATATGAGATGAAAAAGTTGCAAGGGACAGCTTCATGTTTCGACTAAACCTAGAAAAGAAATGAATGGAGATGTTTGGGATGAGCAATGTAACGAATACCCTGTCTACGTGTCCAATTTTAAGTGGGCCAAAGCCCACGGACTTTCTACATCATAAACAAATTTTTGTTGTCATAATTGAAAAAGTTATTATGTCATCAAAAATTTAAGTATGATGCAGAAAGCCATGGGCTTTTAGCCTACGAAAATTGGACTTGTGGACTGGGTAAATGAGTCTTTACAGTCTGGAATGAGTCTAGCTTGGATTGGCTGTGCATAGCAAGGCTGACGAGACTTTTCTTATAGTCGAAACATTATATTATTGTTGTATTGCATTCTTTTAATTTTCTGATTCGTCTATTTTAGAACCAGAATTGATTTTCCTCCTGTATCGCCTTATGTTGGACATAATACACCAACCATGTGTCATGTTCTGGAGGAAAAGGCTCATTTTTGTTGCCTTCGTCTGGACAGAGTAAGCATAAAGTTAAAGCATATACTTATATTTTGACAGTCACTGTTTCGACTTTGCTGGATCTCGTCAGAGAAGCTCTGAGTAAAGCTCAAAGCCTATCTAGATATAGGCTGCATAGGAAAACTTTATAGACTGTTAGTCTTTAACGTAATTGATTGGTGGAACAGAACGTAAGAATACCTTTGAAAAGAGCTGTTTTCGTGTTAAGCTTCAAAAAACGCACTGTCATAACTCGTTTGTGTAGCTTTGAAAAACTTTTTTGTTAGTCTTTACTTTTTTAGCATAGCTGTATGTTTTCATTGCCATGATCATTTTTTAGCACTGTGAACATACGCGCAATGTTTCTGCATTTGATTACAATTGGCCTAACCCTCCAATTATTGTGAGTGCTGAATTTGCTCCTCAAAGCTTGTTCAATGTTATGCTGCCAATGCGAGCTCATTACAGGTAAGTAACCATTGGGCCAACTAGCCTTTTTACATGACGCTTTTCTAATAGATTGCAAATCGCTTTAGACGTCATAATTAGGGTTGGATCCCTTCATTTTTTCCTAATTTTTAAATTCAAATTCATTGACTTTAAAAAAATAAATTCAAATACAAATTTATTGACTTAGAAGAAACTAATTTCAAATTTAATCCAACCCTAGTCATAATGACCTTTATTTGAATGAAATAAATAACCTCCTTGGACAGTGGACAATAGATTGGGAGCCTTTATAGGCCTACAGGTTAAAAGCTTTTAAATGAGCCCAAGTGCAAGTATTTTGGTTTTAGATGGTTTTACCTGATTTGCTTAAAAACATTGAATTACGTCTTAAGCGAACTATGAAGGCTTGGAAAGCGTGTGATAATAAACAAGCTTTATGATTTACTGCATCAGTATTTAGTTGCATATTTATCCTCCTATCACCAGAAAGGAATCCAAGCGCCGAAACGAGGTGGATTAAGAGTTGCCAGCCATCTCTCTACCACTCTAAGATGGGGGAATCCCGCTATAAGTGCCTTTCCTAACGGCGCAGTAAGTAGACTTGCCGGCTGGGTCTCCACACTGTCTCCTTAATGCTAAGCGTCAAGCAGGGAAGCTGCGAATAGCAATTTTAAATCTGTTATTCATAATATGATGTTTTAGACCGAAATCATTGCTTCATCCAATTATCCTTCTTTTGGAGAATTCTCCCAATAACAATTTCCTTAACGCTATCAGCATTTTTCCAATGGTTTATTACACACTTGGTGGAATGGACGGGTATGCATTCTTGTATAATAGGCAAAAGCAAATTATGTGATGCCAACAACGCTACTATCCGAAGTGGGAGTAATCTCCACGCAGTAGATTTAATTGGTAATAAATTGCTGTTTTTCAAGTATTTTTGTGACTCTGTGTTGATTTTGTCTTCGGCTGTTTTAATTTTTTGAAATGTAGAATTAAATAGGTAATCACTAACAAGACAAGACAGTAAAGCAGCTAATGATTCAGGCTTAGTGATTGTTGCATCCTTGCACTGTGCTCTCGTTTATCTACAGCGTAATGGTTTGAAAAAATTTTG
Organism: Trididemnum miniatum; assembly: GCA_964006365.1. NCBI lineage: Eukaryota > Metazoa > Chordata > Ascidiacea > Aplousobranchia > Didemnidae > Trididemnum > Trididemnum miniatum. The sequence goes on along the minus strand of OZ023231.1, from coordinate 30,596,618 downwards.
ACAACTACCGGCAGCGTCCGAAAATATTGTTGTAACGTCAGCTGCAGCGGGCCAATATTTGTATTTAGTTGGATATTTTTATCCTCCTATCACGAGAAAGCAATCGATGTGCTGTACGAGCTCGCTTAAGAGTTGCCAACCATCTGTCTACCACATCAAAATGGGGGAATCCCGCTAAGTGCCTTTCCCAACGGCACAACAAGTAAACTTGCAGGCTTGTTCTTCACACTATTTCTTCGATGCTGAGCGTCAAGCAGGGAAGCTGAGAATACCAATTTTAAAGTCATTGCTTTGACTCTACTTGGAATCAAACCCAAGTCTACAGTTCCCGAGGCGGACGACTTCAAAGTCTACAGCAATAAAAGCAGCCTAAAACTTAATTCACTCACTAAAAATTATTTGTGTTTAGTTTGGATTCCCTGCTCGTGTCTGGGGTATTGCGAGCTCACTCCATGATTATTTTGGATCGTGAATCATCTATGTATGCTGAAGAGGAGTATATGGCAGACGCCAGGTAGGCCCAAACAACATCGCATTTTCAAACTTTGTGTAACTTTCTTGCAAGAAAAGTGCTTATCGTGAAATGCAGAAACAATTTAGACATTACGATACTGTGAGTTTCTGAGATTTCACTACGCTTTTAAAAATGTATAAATTCTCCAAGGCATGATAAGCCTACTCTGAACCGAGGCCGCAGAAACTGGTAGTCTAGGTAACGATTGAAGATGCGGCTTATGATTTTGTGGGCTCGTAATAATCTGGTTGAAACATTAGAGAAAGCGTCAACAAAGCGACAATGTTTTAATTGTTGCAGGCTGTCCACTCTCATTTTTTTTCACTTTTTCGTGCTTTCTTCATTTTTTTAATTTTTTTAATCAATTTTCATTTTTTTGCGGGCGTGATGATCTTTTTTTTGCTGTTTTACCTGCTTTTGCTCGGAAAATGGGACATCTCACTTGAATTTGTGTGGAAAATTGGATATCTGCGGACGTGATGACATTTTTTTTTGCTCTTCACTTAAATTTGCGTGGAAAATTGGACATCTTCGGGGATGATGACCTTTTTTTTGCTCTTTACTTGATTTTGCGAGGAAAATTGGATTTTGCTTGATTTTGCTTGGAAAATTTCAGTTAATTTCTAATTTTTTAAATTTTTTTCCAGCAAATTGCCATAGTTTTTTTTTTAATTTTTTTGTTGATAGCTTGCCTGATAGCATGCCATTAACGTTTTTCCTACATTTAAACTGTTGACGAATTTAGAAGACGTAATGAACTGCCTCTATATCTATTCAAATTTTAGGCAGTATATTACCTCCTGGTCTACTGTATGTGGTATTTCACACATGGATGTGGAAAACTTTCTGACACTTATAAAAGATATGACGAGCTCTAAAAATGTTTAAGAATTGTTTGCAAGCAGGGCCGGCGCCGAAGGGGGACCAGGGGCCTGCCCCCCAAATCTACATACTTGCCCCCCCCCCCCCCAATTAACAAGCTTACTTTTTTTAAGACAGCGGCTTTTGTGCTTAATTTCAAACTTTGGTCCCCCTGATAAACGCTTGGTCCCCCTAAGTCGACTGCTCTGGCGCCGGCTCTGCTTGCAAGTAAAAACTTGTAAGAAAGCAATTGTTTACGGCAAAAAACTGAAAATTTTCTTGCTAAAACACTTTTCAAGATCAGCTATTCTCTCAATGGTTGATTCACGATAAAAGGTTTGATTTCTCCTTTTTCGAGATTAAATTTTAGACTTACAAGATATAACCAGGGATATCTAGATCCCTGGATATAACTTTTTTGTATTTTTACAACAGACAGCTCGTAGCAACCCAGACAGTCTATCGTTTGTTTCCAACATTGCCCACGTGTTTGGAACTCACTCATGCTTCTAATATGAGATTCATGCACTTTCATCCACCTAATAAAGATACTTTCACTAGCAGCGAATATCAAAAGGTGAGCGTTTTTAACTTTCTCATGTTCTTTCTGGAAAATTTACCGAAGTTTAAAAAAGCGATAGTTATGCTTTTTGTCACATTTCGTGCCAAGTTTTTTGGCTTGTAAAAGAGAATTAATTGGGTTTTTCACACTCGGTGTTTAACTGATTATTTGCTCAATGAGGATTTACGTTTTTAAAAATTACTTGACAAAGTTATTAAGATTTATCTAGACTAGGGAGTGGAAGAAGATTTGGGGGTCCTAAAAGTCTACGTAATGGCAGAGTGTGAAGTAGGGGGTGGGGGAGACAAGTTAGTATGCAAACACGCAGTACGCCCGCAGCCACTGTTTCAATTTGGTCATTGGCCAGTGGCGCCTCCTAATGAACAATAAATACCATTTTTGCAACTTTGTCTGGTTATTGGAGCTCAGAATTTAGACAAAATTGTAGACAGAAACACCTCTCAGTGAAAAGTTTCGACTTCGCAGCCGCACACTGCTTAATGGTAGGTGTTGGTTTTCTTATTTTTGCTACAGTTTAAGTTAGGCAAAACCTCGGAGCTAAATGTCATTGGACCTTTACCGTATTGACAGCGCCCTGATTAATGTCTACTTTTTTGTTTAGATTCGGCAGAAAGAAAAAGTGTGCAGTTTGCCTTACTTGTTTCGCAAGTGTTTTGCTTCCGGCAAAGTATTCAGTGCAAGCATGCTGGACACTGTGTTGTATCAGTCGTTTGTGAAAGATTATCTTATTACACTGCTTCGAATTCTTCTTGGCTTGCAGTACACTCCTGGGTCTGGTTATTTGAGCTCAGTAAGTTAATGTATTGTCGTTTGGCTGCAATAAGGCGTTGTTAAGAACTCGACACTAAGTCAGTACTTCGAACTTATTCCACACTTCTTCTGGACCTAGCGTCGGTCCCTTTGTTGTCCCAGAGGAAGCTCCTGGGTCTTCACTCAACTGGTCTTACAAAGATAACCAATCTAAAAGAATCAAATAAATGTATTGTGCAAATAAAAAGATACCAGCTGAGCAAAAATTATTCGGAGTTTAATCGCGAATATTTTCGCCAGCGAACCAACTTGTAAAACCAAATAAAACTTAAAGAGTCACTAAAATGCTACTTGCCGTCCAATGCTACAAGCTTGTATAACTGAGTCAACTCAAAAAACCAACGAGCAGCGGTTACAAAGAAGGCGTAAAAAAGGTGCAAGAAAATCGCGTGTGACCAAGTGTCTTAAACTAAAAGCGTGCAAGGATTGCGAAACGAGATTATCAGAGGTTGCATAATGGCCAACTTGGAAACTATACATGACAAGCCTCGTGAAGACAGCGAGTGAAGCATCGAATCTCCGACGTGCCGACAAACAATAGATCGTGCGATAACAACAGGCGTATTACTGTAACTGGGCCACTGCGGAATGGCCAAAGTCTCTTGTTTTTAAATAGATAGTGAAAATTGAATTGACAACACGAATACTCCAACAACGTAGTTTCATAGTTAAAGTTCAAGGCACCCAAGCCTTTGTGAGCGTTCGTGTCGTTGTATAAGTTCGAGGCTGCAGTTGAGAGTTAAAAACGTTTTTTAATGCAGTTGAGAGTTGAAAACCTTAACCATGTATCTTTTGCAGTATGAAGTAAAACCAAACGAAGTGGGAAAAACGTACCACGAATTGTTTCATATTCTCAGCAAAAAGTCAGGCTGTATTGTGCTGGGAGTTTATCGGTATGAAGATATTGGAATACCTTCAAGATCTGCGCCTAAAATGAGATCGTCAGTTACGGAAGGAAAACTTTCCCATTTGTCAAAAGAAAAGAACCACGATGAGGATAAGATAGATAAAAGCGGTAAGATAACTTGTGAATTTTACTAAATTGCAGTCTTTTTATGAAATCATAAGACGTTCGAAGTTATTGGCTAATAATTCAGCAAACAAGAGACACAGCAAATCTTTTAAAACACAATCATACAAGACAAAACAAAAGCTAAGTTTACTTGCGTTGCGACAAAATTGATGCGTCAAAAGCTAGATAATTTCGCAAAGGGTTAGACTACTGCATAGCGTTATGGTATTTCACGTAAGCAGCAGAATATTCTAAATTTTTACATCGCGCAATATTTCAAATTGCTTTTTTCGAAACATAGTAGTACAGAAGCCCATAAATTCAAAACACAAAAATAAGTTTACACCTGATCGATAAATTTTTTGACCGACCCTGCAGTATCTGCATAACTAGATTTGGCAATCATTTGGAAGATTTGCCAAACGTTTTTTTTTGTCGATCGCTTAAAAGATTTGTTGATCGGATTAAAGTTTTGTCGATCGCTTAAAAGTTTTGTCGATAGGCTAAAAGATTTGTCGATCACGAAAAAGATTTGTCCATCTGCTAAAAGTTTCGTCGATCGGCTAAAAGCTTATGGGCTTTCGTAGGTAAACCCTATGTGTGTGACTTGTTAATTGACTGCATAACTGTCAAGTTAACGTAAAAAGACCACCCGACTTGCAGTCCAATATTTGGGCTGGTGAAACTGTTTCATAGCATCAGCTTTCAATGCAAAACCTTTCAAAATGCAAGTAATCATCCGACCTGCCCATATCCGCTTTCACGCGTAGACCAAACTGCTGAAAAGAAGATTTACATTGCTACATTTAAATGGGAAGTTTTCTTATTTTAAGGCAATTTTTATTTTTTTAGGTCGACGCCACAGCATGAACGATGATCTGATAACGTTTGGTACCGAATCGAAACGACGATTGTCAAATCTAAGCTTGTCGACGGTGAAAAAATCTGTAAAATCAAAGTAAGCATGGATTAAAAATGCCATGAAAGCTGTGAATATGGTTCTCTTTTGGTTCATCCAATTATCACTTTATTTGTCTTAAACTATAGTTTGCCGGAAAGATTTGATGGTACCATTATTTGTGCGATTTACAGGGTATCGCGCGGACGCATTTATGGCATAAATAAGCCAAAAAAAACATGTGTCACAAAACATGTTGTGTCCCTAAAAACGTTTTTGTGCTAGTTGCAACCCAAAGAAATCATAATGATTAAAGATTGATTGGCCAATTAAAAGTTGATACTTCGTTAAAACCAAATCACTTTTCTAGATGCTGACCATTTTAATAAAAATAATTATGAGAAGCAAGCAACCAAAGTTTGCGCATAAATTTTTGGACAATATATTAATGTTTACAAATAGTTTAAAGTTTGTGTTTGGCCGCAAGGTCGGTGATAGCCTACTAAATTATTTGATTACCCTGAAAACAGTCTGAATCACCGGTCGTCATTGCATGTGCAGTATTTTGTGTTATCCAAATTTAAAGTCGTAAATTAGTTCCGTGCATTAAGATTTTCTTCGTCACAAAAGAAGAGCAACATCCGGCGATTGCAGTTGATAGAAAATAGCAAGTCAGAACGGCAGAAAATGGATGAAATGATACAAGTACGCAACCTCATTCTACTGCATCTTACTCTTAAAAAGCTACTTCGAAATTATAAAAAAGCCCGCGAATTAAATCTCGAGTGAGCATTTATAAAGTTTTCTAGCACGACCATTTTCTCATAGAAAAGTTTCTCATGTCATAAGCAAAACCTAGTAGCCTAAGTCGCATTTTTTTCGAAAATTCTATAGGGGGTGTCTTTGTACTCTTCCGCGTTTGTTGGTACCATTTAGAGCCAAAAATATGCTCCACTTTCCGAGATATTGAGCTGGTAAGAATTGGAAAAACCTAGTAAGTGCATTTATTTTTGCTTTTTATTTTCAGGAAAAACCAAGTTTTTTTTTCAAAAAACACTTACGGTGAGACTTACCAGGTTTTTTCATATTAAAATCTATTTTTTCAACTTACTTGATTAAAATCTATTTTTTCAACTTACTTGATAGTTGTCTTAAAAACAATTCCGTTCTTGACCTAATAGAAATTTTCTTGTAACCCAACAGGTTTCAACTTACTATGTTTTTCCATATTAAACACTGCATAGTGGGGAAGATTTTGTAGGAATTGTAGTCTAAGCTAACGGGCATCGTAGTCTAGGCTAACTCAAGTTTTGCGCTGTTTGTTCTTCCGGTACGGTAACAAAACGGAAACAGAAAATCTACTCTCCAATTTTATTTTTGACGTTTCGCTTGGCAATGAACGCCAAGCTTCATCAGAAAATACAGTGACCTGGGAAGGAAATCAACCCAGGTCGAGAACAGTAAAACGCAGTAGCACTGATTTGACTGAACTGATTAAATAATTACGAAGTGTAAATTGGATCAACCCGATTAACTATTGTGTCACAAAAAGGTGAAATGCGTGAATAATTATCAAATTGTTATGTGTAATACGTTTTTACGTACCAGTATATAAACTACAGAGAGATTAAATTGCATTAAAATCATTTAGCCAATGAACGATAAACGTTTGGGAGACTGTCGCCATCAGACCTGTTCATAACCTTAGGATGGGCATTGATGAACCAAGCTTCCGAGATGAGTCGTTTTGAATAATTGTTCTCCACTTTCAAAATTTCCGATTTCTCGCAATCAATGGTATGGTTAAAGTCCATCGCATGTTCGCAAAGTGCAGAAAGTTCCGGTTTCAGCTGGCTTGTGGCTCGCCTATGATCAGCCAATCGTGACTTAAGACCACGTTTGGTTTGACCAAAATAAACATAGTCACAGTCAGAGCAAGGAATCTGGTAAACAACACAACTCTTATCTTCTGAGGTGTACGGATCTTTAAGTGAGGGCAAAATGTGGCGAATGGTTTTCACAGGTCTCATGGCAACACCGACTACTGCCTCGTTCAGAACTCGTGTAATTCTTTCTGATGTGCTTTACACATACGGAATAGAAGTGAATTGTTTGAATTGAGAGTTGTGAGTTTGAAAGCGAGTGTTTTTGCGAGAGAGAAAAGTAGCTCTGATAGGAAATCCGTTAAGTTGCAGAGTAGAACGTATGTTTCGTAACTCACCGCTTTTTTGGTTTTTATCAGTATGAGAGATGTGTGTTTCAACGCGGTTGAGTAGCGTCTTTCTTTTAGTGAGCTTCTGGTGTTTGAGATGATGTGAAGTGTAGTAGAGGTATCTGACCGTGTGGGTGGGTTTTTTGCAAATGGCTGTAGTGAGTGATGTGTTTGTGGTGTTGTTCTGTTTGCAGACATTACGGGATACCAGAACGTCAAGAAAAGGAAGAGAAAAATCGTGTTCGTTTTCCATAGTAAACTGAATGTGAGAGCAAATAGAATTAAGATGAGAGTGGATCCAGAAATGTGTTTCTTGTCGAGAATACAAAACGTGTCATCCACATACCTCAACCAAAGGTTGGGAGGAGTATGAAACGCAGTGATAGCTGTGTGTTCAATGTGTTCCATGCAAAGATTAGCAATGATGGGAGAAATGCAAGAACCCATGGGAGTACCAAAGGTTTGCTTGAAAAAAGACTTTTCTGTATGAAAAAACAGTAGAATCCAAACATATTTGGAGACCTTGTTTGATGTCAGAGATACTGAGACATGTACGAGAAGGCAAAGAATTATCAGATGCGAGAAGTTCCAACACGAGGGCAAGAACCTTGTCAACCGGCACAGATGTAAACAAGCTGACTACATCAAACAAGACTAAACATTCATTTTCTTCAACAGAATAGTTCGTAATACATTCAACAAATTCTCGAGAGTTGCGAACACTGTAATTATTTTTTAAAAGACTTGATAAAACACGAGATAAAAATTTAAACAAATTGTAAGTGGGGGAGTTGACAAACGAAACGATAGGGCGAAGAGGCACAGAGGGTTTGTGAATTTTCGGTCGACCATAAATCCGCGGAGTGATAGCATCAGAACAACGTAAATGGTAATAACAAGGGCGATTTTTTATTGACCTAAAAATCTCAAAAAATTGACTTTATTGACCAAACGAAACAATGAAATGAAAGAACCAGTCCATACAAAAAAAAAAAAACACCAAAGTCACTTCAGTTAGTGCTTAGATTATAATGTACGCACAATCGCACAATAATTCAAGTGTTTTGCTATTCGCTGTATTGCAGTCTGTGTAACATCAAAGTATGTTCGAATAACTAATGCATGTCTTTTCAATTCTAGTGTTTTTGACCACCGGCACGTAGCGACAAAAATATGTAACAAATAAAAACACATCGAAAAGCTTATTTCACCATAATCCAATTTTGATAAGATTGCAATCTTGCAAAGCTGTCTGAACAGATCTTTACAATCGAAATCAATCAGATCACATCAAGCATTACATGAATAAATTAAGCATGTGTAAAACCGTAATACCGGTAACAGTCTGGCGACAGCATGCACCTCCCTGGTACCACCAACAGTTACGAACCTCCATCTCTAAATTATCTAAGTCATCTCTTTTTAAGTAGGCTATGAAGTAGAAGCGCTCAAAAAAAGCAAGAAAGCAAAAATTGACCTAACAAAAAAAATTGACCAAAAAAACAAAAAATTGATATTTATTGACTTCATGAACACTGATCCTACGACCGTGAAATTTTTCCACATTTTTAGAGTTATTTTCTACATCCAAAAAAAATTGACTTTATTGACCGTGAATCGCCCTAGTAATACCATTTCTTAATAATTTTTTCATGTCGATACAAATTCCACACATATTGATTAATTCTAGAAGTAATTTGATTGACAGGATTAGGCCTAGTTGGTAATTTTTCATAAGTGCACTCATCTGATAATAGAGAATTCACTTTTTCTTCGTAGTCCTCAGTGTTCATTACAACTGTTGCATTGCCTGTGTCAGCTTTCAAAATAACAAGTTTTTCGTTGTTTTTTAACCCTTTCAATGCCTCTTCTTCTTTACGGGTGACATTTCGGTTAGGCGGAGGGCTTGCGGTTTTCAAAATTTCATCAACTTTAGAGCGGGCAATGGTAACTGCAGCTGCATTTCGGATTTTTCGCAGTCCAGTCTCAACACCGGTAACAGCATCTAATAAAGGTATCGATTTAGGAGTGATGGCAAAATTAAAGCTTTTTTCTAGTACAGCTGTTTGTGTATTGTTGAGTTCGGTGTTGCTCAAATTGACTATCCATTTCTTTTTTAAATTTGGGTTGACATTGGGGCGAATCGAATTTGGTTTAAATTTTGTGAAAGGACGATGAATTAGTAACTTGGCAAGTTTACGTTCATGAGTGCTAGTAATCTTTCTGGTTTGATTGCTTTTCGATATTTCGATGTAATTGATTAACAACTGAACCAGCTCATCAATGTTTTTCCATGTAAAAATCGACTTTTTCAACTTGCTTGATCAGTTTTATTGTTTTTAAACAATCACATTTTTGACGAAATAAAATTATAATAGTATGAACTTTCGAATGTACTTTGCGCTGAAAAGTTTGCCTATCCCTACCCTAACAACAGGGCTGGTGAGAGGGGGGGCAGGGGGGTACAAAGTACCGGGGCCCGTCATGTTTTGAGGGGCCCGTCGAGGGGTCCCGCTCTTATAAAATTTTTCTTTAGGGACACACGGAAAAAAATGCTAAAGAAATTACGTCTTCGCTTTGTTAGAACCTACGTCCAGTGTGCGAAATAGGGGTAGATGGGGGGAACATGTCTCCCCCAGTAAAAATAGTCGTCCCCCCAGCAAAAAAAGAAAATTTGTCCTAGGGAGGGGATGCTAAAACGTCCCCTCCAGCGGTAAATACCACAAAAAGTTAAATGTTTTTTATACGTGTTGCTTGTTGAAACGGACTGCGGCGATATTTTCCAGCATATCTTCTAACCGTTATGATTTTCTTCGCAAACTAATCAAGAACAACCTTTTCAGTGCGCCTATTACAGAACAGTTTATTTTTCATCAACATTACAACACGTCAGCAGTTTTTTATAAGCGTTAGTGAAAGCACTAAGACTATGTTAAAGCAGCGGTTCCCCAACTTTTTTGATATCATATTTGAGGTTGATAGTATAAATTATGAAAATGCTAGCCTATACCTTCTGGGGCTCCGCCCCGAACCCCGCTGGGGTAGCTTACTGCTTTTCCTCTAAACCCCTTGCTTCTTTTATAAAACAAAAATCTGCCTAAAATCAAGCTTATAAAGTTTTCGATATTCTACCATTGATAATTTTTGTTCATCATGCTAGTGGTAGGCTATGCAAACACGCAGTACGCCCTCCACCACTGTTTTAATTTGGTCATTGACCAATGACATCGCCCCAGAAGCGTATTTAAGGGGGGCATTGTGTCATGGCCCCTCCCCTTTTGACTTTGCCTTTTAGTAAAAAAAAGAATAAATGGTGCCAAGTGACTGAAATACGCCAGACTCTTTTGATGGCTTTTGTTGCTTATGGCTAGGGGCCGATCTAGGGGAGTGGGTGGGATGAGGGATATGCATTCACCTCACCAGCTTTTTTCAACTATGTTTTTGATAAATACAAATTTTGCATAATTTCAAACCTCTTCGATTGCAATAAGTCTTCCGCCTTAGACACGCACAATTGAAAATGTGCGAACAAAATGCACCATATTTGGTGAAGTACTCAAATTTAAGGTTAAAAAATTCAAACAAAGCTTGCCTGAAAAATGTTGAAAAAGCACTAAAATAGCCATTACAACATGTAATATTTCAAAAATTTCCCGGGGGAGCATACCCCCGGACCCCCCAAAGTTTTTGTTTTTTAATCTGCTTCAATTAGCTCTGCTAAAAAAATGCGTGTAAAAATATGATGAAATTATGCTTCCCCCTCCTTTTAAAATTTGCTACGCCCCTGCGTCACCCCATGAACAATAAACACCATTTTTGCAACATTAGTCTTGTTATTTGGGTTCAGAATTCAGGCAAAATTGTAGACAAAACGTCCCCCAGTAAAAATTTTCTACTTCGCACACTGCTTACGTCTGCGCGATGTCAAGACCTTTTCTTTTTTTAGAAAGTCAAATTTTGGTACCGAGGGGGCCCGCATCATATCTCTGCCCCGGGGCCCGGATTTTCTATCGACGGCCCTGCCTAGCACTGAACACTTTGGGGTTTGATATGAAGTCATTATATGACTATAATCACGAGCGTGTAATAATAATGAAAAAAACATGGAAAAGGTTGCCCAATTCCTTTAGTTAATGGTACCTACTCCAAATTACTTGAAGATAGAATCAAATATGCCAACTTCCAGGTTACTTAGTCTGCTAAGAGGCTCACAACTAAAGTTACTCAATTTGACGTGATTTGGGCAAACGACTTGGAGAAAAGCCACAAATTAAGTGGATAGAGAATAATTTTGCCTGGGTTAGGTTAAAAATACTCCACTTAGGCAACCCCCACCCCTAATACCCACTAGGCCATCTACCCAATAGCAGCTGCAGACGCGTTTCGATCTTTTTAGGTCTCATCAGTGCGGCATAGCAACAACCCCCCTCAAAAAACTCGTAATAAAACTAAATTCTTGTTTTCAATGAACAAAAAATACGAGTTGTATTTCCTATTTTTTCCCTTTATTATTACACGCTCGTGATTGTAGTCTCATAATGACTTCGCGTCAAAAACCAAAAACGTTCAGTGCTAGGACAGGGATATCCAAACTATTGAATCAAATTCCACTCGATCGAAAAATTCCAGTTTAAAGTCACGAGGGTTATAAAATAACTTACATGAAATTGCTTCAGCGCCTCAAATGAGAAAATCGCAGTTGAGCGCCCAAGTAGGTTACATACAAAAAAATTGCTGCCCTCTAAATACAAATCTTCACGAGCTGCCAACAATTAGATAAGTGTACCACCATCTCCCAATTACAAAAATTATAAAATTGAAAATAATTTTTCACTTGTGGATTATAACGAACGTCATCAATTTATGACGTCATAAATTATTATGCGAACACCCAAACTCTCACTTGCCCACACTAATTAGAGAAATTTGCCACCATCCCCCCCAACTACCAAGGTTATTGATTTTTAAATAATTTTTCACTCGTGGGTTATTACGTACGGTACGTCATCAATTTACGACGTCACAAATTTTATGCGGACACCTAACTCTCAGTTTCGCCACAGTAATTAAAGAAGCTTGCCACCATCCCCCCAACTACAAAATTATTAATTTTTAAATAATTTTTCACTTGTGGGTTATGACGTACGTCATCAATTTATGACGTCATAAATTTTAATGCGGACATTCAACTCTCACTTGCCACACTAGTTGAGAAGTTTGCCACCATCCTCCCAACTTCAAAATTATTAATTTTTAAATAATTTTTTACTTGAGGGTTATGACGTACGTCATTAATTCATGACGTCATAAACTTTTATGCGAACACCGTCACTGGTTGCATATATGGGACTCGATTTGAAACTACTCCCATCAGTAGAACAAACGTTGCTTTTCGATTTGACTTTACTAGGTTTATGCGTATTTTGCTAAGGTGTATATGGGCAATTTTAATCAGGAAAAACCTTGTAGGGTAAGTCTCATAAACAACATAAAATAAACAAAAAATTATAATCTCATCTATGGCATAAACAATGTATTCCCTGTACTCTATTATGGTACCAAAGTATCGGCAGTTTAGCTTTCACTAGCTTTATGCGAGGGTGAAACGGTTTTTTGCGTTTTTCTCGAAAAGTTGAAAATGCGACTTACTAGGTTTTTCCTTATGACATGAGATTTAGCTCAAAGAGTCCAGATTTCAGAGATCATTTGCTGCATTTTTATTTCATGAACTTTTTTTTGAAAATCTATTTTGTCAGGCGTTTAGAAAATGTTAAGCTACGAGCGTTCAACTTACAAAACCTACTACCAGCCAGAATTTGTATCACGAATGCAAAAACGCGCGATCGAAACAGTGTACAATGTTTTTAATGCTGCCATGAAACCAGAACATGTTTTGGTGCTAACGGTATGGTATAGCATCTTCGGGATCGGTCCAGTAAGAAACATATTTACGGTAGTTGGAGTTTATCACGCTAAAATAAAAGTAGGCCTAGCAATAAAAATATAGCCTACTGTATAAGCCTGATTTCAGCATTGCTTTCTTTGAGTAGGCTCTAATAATCAGCTAACTTCTTATATACAATTAAACGATCACACTTCGTAGCACCGATACGGAATTATTAACCCAATGATGCATCGCTAAATTTTAAACCCTGAAAGTTTTCTCCGACTTATGTCTTTTATTAATGCGCAACAACTTTCCTACAGAGCCACATGCAAGAGCTTGAATTAACGGACAAACCGTTTGGAAGTCCTTCAAAATCTAAAGACTGCATTGATCGTTTTGGTTACATTTTGCTGAATCCATCTGCTGACCTTGTTCTCCAAGCAGATGACATACTGTGAGTAGCCCATAGGTGTAGTACAATTGATTAAGTTCTTCATTTTTCTGTCACGAAAAGCGATAAACGTACGATGAATCCAGACTCCTTTAGGAGCTGCTGCGCTTGTTTTCGAAATTTGTTGCTTCCAAGTTCTTTAATGTGCTGCTTCTTAGATTCCACCTAGCAGGGATAATTATCGTGAAACGTCTTATCCAAGGACGCTACTAGTACTACGAGGCTTAGGTGGATGCTTAATCAAAAATCGCTTTTTGGTTTGCTTGATTGGCTATGGACCTCAATTCATGACCACCTTAAACTTTACAATAATGGTGAAGTTAAATTGACGCCATTCGAAACTACTGATAATCTTTTAAAAGTGAACCATTCGATGAAATTTGAAGCTACATTATACAAGTTGACCAGCCTTTTCTTGTTTTTTTTTTTTTTTTTTTTTCAGATACATCATCAAGCCTGAAGCAAATATGGTAGATAGTAGACAATCTTCCATGATGAGTGACCCGGTAGAAGTCTGCCCACCTTACGAGGAGCAGCTATCAAGCAGAGATTTTATCCGACAAGAAAACATGAATAACAACCTTTACAGAGAAGGGCACGTTGTGCAGAGCAAACGACATGCAACCATTTGTGTCATCAACGAAGAAGACATTGAAAGTGCGATGTCATCTCCAGGTCTTCAGATTACCCAAAACCAAACTTCTGAAGTTTGATACGAAGTTGTCGTTGTTGAGATGAAGCAGCAAATGGCAGTATGAACTTTTCGAGCGTCAACTGTTCCGAAGATATGAAAAACTAGCCGAAAGACGTCCAGGAGAGCCTTTACCTGACATGGCTTTAACTGCTAGACGTTGCAGTATAACTAATGTCGCATGTGCGTACTGTCGTATGTCAGACTTGGCCAAATCATCTCGGATAGATACGAAGCAGACCTAGCCTATAGATCAGGGAGTCGAACCAAACCCGAACCGGAGTTTTATAAACCGGATTTACGCTGTTTTTGTCGAACCTTAAAGGAACCCGAACCGTATTTTTCAAAATCGCAAAGAGCGAACCGGAACTGAACCGAATAATTTGAGTAGCCTACTTGCGAACCTCAACCGAACCGATTGAAAAAGCGGCTCGCTCCTTGAGGTCACACGCGTCACTTTGAAGGTGGCTTATAATCAAAAAAATGCAGTAGCCTACTTGCACAGCACAAGCAGGGCATTGGTCCGTCAATGTAAAGATATGTTTCTTTAAAGTATGGGCCGCCGGTGTCAGAGCATAGTAACAATTTAATTATCTCGAAATTGGCTTTACTGCAACTATTTTATGCATTATATTGGCTTGTCAATGCAAAGAAAAATAGCTTTGTACTTTTTATTTTTTAAATTGTGTTACTAGAATTATAGGCCTACCTATTTTTACTGCGAACCTGAACTTCATAAACCGGTTTTGAAATATTTTTACTGGAGCGAACCCAAACCGGAGCCTTTCAATTTATCTGAACCTTAACGGGAACTGAACCGAAATTTGAAACCGCTGTTGAACCCAAATTGAACCTGAAAAATTTAATGGTTCGACTCCCTGCTATAGATAGCTTTGTTGTCGATTTCTCGGAACAAGAGTCGGACTATCGCAAAAACATATTCACGAAGTTCCAAATAACTCACGTTTTGCGAAAAAATGTGCGATATTCTCCAAGGGCGGATCCTGGTAACTTTGTGGGGGGTTACTATTGCATAACAAAAAATTAGGGGGTGGGATTTAAATTTCCTCAGCCTCTGCTGGATCTGCCAATGTTTTCAATTAAATTTTATGACAAATTTGAAATATTCGGTTTATTGAACTTATTTAATTGGTCCAATATACGTAGGGACTTGTCAGTTAGCTGCAGAAAATGTCCAGCGGGAGAAGAAACTGTTAATAAAGTTATAACATAACTTGTACGGTGTCCCCGCATGCGTAGTGGAGTAGCTATAATACTGCCCGTGAATTTAGCGACCTATTTTTATTATGTTGCAAACTAGGCTATATTGAGACCTACTGCAATGAAATGATGCAATAAATTTTTCTAGTTTCAGCGAACATTATTGTATTGTCCAAAACTCGTAGTTAGTTTGTTAATCTGTTGCAATACGCAAATGATTAAAATAATTTTTTTTTATCTTACAAAAGCTTTTGTCATGGTGATGGTTGACATTCACGCACATTATTCTAGTGTAAATTACGTTTTCGTAATCATGCTTTTGTTTGCCCAGTTAAAATAGGGGCTGCTTTATGTAATTAAAGAGCTAATATTGTATGGACTTTTTATGCATTTCTCGCACGATCATGTTCGTAAAGCAGCCTACTAGCAAGAAGAAACCTCAGATGGCCGAGTGGTATAACAGCTCAGATGGCCGAATGGTATAGAGCAGGGGTGTGCAACCTTTTTCACTGGGGGGCCACTTTCGAAAATTTTAACAACGTCGAGGGCCAGTCACCGTCAAATATGTATAAAATTATAAAATGCTAAACACAACCCGTGTATTGTGTTAAAAATTATTATATAGCATGTGGTTTTAAATATCTGAAACGTGCGTGCGCTCGCGCATGCACATTCCAGTGCGAGACGATTTCGTGCAAGCACGCGCATGCGACAGCTCAGCGTGCGCTTGACATTCGTGATAGAGGCTAGAAAGTTACAACACAACGTCCTTGACCCCTGGTGTGGTTGATTCGGCTATGAAAAGAATCGGATTTTTATGTAAAGCCATATAGACGGTACAAATAGCTAAATAAATCGATTTAAAAAAAAAATTTTTGTCCTGCCATCGTCGAGGGCCACATTGACTGGCCTGGAGGGCCGGATTGTGGCCCGCGGGCCGTGGGTTGCACACCCCTGGTATAGAGCGTCTGTCTCTTGAGCTGTAAACTCGGGTTTGATTCCGAGTCGGATCATACCAATGACTCTAAAATTGGTATTCACAGCTGCCCTGCTTGACGCTCAGCATTAAAGGGACAGTGTGAAGAACAAGCCGGCAAGTTTACTTGTTGTGCCGTTGGGAAAGGCACTTAGTGGGATTCCCCATCTTGGTGTGGTAGACAGATGGCTGGCAACTCCTAAGCGAGCTCGTATAGCGCATTGATCGCTTTCTCGTGATAGGATAAATATGCAAAAAAAAAATGGACGAATAACACATGGCATCGAAATTGTTAAAATATAACCAACGCGTCAGTGGAGTAACCAGGGGAGGCACACCCCTAGACGAACCCAAATCCGAAATAGGCCTACGCTCAAAACATTCTTCCAAATACCATTATTTTGTAATTTTTGGCTCATTGTATGAAAAAACTGCCGAGACCTCAAGAGTAAGGACTGGACGAACGATTGTTACGTGAAAGAAAGTTTTTTTCAAGAATGAAAGGGATGGTTTATCGTAGTTGCGTAGGATCAGCAATGTTATATGGAAGTGAAACACGAGAATGAAATGGCAATTTTGAGAAGAACTGAAAGAGTGAGCCATGGTGAGGTCAATGTGTCGAGTAAAATTAGTGGATAGAACGAATATGAAGAAATAGGGTTCGAAAAAAACGTTGAATAGAATGGCAAAGGCGAATGGAGTGAGATGGTATGGACATGTGATAAGAAGAGGTGATGATAATACACTGAAGAAGGCAACGATGCTGGAAGTGAATGGGCAGGGAAAGGGGAGACGGCCAAAAATGGCATGGAGGAGGCAGGTGGAAGAGTGTGAAGAAAGTCGGGTTGAAGATCTAGGAAGCTGCAGATCGAACGAGACGGAGGGAAGGTGTGAGAACGATCGCGGAAGAAATGAGGTGTATCCGGCCACCTTCGGTGACGAGGAAAAAAAACGGATTAAAACTGGATGGATGATGTAATTTGCCATCCTGAATTATTCGCTGGCTACAGCCCTGCTGCGTGTGAGCATTCAATTCAGCAAGTGACAAATGGTGCATAACTCGCCTACGAACATTTACACCACTCTGCATGGCAACGAATAAAATTGCGATTCCATTCCAAACTTTAATACCCCCACGACCAAATGTGTAACTGATACATAAAGTAGCGACATAAAATCAAAACACACCCTATTGCCACACGCAAAAAGCAACATTTTTGCAACGCAATTCAACGTAAATAGGCTACAAACGTGATTATCGACTAAGCAATTTGATCAATACACTATAATCACAAAATGTAGTAATAATGAATGAAATTGAAGCCATATTTGAAGAATGACGAATTGAACCAAAAAAATTTATAACAGTGCACCAATGCAATAAGTAATGCAATTATTTAGAATTACCAATCAAAGCCAACAAGGTACAAAAAGCCACACCTTTAACCTAAATCTAGATGCACCGTGGCGCATTCTCACTCAAATTTTCAATACTTTGGTACAAAAACGTTATCATGACAATGACATTTTATTCGATGAAGCACATTTTGCCACAAGACTTATTATATTTAAATACGCTTAACATTATCACAAGTGTACCGTAGAGCGAGATAGCCCTGTTTCAGGCTATTAGCCTTCATCAGCCGCCGTCAAGTAAGAAACATTCATCTTCCAGGACGAATGATCTTGCCAGGATCACTACTCATCCCTTCGGATAAACATTTCTTAAAGAATTATAGCCTGAAACAGCGCTGTCTTGCTCCACGGTACGTTTTACTGGAGTGCTTTGCACTGTTGGTGATGGAGTGCTGATATAGCCTCTGACCCAACAAGAAGAAGTCGTCATGACTTCCCGTCCGGTAGGCCAGGAAGGACATTGCTTTTTAGTTGTTATTATCACAAGTGGAAAAGTTAAGATTTAATCAAAGTGTGTCAGGCAGTTTCAGCCAAAAAGACAAAGGACTAAAACAACTTTTACTTCATTAGCGTTTTGCAATAGTCTTGTAAATCAAAAAATGCATTTGGCTAACTCAACGTGTACAAAATATTTTGTTCTCGAAATTGCATAATTCATGATTAGTTTTCGTAACAACTTTAGCAGTACACAGATAGCACCATTTAAATTTACATAATGCGCTAAAGTTAGTAACAAGCTCAAAATAACATCTTTTCTCAAAAAATCGAAACCTCCGCAACGCGCAAGAAACTAAAAAGTTCTAAACTTTTCTATTTATTAGTGTAACATGCAGGATAAGGCTCTTTCAAAGTTTAAAAAGTTCAAACGTACCGGTACCCAACTGAAAACATGACTAGGCAAAGTACGTGCCGGCAACAAATCTTGTTTTAATGTTATGCATCTGTTATTCCATTTCATTGAAAACGTAGCGAAAAAAGAAGTCATATCAGCAACTACCAGAAGTTTAGGTTAGTAGAACAGGTTACTATATTGAACCGAAAATTCAACAGTTAAAATTGCGGGAGACTGCGAGTTTAACCACTTTTGCAACAACATAGCACAGCAAATCTGCTTAATCAAGCTACACCATAAACATATTGCCACAAGGTCCTATTTGTATTCACATCTTTAGTACTTAATGCAAATTGTCTTTTTCTCGGTGAAAAAATCAAGCGAGTCTTCAGCACTCTCACGACCAATTCCAGACATTTTAACACCTCCAAAAGGCATATGCAAATCTCTTACTATCCAACAATTTACCCAAACTGTACCAACATCTAACTTCCTAGAAACTCTTTGCACTCGTGACACATCTTTGGTCCATAACATAGCACATAAACCATATTTAACATCATTGGCCAACTTGATGGCTTCAAACTCATCTTCAAAAGGTACAATGCAAGTCACTGGTCCAAATATTTCATCTTTCATGCAAGCAGAATTATGATCCAAACCGGTAACTACAGTAGGTAACACAAAATACCCTTGGTGGCACTGTTCCGGTAAATCCAGAGTTTGTACTCCCTCCCCACATTGGATAACTCCTCCATCCTTAACTGCAATGTCAATGTATCGCTTCACCTTCTCTTTGTGTTGTTTGCTTACGAGAGCACCTAGCACAGTAGTAGGATCGCTAGGATCACCAACTTTAATCTTCTTGACTAAATCGACAAATCTTGTTACAAACGTATCGTAAATATCACGTTGAACATAAATACGACTGCTGCATAAGCACACCTCGCCTTGGTTAGCAAAACTTGAGCGTACTGTGGTACTCAAACATTCTTCCATGTCTGCATCATTAAATATAATAGCAGGATTTTTACCACCAAGTTCTAACGAAAGCTTTTTGCAATAAGGAGCTGATTTTTCCATGATTCTTTGGCCCACTATCGTGCTGCCTGTAAAAGAAATTAAGGGAACGTCAGGGTGAGTAACCAATGCTTCTCCAACCGTGGGTCCATAGCCATAAACAAAATTAATAACTCCAGGAGGAATATCGGACATGCTGATTATTTCTGCCAAACGAGAGGCAGAAACACTGGTCATTTCAGATGGTTTAGCAACACATGTATTACCAAAAGCTATAGCAGGAGCCACTTTCCATGTCAAGAGGTATAACGGTAAGTTCCAAGGACTGATCAAACCTGCAACGCCCATTGGCATTCTTTCAACAACATTTACAGCTTGATAAGCCAATGTGTTCAATCGAGTGCTATCATTCACCTCATGCAATATGCTTGTGCCAAAAAAACGAAAGTTATAAATAGCTCGTGGAATATCAATTTTTTTCGCAAGTGAAACGGGCTTTCCTTGATCTTCCGATTCGAGCTTACATAATTCATCGGCGTGCTGCTCAATCAGATCTGCTATTTGCAACAATATTTTTGACCTTGATTCAGCGCTTCGCTGAGACCATTCGGGAAAAGCAATCTTTGCACAATCAACAGCAAAGAATATATCCTTTTCATTACTGTCTGGAATTCGAGCATGAACTTTACCAGTGGCAGGATTAAAACTGTCAATATATTTTTGGGAATTCGGATCAACAAACGAACCATTTATGTAATTCTTCACCGTTTTCATCTTAAAATAATACTTACCGCTATTAAAAAGTTATCTAGAAATTGAAAAAAATTAGTCAAAGCAATGCGCAGTAAACACTACAGCTGCATCATATCAGTCAGCCAGCTATCCCACACACGATTTCGCATTTGATCTTCAGCAACAGTAGTAGAATAATCGCTAAAATTTGTTCTTGTCAAGCTTGGAACCAGCATAGCTACTGAAATTTAATATATATACGCACTAAATAATGACAACCTTGGTGAATCAACCTAAACCAATTCTTCGGAAAATAGCACGCTAGCAACACACAAACCCGCAAACAACCTTGAAAAAATTACAAAGCATTAAGAAAATAATCTACAAATGTATTTAACACAACCCCTTATCTTAATTTTTATTTAGAACGACAGAAGCAAGATTTCTCATTCCTTTTAATCACTAAATTTCAAATCATTAGCCAACAAATTGTATAACAACCGCGGAGAAACCCCATTCTTATGCCCAATGAACACAACTTGGGCCATTATGATGGTATTTGACAACATTACTGATCTACCAGCAACAGCAAGAACAATTTAATCAATTTACTATGTGCAACATTTTTAGTCCTTATGACACGTAAAAGCAAAATCATAAAACTTGTATGAAATGCAACAATTTATAAATATAGCAATCCATATGAAGGAAAATACACCAGATGAAGAGAAATGTCACTTCAAAACCAATTGGATTTGATGTTACTTTTGTTTTACCTAATGGAATAAAACCACAATTATATATTATAACAGTGACAAGAGCAGAAGCAGCTGCACCGAATTACACGATTATTCACATGAGAGCTTCTTGCAGGCCTAAAATTTTGAGTTAGGCCTGGCCCAAACCAATGAACAACACAAAAAATCGAGAATTTATTCTATGGCAGCAATTATTTTACACCAACGCTCAAATTTAAACTTAACTTGAACATGAACGTTTACCGTAGCACGCTAGCCTAATTTTGAACTTCGTCTTAAGCATAACATCAGCAGTTATAAAGTAGGCTACCACAAAATACCAATAAGCAAGTAATTACTCAAGGCAAAAAATCAGACTTGTTGATAAACCTTCAAAATGAAAGGAACATAAAGCATATTTTGATTAACAAATGATAACAGTCAAGACCTGATCGAAAACACCAGAAAAAACAAAAAAAAAATGCAATTAGCCTTGTTTTGGAAAGACTTGAATTGCAGTGCTACCTTTAAACTATGGTAGGTGACCCCAGTACTAAAATCTAATGAAACATAATCAGCAAAAGATAACTTGAAAAATTTAAAGGGCATCGATTCCCTATTAAAAACAAGAACGACTGGAGCAATTAATTATTATCGATATATAAAAATTAAAATGCATTAATAAGTCTTTTTTAACTGACCATACAATAATATAGCAAAACAAGGTTTCTAAACTATTAAGAGTCATAAAGAAGATTAGATGTCATAAATTTTCCAACTTTGGCATAAGTATCCTACCACACGCAATAGCTTGCAAACGCAAAAACATTTCTCATGCAGATATAGAGTATATAAACAGTGAAATTACAAACATGCCAGGAAAAAACGTAATATTGCATGTGTTTCATAAGTAGACACGATGCATAGCACCATTGCTTAACAGGAATATTTAATTTAAATCTATTGCACAAGTTACCAATAAGTTATAATGCACATAGTAATTTGTAATCTATTGTATCATCCATCCACCAGTATGTCAGATCGTCCTTCCAGTCGATTTGACCACGCACTAAAGCAGCAATAAGGTCAATGCAAATTGACAGCAATTTCACAAGCTAGCAAGCTAACCACCAAAGAGCAAAACTTTCACCAAAATCGAAATTACAAAACCACACAACTAGAGCTCTAACTTATGATTTATTTAGTTTTTCTTTGGCCTCCTTTTTCCGCTTTTCTTCTGCATTTGCAATCACTTGAGGAGCTTTGTGACTGGCATCCTTTGTATGATGTTGTGCAGATTCTTTCTTGCTTCTACCTATGATCACATTTCAAAATAATTATAGGTGTAATACACAAACATTAGCTTCAAGAAATTAAAAAAAAAACGAATTCCTATCATACTATATATTATACCCCAGTTAATTGAGCATGTAATAAGAATTTGACCTTGAATTAATAGAACGTTGCAACAATATATATCTCTGTATCTTGCATGATGATTGATGATTCTTGATAAAAAATTAAACCTAACAGCACACACACTGTCTTGTTTCCATACTAACAGCTGATCACTGTATCATACACTGTACAACAACTCTGCCCTAGTACAAATACTGGTACTTACTCACCTAATACCCCTAGTTTAACAATATTTAAAACGGGCTAATCATTTTCAAGCCATTTTATATTACAATAGATGGTTCACTTCAAAGCGGCAGGTGGGAATTCCCCAATACATTATCGAGTAACGAAGACACGCATTAGGTAAGGGTAAGAGCATGTTTGCATAGGTGCATGACATTTTGGGGAATTCCCGTCAGCTTTAAAGTAAACCATCCACTGCAATATGAAGGAACTTCATTCATACAAGTTCTCATAGGACTTCCAGCGGGTAAAAGAGTATAGGCCTAGTTGGCGAACTGTAAAAAAGATTGTCAGAACTTTTGTCACCTGGTGTTTCCGACACAGACTTTTGTCACACTGTAGTTAACCATTTCACTCATACTGACAGAATTTTTTCATAAGTTCCGGTTATTAAAGACTTGAAGCCTTTGCCCCAAACCATACACTCAAACTGAAGGTTTGCACCTCCAAATCCAAACCGAGGCTTCAAATGAACCAAATCAATAGCCACAAACTTTTCATCTGTCCATGTCGAGCCAAATAGTTCAATAGCGATAATTTAAAATGGATAATAAAATCAAAAGTGGCTCGGATCAAAAATCAACTTAAGAACCTTAACTTTTTGTGCCTAGATATCATGTAAAATCGCCATGATATCCAAGGAAAACTCAGAAAGGCTTTTAAATTTTTTTTTTCCGAACCATGATCAACTACAGTGTGACGACAAGACCAGGTGACAAAGGTCTTGGCAACGATATAAACAGCAACATCATGACATAACAACGTAAATGGCTGACACGAAACAAGTAATTCACAGCTAGTAAATACCAGACCAGATTTGAGTACCAGTACTTCAAAATCAATTACGGTACACTGTTAAACACTGATACCACTCATGGCATACCAGTAGGCTACCAACACTACAGGTATCACACAGAACCAAGAACCCCACAAAAATCATATCTGCTTACCCTCTTTACACAATACCGGTACACATAATATAGTCTATATTATATTTATTGAATTACTACACATTGGTGCTAGGTTAACACCCAGGCACATTGACATGTGCGGAAAAAACGAAATAAAGCAGCAAGTATTTAACAGAAAAATAAAATCAGTAAACAAGTAAAGCAATAGTGCGTAAATCATAACGTTTCAATTTGATCTTAAAAATAGACAGATTAGGAGCAGAAACTACAACATCAGGAAGTTGATTCCAAGTACTAAGTACCGATATACGATTGCAGTAAAACTGATGAAATTGGTCATGACTGGCATTATGAAAAAGTGACTGAACTGTAAAATCGTGTCGACGCAAATCATAATCACAAGTTTGAAATACAAAGTAATCAGAAAAATTCAAATCACCTAAATTGAGGCTTATCTTATACATAAGAATCAGGTAGAATTCAAGTCTACGGTACTAAAGAAAATTAATCCCAAGTTTAGTGAGGCAATTCTCATTAGAATTGAAAGGCAAGCTGCAATGAATAAAAACATTACGAGTGAAGCATTTTTGCAGACTCAATAAGCTTGATGTCTTATTTCAGATATGGACTCCAAACTGGAGAATTATATTCAAGATTAGGCCTAATATACCGGGGTACTAGTAGCTATAGATTTTTAGTAGAATTTAAGTATTTTCAGTAGAAAAAGCGTGCAGAACTATATAACTAAGATGTGAAGCAACAGAACGAATGTGACTAATATGAGAAGACCATTTGAGATTATCGGTAACCAACACACCAAGATCTCTAGCCTTAGGAGTAGTAATCACGTTAAGTCTCATAGTCTTCCGACAAATCACATTCTAAACAATAAAAGTCTCACGTACCAGTACTACTACTATACTGTGTACCAGTACCATTCATATTAAAACAAAAAACAGAGTAAAAGAAAAGTTATGGCCCTGGCACCAACCTTTTCCTCCATGGCCAGTTATTTTGTCTTGGTCATAGTTGTACTCATCATATTTATCATCATAATTTGAAGATGATTCAGACATGCCAATAAAAATACAGAACTAGATGTAAACTGAAATTTGCTTAGCTGTCAAAAATGTACCTAGCACAAGTCAGCTTCCTGGTAAAACAGCGGCAAGCTCGTTAGCAGGTTAGTGCATTGCAAAACACAAAATAATTCATATAATAATAATAATAATAATAACAATTTGTATCCCCCTCAAGATTTCATCAACAATTCGATGAATCTGACGAAGGGGTTGACCAGAATTAAATTAACGGTAAAAATCACTACCCAACAGCATAAAAGATAAATAAATGAAAAGTACTACTACAAAAAACTTTGCACAGTTGTTCAACATTGGCAATACACTACTACAGAAAAACATAGTACAGTTATTCAATACTGGCAACATCCTCAAAAGCAATATTAAAAAATAAGATTTCAAATGCGTTTTGAAAAGCGAAACACTGCTAATTTTACGCAGCGGCAAAAGCAAAGAATTCCAAATTTTTGGAACAGCAAAAGAAAACATAGATTTAGATTTGACCCCGTTTCTCTAATTATGGAATAGTATGGCATAGTATGGAATAGTATGCCATACTGTTCCATAAATAGAGAACATTCTAATTATGGAATAGTATGGAATAGCATGGCATAGTATGGAATAGTATGGCATAGTATAGCATAGTATGGAATAGTAAGTAAGGTACTGTGGTATAGTATAGCAGAAATGGGTGATAGGGCGTTTGGGGCACTAGAGTAAAGGGGCCCATATAAAGAGTCAAATTGAGGGTGAATGGCCCTCAGGGTTAAATGTGCCTCAGGCCTAATTTAGGGCAAAAGGAGTCAAAGGTCCTCAGGACAGGATGGTTGAAGCAGTAAATGAGCCCTAGGAATAAGATGTTAATTTAGAGCACTGGGGCATATCCTATGCATAGCTGGGGCTCTAGGACCAATGGGCCTCAGGGCATTTGGGGCAATAGGGGATATGGGTCTCGGCATGTTTTTATCCCTGGCATAGCCGTAGGAGACAGGGGTGCATACTATTCCATACTAGGCTATGCCATACTATTCCATACTATGCCATACTATTCCATATTATGCCATACTATACCATACTATGCCATACTATTCCATAAATAGAGACACCCGATTTGACCAAGCTAGGATGTGGCATAGTTTGAAGTAACCATTTATCATTATTTACACGCAGGCAATAACGAGTGCTCGCAAATCGAGGACATATCAATTTTCTTAAATATGCTGGGGCATTTCCATGCAAACATTTGTGAGTTAATAAAGCTATTTTAAATTCAATACGAAATTTTATAGGCAAGATATGAAGGTGTTTTAAAAAAGGAAGCATGTACAAACGTGAAGCAGTGTCGTGAAGTCCAAAAATAAATCTAACACCAACTCTTTCAGCAACATTTCAGGCAAGTTGTAAAAAAAGCATTACAGTAATCAATGTGCGACAAGATCATGGAATGTACCAGTTGAATTTTTAAGTCAATGGAGAGCTTGGATGCAATTCTACCAAGATTCCGTAAATTGGCGTAACATGTACTAACTACTTTATGCACATGTTTTTCCATATTAAGTTTAGCATCAAAAATAACGCCAAGGTTTTTTACATAAGAAGTAGGCAAAATCAAAGCACAACTCGAATCAATATACAAGTCAGTAACTAATCTGGCATTGACATTATGACTAGCAGGCAACAATTCTATTACTTTGGTCTTGTTTTTGTTTAATTTTAGATACCGTCAACCGGGGTGACTTTGATCACTTTCAAAAAAAGATTCGTAACGTACCAAAAATCTGTTTTTCCGGTGTGGCTTTGCTTTCTGTCATATTTTGAAATAAGTTTAGATCTAGTAGTGGCTAACAGGCGCTCTCGAGTTGTGCGGATTGCATCAAACTCGCATTTCACACTATCGAACTCGCTTTCCACTATCGAAGCAGATCGATAAGAATAATGTTAGATCTAGTAGTCGCTAACAGGCGCTCTCATGTTGTACGGATTACGGATCGTAGGGATTGCATCAAACTCGCGTTCCACACTACCCAACTCGTTTCTCTTCTTAATACTGCTAAAACATAATTTTTGGCTTTTTTATTGCATATTGGTATTATGGTATATGCCGATTGTAATTCATGTTTCACCATCATTACCATATTATGTTTCGCGGTGATCACCATTTTTTATATAAGCAAAAGAAAAATGAAGTTTGGAAAAAAAAAATCACAAAACGAGATAGTGCTTTGAAGCCAAAAACTAAATACCTTCTCACCGCCCTACCAGCGATTTGATATCGCTAATATTGCTCTTCATATTAACCTGAAAATGCAAATTACAGTCCCTTACACGTTTTTAAAAACATTGTAGTGATCAAAGTCAACCCTGAAAAGAGGTTACTTTACTCAAACGTAGTAAAGTAACCTCTTTATGTATGTGATGGCGTTATGACGTCAGCACGTGACGTCAGGTGAAAAAAGCGAAGTTGTTTTGAAAAGCGAATCAGTCAAATGTAACAGTCAGTAGATTTTCGAAGGTGTAGCTGTAAGAGGCGGTTTGTGCGGAATGGCTGAAGTTATACGGGTAATCAAAGTCACCCCGGTTGACGGTAGTCGCTAGTCATCCAGTTTTAAAGAGCCAGTAGAAAAGAGGTAATTTTATCAGAAACAAAATCAATAGAGATATTTTTTCCAAGCTAGCTCAAAATATCATTGCATGTCATCAGCATATGAATGTACAGAAAATTATTTTTTCAGTGCAGCACAGCCATCATTGGAGTAGGCCTACCAGCAGCTGGTAATGGTCCGCCTGTTTCAAATTATACCTATTGAACTGAAAATTCAATAGTAACTGAGGGAGACTGCGAAGTGACCTTGCACTCTTGGAGTCAGCAGCCACCTGTTAAATACATCAAATGTGATCGGCTCCAGCCGCGAATCGAACCCGTCATGTAGGATATGTCACCTGCGCGCGGTACCGCTAGACCATGCCGCTGACATTGATGCTGCTGTAGGCCACCTAGACTAGTCTAGGCCAGTGGTTCATAATTTCATTTCAACCTTTTTGGCTAACGGAGCGGTTACATTTTAAAACATACCGGTATTAGAGACCGCGCGTGTTGGCGTGTTCTTAAAAAAAATCAGCAAAACATGCAGGAAATCCTATTTTTAAGATTTTGCGGATTTTTAGGACTTTGGTAGAGAGGAAATGTTTGATTTCCAAATGGTAGCACCAGCTAATAATCGCAAAACACTTAACATTATTTATTTGCATTATTTACAAACATACGGAAAATAAAATGAGCTGAATGTTTTCGGACAAATCGACAGTCCTTCATCAGAGCATTGATTAAAAATGGAAAAGTGAAAACAGGGCAAACTCTTATGAGCGGAAAACATACACAGCAGGGGTTATGACATAATTAGGCTAACCTGTCCACATGTCCAATTAAAGTGGGCCAAAAACCCACTGGCTTTCTGCATCATAAATAAAGTTTTAATGTCACAAATGAAAAAAGTGGGTATTACATCAAAAATTTGATTATGACAAGCCCATGGGCTTTTGGCCCACTTTAATTGGACTTGTAGACAGGGTAAATTTAACGTTTCACAAAAGTAATGAAGTATTAACGATCAAATTGCGAGGGCCGGTAACGTTTTTTAACCATGATTTAATTGGAGTTTTAATCGTGATTTATATTGCTGCTTGGTGTCAATTTGTCTGTTTATTGCGTTTTTTGCATTTGTTCGCTTTTGCTTTTGTTTGTTATTTTTTTCAGGTGTCATGGCCATGGGCAGTTGCTGTCTCTTTCTCTCTTTGTCTATTTTTTTTCTTTTCGCATGTTTTAACGGTCTTTTCCGTAGTGTCGTGTCTTCCTTTTCTTGAATTTTTCTTTGTCTGAAACGCTGTCGCTCTGCGCTATATTCGTGCTTCAAGAATAAAAGAATTGATTGATTGATTGAGTGTAATTACTATATTTACAAAAACACAACGTAATTCAAAACAACTTTGCAATAAACTTTCAATCAAACTAATTTATCGAAAGAGTTATAAAACTTTTTTTCAGAAAAAAATAATCATAGCATCAGCATCGAGCTGCCTGTTTAATTTCGGTTTGGTTGAATTTCTAAATAAGGAGTGCTTCATGAACTTTCGTGTCGTACTCGTTTTTACAGTTACGAAGAATTTTAAACGAAGCCAGACTATGCGATGTATTGAAACACTGAACGCAGTTCAAAGTGTTGTCTGTCTTTGCTCATTTTCGAGATTGATTTAAGTCCAAATGTTTCTTAATTGGCTGTGGTGACCAGTCGGAAGCGTAAAGCGGGCTTCACACCGAAGCCGTTACCGTCAACGTCGGCGTTTCATAGCCGTCTACGTTTCCGTAGCGTTTAACGTCAAACGTAATACGCTTACGTGAGCGTTCACACCAATTTTTAACGTTGCGCAGGCTGACTTGCTTATAGAGGTGGCAGTAGTAGGACCGGTAAAAGGTTATTTTATTTAACGACCAGAAAATCACCAAACAAAAACAAGAACAGTGGCAGAAAAACAGGTTACGTTGAAACGTGCAGGAATTAAAAAAATTAAACACAATTAAAAAAACATTAGGCCTATGCCACGTAATCAGTAACGACCAAAAAAAAAATATAATTTGGCGTTTAAATAAGGTACCAGTAGTGGTTAAAAAAAGAATAATAATCAACTTTCATCAGTTAATTCTTTAAATTGTTCTAGTGACCTAGTCAGCTTAATACACAGCAAAACTGATACAGATTAAAGAAATGTTTGACACAACGCAGAATTGTTGGAAATGGAAGCCGGAAAGCCAAGAAATTTTAAATGCTCATCGATCGGGAGATGTCTGGAGAAATTAAAATCTGCAACAACAAAAACTAATAGCAGATATCTGTACTTGCCCTTTAATGCAATTAAATGTTGGTACTGTACTTAATATAATTACGGTATGCACTTCTATTACATATCCAATGAATTCATAAATTACTACAATAAATTCAGAAATGGTAGGCCCAGAGCCCCAGACATGCACGATTCAGAAATTACAACAATGGTAGGCCAAATTTTTATTTGAATTAGTTTGTATGTGCAGGGCACAACAAATGAATTGGCCTAACTTCCTAATCACTGCAGTCAGGTACAAGTATCCTACTGTATCAGTACAGAGTTTATTCAGTGGCGTAGGCAGGATTTTTCAATGGGGGGGGGGGGGGGGGGGGGGGGCGAGGGTTTCAGTGACATCACATCGTGATGACGTAAAGATACTACGTTACAATTGCAGTAGTTTAGAGGTATTAGAGTGCATCGTATTGTAGTGTTTCCGGCCTAAATTGCCGTTAACCATGATTAAGCTATATAATGCCATAACTAAGGAAACAACAAAGATATTTCATTCACACTCTTGCTTAATGCTTTGCGTTTCATTTAAGGAGAGAAAAGGTTTCACAGGAACTCAAGCTGTCAGGCCGTGGTTAAAAATTTTCTGAAAAAAATTTTAGTTGAAATTATTTTTGGGCCATAGGAAGGTTAATTGACTAAAGTAGGATGGCTAGCTGTCGTAACGTCACAAACAGGGTGCACCCAGGGAGTGAAACAAGCAATTCCTTCTCTCCAAAAAAAACTTTTTTCAAGAACCAACATTAATATAACAAGCTAAACCTTGTTATAAACAGTCAATATATGGTACACGCATTATGAAGGGGGCAGTTTCTCGCTTGAAATTTGAAAAGTGAAGATATTGGAGCACAAGAAAAAACTGCCCTCCCTACTAATACGTTTTTAAACTAAAATAAATTATGCGCCAGAGGATTCCCTAATCATCCGATTAAAGTCAAAAACAGCGTCGATATTATCTAAGCATTTTTCTGCCAAATCACAGCATCGATATCAGATGCTTTCAAACACATAATCGGGGTGTCTATGGGAAACGAAGAACTCTAGCTCGTGAGATAGTCAGCCTACGGTACGAAAAAACAATGATATCTCTCCCCTCGTAGGTCTCTTTAAATCTTTCGTTGGTCTAAGGTTGTCTTTGGGAGTATTTTTATCTTACTTTTGGCACTAAAGCAGTGACAATTTAGTTTTTTATATTTTAATAAAATTTCTCAAAACACCAGGCGATTATAGCGTAGTGTTAAAAGATTTCGCAATCGATGCGTAAGGTTTGGGACTCATTTTTCAGGCCGGTCAAATCGGACACAATGTAACCAACGGCTCGCAATCGCTGCGACGTTTCTTTGGAGCTGCGTTGCCCAGGCGCTAAGCCGCGGGGTCGGGCCCCGCCACTCGCTACCACGTTTCGATACAACAACGAATTTAATGAAACGAGTAAAATCAAGATTTGATTTGATTTAAAAAAAAAAATTGTATGCAGCCATAGTTACTGCAGATACACCGCATTTAAGGAAACTCCCACTTCTTAATTGTTTCACAGCAACATCCAGTGGCGTACGCAGGATTTTTCAAAGGGGGGGTTCAGTGACGTCACATCGTGATGACGTAAATATACTAAAATTAACCTACAGCAGTTCAGAGGTATTAAAGTGCATCGGATTGTAATGTTTCTAGCCTAAATTATAGCGCGATTGCAGCTACCATGATTAAGCTATATAACGCCATGTAACAAAAGAAACAATCCAGATATTTCATTCACACTATTGCTTGATTCTTTGCGCTTCATTAAAGGAGCGAAAAGGTTTCACAGAAACTCAAGCTGTCAATGTGTGGTTAAAAATTTACTGAAGAAATTTTAGTTGACCTCATTTTTGGGTTACAGGAAGGTTAACTGACTAAAGTAGGCTAGCTTTCGCAACGTCACAAACAGGGTATAGCCAGGAGGGAAAAACAAGTTATTGCTTCCCTACAAAAAATCTTTTTTTAAGAACCAACATTGACATAAACAACGCATATAAACCTTGATACAAACATTTAATATGCACTCATTATGAAAGGGGCAGTATTCCCTGTCCAGAAAAATGAAGACAGTGAAGCATGAGAACAAACTGCTCTCCATACCGAAACATTTCTAAACTACAATAAATTATGCGCTAGAGGAATCCCTGATCATGCGATTAAAATCAAAAACAGCGTCGATATTATCTAAGCATTTTTCACCCAAATCACAGCGTCAATATCATCAGATGCTCTCAAGCACATAATCAGGGTGTCTGGTAAACGGAGCACTCCAGCTCCTGAGACAGTTACGGTGTGTAAAAACAATTTTGCCACCCCCTTCCCGTTCCGTCCCTGGGCTTCCCTAAATCTTTTGTTGGTCTCGTCTTCCTTGGCAGTATCTTTATTTTAATTTTAGCATGTAGGGCAGTGTTACAGTAATTTAGATTTTTATATTTCAATAATTTTTCAACAATTCGGCCGGTTATAGTGCAGTGTTAAAGATGCCGCTATCGATGCCAAAGGTCTTAGGTTCTATTTCCAGGCCAGTCAAATCGGACACAGAGTAGCCAATGGTTCGCCACCGCTGCGACGTTTCATTATAGCTGCGTTGTCCAGACGTTAAGCCGCGGGGTCGGGCCCCGCCACTCGCTACCACGCTGCAGTACCACAGCGAGTTTAATGAAACGAGAGCAGTGAAGATTAGGTTTTTTAATAAAATTTTGTGTGCAGCCATAGTTACTGCAGATACACCGTATTTAAGAAAACTCCCACTTACAAATTGCTTCACAGCAGCATCAAAGAAAAAATTGCAGTTCAAGCAAAACGCATCAAAAAAGTTGGAATACCAGTATTGTTGCATCGCATTATAACAAAAGTTTCTCGAAATTAAATTCGGAAGTTGGACAGCACACAAAAAAACGTGACAGCAATTTCAGCAAGCTCCGCACGAAGAAAAGCCGGTTCGTCGCAAAAAGAAAGGATTTATTTATTCTGCAATTGTCGATCGTCAACGCCAAGCGCAACGCACCAGAAAAGTTTGACTACTGGTATTATTGCATAACAATGAAAGTTTTTCAAGGTTATATAATATAGGGAAGTTGGATAGCACAGAAAAACTTGATAATTGATAGCAATTTCGGCACTCTTTGCATGAACAAAGGCGGATCGTTTCAAAAAGAGAGGTTTTCATTTTTTTTCAGTTGTCAAGGGGGGAGTTGACCCCCCAAACCCTCCCGTGCGTACGCCACTGACTCCAGCTCCTGCGACAGTTACGGTGCGTAAAAACGATTTAGCCTTAAAAACAAAAAAGGTTTCACTTTCTCTGCAATCGTCAACGCCAAGCGCAGCGCACTAGCAAAGTTTGACTATTAGTAGGCCTATTATTGCATCACAATGAAAGTTTTTCAAGATTTTATAAGCAAGTTGGATAGCACAGAAAAACATGAGAGCAATTTCGGCAACCTCTGCATGAAAAAAGGCGGTTTGTTCCAAAAAAGAGATTTTCATTTTTTTATAATCTTTAATGGGGGGGGTTGACCCCCGAACCCCCCCCCCCGTGCGTACGCCACTGAGTTTATTGGTATATTAGACATAAAGTTTTTTTTTGCTCACAAACTTACCGCTCTCTTTTAATTCATTGCCAATAACAATCCAAGCTTGGTCTTTAATGTTTCTACTCTTGAAATCTTTTATTTTTATAATACATTGTACAAGCAGGGATGTTGCTTAACTTGCTCAATTAAAATCTCATTAAATGCCAGGCTTATCGCGTGATCTGTTAATCACAAATGCGTAAAATTGTGCAGAGTCGGGCGCACACACAAGTACATAAACAGTGAAGAAACATTATGGTACCAGTAGATCACATGGTGAACAGTGTTCCCTGTAAGGTGCAAAAATGAGAAATTTGAGATTTTGGGAAAATATAAAGATAGAAAAACAAAATAAATATTGGGCAAATCATAATGAATGTAAGCTACCTGAAATCTTCTGTCTGCAAACAATTATTTAGTTTTTTTTTTATAAACCAGTTTCAATGCAAAATTTTAGGCAAAAGTTGTGAAATAGGCTAGTAAAAACGTTTGGGCAAATTACTAATACTGGTATTGTAAACATTTTGTTTGGGCTAGACTAGAAAACACTGCCAGAGGGTACAATAGATAAAAGAATAAGCAGATAAGCCTATGAAAATTATACGGTCAAAGTTAAGGCTGGGTTTATCTTTATGGTTAAGGTTAGGGCCTAACCTACTGGTACCCCCTAACCCTTATTTTAACCCATACCGGTAACCACGTATGCGATGATTTCACTGGCAAGTTGCGAACCATTGTACCGTAGCCCATTCTACTCACTCAGACACTGCACAGCCATGGAGTTGCACCAGTTGACCAGCTAATATGGGCTACTACTGGCACTATGTACCAGTGAAAGAAAACTGTGTGCGTAGGCTATCACCAATAACTGAATAACAGACTGGCAGGTAGGCTTTTTAGGCTACCGGTATGTAATAGGCCTACTACTCTGGAATGGTAGGGCAGACTGGCGGAGGCACGTACTAACAGGCTTTTTATTTTACGGCCTACCCAGCTATAGACTACTGCTTAGTAACCATAGCCTAGTCTACAGCATCGTAGAGTTACCGGTACTACAATTCACTCATGAAATGTACAGTAGTAACCTACCATACTGTAGTCTACTAGGCTATGGTTACTGAATACCGGTTCGTAGCCTACCAACGCTTCTTTTCTTGCTTAGCACGCATTTTGAGTAAAATTACAATTCTCAAAACCTTAAAAAGTTGCCAATATGAAGCAATTATGCCACAACAAGCACACTGGTGTTTTGCCCACTCACCCCTACCTATCGGCTACCTATCGGCCCTTCCATCCATTTCCATCGAGAGTGTTCAATCAGACAGCATCAGTTGTCACGCGGAGTAGACGCTATTTTTTCTCTCTGAAAAAAAAAAACTGCAAGTCAATATGCCAACCAAATCATCACAGAATGAAGAAGAATTAATCGAGAAATGTTTGGCAATGCTAAAACCTAAAATTAAAAGCGTAGTTGTAAAGGAATTAGAGATCAATCGAAACGCACAAGCAGAAGAAATTATGGTTCTAAAAACTGAACTAGTGCAAATCAAAGAAAGTCAGCAATTTATTTCTGTGCAATTTGAAGAACTGAAAGCCGAAAATGCTAAATTGATCAAATGCAATAAAAACCTGGAGAAAGACAATCAAAAATTAAGAGATGAAGTGGAAATGCTGCATGATGTGCAGACCGATCAATTTGAGCATTTGGATAACCTTGAGCAATATGGCAGAAGGGAGAACTTGGAATTTGAAGGAGTTCCACAAGTTCAAAATGAAGATACAACTAAAGTTGTAATTAAAATAGCTGAAAAATTAAATATTAATTTAAATGAAAACGACATTTCCATTGCGCATCGTCTACCCACGAAAAGACCTGGCAAAAGCAATAACAGCAGTACCAATCTACCAACGCCTGCAATCATTGCACGATTTGCGAACCGAAGAATTCGTAATTTAATCTACAGCAAGCGATCTGCAGCGAGGAAAATCCCGACCACCGAGTTTCCAGTGCCAGGCATAACGCGTTTGTTTATAAACGAAAATCTTACCTCGTACCGCAAAAAACTGCTCTGGCAGACCAAGCAAAAAATGAAAGAAAACAATTACAAATACATCTGGACGAAAAATGGAAGAATCTTTATTCGAAAAGACGATGATTCCAACCCAATCGAAATTCGCCGTGAACGAGATACTTGGTCACTGTAACTGTCTATATGTGAAGCCTACGGTTAATATTCTGCAATGTTCGATTCTAAATTTAACACAGAAACAACGATTTACAACAACTTCGACTATAAATCTGATGACGCAAGCAATGACAAAAATCAGTGTGCAACCGAGGTAAATGACTACGACGAGCTTTTTCTAAGTAGTGAGTACTATGATACTGATTCCATTAACAAGAAGTTTAACACTTCTAATCCCCAGAAAAAACTTTTATTTATGCATTTTAACATGAGAAGTTTGTCAAAAAACGTTGACAAGCTTCATGAGTTCCTCACTGATTTAAAAACCCGTCCTGCGGTTATTGCTATTTCAGAAACTAAACTGAAAGAAAGCAAAATTGCTAACAATATAAATCTGCAAGGGTACAATTTCATACATTTCGATAGTAAAACATCTGCTGGTGGTGTGGGACTGTATATTAATAAGTTATTGGTTTACAGTTGCAGAAACGATCTTCGTCTGAACCTTGATCGAGTCGAAGACTTATGGATTGAAATTACTGTAAATAATAAGCCCTACGTTGTGGGAGTAATATATCGCCATCCGGCATGCTCGATGGCCGAACTTGACACCTTTAGCAAATCAGTTTATGACACCCTTCATAACCTAAATCTTAAAAAAACTAATTTCTGCATTTTAGGTGATTTTAACATTGATCTATCAAGAATTCGTGAATATAACAATACTAGAAAATACGCAGATAATTTACTTAGTTGCTCAGTGAAATGTGTTATTGATCAACCGACTCGTGCCACTGCTCACTCAAAAACGTTATTGGATCATATCTATGTTAACAGTCGTCAACAAAATGTGAGCGGGGGAATAGCTGTTTCTGATATTTCCGATCATTTTCCTACCTTTGCGGTAATTGAAATTAAAGCAGGTCAAAAAAAAACAAACTGATCAAATTTTCACACGCGATCTGAAAAACTTCAATGTAGAAGCGTTTCTCCAAGAGTTGAACTCTAATTTTACAGATCTACAAATAACCGATACTGCTTCTATGCATCAACAATTTGATAAATTTGTCAACGACTTTACCGAGATTGTTAACACGCACGCGCCGTTAAAACGAGCAACCAGACGAGAAAAAGGCTGATATCGAAACCATGGCTGACCAAAGGTTTGTTAAAGTCTATCAAATCAAAAAACAAAATTTTTAGTCGCTTGCATAAAACATACGACCGACATCTGGAAGCTGAATTCAAAACATACCGCAATACTTTGAATCGCGCCATTAAATGCGCCAAGCAAAATTATTACAAAAATTATATAGAACTGAATAAAAATTCTTTTGATAAAATCTGGAAAATAATTGACGAAATGGTAAACGTTAAGAATAAATGAAAGAAAACCCCTACTAAGCTAGTAATAACTGAAGAAATTATCCTAACTGAACCTAAAGCTATCTCAAATGCAATGAACGATTTTTTTGTAAGTATTGGTAGGAAAATGACTGACGCTATTCCTGATGTACACTCTTCTGTTCTCACACCACCACCAGTTATCAGCATGAAAAACTCGATATTTCTGCAGCCAACCACTTCTGATCAAGTAGAAACAGTTATCAATGCACTTAAGAATAATAAGGCTATTAGAATCATGGATGTAGAGACCAAATTTATAAAGTTAGGTAAAAATATTTTGTCGCCTGTATTAAGTGATTTATTTAACGTGTGCATTGCACAAGGCGTATTTCCTGACTGCTTGAAAATAGCGGAAGTGATTCCAATCTTTGAAAAAGGGGATCACAATTTAGCCACAAACTACCGTCCAATATCTATTTTATCTCAATTTGATAAAATCTTTGAAAAGTTGATCTACATCAGAATCTCCTCTTACCTTGAAAAGTACGATTTATTGAGTAAAAATCAATTTGGATTTCGTGAAAATTCTTCTACGAACTTTGCGATTGCCCACATCCATGATAACATTCTAAAAAATGTTGATTTAGGACTGCATACCTGTTGCATATTCTTAGATTTTTCAAAAGCGTTCGATACTGTTAATCACCAAATCTTGCTAGCTAAATTGCAAAAATACTTCGGGATTCGTGGTAAGCCACTTGATGTATTTAAAAGCTACTTAAGTAACCGATATCAATATACTAAAATTCTACAGACCCAGTCTGAGCTAATGTCTGTTTCTTGCGGTGTC
This sequence comes from Trididemnum miniatum, assembly GCA_964006365.1. NCBI lineage: Eukaryota > Metazoa > Chordata > Ascidiacea > Aplousobranchia > Didemnidae > Trididemnum > Trididemnum miniatum. Next base: position 30,559,268 of record OZ023231.1, on the reverse strand, counting down.
CCCCAAGGTTCTTGCTTAGGCCCACTCTTATTTCTGATGTATATTAACGACCTACCTTTAGCTACAAAATTTGAAACGACCTTATATGCTGACGACACATATCTAGCTATGTCTGACAAAGATTTAGATTCTTTAGAAATTCGCGCCAATAAAGAAATTTCAAAAATTGATCTATGGCTACGGAAAAACAAACTGTCTTTGAATTACTCTAAATCAAACTACATGATAGTCAATGGCAATCCAAAGAAAACTATTGATGATAACTTTAAGCTGATTGTAAATAATTCTGCGCTGATCAGAGCTTCGTCGGTTAAGTACCTCGGCTTGCACATTGATGAACATTTAAACTGGTCTGTTCATTTGAAACATCTCTCAAATCAATTGGCAAGATACTCCGGAATTTTTTACAGGCTTCGTGATTTTGTTAACGTGGAAACTCTGTGCATGCTATACTACAGCTTTATCTACAGCAGATTACAATATGGCATAATTGTATGGGGCACGGCTACCAAAAATTATCTAAGTGAAATCAGTGTCAGATTGAATTATATAATTCGGACTATTACCCGTAGCAACCGTTATACGTCAATGACTTCGCTGCATAAAAAACTTAAATTTTTAAAACTTCATGACGTATACAATTTTGAACTTGGCAAATTCATGTTTCAATTGTGTAAAGGAAATGTGCCGAAAATATTTCATGATTCGTTCATGAAGATTAATCAAATTCATCATCACAATACAAGATCCACTGAAAAAGCAATTTACTTTTTGCCGCGTATGAACAAAAGTTTTTCTCAAAAAACTCTTTCGTTCAGAGGAACCAAACTCTGGAAAGAGATTGATAATGATATAAAAAGCACACACTGGGCTTCCTTTAAAAAGGCTTACAAACATTTTTTATTGCAATCGTATTGATGTTTATTGAATATGCTTTTCTTTGTATAATCTTTAAATGTTTTGAATTTAGTTAATTGATTACTCACTGAAAATTTGATTATTGGCACCTAAAAATATTGGTAATCGTTTTTTTACTCTGTGATTTTCTTTTTCTGTGTGTGATGTAGGCTACTTTCTGCGACTGTCAGGGAGCATCTTGATTCGAAAACCTTGCGGTTAGTCGATGCTTCCTGGCCATTTGTTTACTAGAATTTTTTCCTTTTTTTATATTTTGTTATATTGTGTAGTGAATGAATGGCGAAATAAATCTCTCTCTCTCTCTCTCCCTCACTCACATAGCAATTTGCCCACTCACATAGCTCAAACTCAGTTCTTTTTCCTTCCGTCATTACGATGAGATAAATGTTAATGACGGGAAAAACAAGAAAATCACTTACGTTCCGTCACCGCCAGCCCACACTTCTTGTGTGTGAACATCCTAACGTAGTCGTAACGGCAGACGCAACGGCAACGTTGACGGTAACGGCTTCGCTGTGAAGCCCGCTTAACGAGTGGCGGGGCCCGTCTCCGCTCCGGGAATCGAACCCCAGACTTCCCGCACCGATAGCGACGTTCTGATCCAAAATGTCAAGATAAAAAGTAGTTTGAGCTCTGAAAATCAAACTTATAGCTACGGCCTATGAATCAGTGCAGCTCAATTTTTTTATTGCAATGTACCTGCAACGCAGTTTCTGCCATCAAGGCGTACCAGTAGCAAATCAGCAACAAGTCCAAATTTGTTTTACAAGATACAATACTCGGTATATAGGCAAAAACCAGTGTTGCGTTCACCAACACACACACACGTTGTATCGGCTATTGGCAAGAACACTGATCCTATCTGACATAAGTTCAGCGGATGTCAACTGCTAACCACTCAGCAATAAGTTAATTTTGAATCAATCTATTGCTAGGCCAACAAAGTAGTAGGCGATTCAGTTAGCAAGCATACGATACGACACGTTACACTACGTTAAAACACCTTACTCACTTCACTGAAAAACAAGAAAACAAAACCGAAAAAATAATAGGCTTAGACCTACCAGCAGTAAAGCAGACAAACTGTCTTAATTACAGGCTCCTCAGTCCTCATAATTTCAAATTCAACATACACACACTAACCTTAACCTACACCTACCTCGGCAATCAATTACTAAGCACAAACACTCTAACTTAGCTTTAACAAACAATAAACAAAGGAAATATCTGCTCCAAATTCTGTCACATGGCCTCGAAAACTCCATAATTTACAGAACAAAGAAAAAAGCTAATTACGTCATACAGGGTTGCCAAAATTAGTACGATAATAGCAAAAGCGGATTTAAACAATTCCGCATTACACAAAGTGTAGCGCTAACACAGCCGGCCCAATGCGAGTTAACACCATAAGCAAGTTACGAGCATTTAAAAAGGGAAAGCGCTACTAAAAGAGCAACACAGTAAGCAAAGACAAGTGACAAACACAAGTACCATCAATCAACTATTTTCTCTGGCAACATGATCTCAAAGGGCAGGTTAACAATCGTCAAATTATCAGAATAAGATCACTTATTACACAAAAATACAGCACATGAACATGAAAATTCAATGCAATTAGAAACAAATCATATCCCAAGGTTCATGATAAATAGATAAATTCAGGGCATGACACGATCGTAAGTTACACTTTAATAAGCCATACATTAGCTTCATAGTGAATAGCAGTAGCACAATTACTTCAAGTTTAAAAATACAGTCAGTATAAGTTAGACCTACAAGAAAAACCTGATGAATTACCATACGCAATCGCGTTAACATAGATCATCGATCCCACAGAATAAAGGAGGTAAACATGAATTAGCACGCAGTTACAAAAAACTTGAAACATTCATCGATATCAAAGGTAAGATGAGACTATCATGCCGTCTATAACAGTACATACTCGCATGCCATATACGACGAACCACAAACGATAAGCAATACACTGATGATAGTCTTACGCAAACTAAAAAATATATAAGCTTACAGTTTACACAAATCGTGAACGAAAAAGAAAGAAATCGTGCAGAAAAGATGCCAATACTCAGCTGAGTACAATACATAAAAAATTAATCAAAGCTCACACATTACGATGTGTCTCAAGTACAATAAGACCAGTCAAATGATGACGTCTCGGTAGCACCACAGGGTGCTTGACATTGTGGGGCAATTCCGAGCGTTGCAAGCGCCCGCCAACTCTGACAACGCCATCATCATCAACAAATGGACAGTAAGCTAGCAGTGGTCGAAAGTTGTTTCCCCTTTTATCACGCTTATCGGGGTCAGCAGGAGCAGTCTTTCCAACAATTATGTTCAAGACACCAGCTAATTCCGCTCTTTGAGCAATACGAATCAAGTTTGTAAGAGCTATTTCATATTCACTAGCCGTTATAGGACCGGCATCTACAGTCACAGCCTTCTCAGGACTAATGCGATTAAACAAAATTTGTCTCACACGTAGCCACCTTGCGGTAGCTCGAACAAGCCGAGGTAAAGAACTGTAATGTGCAATAAACCGGTCAGATAAAATATCACTCTCTATCGTGTTCGAAGCAGATTGAGCGCTCGCGTCCGCGCAAGCATTAATGAACACATCACTGTTACAAAGGCAATCATTATCGACATCAACAGCAGGAACAGGTGAAGGCCAGTTCTCTTCACTCTCCAATAAAAATTTAGGACCAGTGAGCCATTCATCAGATCGCTCGACCCGGCACGGACTGACTCCACGCGAGAACGGATCTGCAGGATTCCGTTTCGTATCCACCCATCGCCACTGGTTACATTTGGTTATACGTAAAATCCGTTTTACGCGATTAGCTTCAAACACGGGCAATCTTTTCGCAGGGTTTTTTAAATAACCTAAAACAGTTTGTGAATCAGACCAGAACACTACAGAATCAAATTTACAATTGAGTTCTCTAGACACACACATCAAAAACTTCGCTGCTTCATCGGCAGCGTGCAACTCAGCTCTCGGAGTAGTTGTACATTCGGCAGGTAATAACTTGGATTTACCCACTACAAAGGATATCGCAGTGTCATCTTTGCTACGCGTCAGGAGGTATATTACGTAGCCATAAGCAACTTTGCTCGCGTCACAAAAACAATGCAAGTGTGTTGTTTCAGCTTCGCTATATCCAGACAGGCAGCGTGGCAACGTTATTCCGTCCAGATTGCTTAAAGAACTTTCCCACCTGGACCAACGTGCCTTTTCTTCGTGCGGCAAATTTACATCATCCCAATCAAGATTTAATTTTGAAAGATTACGTAGAATCAACTTTGCCGGTAAAAGAAATGGAGCGACAATTCCTAGCGGATCATACCATCGACTGAGATACGACAGCAATCCGCGATGCGACAAAGCATGATCACTGTTAGCAGAAGTCACACAAAACAAATCAGAACTTGGAATCCATAGAATGCCGAGCGTCTTTTGTACAGCGGTATCAAATTGCAAATCAAGCCCGTTCATATGCGGCAACACGCGTTCATGAGATAAGTCTTTCAGAATTTCAGGATAATTACTACAAAATTTCATCAGCGTAAAACCCCCACAACTCAACTACAGATTCAGCTCTTTAATTAATATTTCAGCAGCTTCAGAAGTTTCACAACTTTTCAACAAATCGTCTACATAAAAATTCTGTCTTACAGTTTTTACAGCATCATCAGAAAAACACGATTGATTCTCTTCAGCAGTTCGCAACAAAGCAAAACCAGCAACACTAGGTGAGGAAGTTAAACCAAATGCGTGCACCGTCATCTCGTAAGTTTTTATGGGTTTATCAGGATCCCCGTCTGTCCAATACAAAAACCTTAAGGCGCATCTGTCTGAAGGACGAACACGTACCTGGTAAAACATACTCTTTATGTCGGCCACAAATGCGAATTCATGTAGACGAAATCGCAAGAGAACACCAAACAAGCTGTTTGTGTTGTTGGGTCCCTGAAGCAGTTTCTCATTTAGCGTTGTACCCTCGAAACGACTGGAAGCATCGAACACAATGCGGAATTTATCGGTTTTGGTATGATGATGCGGGATGTACCATACCTTGCCGTCTTGAGCAGTTTGTTCATTAGAGTTCAGCTCGACTGCATGTCCTAATTCAATCATCTCATTTATCTTGCAATTGTACTTCGCAAGAGTATCTGGATCTGACTTTAATCTCCTTCCCAAACTATTTAATCGTGACACTGCTACGACACGATTATCAGGCAGCTCAGGATTATCAGCAACCCAAGGCAATGCAATTTGATAATTTCCTTCTGCCAAAATGCAGGAGTCATTCATGATTTTCATAGCACGGTCGTCATTAATAGATGGAGCGCGCACATCAGGATCATCGCTCTCATCAACTTCCCTGACACTACCACATGTAGGACATTGTTCTTCTTTCAACGAATAATGTTTCATGGTATCCAACAAGGCAAGATGCGGATCACCAACTTGGGTCACATGACATGGATGGCTAGACGCAGTGGGACATCGAACGTCACCATCTGTCCCATACAGAAACCAGCCAAGGACGGTTAGGCCGGCGCAAAGCTGATCCTCACCAGCTTCTCTCTTATCAATAATTTCATGCAACATCCTATAGTTCAGTCCAATCAACAAATCTACATTTTCACGATCAATTATGGGTATATCAACATCTGACAAATGCGGATAACGTTGAAAATCGTCTTCAGTAGGAATACTTGATCTTAAATCCGAAAGTTTATCCACAACATGCACATCTGAGAGAGTAAAACTTTGTGATTCTCTCAGCCCTTGTATTTCAAAGCTAGTCTCAAATGTATCACATACTCGAGTGTTGCCATCGGCCATACACAAACGACTACACACAGAAACACCATCTAAACCCAGCTCGTCATAGAGCTGTCTAGATATGAGATGTGTATCAGATCCACCATCAAGAAGCGCTAATACGTTACTGCAAGCACCAGTCTTGGGATTAGTAATGCACACAGGTAACACTTTAAGACGTGTTCTGGCACGCTCGATGGTCATAGTGTGAGCCGAAATAACGTTATCAGACTCAATCATAACAACAGCAGACGCGGTAGTAGCAGAGTCACCGTTTTCTTTTATATCAGTCGAGTGGAGGCTATTGTCAGCCGGGACATCTGTGCGATGAAGTAAGGTGTGGTGGAGACCACTGCAGGTGGAGCAGCGCCGAGTACTCTTGCAGTCCTTACTTTGATGTCCAAGGGATAAGCAATTGTAGCATCGTTTTTCAGCCTTGGTCTGAGCAAAACGATCCGCTATTGATAACGACTGGAACTTTGAACATTTCCATAATGCATGCTCCATTGGCCTACCACACTCACAGAGCTTAGACTCTCGTGGCTTACGTGCAACATCATATTTGGCGGTATTTGTAGACAATTTTGAAGTGCCACTTTCACCCATCAGTGCTTGTGACCTGGCAGGCCTTATCCCAGCCCTTTTGTTTCCGGCGTTCCGAAAGTAATTCTTGTCAGCATATTGAGAACCTTCTAAGAGACGTCCAAAGGTTGAACTAGCTTCAGTCTTACATCGACCAACAAATGACAAAACTTCATCAAACGGAACACGCTCTAGTTGATATCCACGATCCACAGTAAACCGCACAAACCGTTTACGGAGCTCAGGAGGAAACCTCCAAAAGACAGCTTCAATGGTAGCAGTGGCATTCAAATCATCCTCGGCTCCAGCTGCTAGCATTCCTTGACGAATAGTCATCAAATCAACGTGAAAATCTTCTAACCCATCAGCTGTAGTGCGAACGACTGGGCCTTTGCGCAACCGCTGAAGAAGAGCATTCACCGTTCGCAAAGGGGAACCGAAGGCAGTCTTAAGCTCTAACAAGGCATCAGAAAGAGCAATTTTTGGAGATGGGTTCATCATATGGTTATTGACTATCCTATGAGCACGGCCTTTGGTGGCCAATGCAAGCAATTGCAAGGCATGACCTGGGTCTGATTGCGCATAGACTCCAAGTATTCTATCCTCAACTCGTCGGATAAATTGATGGTAAGTGTGCGGATCACCATCATACCTGTCTTCCATCGGAACAGCAGGAGTTTCTTGGCATCTGACAAGCACTTTAGAGAGCTCATCCACAGTTAATCCGACCTCATTTGCTTTATGAGAGTTAGAGTGCACTGATATATCATCATCAACCACAGCAGTGGCCGGCCCATACATAACTGGGGATTCAGAAGATGTAACAAATGGCAGTTTATGAGTTGAAGCCATCTGTTCCCTTTTGCACTCTACCGTCGCACTTGGAGGATTGGAGCAAGCAGCTAGATCAGCATGGTGTTTCACATCCACCATACCAACATCCTGAGATTTAAACACAACTCCAGCACTAGGTGCTATCTTAACAGAATCATGTTCCACACTTGAGGTATCATCATTCATTACCTTGACCTCGATTTCCGCCTCAGCAAGATCACATCTAGCTTTTAATTTGCGACGTTGTGCTTCCAAGTTGAGCTCTTCGGTCAAGGCTTCTAAATTTAACTTCGCTTTGGCTAGCTTCATAAGACTTCGCTTACGTTCTCTTTCACTAAATCCAGAACGCGTGGTTGAGGTTTGAGTAGTGGTGGTACTACTTCTACGAGAAGCAAGTTCTGGGTTCAAATTATCGTTTGGAGCATTAGATGTTCCAACATTAGCACTGAAATGAAATTGAGATGTTGCAGGGACATCATCACGAATTGTTAGTGGTAATTGCGTTTGGGTTTCCATATCAGTCAACTGCAGCAGTCTAATTTCAAACTCTCCATGGCTTACACGCAAAGCAGCAATCTCACTCTCTAATGCAGTGCGCTGTTGAGCAGTAACCTTTTTCAATTGACTTTCTAGAATAGCCCGCAAATCATTAAATGCTTCAGTGATTTGCTCTTTTAAGAATGAAAGAGCTACCATACTTCCTTGCTGAATTGCACGTTCAGCTAACTCCAACAGTGTATTCAATGATTGTCGTTTCACATCTGCATGTAAATCTGGTGCAGCTACATCAGCAACATTTGGACCTACTTCAATTTCAGCAGCAGCAACATTAGGTTCAGCAACATCAATCTCAGCTTCAACAACAGCAGCAGCAAGAGGGTCAAATTTAACACTCATTTCAAACTTATTCACAATATTCAGATGAACATCAAACAATATCAAGGTGTTTTAAAATGTTGCGTTCACCAACACACACACACGTTGTATCGGCTATTGGCAAGAACACTGATCCTATCTGACATAAGTTCAGCGGATGTCAACTGCTAACCACTCAGCAATAAGTTAATTTTGAATCAATCTATTGCTAGGCCAACAAAGTAGTAGGCGATTCAGTTAGCAAGCATACGATACGACACGTTACACTACGTTAAAACACCTTACTCACTTCACTGAAAAACAAGAAAACAAAACCGAAAAAATAATAGGCTTAGACCTACCAGCAGTAAAGCAGACAAACTGTCTTAATTACAGGCTCCTCAGTCCTCATAATTTCAAATTCAACATACACACACTAACCTTAACCTACACCTACCTCGGCAATCAATTACTAAGCACAAACACTCTAACTTAGCTTTAACAAACAATAAACAAAGGAAATATCTGCTCCAAATTCTGTCACATGGCCTCGAAAACTCCATAATTTACAGAACAAAGAAAAAAGCTAATTACGTCATACAGGGTTGCCAAAATTAGTACGATAATAGCAAAAGCGGATTTAAACAATTCCGCATTACACAAAGTGTAGCGCTAACAACCAGAATTTTTCCATACAAGATGCAAAAGGTAAAATTGGACATGCTGCTGTTGCCGCGTGAATTTGCTGGTTTAAATACGTCCACATGACGGATTGGTAATTAATCGGCTGATTGGTGTAGCAGTAACGATATTGCTTTCAAAGTCAGAGATCTGGGGTTCGATATCCGACCCGTTAAATCGAATACAGTGCTGTTCACGGCCACCGCCAATGGCTCGCCACGTTTCTTCGGAGTTCGAAGCTAAGTTGCTCACGCGCTAAGTTACGGAGATGGTCTTCGCCACTCGCTGCCCGCAGCTTCTGGGTAATATACCACGAGTATAACCAAGATTTGAGATTGAAGATCAATAAAAAAGACGCACAAAAACTTTTAACCGAATTCTTCATCTTATGCGAAGTGTGCGCCTGCTTATCTTCCACCAGTCTATCCGATTGTGGTTTGACTGAAGAGTAGCATTTGACACAAAGACACTTTTCTAGTCTTTGCGTCATGACAAAAGGTAAATCGCCATGTCTGTTGACTTGAATACAATGCGATAGTATGTACCAGAGTTGGAACGACTCGAGTCAGTGACTCGACTCGAGTCGCACTTTTTAGTGACTCGGACTCGACTCGAGTCACTTTCATTTTTTTCGGAAATGACTCGACTCGAGTCACTTTTCTAAAAATGACTCGACTCGAATTTTGTCCTTACGACTCGAGTCGCTTTCAGATTATTCTCAATCAAGAAGCCAGCAGACTTGCTTACTGTTTGTAGAATCTTTGCTTGCATGCAGTTATCAAAGTTAACAAACGGAAGTCCGGTACGTTAAATAAGTTGGGTTTTGCGAGGCAACAAGGCTACTTTTATTCACCAAGCAAGTACGACACTCTACAATTACGAAATGCAAAATTATGAGCACAGCCTACAAATCAGACAAATACAAGCAATGAGCAACGACAGCAGTCGCTTGGCAATTGGCATTGCAAGAACAAGGAGACAGTTGAAAAACCATTTCGGTTATAAGAAGCTTCACGTTCAAGCTATTAATACCAAGCCAAGTTAACTTATCGCCTATTTGAATAGTTTTCTCATCAAAATTACTGTACTTAGCAAAACCACGGAGCGATGTTTGAAAGGTTTCATCATCTTGTCCGTCGTTTCTGAGCCTTCGTATATCGCCACTCCGTATCATTAACTTTCTACGCTATCAGTATGTTACAAACTATGAAAAACCGTTTCAAACCTTGTTGCATACACTTCTTCATCGACTGCATTTTTCAAGACTCGTGGCTCGAGTACTCGAGACATTAAAACTTGATAATTTTATGATGAAGTGTGCAACAAGGGCGTAGCCAGGGAGGCATAGGGGCCATGGCTTCCCCCAATTCATCCTGGACAAAAACAAGGATCTTGGTAATTATGATAAAATACTTGCCATTGCGTGATTGTTTTTTTGCTGGGCTTTTAGTAAGTGGGCTTACATAGGAGAAATACATAACGATTTCGCTTTTTGCATTGGCCAGAGTGATGATGGCGCAGTGGGAACGGTCAGGCGTAGATGTCACTTCAATAATTGTTTAAAACGAATCTTTGTTGGTATATCATTTTCACTGTGCTACGCTTTGCTTAAATTTGAGCACTTTTGCTGCTGTAAAAGTTTCAGCAATGCAAAATGCTGAAAACGTTGCACGAAAAGTTTTGAAAATATTTCAGACCAGTGCGAAGAAAACAGTGTTGTTATTGCTTAGACTTACATATTAGATGATCATTAATTCTTAAGTGCGTACGGAAAATAGCATAAGTTTGCTATTTCATAAATAAAGTCATATATTTCAAAAAACAAAATCATATTTTTCGATTTTATTGGTCATAAAAAAATTGCCCTAGTCATAGCCCGGGGGTGGCAAACCTATAGCAGTATAGCACGCGTGCCAAATGTGGCACGCTGCGGATTTTTTTCTGGCATGCCACTTGATACTTTAATCTTGATTTTGTTTTATTCAAGGGTCTTCCACCTTTTCTACACAATTACCTCTTTTCGGAAAGCGTGGGTCAAAATTGCCCCCACAAAGCCTTCATGTTCATAGAGCTACTATTTTTTTCACTGAAACCAGGTGAAGACAAAAAATAATGTCTTTCACGTCCGTTGAACCAAATTCGTTTAATGTAATGGCCCGGCTTTAACTTGCTAAACCTTATTTTTGATGTTTTGGCACATTGCCAGAAAAGGTTCGCCATCTCTGTCATAGCCAATCTGCTTGCGGAAGTATCACACATTAAACTGGTTCAAAGCAACACATCAAACTGGTTGCGGAAGTATCTGCACAAGTTGAAAGATTTGAATGACAAGATGAGTCATTCGACAAAAAAAGTAAATCCCGCAAACTTACGAAAACATTTAACACGAAAAAGCAGTTCAAAAAAAGTGTTTTAGTAAACTGTGTGACCACTTTTGTGAGCCGGATGGGCCAAAATTGATCTCACAGCAGTTGTTTTTGCTCTAAGCTATTTACTTTACACATAGGTGCACCACTGCACCTAACTTCTCAAATTTGTCACAACTATTCCAGGTATGCATGTGAGGTTGACAGCATTTTTTGGCTGCAAAAAACAGCCATTTATTTCATCTTGTGTTGTATCGGTATTATTTTGTCGTGAAGTCAGTCTTGACACCACCCAGGCTTTTATGTTCCACTTTTTTTGTGTTTAATTAAAAAACAATTTCGCATCAAATTAAAATCAATTTACTAAAATCACTAAATTTGCCGGATGCCTATTTCAGTGACTTTTCTCTTGTGGTTACATGTCCTTGCTGATTTGAGGCAATTGTTACTACTCATCCTATTTCAGCAATAGTGAAAGTCACCATCCGTCCATTCCGTAGAGCGAGACAGCTCTGTTTCTGGCTATAAGCCTTCATCAGCCGCCCTCAGGTAAGAAACATTCATCTTCCAGGACGAATGAGCTTGCCAGGATCACTTATCCCATCGGATAAATATTTCTTAAAAGAATTTAACCTTTGTGGTACGCATATCCACTCGTGTGGCTACGTCACCATTCCAGTCAAACTCTACGTGGCCAGGGTGAAGAGCAAACAACTAAAAAGGAATGTCCTTCCTGGCCTACCGGACGGGAAGTCATGACGACTTCCTCTTGTTGGGTCAGAGGCTATAACATGACTTCCCGTCCGGTAGGCCAGGAAGGACATTGCTTTTTAGTTGTTTGCTCTTCACCCTGGCCACGTAAAGAGTTTGACTGGAATGGTGACGTAGCCACACGAGTGGATATGCGTACCACAAAGGTTAAATTCTTTAAGAAATATTTATGCGATGGGATGAGTGAACCTGGCAAGATCATTCGTCTTGGAAGATGAATATTTCTTACCTGAGGGCGGCTGATGAAGGCTTATAGCCAGAAACAGCGCTGTCTCGCTCTACGGTACGATTTACTGGAGTGCTTTGCACTGTTGGTGATGGAGTGCTGTTATAGCCTCTGACCCAACAAGAGGAAGTCGTCATGACTTTCCGTCCGGTAGGCCAGGAAGGACATTGCTTTTTAGTTATCCGTCTATTCATTGATGCATTAAATCACAAACAGTGTTAGTTATATGAGAGCAGAGCCGGCGCCAGAGCAGTCGACTTAGAAGTTCCAAGCGTTTTTCATGGGGAGCCCAAGTTTGAAGTTAAGAACAAAAGCCGTTGTCTTCAAAAGAGTAAGCTTGTTAATTGGGGGGGGGGGGGGCAAGCATATCAAATGGGTGGGCCAGGCCCCCCTTGGCGCTGGCTTTGTATGAGAGGAATTAATTTCATAGATCAAAATTAAACGACTGTGCTTCTTACACAATTATGCATTAGTAAATTTTCCAAAAAATTTACCAAAAGTGGGGAAAACTTTCTTCTTAGCACATATAGGAACATGATATTTCTGCAGATTTTGAGCCATATGTCATTACTCTCCAACCAATGGTTATCGAGATATATGAATCACCCCCTGCATCATCAGTTGCGTTAACATTTTGCAGGGTAGACTGCTGAAAAATGAGAGCAACCCCCCAAAACCAAATTTTGAAGAAGTTTTAGACCATTTGCCAGGATTTGAGAACTACACTTTTTTCGATTATCCAAAAAAAATTTTTTCACTCCACCCTATTTTGCAAGAGTTGCTACCCCTTTCATTTCTTTTGTGTTTTTGCTGAAAAAGTATAATATTTTGCTTTGGTACTGACCTTTTTGCAGTTCCTTACAGACCTATATACTTATCTTAGTGATACTCTTGCTACAAGTATTCAAAAATGCCTGTTTTTTTTTTCAAGCCTATCTAATGGTATGGTTTATCAATGTGATGTTTGAATTGTCGAGTTTGTGAATTTTGAAGTCCAGAAACTTTTGACTACACACCAGCATTTGAACTTATATTTTACTGTAGTAATATTTGAATTTGAAATCAGTTTTGCGAAGCCAGTGTGTTTCAACTTTGTTTTTATAAAGTCGAGCTATGTGTATTTGAATTTAAAAATTCAAAAAATATGCACAGATCCAACCGTGCATGGTAATTATGAGAGGTAGAGCAGATAGACTTTGCAAGAAAAGAAGAAATCCTTCAACTTTGGATAACAATCAGGAAATAGCTGAACATAGAGTGCGAAGAACTTTTTGTAATTATTGCAGTAATGCACAATACTTCACTGCAATCTCAAAAAGCAGCAAAATATCTCCACAACGCTAACTATTTAAAAACAAGCTTTAATTTGTTTAACTCTATTGGCTTCGGGAAGCTTTTAAAATTCATTTTGTTGCTTCACATCTTAGTTATATAGTTCTGTGTGCTTTTTCTACGAAAAATCTTTGGACTCTATTAAAAATCTATACTATTAGGCCTAAGCTTGAATATAATTCTTCAGTTTGGAGCCCATATCTGAAAAAAGACACCAAGCTTATTGAGTCTGTGCAAAAATGTTTTACTTGTAATGTTTTTATTCATTGCAACTTGCCTAAATTTCACTTCTTATGAGGATCGCCTTATAGGGATGTGCTGGATACCGGATATCCGGTATCTGGCCGGATATCTGGTGCGTCACTATCTGGCCAGATACCGGATAGTAGCACCAAGCCAAAATTAATATTTTGATTTTTTTTGTCCACAGCTTCACGCTATCGTTTTGCTCGACTAGCAAGCCATTAAACTATTGCATGAGGTCGTGTGACGAACAGGAAACTTTCAAAAGCATTGCGCCATTAAGAATGGACTTTATTACTCTAAGTTGGCTGAAACGGCAACGCAGTCGAGCGGCAGGAGCTCAGTTGATATCATTGATCGCTTTTGATTCAACTCCGATCCACGACACTACGTTTGCGTAACAACACGTTTTCAACACTGGGCTTTATTTTTGAGTAAGAAGAATTGTGTTAAAAGTGTGGATTTTGGCAAAGGGTGTGCCGAAAATCGGACGCCAAATCGGTCGGCCACTACGGGCGTCTAATCGGCGGGACCAGGAGCAGTGCTTCCTCAGGTCTAATACTGAAAGGGGTAACATATTATTATGTTCGGCCTCTGGGGTGTTTTATTAGTACATTAAAAGGTGACTGCATGCACATTGCAAGGTAGCTAAAACAGTTCCAAAATGTAACAGCCCAATATCTTCGTATTGTTGTCACGAAATTTTGCACTCATGCTATGCATAAAGCGAGAGGGAAACTATCAAGCGTGTGGCCAGGTAAAGCAATCGAGTCAACAATTATCACACATGTGTTGATTTTGCGGTTTTGCGTCTGTGAGCAATTTGTGATTCCCATCGAAAGCAAACTTCACAAAAGATCAAATCGTCATTATACTTGCGGTATTGCGTCGAAGCATATAACTAGTGGCGGAGCCCATCTCTGCGCCTGTGCAACACAATTTTGAACTCTGAAAAAAAAACAACGTTGCAACGGTGGCAAGCCTCCCACATCGATAGCGATGTCATTAACCACTAGGCTAAGCGGTGGTAAAAGGCAAGCTTGAATTTTCCTATGTTTTGCAGCTTTGCGCTATCATCAGAGCTACTAAGAAACCCAAGGTTTATAAATACCATAAAATTACTGCAAAAGATCGATCCTGTGTTAAATCTGCAATGATGGGTAAATTACGTCAAACTTCTAACACAAACAGCCAATTGATGAACCAAGGACGTTGAATTAAAGACTTCAACTTACTTAACGTTATTAAACTGCGCAACATTTTGAAGCAGAAGCACATCCATTACAATGCTACTGGTACCTTGAAATGTCGTTTTTTGAACGTGGAAAACAAAGTTTCTACATAAATTTTCTCCCCCTGCTGTTTGCCTTCGAGAAAAAATTGGCACCTATGTCGGCTGCTCATTGCGTTTTTTTTTTCATTTCGAACATGACAAACGTGCAAGTAATAGGACAGAAGACAGGCTTTTAAACGTAAATTATTTGCATGGTCTTTATGGATGAGACAACGATAGTGATCATCGAACTTATATAGATGCCGTTTTGGTTTGATGCCGATTGATTACTGCCTTACTGCCGGTACTAAAATAATTTATTAAATATCAGTCAGGTAAACATGTACAAGGAAGGGATTTAAAAAGTTCTATTTTAACGGTTGGCCTAATGAAAAAGAAAATAGAAATTTAAGTTTGATTTACAACATTGTCTGTTTCAAAATTTTCGAACAGTTGCTTTCTAACAGAAGTAGTTCAACATTTACCTCGAGAAGAAGTTTGCATCAGCGCTCAGAAGCTGTAGAAAAATAAATAGTTAAGCCACATTGCTTGACCTAATTTTCTAATAAGATTGGGCAAGGAATATTTGGCTACTGATAACCAACCAGTCGTCTTTACAGCCGAAAAATTAGTTTCTGCTGAATAATAATTTATTTATGCGAATATGTTTGTGTAAATCTCAGTTAATTTGTTGATTTAGATATGAATTGAGGTAGTTGTTGATACAAATCGAAATTGCGAAATTTTTTTTCGTATTTATTTTTTTTTCTATTTCATTTAGGGCCTCCAAATTCACTTTGCATAGGGCCTCCAATCACCTAAGGCCGGCCCTACATACCATATATATACTTAAATTCGACCTGATTCTTGTGTATAAGATAAGCCACAATTTGTGTGATCTGAATTTTCTGGTTACTTTGTATATCAAACTTGTGATTGTGATTTGCATCGACACGATTTTACAGTTCAGTCACTTTTTCATAATGCCAGTCGTGACCAATAACGTCAGTTTTATTTTAATCATGTAGTTGGTACTTGGAATCAACTTCCTGGTGTTGTAGTTTCTGGTTCTAATCTGTTTTTCTTTAAGACCAAATTGAAACGTTATGATTTGCGCACTATTGCTTTACTTGTTTACTGATTTTATTTTTCTGCTATGTACTTGCTGCTTTATCTCTTTTATTTCACTTGTCAGTGTGCCTGGGTGTTAACCTAGCACCAATGTGTTGTAATTCAATAAATAAATAAAAATGTTTCCAAAAGATCACATCAGCGTTTCACAAGCAACAGCTAGTAAAATTTTTGAAAAGTTTGAGTGAACTTGTGCAGCAAATCCACTCAGTTAAATTTCATGCTGCTTTCGCTTTCACAAATTGTAATTACTTATCAAATTATTATTCACTTATCAGTATCGCTTATCCCTATCAGTTAGCATAATGAATATCTGAAAGCTATAAACTCTTTGCTTGGGGAAAATGCCGAGTCAAACATACTTTTTCATCACTTTCTCTCGATTTATAAATATTGCTGAAAACTACTTAAAGCAAATTACGCAGACGGCACTTGTGGTTGTCTACTCAATTTTGAGCAGTATGCCTCCCCTGGTCTTTTTGTCACACTTCTCTAAGCTGTAATTGGAAAAGCTTAAGAGTTTTCACGTAAACTGTACAGATAAAAAAGTTAATTTTCTGGAGCCTATTTTTGATCCATCCCAACTTTGATTTTATCATCCATTCAAAATTATTAACTGTGGAGCATGGGAAAGTTCAGCGCAATTGATTCAGTTAGAAGGAGGCCAAGCATAAACTCTTTATTGCAGAGTTAAGATTGTTAATAATGAGTCTATGCTTAGAGCCTCTGTTTGGAATTCAAACGTTTGAGCCCTCAGTTTAGAATCGGAAGTTATGGTTTATGTTTCGGGGCACAATTTTCAGATCTTCAATGACCAGAGTTTGCGAAAAAAATTTTTCATCGATGTGAGTGAAATTCTGGAAGTATGGTGTGACAAAAGTACTTGCTATCCTCTCTGTTGTTATGGTATGGCTCTTTGTGGCTCCTCTTAAAAATTTTTTTTAATAAAGTTTTTCTACTTTTTGCTGACCACTTAAAGTGAAAGAATGGTTTTGTGGCTCCCAGTGTTGTTAAATTCTGGAAAATAGGATAGATTTGCTCTTTAGGTGCAAAAGGTTACTCCCCTGGTATATACTGACAGCGGATCCTGCACATTCCCCAAAATTTTTATATGGGCGATTTACTTTTGCTAAAACTATAGAAAATTGTGGCTATATCATATTAGCATAAACTTGATACCTATGATCCTGTCATAGCACATCATTCTCAAAAGTTCTGTTTTGTATTTATATGTGTTAGCTTTCCAAAATTAATTTATTATAGCACATGTTGCTTTTTGATTAATTATTCCATAACTATTTTGCTATTCACTTTACAGATTATTTTTAATGAATCTGCATCTATCACACAGTTGTACGTAATAATGTTTAGTGTATTTTCTCGAATGCAATTGTCTGCTCAAAATATTATTGCCCGGCAAGTTGTGCACACTTTTAACAAAAGAGCTTTCATGGTTAATGCAGGACAAAAAATCTATCAATCCACCTGTTTCTCTTGTAAGCCTACGCAAAAAAGTTTTGTTTCACAACACAACCCAAGGTTTATACACTTGTCAGAGAAAACCTCAGATGCCAATAAAGTGACCATTTATTTCACTGATCGTCATGGAGAGAAACTCAAAGCAGAAGCAACAGTTGGAGACAGTTTACTTGACGTGATTATTGATAATGATTTTAATTTTGAGACTTATGGTGTTTGTGAAGGCACAATATCATGCTCTACATGCCATGTTATTTTGGATGAAAAAACTTACTCTGTACTGGAGGATCCTTTGATGGATGAAATGGACATGCTGGATTTAGCTTGCGGTTTAACTGAAACCTCGCGTTTGGGTTGCCAGGTATACGTTACTAAAGAAATGGATGGAGTTACTGTAAAACTACCTGAAGAAATTACTGATGCAAGAGATCTATGACTTTTTTGTTGTATTCAATCTAAAGTCAGTTTAGAATTAATTTTTATGCAATTTCTTCATAGTACTTGCTTTATTATTCTAAAATTTATCATTGCTTTATAGTTTCCATACCTGCCACTTGGCAAACGGCCACAAAAAGTAAAAGATTGTTGCAGCAAAAGGAGTCACATGCGGCATTGTGCTTTGTTGCTATTTCATTCTACTCTCGGAGAAACAGAAATGAAACTTTTTAGTGAGCTAGCTTGTTTTACCTTTGGAAAATGCACCTATGGGATTCTCTCACTTTGAGTAGCAGACAGTTAAGCTTAGGAGTTGTCTCCCATTACCTACAGGAGTCTTGTTAAGTATTTCAGTATGTTTCCATTGCCGAATTCGTCAAAGCATTCTCAACAATATCCCTAGATGCGAAAATGCAGAAGCAGAAAACTATAAATTCTGTCTTGGGCTTGATTTGGCTGGCTTGGTAAAATGATTTTACGTAGGCCTATGTCTTTTTATTTATTGCAATCTCCATTTTATGATATTTGTAATCATGATAATTCGTGAGATTGAGCGTGTTAGATGATTTTGCAAGTATGCCATTGGCATTTTGTTAGCGACATGGCCTAGCGGTACCGCGCGCAGGTGACAAATCCTACGTGATGGGTTCGATTCGCGGCTGGAGCCGATCGCATTTGACATATTTAACCGGTGGCTGCTCACTCGAAGAGCGCAAGCTCACTTCGCATTCTCCCTCAATTACTGTTGAAGTTTCAGCATTGTTATTCTATTGGTCATTGCAATATGCTGTATTAATAGAATTAAGATGAATGTTAACAGTTGACTCAAATGAGAGTCTTTAAATGCATTTATATATTTATTATTCATAGTATAATGTGTGCTAGCATCACTATTGTTACCGCAAGCATAACAATATCAAGTATTGTCATTATTATACATTGGTGAAGTGACAACGTAATAGGAAAACACTATTGCTCCCTTATGTGTTATTACAGGGGGTGGCAAAGTTTTTAAGAGCCACATGCGGTTATGTAAAACTAAGGGAGAGCCACAATCTGTTTGGAGTGTTAACACAATTTCATAAAAAGAGACACAACGATACACGATATTATTAGCATTAAAGTAAATGTTGATTTCTATTTAATGGTTTACGGAGACATGACATCTTACTATCCTACTTCGTTAGCAGCATCAAATTGGTTCTTTTTTTTTTTTTTAATTGGATAATTTTTAACGGTTAGGACGCAGGAGAGGAGGGGCAGTCGCAGGCGCAATCTGATGCTGACTTTATCATCAGTGTGAAGAGGAATCAACACAGTGCAAGGAATCGTATGACCCTGGATTTAGGCTGACTCAGCTTGTAATTTAAGGTGACTGACAGTCCCGACATATCGATTACGCCAAACTCAACTTTTTTCAAATGAAGCCAATTAAAATGTTCAAAACGACAAAAAGTTGTTAAATAGAGTAGTCCCCTGGTAATGGCCTGGACTCGAGTTTCGCGTAATACCATAGTTTATCAGCAGGGCTGACTTATGCACCGAAACATGCTGTTGAAATCAGTTAGCTTTGAAACTACTTGTGAGAAAACTATACGCGTGAATAACAGTTTGTACTGTGTAAAAATCCAATATTACTGTTCGAAAAAGAAAAGCCTCAAAGAAAAGGCCGGCGAGCCACACTTTGCCCACCATTGCACTATTATTATAAAATGGTTTTTGCTAAGAATGATTTCAATTGTAGATTTTTTAAGTGCATAAATTATTTTGTATCCACACGGCGACTTCGGATGAGCAATTCAAGATATATATACGGAAACTTGGAATTTAGTAGCAAAACGTGGTGAAAGGCTTGTACTGATCAATGGCTTCTTACGTATACCTCATCATCAATGTGATTTATTTTGCTCAAGCTTTCAAATTAATTTTGTTGCCAACAGACATTTGAAAGTAAATTACTTCTGGTTAGTTATGGGTAATAGTAACTGTTCACTTTATTGCAATTTGAAAGTAAACATTTTTTAGAAAACAACATCAAAAGTGTTATGCTGGCATTTGTAAGCCGAGAAAGAAATCCGTAGAAAGGAAGTTCACATGTTTAATTTCTTGGCTTGTCGACAGAATGTGTCATCAGCTTTAGTTCTTTTTTTTTTGTTCCTTTTTCCGTCCGCTTCTGACTGTACAACTGCATTATTATTTTGATGTCTTCGTTGGTGCAGCCACGCTTGATAGGTGCTTTATTATTCGTGGGTTTTCAGACTTTATATGTAAGAGTAAGTGGTTTAGGATGCGATTTACCTTAGGCGTTTTTGTTTCTTTTCTTGATTGAATTTGAAAAATTGGTTTTCCTGTACATCATGACGAGAAAAATGTGCTTCAAAAGCCCGTATAACTCGTTTTTTTTAGATAGCCACTAATGTACTTGACCAACTGGGCATGGGATGACTTGTCGTTACCGATTCGATAATGAGAGGCTTAAGTTTGGCCCTGACTAGAGTGCTAACCCCCGACTCGAAACCTGAAACTTTTCTGCAGTGCAGAGGAAGTCAAGTCGAAAAGTCCTGCCTTGTTCATTTTTACCCTTTGATAAAAATAATTATATGTGTTAGAATACCACGCCGTTTGTGTATTTATAATTTTTTTTTTGGCCAAGTTTTAGGTAGGCAGTACAAACAATAGCATCAAGAAAGCATTTTCAAAAAGTACCAAAATGTCTGACTTTAGAAGATTGAATAGTAACTAATTCATTCAAAAAACTTCCGTTTTTGTAAAATGCAATTTAAAAAAGCCTATTTTCGGAATTTTTTCCAACTCTGATTTTTGCTAATTGTGTATTAATGTTTTTTTATGTTTCATTTTTTAGACTTTATTATCAGCTTATGCTTATTAGTATTGTTATAAGGTGATGAAAAAGAAGAAAGTAGCCCCTGATTATGATGCACTAAATATACTGTAGCTTATATACCCTATAGCCGAATTATTATAAGCTTTTCTGTTATACAGTTTATGTAATAATTGGATAAGATGTGATTTGGTAGTTACTTAACCATTAAATGCTTATAAAAATAAAATTTGCGATTAGTAAGACTTAAGCTTTATCAGGCAGTCAGCTTGTTGATATTAAGTAGCTTTAAAATTATGCAGTTGACCAAAAACTCGACGAGAAAACGGTTCTATTTTCAGTGATTGGTTTTGCATTGTTTTACCCAGGGAGTCGAACCGAACCCGAACCTGAACCGCAAACCGGTAAAAACCGCTTTTTTTTGGTGAACCCGAACCGAACCTAAACCGTTTAAATTTGAGATCATTGAACCTGAACCGAACCCGAACCTTTAATATTTCAAATCTGTGAACTTGAACCGAACCCGAACCTTTAAAATTTTATGTAAGTGAACCCGAACCGAACCTATAATATTTTGTGTTCATAAACCTGAACAGAAATCGTTTAGTAACAATGTTTGAACCAGAGCTGATTCTTAAAAGATGTTAGTAAAAATCTCTAGACGTGAGCTGCGATGCGTAACATTCTTTCTGCTTTTCCAAATTTAATGAGTCTGAAACACAGGTAAAAACCGCTTTTTTTCGGTGAACCCGAGCCGAACCTGAATCGTTTAAATTTGAGATCATTGAACCTGAACCGAACCCGAACCTTTAAATTTTGGTGCAACTGAAACCGAACCGAACCTGAACCCAAATTTTTGAAAAGTCTTTAACCTGAACCGAAACTGAACCGTTAAAAATTAAATTTCTTGAACCTGAACCGGAACCGGAGCGATATTTCAAACGGTTCGACTCCCTGGTTTTACCTTTCATTGCTATTTTTAAGTTTGTTGTTTGGTTAAAACTGTCGAACAGATCAGAGTTTCAAAATTAGTGTTTTGTTGTAAGCTTGCAATGCTTTGCTACTTTTGATTTAGACTGTTGCAATTGAACAGCACTCTTTGCTAATTCTCCTTGTTCGCGTCGTTTCTTTATTGTTAATTGTTATTGTAAACCAGCCGTTCAATCCTGCATATATAATTATGCTTAGTTGCTGACCATACTTGCAAAGAAAGTTTTAGAAATTCAGTCAGCGTTATTGTTAAAATTTTTTGAGAATGAATCATATCTTATTACGCACATTAAATTGCTGTGGCTTGTTCGCGAAACAGACTGGGTTTATCAGTTGTCTGGACATTGCATTGCAGTGTGCAATCTGGGTTTAATGTTAGGGTGAGCTCCTATGCTGCTCCTCACTAATTAATGATTGTGTTATAAATTTGCTTAATGCTCAATTTCCAAGAAAACGATTGCACGTTGCTTAGTTTGTTTATTTGATTTTGTACTAAATTCTTACTAGGTGTTAAAGCAATTGGCGTTTTTTCCGCTCTGGTGTAAAGCTATGTGAAATTTTCTGAAGGTAACTATGCTTGTCAACTGTTAGTTGAAAGAACGAAGAATAGAGAATTTTTGCCATGTCTAAAGCAAGTCGTGGAAGAGGTCGTGGACGAGGAGGCTCGTCAATTAATATTGAAGCTATTGGCTTTACTAGAGGTGAACAGCTACCTGCTCCTGCTCTTCAACCTCCACCGAAATACCCAGTAAGTAATTCACGAAAATGTGTGTAGCTTTTAGATGCGATTACACAGCAACATTGCTGTGATGTAAAATTGTTTTTTGCTAATTAAGATATTTCTCAGCCTTTACGAAAACAACCAATTCCTCTATTGACTGGAGATGAAGTCAATTATTTACTTGCGTTGAAAAAGGAATTTGTTCAAACCATGCGAAGCTCTCCATATTTCATAAAAACCGTTGTAGAAAAATCTGGTGAGTTATTGTTTTTAATGCAGTGTTTAATGGTTTACTCAGCTAATCTTAAATTGTGTTTCAACCAAGGATGGAGTTGATTTGTCAGTTAGGCTTTGGGTCCAAAAAAAAACGGTTAATGCGAAAAAAAGAATTTATTTAACGCGTTTTCAAGTTTATACGTGAGTTTTTGATCTTTCAATACGCTTTCTTGTTCGAAATTCGCCAGAAACAGATGGTTATCGTGAAGCATCTTATTGCACAAATCTTTTAGCGCTTCCGTAGAAAAATCCGTTTCTAAGCACTTCAATTCAAGGTAGTGGAAAAGCTGTAATAGCATAAAAAAGGCGCTTTAGGATGTAAATCTAACACCATCCAAAATCAAGATTTTTTGGAATTTTTAGGGCCAAATAAAAAGTTAAGGGTTTATTGCTTTATTAAGATTTGTTTTAAGAGTTTTGCTTATGTCAGTGTTTTACCCCCTGGGGTGTACCAAAATTTTAGAGGGTGCATCACTCCAATAGAGGGTATTGGGATGTACAAAATATTATAACACCATATACAGTTGGTAAAGTAGCATCATAAATAGGCAGAACCATGAATCTTACTGTTACGATATAACTGTTTAATGTGTTTTTGTTTGAAATGCTTTGTGTACTGTAGCGAAATTTTGTTCGTGGGATTGTTTCGTAAGGTTGCATTATGGAGTCATAATTGTCTACTGACGGAATTTTTTCGTGAATATTCTGGACAGATCTCTCCGTTACGTAATTTCACTGGGTTAAAATTTGTGCTTGCGACAATTGTGTTTACTGTAGTTTGGTGTGAATTTTTGCATGTCATATGATTTCTCTTCTTGTTTGACGTCACAATCGTGTTTACTGTGGTTTGGTGCGAGTTTTTGCGTTTCATGTGATTTCTCTTCTTGTTTCTTTGAGAATGTTGTAGAACGTTCTCGAACTTGAATTTAGAATTTAGAGGCGTGAATTTTCGAGCGTAATTTATTCGAGTGTAGATTTAGCGTGCGTAGAGTAAGCAATATTGTTGAATGCTGAAGGGTATAGCCCTTGTTGTATAGTGTTTCTGAAGTGAGCAGTAGTGCTTGTGTTTATTGAAAAGTAGCACGGTGAGTACCGTGGCTAATAGAGTTAAGTTGGGTCGATTATTATATTCGTTTGGTGAAGAAAGTCTTGGTTTTTCGTGAGGTCAGATCTAAGAATGAATTAATTCTTACGGTCTGTCATACAATTCTTATCAATCGTCCAGTCAGCAAAGTAATACAATTTCCTATTTCGCGACACTTATTGTCATTCACGCCTTTGAAAAAAAAAAAAAAACTATTATAGTCATCTATTTTGTAATTCAATGAAAAAAGTACAGTAACTTGTTTGTTTTGAAATTTGCTAACTTATGCACATTGATGCAAATCTTCCGCTTTTCGGCGAATTTCGCCGATTTTGTTGTCAAAAATGTCATTTTTGTGAATCGCCTAAATCCGTTGAGAAAATTTGGGGGGGTATGATAGGGGGTTGGGGGTGCACGCTGCATATTCGGGCATTTTTTTATTGATAAAACGCAATGTTTCTTTTTTGAAATCTAGCGCGTTACAGCGGAAAGGAGTATTTTTGTGTGATTGTCGCGTTTTGCGATGCTTAAGAGAAAAAATGGATCTCTCATAATAAAGACTCGATAGGTCTAGCGCGCATGGCTCACTGATTTTCGAGCATGGCGTTTACATTTGGTAAGTAAAACTCTTTTTACAGACAATTTTTATGACTTTGGAAAAAGTAAAATCCTCCCTGACGCGCACAATAAAATTGCATCTTCAAAGTCCGTCATGTGTAGACTTTTAAACTATGGTAGTAGTAAATACATAAATTTATTCTATTTCCAACTTTCAATTATCGGTATTTTGATGCGCGCTATCTTCAAAGCTTTTAATGTGATAAAGTAAATTTGGTCCAACTTTGTTGCTTGACGCGTGCAATAGATCAAGTTTGCATGACGCGTGCAATAGCGGCAGATGAAAGGGTATTTAATTTTTGATTTAACAGTTTTGAATGAGACGTACCCACAATAAAAAAGGAATGTTCACGAATCGAGATGATTGCCCGAAAAGTTAGATTAGTACCGCAGTAGCTAGCGCAAATATCTTTAAGACATGCGAGTTTTAACCCAAGCAGATTCGTTACTTTTGACAAGATTAGAAGCTAAAGTTGTTTGCAAGTGGAAATGGGCGTGGCTTAAAGTGGAGTCGAAATGCAAGTATGAAGGTCAAGAGTATGTTTTCCCTCTGTCGAGATTTTTTTCTAAAATTGAGAAAGCTGGGTTTGCACGATGCAATTTATGCAACGGTAAGGAAATAAATTACGGTAAAAAAGGATGCTACGCGCTTACTGCTCATGTACAAACAAAAAAGCATCTGGAGTTGATTCGCAATGTAGCGTCTACGCATAGCGTCGCTGATGCTGTTCAAGTAACAGCAAGGACCTCACAAGGCGGACTCGGTACTTCAATTGGTTCAACTGAAGTTGGAATGTCTTCGTCCAGTCGGTTTATTGAGATAGAAAAGTTACGCGAAGCTGTGCCTGTATGTGTTCCTTTGGTGGAAAGAGTTGCAAATGCCGAGGTAATTCACTTCTAATATTTTCATATTTTACCGTATAGCCTCCCTAGATCTATACAGGCATATCATATTTTAAAATTGACCGAGTGAGCGGTACATCAATAAAAAAAATTAGGTATTGATAAATGTGGGCCAATCTTTCCGAAAATTTTCGGAAAGCGAGACCACATTTGGCTTTTCGATTACAGTTTACATGATTCAGTTCACTTATTTTCTGGACAATAATGATGCTGAATTAAGCTGAAAGTAGCTGCTGGCATTATGATTTCGATATAAACTTTTAACACGTAATAACTCAACTGCATGACGCGTCGGCGTCAACTTATAGCACATATAGAATAGTCAACTAGCCCATTTTCTTATAAAACAGAACTTTCTGTTCCCGCCACCAACGCCCTACTTTCCGTGTTAGAAACACCAACTTAGTGTTTGTCAGTATTGGCACGTAAGAAAGTAATCATTGCTTTTATGTGGTGGCTACGTCTTTAATGAATAAAATATCGTTACATTTTATAACGTCGCGTAGAGAGAAATGCTTGGGGGAAAAATTTTATGTGTTCGTAAGAATACAAAAAATGTTAACCCAATTTTTGTACTGACATATTATTTTCAACAGGCGATGGTTTTAGCCACTATTGCACAAAATAATTTGCCTTTGCGGATTGCACCTATACTGGTCGAGATGTCCCAAGCTTTGGCTAACGATAAACCTGCCCTTCAAAGAATGTGTCTCAGTCGCACATCTGCGACGTATAAAATGGTAGAAGGAATGGGTCGCACCTACACAGAGCGACTCACTGCAGCTATGCAACAAGTACCGTTTTCTCTGAACTTGGATGAATCAACTTCGGCAGCAAATAAAAAAGTTCTTTCCGTATTGGTTTCCTTTTTTAACCGTGAATCAAAAGCCGTTGAAGTTGGTCATTTGTGTTCGCTGGAAATTTTGAAATGCACTGCTGAACATCTGGAAAGCGCCTTGAATCAATTCTTCAGTTTGCATCAGATTAAATTTAGTAATCTCGTTAGCTTAATGTTGGATTCATGCGCGGTGATGAGGGGAAGTAAGTCGGGACTGGAGACCAGAATAAGAAATAAGCATTGTCCCGGTCTTCTTGATGTTGATGGGGATTCCTGTCATCACATTCACAATGTTGCAAAGAAGTTCGTCGCTCCATTCGATAATTATTTAGAGAGCCTCTTCTCTGATCTTCACACAGATCATCAGTATGCCTCCGATCAGGTTTGTTGTTTTTTGAATTAATCAGTAACGTAGTATCCTGTGAAGTATTTGTATGTATTACATTTGCGTTTAAGCAGTTTTGTCCGGTTTATATTCCTTACAAAATAATCATGGGAAACGAATGAGTCTCATTTTTGCACAAAACTAGTCTTGAGAGTTAATACCATACAAGATTTTGTTTCATTTATGTCACCTTTTGTCAGCAGCAATTTTTTAAATTAAAATGAAACGTCAAAAGTTAATTTCGCTGAGGGATCGTAGTTTGAACCTGGATATATTCTCAGACTCTTGTGGTTAAAACGCCAGGCTAGCAACTATTATTAAAGTGCTTCTACAGACTTCTGGCTTTATGACCGAATGGGGTATAATGTCTTTAGGTGATTGGAAGTACTCTTAATTTTACATTTTTTACCTATCGTGAATTTCTCATTCTGAATAATTACATGTAGCACGAATCAAATTCTTTGTTGTTGCTGAAGTATTGCCAAGCCACGAACTGCTAAGTTTCAAAAGCTTTAAATTTTTTTGCAGCTTCACTATTTAATATTGATATGTGAAATGTTGGAGATTCCCGGCACTACTCCCCAGCGTTTCGTCTCTCATCGTTGGTTATCAGCCTACGACATTACTTTGTCCACAAGGCGAATGCTTTTGGCGTACAAATTACTTTATTTTGGATTTTTGTCTCCTGGCGATCGTGAATTATATCAAGAAGATTTGAAAGGCATATTTCGAGACCATAATCTTAATGAAGAAGCACGCCAGAAAATCAAAGAAATTCATGAAGATTTGCGAAATAAAAGTACGTTTGCAGTGGTTTATTTTTTTGTTTTGTAGACAATAGTGCTAGTATTGGCATCCTACTGCATGGTATCGTTACCTCGCTTCCCAATATTGTTTGTGCACAAACCTTTTATAAATGCCGACATTAATGACATTGTCAGAAATCGCTCTTTTTTTCTGAGGGATTACTTTTAATGCTTGACCAATGCCAAATCGGGACAGTTTTACATATTATTCAAAGTATTTAACACGACCCGATTGGCTGTGAAACTATGGGTCTTTTGTCTTTTGACCAATCAGAAGACGCTTTCTTAACCATAATATTTTTTTTGCTGTTTTCCTAATAATGTTGTCATTTTTCTTCTGAAAATGAGCAGTCATTGTTTCATGTAACTTTTTTATTGATCCATCAGTTATCTCAAGTCAATTAGGCTTATGTAATTATAATCTGATGCAAATACATTTGTTGCCATTATGTTTTAATTGATTAACTTTTACGCTAATTAAAAATTTTCAAAGATCTAACCTTGATACATTTACGAATGTGTAGCAATGACCAGCCTGGGACAAAACAGAAAACAGCGAATATGCCGGAAAATCTGGGTGGAGGACATGAAAGTTCAGTTGCAGCTCAGCCTATATGCTGGAGTGTTGCCATATTTCAAGGAATACGTATTGGTCTTTCAGGTACCAGTGATAATTTTTGGTAGAAAATTTCTACTTTCTACTACTACTACTTGATTGTATTTGTAAGATTACTACTATTTCTAGTTAAATAGAGAGAGAAAGTCAAAGGTAACTTTAATAGTAACATGACATGGTAATTATTTCTAGTGTTTGTGAATATCGCTGATTGTTATAGAGTGGCGAGACACTTGTTCACAAACTACATGACAAGCAACTGCAAGTTATGAAAAACTTTCTCTCTTGTTGCGTCAAATCCGAATTCTTATCCATCGTTTCTCCTAAACGACTTGCTGCAATGGAATTGCCTACGAACATGCTTTCTCCTACTTCATTGTATAAAGGAAAAGTTGCCGAGGAAATATGTGCAAAGCATCCTCAACATAAGGCAAGAAATCTAGGTTAATGGGAACGGCATGGAATTCCTGTATGCAGAAGCCATGCATTTCAATACAATACACGATGCTAATTTATTGAAACTGCAAAGCTTCTCGTTTATAATTAATAGCAGAAATATTTCAATTTTACTGTATCTACTATCAGCGTTTCTGGTACTAACAATTAGCTGTGGCCAAATAACTGCCGCAGTGTTACAAACAGTTGTTGGCTTTAACATACTGTATATGCGGTTGGAATGGAAAAAAATTAAAATTGAATACTTAAGATAAACCGACGATTACCGATGGCGATTGTTGTTAGAAGAGTGTTTCATTATTTAACAATGCTATTAGCATTTTATTTTTTAAGTATTTTCAGTAAACTAATATTTACTGTATTTTTTGTGCTATAGGTGGTTAAAGATTTTCTCAACTCTGCTAAGGCAGCATATTTGGTTGCTGGTCAGTATATGCAATTAAAGCTGCCCTTGAACAGTCCAACCTTGCAATCTCTTTCTTCGATAGATCCACTTGCTTGGGGGCATTCGATTACCGTAGATCATTTGAAGCATCTTTCAAGCAATGAAATTTTGGGTCGTTGGGTGCCATCAGATTGCGACATCCATAAAGAAATTCTTCTGTACAATGTCGATTTGTCTCTCAAAGAAGCAGAAAAAAATAACGTAGTCAGTTGGTGGTCTTCTCTTTTGGAAACTGGGAAATACCCTGGTTTATGCGCAGTTGCTTGTGCGGCACTGTCGATATTTCATGGACCTATGGTGGAGGCTTCATTCAGTGCCATGAATGACATAATTGATGTTAAAAGCAACAGACTTTCAATGCTGACTTTTGACGCTCTTCAGACAACCAAATACGCAATCAAGACCACTGGAAAGTCTTCAATTGCAATGTTCCGCAGAGACGACGTTAAAAACGGAAAGGTTGACAGACGTCTGTGCAAGAATATACTTTCTGCTGCTCGCAGAGATAAAGTACGACGTAAGTCGATGCAGAGAGTCAAAATGCTTCGACTTCAACGTTTCGAGAGTAAGGTGGCACCAAGTGCGGCCGAAGTTACCAAGCAATTAAAGGAAAAAGAAGCACGATGGAAGCGGAAGCGTGCCCTTGCGCTTTTGTGCTCTTCAAAAAGAGCAAGGAAAACACGTTAGAACTTTCTATTTTTATTTAAAAACTGTTAAAATTTAGTGACAAAAGTGTTGTTTTTAGTTTTTTTCTGTATTCGGTTCGAATAAATAGTGTTCTTGTTTATTTTTTAATTACACTAGAGTTGAAATTTGTCAGTTTGTTGAAACGATTCGAGCTTACTGCAAAGTGTTACTAGGTTTGCAGTGATATCGGTATATATCCACTCCACACCTTTTAGATTATTTCTTGCTGTTTGGTGTAGTGTTATGTATTCCTTTTACGTTCTTAGTCTTTATTTTAATAGGTTAGATTTTACCAGATTGTTCGCCAAGTAATAATCTAAAACGTGCGACCTTTTAGGTGTGAAATCTATTTGTCATTGCATTAACCATCGCACTTCAAGTCCTTCATGATAATTTTATTCTGCACCCAATGTAACGTTTTGTTTTTATGTTTAATGAAAAAACAACGCTTGGGTGAGCTTGTAATTTATTTCTTAACCTTCATCCTTTTATATCACGAGAAAACGAGAGGCGCTGCCAGGCTCGATTTGCAGTTGACGATGTTCCAAGTATCTTGTTGCATTCGTTAATTTGCTGCTTGCAAGAATCTACCAAAAAGGCGTAAACATCGTAAACTTTACGATGCTTTACGACGTAAAGCACCTTTCCAGGGATGCAACCACGTGACTTGGGTGATCAATCATCATAAGTTATGTAAATATTGAAGGAGTTTTCACTATACAAGTGAGTACACTAATTTTTCTTTATTGAGACCAAGACCCAAAATATATTTGCTATGGTGAGTAATTTTTGCTTCGCTTCCGAAAATTATGCAATAATTTTTAATGCTAAATTTTCGCTAAGTCATGACGTTTTACTCAAACAGGTGTACGAGGTTAAATGTTTTGACGCGAAAAAAGCATCCTGAACACAAGTAAAGTCTTTAAAAAAGTCAGAATATTTTGCCCCAAGCCTCAATAATATTTTACTTTGTGCAATGAAGTTACTGCAACTACGTTGGTAAATGCCAGTTGGGGGGGGGTCTGGGGGGCGAAGCCCCCCAGACGTTGATAATAGTTTTTCGAAATCCTCGCCGATTTTCTTTTCAGCCGTTTGCATCACTGTAATGCAATATGCATGGATGACGTTGATTGTTTAAGTCAGTGGTTCGCGAAAACTTTTATCTGCCATTGCCCCCTTGCGATACTCTGCATATCATCATCGCCCCTCCTACCCAGCAATACAAAATGACCCGAAGTTCAAACAAAGTTATTGCTATGAATTTACGAATGTACAAACAACCACCCCAAATCGAGTGAAGAGCAAAAAAAGGTCATCACGTCCGCTGGCCATAGTTCAAGCTAAAACTTCCCCCAAAATTTTCGTTTAGGCTAAGCATGATTCGACGTGTTGTCGGTAATGCCAAAAAGGAGGACATTTCGCCATTTTTTAATGTCCTCGGAGGACAAATTATTTTTTGTTAGAAAGGGGGACGCTTATAAGGGTTAACGTTTTGAGAATGTGCTTTCGCCCCTGGTGTTTCTCTTTCGCCCCCAAAGGAGCGATAACGCCCACTTTGAGAAACACTGGTTTAAGTGACACTAAAGTCTGAACAGTCAGTGCTGTTTTTGCAAAAATTACGCTTTACGGTAATTGGTTTTTCAAACAATTATGATTGAAACTACGCCAGTGGAATAGCCAAACACAACAGTATGAGTAAAATCAGATGTATGTAGGGGTCTTCACTGGCGTCAATCAGGCGGGGGCAGGGGAGTGCCGCCCCCTCGGGTCTGCCACTGGAGAAGGCGAAATATGTCTGGCAACTCGGTTTTTCATTAGGCATTGCAACACTCTCATTTTTTCATTTTTCTTGCTTCCATATTTTTTGTCATTTCTTTAGTCAGTTCTCATTTTTTTTCGTTTTTTTGCGGGCGTGATGACCTTTTTTTGCTCTTCACTTGCTTTTGCACGGAAAATTGGACGTCTGCGGACGTGAAGACCTTTTTTTTTGTTCATTTGATTTTGCGTAGAAAATTGGACATCTGCGGACGTGATGATCGTTTTTTGCTCTTCACGTGATTTTGCGCGGAAAATTGGACGTTTGGACATATGCGGACGTGAAGACCTTTTTTTGTTGCTCTTCACTTGATTTTGTGTGAAAAATTGGACATTTCCGATTTTTTTTTTTTTTTAGTAAATATATTTTTTTCATTTTTTTGTTGATAGCTAGCTCGACAGCCAGCCTGCATTGCGTTGAGTGGAAGCGTGTTAAGATAACATCATGAATTGAATTATAGAACAGCTTTGAGTACGTATCAAAAATGATTTTCCATGTGCAAATGCCAACTGCTGTTGCTGGCGACTTGGCATAAAATTGAACGAGGTAGTGCTACTGCTAGCGTGGGAGAAATAATAGAAGTTCATCACCAACGGGGGCCTTAATGTTTTTTGGCGTATTTTTGTAAAACCTGCGGTAGATCGGGACCTACGCCTTGAAAGCATTAGTTACTATTGTAGGCTATCATGATTAGAGATGGTAAATCATTAGCAAGATAGTGAACCTTTGTGGATCAGAAATCGTCTACGTAACTTGAATAACATTAAATAATCATACTGCTATCGTTCTTATGTTTAGATGTTGAAAGGTATTCAGATAAGTACAGGATTGCGAACAATCCTAGTAATATCATTGAATGGGAACCAGATTGGAGAAGGCTACCGCAAGAATTGAAGCTTACTGTCAGGTACAACAACTTTTGTTCCTTGTGTTTCATTACTTTTATTTGAATTTTTGCCTTTCATAAATACTAAAAAATTTTCCTTTAAAATTTCAAAGAGTTGGCAACAACAGATCCCTCTGATCTCCCAGCGTTTTAAAAACTGTATGCATGTAAAAACAGTGCTAAGAGAAATGGATTTTACCGTTTAGACTGCGTGGACTGTTACTTAGATAGCATTACTTCCACATGCACAGTAATGGTTACTGGTATGGTGCGTGACTAAAACGTTTGTAATAAACTTGCGCTCATTATGACGCCATTTATTAGACTGTGTAGAGTTCAATGTAATATTCAATTTACTTAGTTGAATAGTGAATTATCTTAGCCGAGGAAACGTAGATTAATCTGATGCAGAGTCATTACCACATTGCGTTTATGGTTTTAAGCGCTCTGAGCTATCAACAGCTCATATGATCGTAGCTAAACAAACTAAACGAAAATATGCTGTAGTATGGAATAATCTAATCGCAATATTATGCATTAATTTTGATAAAAGCTGCTATTGTTTGGCATGGCATGGCAGGGTGTGTAAATGCAGCAGAAATAATGTATTGATGATGAGTATGCTTAAGACGTATATCAGCTGTGATAAAGCTAGCATGCTCCCTGCATATTTCAGAATTCATCCAGAGTTCCCCACTCGATTTTTTGCATGTTTGTTGAAAAGCGGCATATTGAGGAAACAGATAAAATTGAAGAAACAAGGCAACTCCTCGTGATCCGTTCTATAATTAGCAGCTCTGTTGGTTCTTGTGACGGGGAGATAAAAATAAGCAAGTCCTTTGTCCATTTCCGCTGCTAACTATTCCAACTGCTATGCAATCTGTCGTTTCTTGGAAAATATAAATTACTCGATGTTTACAAATTATTCAATTTGCAGAAAAAGGAAAAAATCAAGTAAATTAACTGCACCTAATTTGATCAAAAGCAAAAGTAAGAAACAAGGTGAGAAGCTTGAGATAGTGAATAGTTTTGATGCTAGAATTTTCGTGCTGAAAATGTCGGAGCGTTGTTTTAGTACTGGTGATTTTGTAATGTATTTTGGTATATATCTTATGCAAACGTAGTTGTATTTTGGATAAGTCGTACTGTACAATTATCGTTTATTGATATCAGAAAAGCTGCAGATGAATGAATTACGCTCACGCGGAGAAAAAAGTGAGCGAAAAAGACGATTTTTTACGCAAGTTCAATTTTTTTCTTAGGTTGTGTTAATGTAGCGTGTTGTTGCCATCTCGTGTCGAGAATGAGATAATATATCATTCGAGAGAAGGGTTTACTTTTAGTTATATTTCATTGTTTCAATTCTGTTTCGCTTATTTATAAAATACTTGTAGATGATGCCGATATCAAAAAGAAATTAGATGCTTTGGAAAAAAGTGCTGAAACTGAAGATAAACAAAGTGAAAAGGTAGGGCTATAAATTGTATGCACAACTTATCTCTCGCTGAAAAAGCTTGAAAAGATTTCCACTAAGTAAGAACTGTAAGCCGCTTAGGTCCAGTGGTTTGTTTTAATTTTTCTGTGAGCCGTAATTTTTTTGTTTCTATCGGTGGTTATTTTGTCGCTGTAGTAAATTTTAAATGATCAAGCAATAGCCCAGAACTTCTGCAAAAATGTGTTGTTTTTTTAGTTATTGCTAAAACATTTTTAAGCAGATAGTTTCTTTTCTTAAAACATTCAGCATTTGGATCAGCATCTTATTTGTCTACCTAAACACTAAACAGTCAACTTTAGAATATTCTTCAGAAAGAAAGTAAGAGAGACCGTAGATCTTCAAGTCTAAATTCAACCGATGTTATCATCTTGGCGAGTTGGAATTCTGGCGCAAGGGCAAAAATGAATTCCAAAAATTATTAGTGGCAGCACTGTCACAATGCATTGTCACGTCAAATTCCTGTTTTGCACTCTAGAAACAGGCTTAACGTAAGGTTACGTCAAGCTTACATTTACTCAAATTTGAAGTACTCTGCTTGGACTGAGAGCAGACCTGGAAGCAACTTTGTCAGTCGAACGGCAATTTTGTGATCCATGACGTCCTAAAGATATTGGAATGATGAACCGCACAGTATAACTCATTGCGATCTATGCTGTTGACTTTAGATTATGTTGTATAAGCGACGAGTTTTATCATGTTTATTATTGCGTAGGATGATGAAGAATCGGAAACAGAAGAAATGGAAGAAGTGGTTGAACAGGACGATGATGAGGAAGAAGATAACGATTATTTGACATCTTATTTTGATAATGGAGAGTCTTATTTGGATGAAGAAGATGATAATTTGGATGATAAAGAAGGAGGAATTTACTAAATGCTCTTGAATTAGTTGTCTGCTCTGAGATATTATTTTAGTGATCCTTGGTTGAGATATGAAGTCAGTAGTATGATTGCGCTGTGCGTAAGTAGTTTTGGTTGAGAGTTTTGTTAAAATAAAGACGGGAGGAGATTTGGATTTGGTAAATTCAACTAAGAAGTTTGTTTGGTGGAAGTACATTTCTGTGGAGGAACTGGGTCTGACGTGTTACGTGCAGATAAATGGAGGTGCGGCTTTTCTCTTGCCAAAATATAAAGTTGGTTGGAATACGCAAATATATTCCTATTTTGGAGAAGCTGTCTGCAAGAATTTCTTATTTGTTTCGAAGTTGATTTTCTGAACAAGTGATGCACATAACCTCTATCAATGGAAATCATTACTTTTTCGAGTATTTTTGATGGTAACTATATTGGAGCGATCGCGATGTGATTTGTGCTCAAATCCGTGTGGATGCTCTGCGTGAGCTTATTTCGAACAATATGTCTTGAAATTAACCATTGGCAGTTATTAATTTCTGTGGTGGATTAGAAGAATAAACAAGAAAAAATTGCCAAAAATATAAACTAAGGGTGCTAATCACTTTTGTGTTATGTATGCTGCTTATTCTAGGTTTTCTGTTTATGGTTCAAATTCGATTTGAATTTAATGTAAAATAAGGTGCGTCTAGTGTAGTTATCGATTAATCGCATCAAATGCCGCGGACTTCAAACAGCAAGAACTATCCACACCGTGCAACCAGTCGGCAACTCGGCTAGTACATAAAAGTTTTTCTGTGAAGAGACTGTCTCAGCGAGGTTGTGATTCAGCTCTCGCCTAGTTTCTCCTATCTTTAACTTGGAGAAGGCAAGAGTACAATTCAAACAAGCAACTGCAAATCATCATTCATCAACTCCTACGCTAGCTTGAACTTGTCTCGCACAGATCTGATTTCGTCGCTCTGCGGCAAGAGAATACGAGGATGAAATAAATGCAACTGTGCTGCTCTGCCTCCCACTTGTTTAAAAAGTTTGATTTCATTCGCAAATTGTTATCAAAGTATCAATTGGAATAAGCTCAGGCCTTAACTATTGTAGGCCTTAACTATTGTAGACGAGAACAAAAAGCTTTTTTTGTATCTGTATTTTATTTGACCTGCAACTTATACCGTTCGCAGCTGATGCTTGAAGTTACTTTGCAGTCGTTTTCACTCTATAATTGAATTTTTTGTTCCAGTGGTTGTTATTACCCTTATTTATTGCATTTGCTGTGATTATTTGTGGCAATATTTTCGCCGGTCATATTTCGCTACTGGTCATGTTTCAAAAGAACATGATGTATTTACAACCACCTGTTACATGCAGTACGGTATATTTTATGCCACCAACGTTATCAACATGCGGGCTACACAGCACACTACAAAACATTTAAAATTTAGAAAAGCGAAAACGTAACAAAGACATAAAATTCATTCTTCAAGCTTTTTCATGAGACGTGGTGAAATAGGGAATGCACATTGCTTGTTTTGATTTCAAATTCTTGCTTGATCTCTTCCTAGCTGGGCACTAAGGGTTTGGTAATAGAATTTTCATGTTCTGAACTGAAGATTTCCTTGGTGTTTCACTCTGTTGTAGTTTCAAGATCATGAGTTTAACCTTGACTAATTTCTTACCTTTTATGTTCTATGCTTGTTTTACAGTCAAGTAGAAAAAATGCAGTGGCTTCTTTGACTATTCTCACTTTTTAATATTGTTTGCTTTCACTTTGTGAAAAATTGAACGTGCGTTGACCACAGTTAAGTCGAGAAGCACTGCTGCAGCACTTTGGCCTGGCCCCTTTCGCTTGGTTGTAGCTTACCAGGCCGTTTGGTCTGATGAATTTATTCCACTGTTGCCTTTATTATAATTATGCCACGTCTGCTTTTGGTTTTAGTTGAGTTGCCGTGAGCACCATCTGAGATTTTGACTTCCATTCACTGGGCATTTAACTGGCCAAGAACATCCACACCAAGCTTTTCCTACTATTCACTCAACTGTCTTCTGCTACGCCTTCTCACTTCCTACAAACCCCGGCTTGTCTTTTGTGGAATGCTTTCTTAAGTTTCTGGTTTCCTTCCACGTGGGAACAGCAAATGCTTGTTTCGTTTTCTCCAGAGGGGATTTTCTCCTTTAGTTTGTAAAA
Organism: Trididemnum miniatum; assembly: GCA_964006365.1. NCBI lineage: Eukaryota > Metazoa > Chordata > Ascidiacea > Aplousobranchia > Didemnidae > Trididemnum > Trididemnum miniatum. Next base: position 30,522,395 of record OZ023231.1, on the reverse strand, counting down.
ACAATTAAAAAGATGCAAATGTAGGCTAAAACGCCTCAGTCCAAATCTGGTGTCACGAACTGCTGCTGACATGACTTTTTGGGCTAAGAAAAAAAAAGCATTTTACCCACAATTTCACAAATTCTATAGGTTTCATCACTTATCTGATGGCACCAGTAGTTGGTGACATGAGTTCTGTTGCTGATGCCCATCATTTCGCAAGCTACGCATAATGTGACTCATCAAGAGATACCATCGTTTTCTAGGTAAAGGCACTTTCAAAACCACTAAAAATTGGAGTTGCCCAAGGTGATCCTGTGCCCATAATAAGCTGACAGTCAAAGTGTGAAAGATGAACATGACTAGGAAAATAATTTAAGGAGACCCCTACGGAGTTTCGTAATTTCTCCATTAGAAGGCGAATTTTTTTGCCATTGAAAAACACTCCGCATCAATTTCCGCTGATAGAGAAAACAGCTTCTTTCAGTTAAATTCACGTACCGTGTTCTGAACACTTTTTGGCGAAAAAGTTCGCTGTCATCAAAAACTTGCATTTTAGATTGTTGATTTTATGTTCATAATATGAACTCAAATTAGTTGCACAGGTACACAAGTTTTTATCTTCCTGCGTTCATGTTTTCATGGTCCTTTGACTGATTTTGTTGCTGTTCATAATAGCCCCACCTGTGGGCTATATAATTTCTGTTTTTGTTCATGATAGCGCAACTATTGAGGTTAATCTGAACTGGTAACGGACGTATCGAGCAAAAACGCAGATTCTTTTCTACAAGCAAATCAAAATTTTGAATTTGTTTACATATTTTTGAACTTCGCACAGCTACGACGTTTTAGTAAATACATCAATTTTGCTTAAAATTTTATTACATTTTAGCAGCAAGTTCAAGCTCATACCGAAATGACAGCATGAAGGCTGCAGTAAAAATGAAAGAAATACAAACAAACCACTAAAAATACAATGTTCTGTTTTAGTTTTTGCATCAATTTATTCACAGTTATTCATCCGAAGAGTCTCCATAAAAATTAGTAGGCGGCATAAACAATCTATCATCATAAACAATGTTAACATCGTCAGAATCACTATCGGATGATGATTGTGTAGTAGGGTGTTTCATCTTTATATGGAAAAAATTAAAAATATCTGAGTCAACTCATTTTGGTTATTTTCTGTTTCTATTCTTCCAACGAGATTCAAAAATGCAATTATTGTGTTAAAATTTAACCATTTAGAGGTTGCACACTTTTGTATTCAGATAAGCAGCTTTCAATTTTTTTTATATTTTATTGACTGCAATTTGAATTTGAGAGCCAGTTTTAAATTTTCAAAACAGAAGTTTGTAAAACATCATTACTCACTAAAGAAGCTTCTGAAAGCACGCAACTTCAGGAAACAATAGTGTAGTTTATTAATCATTTCTACTTCTACAAATTAGTCAGTTTGAATAACCAGCAAAGCATGCTGCTTTTGTTCGCTTCGGTAATTGTTTACGTTGATGATGAACAACTTTAAGCATTGCCTGTTTGTGATTTTCATTTGCAGTTGAGTTGTTGTACTTCTTAATTAGAGCAACAGCCCTTTCAGCACAGTCATTGACCACTTTTAATGCTTTTACTTTTTTTGTAAGTACATCATTGTGCATCAAGCTCCCAACATTGAGATCATCTGAATTCATTAAAAGCTTTAAAAGCAGTAAGCTTTCACAAGTAACAAAGTTGCTCAATGTGGTGTTCTCAGCTACAAGTACTCCTGTTTCTTTGAGCTTATTACCCTCTTGCTTTGCTGGCTTTGACAAGCATTTCAACTTTCTTCTCGTCTTTAATACGTTCATCAAAAAATGCAAGAGATACCCAGTGTTCAGAAAGATACCAGAGGTGCCTTGAAAACGATTTTGTGACTACAGCAACCACTTCTTTATCTGGATACGTCTGCATAACCTTGATGAAATCAAGATCATTCCCTGGAGCAAATTGAGGAATGGCAGCTTCCTGCCACTGTTTGACATAAACCAACGATACAAAAACAGCTACTTTCTGAAGTCCTCTCATTATTTCAGTTGATAAGCTAAACTGATCTTGGAAAAGAACTATTTTGATTGCATAAATTGCTTTGGACATCCACCTTGCTTGGTGGTATGCTCCAGGAGCTCTGAAATGAAATTTGTGTAGGTCACTACAGTTGCCTCCAAGGTAAAGAAAACATAAATGGAGCAATTCTTGATAGTCTTCTCGCAAAGAAGTGTGCTTGCTAATTGCTGCTTTGAAAAAAATCGATCATCAACAACCGACGTGATTCTGCGAAATCATCTATGGGCTTCTGATCTAACAGTGTACAATAAGATGTTAGGTCCATAGTTTTCCATTGGTTCTGCAATTCTTTAAAAATAGCAATTTGAGGTCCAGTAGAAGGCCCGCAACAACTTTCATCTCGTGAATGTGGTGTCTGCAAGCTAACCACAGTAAAGGTCGATCAAGGTCCTTTTCGATTCGAATACAAGCACCTTTCACCAACCCACTGTTTGCTGCAGTTGTATCAAACGAAAGACCAATTATTTTTTCTTTTAGTTTGAGTCTCTCAGTTTCTCTAAGCACGGTTTTGGTAACTTCATCTCCAGTTCCTGTTTTTGCAGTTGGTATCCCCAAAATTTCTTCGAATTCGACTCCAGTAGCAACAATGGCTATTTGATCTTCCATGTCCCACTTGCTAGAAGCTTGAGGAAGCAGCTTTCCGTCCCAATGTAGAACAAGGCTTGGAGGATTTGTAAATGCTTCACTTTCAAGCTGCTTTGCTATGATCTCACGATTTTTTGTTCTTGTCCTATGTACTGTACTTGGAGATACAGCAATTTTGCTTGGTTCTACTCCCAAGGTTTTAGCTGCTGCTATAAATGAAGCTGATGCTTGTCTAACCGATAAATTTTCTCTGTCCCATGATGTCAAGTTTGCATCAAGATTAATTTTTGAACTTGCTGGACTTGCTGGTGTTTCTTTTTGATGTGGAATTTTTCGTGGAGGAGCATAGAAAACGTCACTATCTTCTGATTCAGAAGTTGAAGAAGACTGCATATCAGGAATGGTCACTTTTTGAAAAAGAGACTGAATTTCATCTTTGTGTTTTTGCTTCCTCTCTTCAACTCTTTTTCCACTTCTTGCCTTTTTTGTTGCAGCATTTGAATACACTTTACCTAACAGGAACTCGTTCTATCTTCTTTTTGTAACTCAAGGAACAAACGATCTTCCACCAGAACATCTTTTCTCTGCGAGATATTTGCACTGGATATGTCAAAAAGTTCTACAAGATCTTCTTTCCGTATGGCCCTTCTCACGTTTGCTCCTTCTGTCTTGCGATTTTTTTCTTTTTTCAACTTCATATATTCATTGCAAAGTTTTTTAATTGATAAACGAATATTGGCTTTTGTCAAGCAAGGAAGATTAGCCCTTTTGTAAATATCCTTGATTTTAACACTTGTTTCAGCAGTAGCTTGGGCAACAGTTTTTTTCTGATTTTGATGTAAGAGATAAAATAAAGAAGAACTTGCTCTCTTGATGGAAGTCTGGCACCCAAGATATCACATTAAGCATGTTTATCCTACAACCACAACTTGGAATTATTTCTGGTTGACATTAAATTAAATTTACGTATACAATATCTATAGCTTATTAACGAATATCTTGAAACAAAAGTGGTAAAAGTGTGCGACCCCTAAATTTAATTGAAATTGGCAAAAAATTGGTATAAAGTCTATTTTTGTTCTATATAATCAGATAACAATCAATAAGAAAGTAAATTTTGAAGTCGGAAAAAATGAAACACCCTATTGTGTAGCCAATAGAGCTGCAGTTGCACCGGTCAGTTTCTTTTATTTTTTGGAACGTTTTTTTTATCGGGCATTTTTTGTCATGGTGTTGTTTGAAATTGAGAGTCCACTGGGTCCGGTAATATCATCTTGTGGCCACGGTTCACGAATATCTTGTTCCCGATTTTCCGGAATATTTTCGTGTTCCGAAGTTTCTTGCCCTGTGACTTTGAGTCAACTTCATGGTCAGATGATCTTGAAGCGTTTTCGGACCATTTGGTTGCTCTGACGATGACACGCTCCTGCCTGGTGCAACATCGAACCGCTGAACTGAACACATTTTAAGGCGGAATTGCATTTCCATCATCATCTGTCATCGACTGCTGCAAATTGCTTGAAAACGATGTGACATCTTCCGCTAAAATTGAGGCTTTGCTGGGTGCAAGATTTTGGCACCTTCTGAGCCCAATTGTTTCTCTCTGTCTGTTCATGAACAGTTTTGCCCATTCTTGGCTTGACAAATTATCGTTGAATTGAGGAACAGTTCTACCTTCTTCAGAGAATTTGCTTGGCAAACATTCTAATATCAAAAAGATCAAAAGGATATCCCCATTCTCCCAGGCAAGCAACGTGCATAGCCATTAGAAGCTATGTTTCTTTGGAAAAGGCGGTCGGATGACCCGCTTGTGAACAAGGGGTTACTACGGTACGGTTAGATTTTGGCAAAAAGTACGATACGGAATTTTTAGAAAAAGTACGGTACGGTACGGAAATACGGTATTATAGTTTCCATACTCCAGTAACGCACGCTTTGCCCTTTTGCTTCCAAGTACTGCACTTTTCTTTCTTGCCTATGACTTTACCCCGTCAGTTGCGCTTGCCGCTCACACTCACCATCAGTCACCCCTCACAATATTTTCAGTAACAATAGTGTGAACAAGGTAAATTGTTATGCCATGATTATAGTTAGATTGTTCAATCATAATCCTGCGTATAGTGAAGCCTGTTCATGATGTGCCGTTAAGTTGTAATTATCGAAATTGTGCCGATCTATGGAAAGAACAATTATTTATTGTAAAAAGAAGCAATAAAACAAAATACAAATCTACCAATAGGTATCAGTTAATTGCATACGAAGCCTACCTTTTTTGAGAGAACAAAGCTGTTTAGTGGAGGGGTGAGACCTCATATTTTTGCAGGCCTGTAGCCTGAGCCTTTGCTGCAACTTTTGTTCTTTGATTCATTGTTCTGATGTTTGAATACCGATACTATGTTTCCTAATTCATTGAGGTATTAAAAGTCTTGATTTCGTCTGGTATGTCACCAGGAGGGACACTGAGACACCCCCACCCACCTTGCCGGATGAAAAACTTTTCTAGAGGTTGCTGCCTAAAGGCAAACGAAAATGAGTTTCCTCGATCATTGGCTATCAAACCGGCCCTCCCCCCCTATACTTTTCGCTTTTTTCTCTACTGGTATGGAGGATTACCTATAAAATTTTGTAGCCTATAAAAGCAAAGTTTTGTTTAAAAAGAATTACAGCTCAGATGGCCGAGTGGTAACAGCCTTCGCCTCGGGAGCTGTATAGACGCGGGTTTGATTCCGAGTCGGGTCAAACCAATGACTGTAAAATTGGTATTCACAGCTTCCCTGCTTGACGTTCAGCATTAAAGGGACAGTGTGAAGGACAAGTCGGCAAGTTTACTTATTGTGCCGTTTGGAAAGGCACTTAGCGGGATTCCCCATCTTGGTGCGGTAGACAGATGGCTGGCAACTCCTAAGCGAGCTCGCACAGCGCATTGATCGCTTTCTCGTGATAGGAGAATAAATATGCAACTAAATATTTAAAAAAAATGCAATGGAAAAAGTTTCCTGCTGAATTTTTGACGTAAATTGGTTGAAAAAAATTTTCGGAAAGGTACGTTACGATACGAAAAAATTTCGCACCGTACTGTTACGTACGGTATTTTTGCAAGGTATGAAATTACGGTACGATATATTTTCAGAGGAAAATAGTACGGAAATTAATTCCGTACCGTAGTAACCCCTTGCTTGTGAATAAACCTTTCCTTTGCCTTTTACATGGTTGGAGAGGGTGCCAAGGGGAACTTTATATTTTTCATGTGCCTTTTTCGACGTCAATGTCCCTTCTTTCACTTCCCTCATGGCGTTGAGAATAGAACCTACAGATGTGTAACTTTTATCCTTTTTGGTTGGTAGCCTCGAACCATCATGAAACCTAAAAAACAAGACGACTACAGTGCATTTGTTTGGTTTTAAATGTAGGTGGGGCTATCATGCACAGTGTTCAAAATAGGCCCCAACACACCATAAAATTTAAGTGCTAGCGTGTGCCGGAATTTTTTTTTTAATTGAAACTTGAAATCAGTTAAAATAGCTTGCAACGTTACAACCATGAGTTTGGTCATTTGAGAAACATGTCTTAATGCAAAGCATAACTTGCCTCGTGCAAAAACCGAAGTTGACAGCTTGTGATTTTATGGCGTTTTCAGTAGGAACTTTTCAAGCAATCTACCAACCTTAATGAAGCTTCAATAAACAAATTTCTATAACTGCTAGACTGATATGAATATAATGCTACAAATACGTGCCAAAAAGTTTTTAAAACGGAAGCGTGATTTTCGTTTTTTCAAAAACAACTTTTTTCCCATTATGTGTTCACAATAGCCCCACCTCACGGTACACAGTTTCAAAAGTTTGCGATAAGGAATTCAAACAAAACCGAAAGAAAGAAAGTTATGCATGATCTCAATAGTTTAGTAAAATTAAATGATCCATTGTTCAAAATCATTGCTCTTCCACGCTTTTGCTTATTCCGCGTGCTTTCTTTTCTCGCAGATGCTCTTTGATGAAGCCGAATAGATTCAGGAGAGGACTGCGTCTCTTTTCTTTCACAATAAACGATTCTTTGATCGACCATCATTGAATTAACTGTATTTTGGTAGAAGTAGTGGGTCGATCCACTGCGAATTTTTCAGCAGGTTCAGGTCGATCACTGACAGCGAAACATAAAAAACATCTTTGGAAAACATGTTCCTATCATACGCAGAAATGCCAGTTGCCCAAAAGCCACTTTTGATATTGGTTGGGGCAGGGATAAGCTGCTCTTTCCCGACCTTTGTAGCATATCGCTGGTAAATAATAAGTGGATAAGTAAGGCCGGGATAAGAAATTATTCAGTCATTCACTTCTTTGCTGACCAATGTTTAAGATGGTCCAAGTAGGCAACACTTCTGTCGAGAGGTTGTAATTTGTTTGAAGGATGAGGAGGTATGGTCAGAAACACCATTCCGTTTTCCCTTGCATGATTAATTGCTTCAATGTTGATGTGAGATATATGGTTGTTTAAGGTTAAAAGCACTTTTCCGGTAAACAACGGGTAAAAGCAACAAAAAATTAAAGTTTTCGGCTTTTCCCTATTCGGGGTCGCCACAGCGCGAAAGTTTTCTGCATAAGACTCTGTCAACTTCGTCTCCCTCCCTTGCTCCGATTATCTCCATGTTTTCTCTGACCAAGTCGATCTATCTTTTCTTTGGCCTTCCTTTCTTTTACCACACATTGCCATTTCTATCAACACTATTTTGGAGCATGAGAAATTTGCAAGGGACAAATTAATGTTTCGACTATAACAAAAGTCTCGTCAGCCTTGCTACGCACAGCCAATCCAGGCTAAACTCATTTTAGCACCTGCAAAGTCAGCCAACAACAAAGCCCAATGTGTCAGGGTAAGAATAAGTTTAGGTCTAACAATAAGTGTGCAGTCTTTTAATGGAATGGAAAATGGTACTCCCCCATACAGGTGGGAATTGAACCAGATCCACTTTTGTCATCAATTATGAGTTACATGAGAAATTTGCAAGGGACAAATTAATGTTTCGACTATAACAAAAGTCTCGTCAGCCTTGCTACGCACAGCCAATCCAGGCTAAAATGAGTTTAGCCTGGATTGGCTGTGCGTGCGTTGCATAAAATGAGTTTAGCCTGGATTGGCTGTGCGTAGCAAGGCTGACGAGACTTTTGTTATAGTCGAAACATTAATTTGTCCCTTGCAAATTTCTCATGTAACTCATAATTGATGACAAAAGTGGATGGTTCAATTCCCACCTGTATGGGGGAGTACCATTTTCCATTCCATTATAAGACTGTACACTTATTGTTAGACCTATTCTTACCCTGACACATTGGGCTTTGTTGTTGCTGACTTTGCAGGTGCTAAAATGAGTTTAGCCTGGATTGGCTGTGCGTAGCAAGGCTGACGAGACTTTTGTTATAGTCGAAACATTAATTTGTCCCTTGCAAATTTCTCATGTAACTCATAATTGATGACAAAAGTGGATCTGGTTCAATTCCCACCTGTATGGGGAAGTACCATTTTCCATTCCATTATAAGACTGTACACTTATTGTTAGACCTATTCTTACCCTGACACATTGGGCTTTGTTGTTGGCTGACTTTGCAGGTGCTAAAATGAGTTTAGCCTGGATTGGCTATGCGTAGCAAGGCTGACGAGACTTTTGTTATAGTCGAAACATTAATTTGTCCCTTGCAAATTTCTCATGTAACTCATAATTGATGACAAAAGTGGATGGTTCAATTCCCACCTGTATGGGGGAGTACCATTTTCCATTCCATTAAAAGACTGCACACTTATTGTTGGACCTATTCTTACCCTGACACATTGGGTGTTGTTGTTGCCTGACTTTGGGGTGCCTATCGGAGAAGTGTAGGAAAGAAGAATTCTATTTGACTTACATATCCTTCTTTGTATCATCTTGCTGGATCCTGTAACTGTACATGCGGTTCGACAAACGTACAGGGATATTGATGTTTAAACCACCGATAAGCGCTGACGTTCACTGTGTTTTCTGGGCTGCATGCGCAGACACAGTGCCTGCCTTGTCCCCCGCTTTTTCACGGGCGAACGGGTTGGGCAGAGAGGATTTTTGTAGGTTTTGGTAACTGGTATAGTTACAAACCTTAAACAAAAAATTCCTTCTCACATTACCGGGAAAATAATGTTTAAACCAACCGGACTTTTCTATTCTTATCGATTGTTTACAGGGAATCTGTGACATCATAATCCAGCCTGTATTATTTTCTTGAAGGTTTTATTTCAAATGTTCTACCTTGAGCAGAACGAGTAGAGGTTTAGATTTGGAGTGTGTAGTTCTTTTGAAGGTTAGAATTTTTTTTTTTTTTCAGTAAGGTGGGAGGTTGCTATGCTGTACTGATGAGACCATAATAAGGTCGAAACGCGTCTGCAGCTGCAAATGAGTGGGTTGCCATGGGGGCTTATAATGATGTCGGCTAGTTAGGCTACAGGTAACTTAGTTTGGGGTTAGTAGTTATAGGCTCTTTCATTGGGTATCGTTGTTTGGGGCCAGTCGCCTGCTAAAAATAGGGCACAACCTAGAAAAGAGATGAAGTGGAGATGTCCAGGTAAAGTAATGCAAAATGGAGTCTTTACAGTCTGGAATGAGTTTAGCCTGGATTGGCTGTGCGTAGCAAGGCTGACGAGACTTTTGTTATAGTCGAAATATTTTGGAGCAGTTATTCATGTAACTACATAGAAATGCTTTTATTTTGTCAGAGAAAACTTGTCGAACTTTTTGGCTTCTTTTAAAACTGCATTTTCTTTTTCGTTTCTAAACCTTTAAACATATCGCTTAAGGTGAATATTTTTTTAATTGAATTGTTCTGCCGCTGTTCTTATCGAAACGCTTTCTTCAGTGACAATCCTGACTGCAGCTCTAACATCATCTGGATTGATAGTAACACTTTTCCTTTTGTATTCACGTAGGCTACCCATTTTATAAACAAAAGTTATTTTGGACAGCAAATTTCTTGTTCGTTTCTAAACTTTTTAACATGTCGCTTAAGGTGAGTTTTTTTTAAATTGAATTGTTCTGTCGCTGTTCTCATGGAAACGCTTTCTTCAGTGACAATCCTGACTGCAGCTATAACATATCTGGTTTGATAGTCACAAACTTCTCTTCTTTTTGTATTCACGTAGGCTGCCATTTAGAGTTATTTCGGACAGTTGGTCATTTACGTCCGAATTAACTCCACACTTAGCAAGACTAGCAATTAAATTTGATTTGATTGCTTCATCTTTATCCTCCTATCACGAGAAAGCGGTGGAGGCGATATGCGAAGGACAAATCCAGACTCGCGTAGGAGTTGCCTGTGTTTCCAAGTTTTCCGGTTGAATTTTCTTCTGACTTCTTTAATTTGCTGCTTGCCAGATTCCACCAAGCAGAGATAATCATCGTAAAGCATCTTATCCAAGGACGCAACAACGAGACTACGTTGGGAGTTGAACCATTAATCTTACGATCATGGTCGTCGTAAAAACGACGCTCCAAACCACTGCACCACGTTGCCGACTGCAAATGGCAAACTCTTCCTGCAGAACGTTATTTTTTCGAAAATTCATTTTGTCTGCGTGTTGTTTCTGTACGCCTGATTAGTATCAATGCTAGCTTTCAACTTAACTGCCACATGCCGGCACAAAACCTTACGAATTCTGCTAATTTGATTTTGCCTTATTAAAAATTGTGAATGTGAAGTTCAACAATAAACTACTTGATTTTGCTGGTTAATCATTATGGCGATTGATAGAGAAGAGTGTATGAGGTGACTTCTACAGGTCACATGATTCTGTGAAAAGAAAACCGAAAGTGATGGTCTGTAATAACCCCACCTTTCTCTGCCTGTGTAAGTGCGGTGCTCACATCGCCGTAGGCAAATGAATTTATTAACGAAATCTTGAGTGTAGATTAGGGGTGTTTTGCTTTTCAATTGAAAATAATGTCCAACTGTGCTGGTCGTGTACACTGCACAGAGGAACGATGTGAACTCCATATATATTTTTTTGCTATTAGTCGAAGAAATGTTGAAAAAAAAACTTTTTATATTTCACCTAATTAAGGTAGGCCTACTTTAAGTAGAATTTTTCGGTCTTGTTCCTTTTCTGCCAGTTGCCTTTCTTGTTGATGTTGGAAATGTTTCGAAGTTTGTTGCAAAAATGTGCAGGGCAATTATTTTTGATAAAAAATCGTCGTAAGTTATCTACCTCTGTCGTAAAAAACTTTGCTGTGGAACATACGGTGTTTGCTCTGTGTAATGGAGACTGGAGAGGTCAAAAGCCTCGGGCATACTGCATTAAATTTGAAAATGAGACCTGCGTGGTTTTCTCCATGTCCGTGTATCGAATCCAGCAGGGTTATTTCAGTTGTACGTTCAGAAAGGAAATGGTGTGGAAAGTTCTGCACAATCGTACGTGTCATTGACTAACTATCTTCACAATTTAAATTATTTTTTATCGACACATCAATTGGTTTTCGTAAAAATTCTTCGACTGTCCACGTCATTGCTGATATTCTCAACAATCCTATGACGACCGTTGACAAATAAGGATTGTGCGTTACAACTGTTGCTTATTTTTAGACTTGTCAAGAGCATCCGATACGGTCTATTATAAAATTCTTAAAAAATTTGAAAAGTACTTTTAGAGACCCGTCATTTGTGCTATTCAGGGATTAGTCAAACAATCGCTCTCTGGAGCTGTATCAAAATGGCTGAGTGGTGAGAGAGTCTGCCTCTGGAGCTGGAGGCTGTGCTTTGATTCCGAGTCTGGTCAAACCAATGACTTTAAAATTGGTATTCACAGCTTTCCTGCTTGACGCTCAGCATTAAAGGGACAGTGTAAAGAACAAGCCGGCAAGTTTGGGAAAGGCACTTAGCGGGATTCCTCCTGGTAGACAGATGGCCAACAACTTCTAAGCGAGCTCGTTATATCGCTTTCTCCTAATAGGCCTAGAAAGATAAATATGCAACTAAACTGAGACTAAAATAGCCAATTGCGAATCTAAACTGCTAAAGATCTCTTGTGGTGTGCCACAAGGTTTCTCTTCGGGTTCTTTGCTGTTCGTAGTGTACATCAATGACCTACCTTCAGCATCAAGAGCGTTCTACGAGACTATTTGCGGATGATACGCATTTAAACATGTCAGGTCTACACCAATATAAAATCGCTTCAATTAAGTTTGATGGTGAGCAGTGGCCTGCGAAGTGGGGGGGCCATGGCCCCCCCTGAATTTTTGTAGGGGGGGCCAGCAATAGTCTTGGCCCCCCTACCATATTTATTATTGACACTAAAAGTTTAGACACCGCATGATCGATCGAGCTAATTTTTCTATTGGTATCGCGTCACTGGCGTGTATTTTATAGTTCCAAACTTTGAACCTAGGCCTATGCGTAGACTCCCGAAACCTTATTTCAGTTACACTGTTACACATGCATTGTTACGTCACAGAAAAAATTCTATAGGAATGTTGTTTGCTGAGGTCTTCAAGCATTATAATCGTGATGCAGAGAATTGAGAGAAGTAGGCTGAAGTAATTAAGTTAGAATTTTAGTCTATCGATTACTAGAACATTCTGATCTAAATAATTACCTGTCCTGTAGGCCTAATGGCCTATCCACCAAATAGACCTAGTCAAAGTTAAAGGTATTGAAAAGAGTATAAGCCATAAAAGGTTAGCCTACTGGTCAAAGTTGTTATATCTCTTAGAAAGCTTAGGCCTGTGCTTACGGTTCTGGTATATTTTTTCATTGGAAGTTTGAGCGAACAGTTCATTTCTAGATTTTGTCGTTATTCTGTTTTATCTTGTAGGATGTAGCCTAGCTATTGTATTGCACCATACACTCAATCAATATATTACCGGTATAGCAGTAGGACCTAGACCTTATTGATCATGTACAAAAGAGTGGCTAAAGCAAGAAAAGACACTGCAAGTCGTATTTCAACGAAAAATCGGTACAGAAACATTGCAGAAATGATTGCAAGCAGTAAGAATACTGGTAATTCGTTATCAACAAGTTCAGTTGACACTATGCCAGCATTATCTTGTGCTTCAGTTGATACAGGGGAGAATACGCAATCGCAAGTCAGAGAGATCGTAGCCGAGCCGAATTCAAGCGTAACACCAGATCATTCAGACGTAACTGCTAGCCCCCGCAATGAAGACGAAACTGCATCTCTGACACAGTCAACATCCGGTAGTTCTGAGATGGAAACAACTCAGCTGTCATCAACAATTATTCGTGATGGTGAAGTTCTATCGCCCCATGTTCTCTCTTCAGCAGCCGCAAAATCTGCTTTGGACGCTTCAACACCATCATCAAGCCATCAGAGTGCAAGCAACCTTACCTTACCCCAAGAACCTTTTCAACCACGTTTTTTTGATTTTCCACTCTAGGTTTATGGCAATAGACAGAGATCTTTTCTTCCAGCATGGTTTGATTCGTTTAAATGGCTGCACTATACTGCTAAGAGTGCATCAAATCTTCACGATTTCGTCACCTGTTGTGTATGTAATCAAGCTATGAAACGTAATTTATTTTCTCCTGCCCAAAGAATTGAAAAAGCCTTTCTAGAAGGGTTCAATAACTGGAAAAAATGTCCTAACGCTTTTAGCAAGCATGAAAATACTGATCAGCGTAAAAGTGTATCGAATGTTCTTAGGAACATTGAAAGACCGTCCATTGCCGTTTCAATATCTTCTGCCGTAGAGCAGCAGCAGGCGTAGAGTCGCAAAGCATTGCTTGTGATATTCGAAACTGTCAAGTATTTGGCGCGGCAAGGACTGGCAATGCAAGGCCACACTAAGGATGAAGGAAACTTTATTCAATTATTGAAGCTTAGGAGTGGTGATATACCGGAGCTCAAGCAGTGGCTGAAGCGCAGGGACAACTGGTTGTCGAATCACATTCACAATGAAATCGTTGACTTGTTGGGGAACGCAGTGCTGGAAAAAGTAGTCGCTACAGTTAAGAACAAAGAATTTTACAGTTGCTTAGCGGATGGAACCCAAGATGTCACTACGCAAGAACAGCTTTCAGTTGTGTTTCGTGTTGTTAATGACCAATTTCAAGCATACGACATTTTTGCTGGTTTTGTTTCACTTAATGCTACTGATGGCCAAACCATTGCGACTTCTCTTAAAAATATCACTTTCCTACTTGGTATTGATTTTAAGAAATGTCGTGGCCTGGGATTTGACGGAGCTTCCAATATGAGCGGAGCATTGCAAGGAGCTCAAGCCCTCTTAAGACGAGAATATCCTTTTGCACACTATTTCCACTGTGCCAATCACAGACTAGATCTTGTGTTGCAGGAAGTTGCCCGAGAAAAGCGCTTGGTGCGTGATGCATTGGAATTAGCTCGGAAAACAGCTAACTTTGTCAAAGAGTCGCACAAACGACTTCAGGAATATAAACATGTGTGTGCCGACATTCAAAATTCCGTGGTAATGGAAGGAAACTAAAATATGTCTCAATCCTTTTCAAACCTCGCTACTATTTGTCCGACAAGATGGGCAGTCCGCGTTAATGGAATCAATTCCATCCTAAAAAATCTCCCGGCCCTTTTGACTGTTTTTCAGAAAATTGCGAATGACAGCTCTTATTCTGTAGATGCTCGTGCGATGGCAGAAGGATTATTGAAGAAACTGCAAAAATTTGAAACCGTATTGGGCTTGTGCATTGCTCGTGATGTATTTCAAGTATGTGAACATTTGGCTACCAGACTTCAGAATCCAAATAATTCGATCAATGCAGCTTATCAAGCTATTTCTATTCTCCGCGAGCAACTCGGAAGCATGAGGTGCCAAACAAATTTTGAAACCCTGTATAACGAGACGGATGCATTGAAGGAGAAGTACAATCTTAGCTCTCCCAAAATAGTGCGGCGGAAAACCATCCCCTGCCGGTTCGACGAATGCCCGAATACGGCAACACAAAGTTCGTTCGCAGATTCTGCCAAAGCTGCATATTTCTCCGTTATTGACAGAATTGTGGAAGCCCTGAATAGAAGGTTTAACGAAGATGCTTTGCGAGCCACAAGCTCTATCGAAGGCCTTTTAGTTGAAGCTTGTAAAACGAAAAGCCGCATATCCGATTTTCCTGAACAAACCACTGATGATTTTAAAATATATTTTGAGGACGTAAAGTCAGATGAATTTTTGATCGAACTAAAATTCATGAAAAACGTTGTGAAGCAGTCGTCTGTGAATCCAGAAGATGTTGAAACACTCGGGGACGTAATCAGTGTAATGAAGTCCTCACATTCGCATGTTTCACTTTTTCCAGAAATTAACACGCTTCTCCGATATTTGCTTACCTTACCACCTTCTGTTGCTTCGGTAGAGCGGTCTTTCAGCGTTTTGCGGCGCATCAAAACGTGGCTACGCAACTCAATGAGCCAAAAGCGACTTTCCAACTTCGCGCTTTGCCATATCCACAAAAACATTTTGGATACCGTTGTTGTCAAAGATTTGTGTGTAAAATTCATATCCTTAACGGCTGAACGTAGAAAAGTTTTTGGAGCTTTTTGCTGACTGAATAACGGATACACGAGTGACAGCGAATAGGCGTATAGTTTGCGTCAACGATTTGCAAAAGTTACACGCTGATTGATTTTTGTTGGGAGGGTGGAGTATTTTGAATAAATTGTAGCTCCAACAGCATTTGGATTTAGTGCAAGCAAAAATTTATGAGTAACTTGTAAAAAATGAACTTCATATGGTTAGATTATACATGTGTGAGCGCGCAGCTATAGAGCTAAGTTGAGATTTCATTTCACCAAAACACAAAAAAGGCTCAGGTTGGCTCGTAAGATCGTGCTGTTATCCTTTTCAAAATTATCACCTTCTGAAGTTTGTAAGAGATTAATTTCAATCCAAGATCATGCAGTTTTATGCACCGTAAAGAACGCCATAGTGTTTGCAAAACATGAGGGGGTAGTCTGGGGGGCGCGGCTCCCCAGCCGCCATGTCATCAAAACATTGGCCCCCCCTTGAAAAAATGACTTCGCATGCCCCTGATGGTGAGTTCAAAAAAATTAATTGGTTTTAGACTGAACAAACCAGGGCTGCGAACTTGATCGAATTTTATTCGAGTTCAACCTATTTTAGCAAGTTCGAGTTCTCTAATTATTTACGAGTTCGACAAAAATAAGCTTTTTTGAGTTCAGGCAGATGAATATCCAAAATCGAGACAACTTTTTTATCGCATGTGCTCATGCTATTAAAAAGATATAAATATTTCGCTCGTGCAGTAGGTTCAAGAGTATACCTCGACCGTTTAGTACCATCGAAATTGTCAGTGTTGCTGTCACAATTGAAGAAAATACTATATTTTGTGGTGATCTCAACAATTTAACTATCTCTCTAATAAACTCCAACTAGAACAGTTTTATTCGAGTTTAAAAAATTTTTTTTTTCGAGTTCGGCACAATGATCAAGTTTAAGTTAGAGTTCGGCAAAATGATCGAGTTTAAGTTCGAGTTCGCAGTCCTGGAACAAACTATCAATAAATGATTAAAAATGCAATTATTTACTGATCAATAAACTTCCTCAAAATCTATATTTACTCCTTTCACACTGACCATTAACAATGCTTTCAACAGAAAGAAAAAAAGCAGTTTAATACTTAGGATAGTATATCGATGAAAATCTAAGCTGGTCATTACTCATTTCGTATTAAAGAGTTGTCATTGCAGCTTGCTAGAAGTTCCGGGTTACCGGTATTTTATAAATTAAAATATTTCGTCTCAGTTGACACTTTACCCACTGTACTTGAAGCACTTGTTTACAGCCGCTTACTCTATGGCAACATTGTTTGGGGTATAGCGACAAGAAATCAATTTGAGTTTAAACAAATTAATTCGTATCATTGCATCAAATAGGCCTACATTCTGACATATGTCTCCTTGGTACAAAACTTTTAAACTGCTGAAACTTGCAAATCTAGGCTAGGGGAGTAATTCCATTTTACTGCTTACTTTATACAGGCCTACGCAATTGCATAGGATCGTCGTAGCATCTCAGATGGCCGAGTGGTAAGAGCAGAGCCGTATTAAGGGTTAGAGGGGCCCCGGGGCTGATTTTGACGTTAGTATCAAACTTTTTTAGAGAATGCCATTTAACGATCTTTTCTAGGGTGGTCCTGGAGCACGAAAAAACAAAATTACTTTACTGAGAATTGCAGTCTGAGAATGAGAAATTTAGATCAAAACAGCCTTTGATTTGACTGAACAAACCTATTTCGTACCCTTGGTTAAAAACCTCTGCTATAAGCTGATTCGTTTCGTAAATTATGATGACACTTACGCAGAAAGAAGAAAATAGACCTACTGAAGCGAAATTTTGGAAAGGTTTTAGTTCGGTCACTTGTTAAAAATGCAGATTGGAAAGGGTGTCAACTCAATGCTGCCATCCAACAAAAATGAGAGTTTGTATTTATCTCCAGAGTGGTTGTGGATTTGCTTGTTGTTAACCTTGTGCCGGTAGGTAGTGCATTGTCAAAGAGGAGTTTTCGAAATTTTGGGGGGGACTGAAAATCTAAAACTGTTTATCTTGTAGTTTATTGCTTCTACGAATATTTAATTAGGCCTACTAATGCAGGCTAGGTCTATATCTAAAACTAAGGAGTCTTGATCCCCTCCTAGATCCACCTGTGACTAATCAGCAAGTTTTCGATGTTATTGATTGCTAGAATAAATACAAAAAAGTCGACAACATAATATGAACACTCCTGCCCTTCCAAATTGTTTTCCCAAATCCTATGATGGAGTATCTGAGATGGAGTTTCAAAATCTTGGACTTAAACTTCAAGTCTTATAATTGGTCTCACAAAATCATGATTTCAAAATGTGAGAAGTTTCGTGACGCAGGATTATAGGTTTGTGTGGAACGGCCAAATTTAATTTTGAAAATAGAAGATAAGTTTGCGTTCATCGAGTCTGACATTATCAGATTTAAACGTTCTGCCGATGCAAGTTTCTTTATTTTTGACGTTTCGCCTTCCGTTCGGAAAGCTTCTTCAGAAATAGGCCTAACAAGCGCACACTCGAAACGTTTTTGGAAATGCGAGAAATATCACAAAGAACTAAAAATGCAACTTATGTATGACATCACATTAAAACTATTACTACGCAAAAAAACATACCGGTATACGTTTCTATACAGTAACCTCCAGGTTAAGTACACATTCGTTTAAGTACGCATCCCAGATAAGTACGCAAAATTTCTTCAAAAAACGTGATTTAACTTTTTTTTATTTCGAACGTAAATGTACGTACACGCAGTAACAAACTGTAGCGTGACGAAATAATATGTACTATAGTATTTATTCATTGCTTCATCATGTCGTGCAAAGTTAGCTGGCGCATGTTTTTCATTCTCATTTGCTTGACTTGCAATGTCACACGCCTCAGTTTTTGTTGAAAGCACTCTAATGTGGTTTTTAGCTTATCACCAGGGGCGGATTAACAGTACGTGGGGCCGTGGGCTAATTTAATAATGGGGCCCTCTTTCCCAAGTTCAGCGAAAGCTTATACGATATAACATGAAAAGAACAATAAACCGAAAGAACAGCCTCAAAAAACAAAACAATACCAATATTGATCAGTAGCGTAAAAAGGCCAGTATGGACTTCTTGTGCTTTGTTCAGCACGCTCAATTACTGCCTTTGAGTCCTTCTGAGTAAGATCAAATATATTATTCTTTGTTAAAAACAATTAGTGCATTTCCATTACATCCATTTACCCAATCAGTTCAATGGGTTTATATTTTCCTTTGTTTAATTTTACAATCGTTTTACTCGTACGGTACTTATATAATGAACGAACGAAAAAAATTGAATCATATTAAAATCGTTCTTAGTCACATCGGCAGCGTGACCGAACGGTCTGGAGCGCCGGTTTTATGGCCACCATAATGAATCGAAAGGTTGAGGTTCAACTCCTACCCTCGACATGTTGTTGTGCCCTTGGATAAGGTACTTCACGATATTTGTCGCTGCTTGGTGGCTTGAACAAGCAGCAAATTCAACAAAAGACAAGAAGAGGAACCTCAGAAAAGTTAACTCCCGAGCGAGTGAGGATATCTAATCTGACATATAGCGATACAACTCGCTTTCTCGTGAATGGAAGATAAAAATGGAAAATCAAGTCAAAAAAAGTTTTTATTTCTAATAGTCTTTTATAATAAACAAAGATTCGGTAAATTGATTCAATGGAAATGCAGAAGCCTAGATGGCTTTATCTTTTACTCAAAACAATCAAGAAATAAAGCGACTGATCAACTAATAACAGTCATTAATCATATTATTAATGTATTAGCACAGCTGGGCACTATAGCTTCGCTACCCGTAATGTTAGTAATTCGCTAGCGTCAGTGTCGCTGTTTTTTCCTATGACTAGCGTGAAGCTAGCGCCGTCGCTGTTTTTATCCTATTTTGAAATAAGGGCTTTAAGTGCAAGTTTGGCCCAGAGACCAGAGAAAACTATCAATTATTACAATCATTTTAGTCTTTGCAAGAAATTTAAAACTTTGCATTGGCTTGAGTTTACTGCGGTCAGTGTGGTGACTGGTGACCTGACTACCATTGCATTTTGCGTGTAGATCAATAAAAATCAAAAGTAAAACGTATATATTTTGTCGTTGATTAAAAATATTCTACGAAATAGCATTAAAGCCCGGTTCACAAAGTAGGCGCGCGAGCATGATGTTTTCACTGATTAGCGCTAGTGGTAGTTCCGCTACTATTTAGTATAGCGCTTCCCAGCTCTAAATAAGATATAGTAACTGCAGTAATGCAAGTTAATGTAACATAAAATCTCAAAAAGGCTTTTTCTTGTCTTTCGAGCGGCAAAACCATTAATTAGCTCTTGAAAGTTCAATGAGTCCATGATTTCATGTTCGATAGACAGAAGAGAAAGAGCTTAAACACATCTTCGTCCGGATGTATTTCGGAGCTCGCTTTTTATTCTTTTCAAACGAGAAAACGATCTCTCCCCAGTGCAGTTTGAAACCATCATGCACAAATATATTCCAAGAGGGGTCTTCATCTAGCGTGGAGATGGATCTAACATCCACCTCAACTCTCAACCCCGCCTAACTTCTTCAATGGAAATGGTACGGTTGCTCATAGAATTCGTCTTCGCGTTTAAGCAACAATTCCTTTTTATGCTAACTTAAATAACTTGTTTTTACATTCGTTTTTCTCTTGTATGTTTCGAACCTCAACAGTTACCTGTGATTGGTCAATGCCGAATAGGGCTTGGATGTGCTAGCCGCTTCAGCTACTGCATTTTTCCTTGGCATTTCTTGAGTACATTAAATTCTGGATGCTCTTCCTGTCAATAACCAAAAATGTTTTCGGCTAGGATCGAACCCGTAACTGTCAGATTGCGAAACCAAATCACAAGCCACTACTAACTTAAATACTGTAAGTTAAATAAATGAAATCAACATACATTCGTGTCCTTTAAGCTGGGCAAAGGGCCAAAAGCCTCTGTTCGTAATCAAATTTTTAGTCACGACGAGGCCTCACTGGAGACCATAGCCTAGGCCAGACATGGGCAAACTACAGCCCGCGGGCCAAATCCGCCCCGCCGGTCCTTTTGTTCTGGCCCGCCGGCACTTACACAAACTTAAATTCTCACCGTGAATTTAGCGGAAGACCTTTTTTTTCCTTTAGAGATCATGGATGGCAGTGATTTTCAAAAAATAATCCTCAACAGTGCAAAATTGGAATAAAAAACGAGATGAAAACCTCTTATTTTGGAGATCACATTCGTACGTGAACCGTGATCTCAAAAAAAAGGTCTTAACCTTGTTTTCCAATCAGCGTGCGGCCCGCGGCTTCAACAGTTTTTCCAAATCTGGCCCTTCGTGTGAAACAATTGCCCACCCCAGGCTTAGGCTATAGGCATATAATTTTTGAAATATAGCTATGCCTTATTTGTAAAAACCAAACTATACTATGCTACTGCTCTCTGCAATAGATTTTATTCTTTCATATTAAAGCTGGAACTACCACTTATTCTAGAGTGCGAAGTTATGAAGCCTAGATGTTGTACACTGTAAATTCTAAACGTGGAATGTCGCTCTCAAAAATATATTAAGCAAGAAATAAGGTGGTATTTTCCACCTTTTTCATGTTTTTCCACACTTTAAGATGGAAATTTCCATTTTTGCTGATCATTTGGTTTTGGGGTGGAAGTAATCCACCCCTACAGTCATGTTTATGAGTGGAGTATTTCACCTTTTGAAAAAAGATTGAAGAAAAAATACATAAATTTTAGAGGGTGGAAATTTCCATTAGTGGCGACTTACATTTGGTGGAAAATTCCACTAATTACTTTTTACAGTTAGTGCAAATTTCCATGCTTGATTTTTATAACTTAATTTTTTTAATTTGTATTTAAAAGGTGGAAAAATCCACTAGCATCTATTTTTGCATGGGTGGAGTAATACCTCCCCAAAACCAAATCATAAGCAAAAGATGGAGTGTTCCATTGCAGAGCGTGGTAAAGTTCGGAAAGCGTGGGTATTTGGACGATCTATGCCGTGGGGATAGATGTTTATACTGCTAGATCCCTAGATGTTAATGTGGTTGACTTTTGAGTGAGCGACTTATAGTTTTCATGACCACGCAGCAGAGTTGGATCAATTACAATTGTAATTGAATGTAATTAATTACACTTTTTTAAGTAATTGTAATTCCGATTTTTTGCTTGCCTGTAATTGTAATTACAATTGTGATTGTGAAAAATTGTGAGCCAAATTACAAATTACTTTTCATTTGTAACAACTAACAAGTTTACAAAGTTTTTAAGAGTCCATATGTTTCTGAAGCCCTCCACGCAAACTGCTTTTTCAAAGCAATATTAAAGTTCTGTACCACCAAAAAAATGTCAATTGTAATTGTAATTTGTAATTAAATTACAAGTTTTAAAGTAATTGTAATCGTAATTCCAGTTTTTAAGTGCAAAGTAATTGTAATTGTAATTGCAATAAAAAATCTTAAGGTGTAATTGTAATTGAACCGAAATACTGTAATTGATCCAACTCTGCCACGCAGTAATGCTTATCAAGGTAATACAGTTTTAAAAAACAAAACAAGTACCGTTAGGTCCAGCCAGCTTGACCCAAGGACAACACATTTTGTAATGCCCATGAATGCGGAACCAATAATCCATTTTTAAGCAAATACCAGTAGAAAGAACTAAATAAACTAAGCTAAAATAAAAACTTTTTATTGATTTTGTAAAAAAATGAAAGAGTTTCAAGCACTGCTGTACTTCAAGCGGTGCCTAACTTCGAGCAGCAGACCTAGGTTTGAATATACACAGTATAAAAAGAAGCTAAAGCCTAAGGTAATGACACTCTGTCCGTTTTTTCTCAAGGCTAAAATGTTTTGCTTGCTCTAATAAACAAACACACAATAGCTCAACTTCGTCACTTAAGAAATAAATTCAAATAATTACGCTATTAAAAAAAATTGACTAGATACGCTTTTAGTACCGTACCGGTATGCATATTTTGAAAGTGTTCCCTATTTCAGCAGACCTCCTGCAATCGCGTGATCTGATTGGTTGACTATGTGTCACACCTCTGCAATCCCGTGATCTGATTGGTTGACTATGTGTCACACCTTTGCCATCCCGTGATCTGATTGGTTGTCTGCTGAAATAGGGAACACTTTCAAATAATGCTACCGGTATGCATCAAGACCAAAATTTGCAGTTAAAACTTTTATTTACTGCAAGAATTTTGAAACTGGCATTACATAAGCAATAGAAGCTTTTAGTTTTTAAAAATTGTTGTTTGCAGATATTCAGTTAATACTTAAGAGTTAGACGATACTGTATCTATGTATTATCTAAACATTTTGTGAAATAGAAAGTTTATTCTGTAGGAAAAACGATGTCGTGGGCGCGCCATTCTTCAATATTCATCCCCGTATTCCTTTTCAAATTTTCTTTTTGTTGTGAAATGTAAGATAACTACACAGTATTATCAAGATTGTATGAAGATAAATAGTGATTAAAATAATATTTTTTATAAGGTTTGCACCTTAAATCACTTATTTTTTCACTAAAAAATTCGTTTTTGTGTGTGGCGGATGAATTCACATCTGCGATTAAATTTCTTTGTAGCAGCCATGTGACTAGAGACTACGGCGCATAAAATGGTAAGATGGATGTCAGTTACTGGGTTTTATGCCAAGAAACTTATCTTAGCTGGATTGATAAAGCAGTGGTGTGTTGCAGTTTTTATTGAAGTAACTTGATGATTGAGAACATGCTAAAGATGTAAGATTATTAACGAGAGTTTAGGTTAGAAGGAGCCGTTTTAACTCAGTCTGACAGACAAACCATAGGCCTTAATACTGTGATACATACCGGTACCGTAGGCGTAGGAAATTGGGGGGCACGTGTTCCCCCAGACTGTTAAAATCTGTCGACGCGCAAAAAAATTTGGGGCAAAGAAATATTTTTTGGGTAGTGGGTCTTGTTAAGAATTTGTTTTTGCAACTAATCTGCTTTTGTTGTATATGAACAGTTTCCTCAGCAAGGAATTGAACTAAAAATTTAGTCTAAACAAGTGCTGAATCTAAAAGGAAATTAGAACTGCACCTTTAACAGTTTAATTTGAAAACAAAATATTAAGTGTTGTTGCTGCACATCAGTTGTTGTTCATAATTGTTTTTAAATTGGCTATTAGGTTGCAGTGGGTTTAAGTTATATCAAAATTTAAACAAATTGGTGGTCAAAACAAAGCATCGCACCCCATGCCAAAAACATTAATACGGTACCGGTATATGTACAGTGTATCACCTCAGACTGCAAGTTCACAAGTAACATTTTAGTGCTTACAAGTGTATTATTTCCAAGGGTTGAAATAGTGATGCTAATTGAACTAAAATCAAAAGCAGAAACTTTAGCCAAGTTAGTTCCAACTCAGAGGTATAAATAAGTTACCGGTACTAAAATGGAACCGCTAGAAAGTGTTATTTGTGCTGTGGCAAAAAAGACTATCCCACTGTCCCACTTGGTTTTAAATTTGTGTTTTAAGTGAAAGGTATTGGCAGAAAGCATTTTGTATTTAAATACGTTAGAACCACCGTATTTTGTATTTAAATACATTTGGAGAGTATTTTGCCCAAGTCTGAAACTGTTAACTCTGATGATGGTGTAAAAATTTTGTTTTTACTCGTTTGTGGACCTATTAATAAGGTGCTATAGCAAGTTTGACAAATCAAATTTGTATTTATATGGCAAAAAGAGTAGATGCAGTGTAACTCTTTTTACGAACAAACATTTTCGAGCAATATCATAAGATTTCTCGTGTGCATCAGCTTGAACTTTAATGCACACTTTTGTAGTAACATTCAGTATTGAGTTGATCAGTCTTTAGAACGTACTTTTAAGAACTTACCTTCGTTTGCAATTTAAAAGTGTCAGTTTGCTAGGTATTACTGCATGTTTGCTATTGGAACTTTTAATGCCAACAGTGTTTAGTATTGCTGAGAAAAGTAGCTGTAATAAAATATATTGTGTACAATTCTTGATCACAATGTGATAAAATCAGGTGCCAATTGTGACAAAGCTTTTGTCTCAAACACAACAGTACTCAAGTTGTCATGTAAAATCAAAATCGGTTCTGCAATTTTGATTAAAAAAAAAGGCAGTTGATTTCAACAAGAAAAGGTATATATAGTTCTGTTAGTAACCTTTAGAAAGATTAGTAAATCAGAAATTGACTTGTATGTTAGTCAGCTCTGCTTCTGTATTTTTTTTTATGTTTATTTAAACTTTTCCTTTAACAGCTCAGATGGCTGAGTGGTAGAGCGTCCGCCTCGGGAGCTGTAGACTTGGGTTTGATTCCAAGTCGGGTCAAACCAATGACTTGAAAATTGGTATTCACAGCTTCCCTGCTTGACGCTCAGCATTAAAGGGATAGTGTGAAGAACAAGCCGGCGAGTTTACTTGTTGTGTCGTTGGGAAAGGCACTTAGTGGGATTCCCCCATCTTGGTGTGGTAGACAGATGGCTGGCAACTCCTAAGCGAGCTCGTATAGCGCATTGATCGCTTTCTCGTGATAGGAGGATAAATATGCAACAACAAATTTCCTTTTCAGATTTATGATAACAATTAAATTTCTAATTAAGTAAATACAAAAATGAGGAAAATGTTGGTTGTGAACCTATGTTTTATTTTGTGCACACAGTCATGCCAAGCCAGTGGCCACATTGTTTGTCAGCAATGAGTTTACGGACACGCAAACATTCAGGTAACATTGAGTTAGCTTGTACTGTGCATTATAGGATCAAGCGTTGATTTATGGTAGTATACCATAGTAGCCACAAAAAACTTTGTAGCTTTATGGTTTGTGTATAGTCTAATGCCAAAGAAATAAACTGGTATTAAGGCTTGTACATTGATAGAAACTTAGCATCCACAATTAGTCACTTTTTATATTTATTTAGATGAATGCAAGGTTTTTTAAATGTAAGCTTTCATACAAAGTCACTTTTTTGAGCTAATACAATTGATAAAGTCGCGCTATTGCAATTGTGCTAAAATTTATTGGCTTTTTGGTTGCAATGATTCATTTTTCAGGCAACAATTTTGTGCCCCCCAAACCATTTTGATTTTCTACGGCCATGCTGTGATATACTGGTATATCACTAAGCAAGTGATGCTTAAGCTTGTAATGCCTTTCTGTGACAAATTTTTTAAGTTAATTTATCACTTAGGTAATACTACCTATAAGCCTAGCAATTGGTGTTGGCAAATAGGAAACTCGTCGGAATGCCACTTGTTAAAGGTCTATTCGGCTTTACTGATAACCTAATGATGCTTTTATGGGTGTTGTTAAGATAAGAACGTTGGTAAGTCACGTGATACACTTTTTTTTCTACTGCCTGCTCTTTTTCTCCCTATGTTGTTATTTTCATACGACCTGCTTTTACTCGGCATACTTAGCAGATGGTGCCAGGTCTTTTGAAGATCACACCATAGAAACAGGTTTTTTCTATAATCGGCCCCCAGAACCTTGATCAATGTCATGCGAAGTTGCCAGATGCTTTCTTGCATGCTGCGTGCTTGACGTACGTTTCCGAAGAAAAAGCTGGGGGCCGATAATAGAAAAGACCGGGGAAACTTACTGGTACGTTGTCAACGCACTCTGGCAATTCCAGTTACCTTTTTTTCGTATGGTGTGATCTTAACAATGCCCATTGTACCTTACCAGAAATTGGAAGAAGACTTGATGGGTACAGTAGGTGTGGATATGCTTATCTTCTAGGTTTACTGCATCAAAATTTGTTATTGTGCAATTTTTTTGGGCGTTGTTAAGATCACAACGTAGGTAAGTCACGTGACACGCTTTTTTTCCTACTGTGCGCTCTTACGAGCTCTTTTTCTCCCTACGGTAAGATCTTCACAAAACCCATTTTTTCTAACTCTTTTAGCATTAATTAAAAGCAAATTTTGTTCAAAACTGCATGACTTAATTTTGAATTTAGGGTGTAATTCTAAAATAATTATCTTTGAAGATACAGAAATGCTTTTGAATTGAGTTGACATTGATTCCATTTGTAATGACTCAGTTTAAGTACCAGTACGTGGTGCCGATAGTAGTAGAAGTCCACTTCAATTAGATGAATAAAACCAGAATATACCGGTAGTGTGTATCAGTAGCGGTACATTTTGGGTTTTGTGAATATCACACCTTAGGAAATCGTACGTTATCAATGCGTACTAGCGATTCCGATTACCTTATTTTCCAGTGTTAGCTTGCGCTCTTTGAGTTAATGATAGCACCACCTGAAATACCGGTATAGGTCATACGTTACCGGCCCCAGCCATGAATTAAACCCCTCACATACGATGGTATAACCTGCATGCATTACTACTAGGCCATGTTACTGAGGTTGTATATTAATAACACTAAAATAAATATGCAAAAAGGTTTAATATTGTCTAAGTATTATTTGTCTAGTTTAGACATATCGTACTGGTAAGATTTCTTGTTAAAAAATGACTGGTAGGCCTATACCTTGCCCATTTAATTGTTGTTCTGAGGTGAAAATAGGTCGTCGTCAGTTATTATTCCATTTAAAATTTGAGCACACATCAACTACTCAACATTTGCAGTGTAAGTTGCCAGACTGTGGGCGAACATGCTCCAGTGTGCAAGCCTATGAGAAACATTTGTGTCGTTGGCATTTTTATGATGGTGAGACGTCAGTGTGTGATGATGAAAGTGTGAAGTATGATTGCTCACAAGAAAACAGATGTTATTCGAATGACACTGGTTCTGGAAATATTAACAACTCCCGTACAAGCAAAGATACATTTGTAGATAACTTGATTTTGTTTTGCTTGAAATTAAGAGATAAGTATGTTTTATCTAATCAATCATACTTATGCATAATGAATGACATCATAGCGCTCTTTTCAAAATTTCATGCTGATGTAATTGGTGTATACAAGCAGTTTTCTGAGAAGGATATGCCTTCAAAGTTCAATTACTTAACAGATGAGAGTTTTTTTCCTGACTTATGGAGTAAACTCCAAAATGAATCACTTTTTACTGATTGTTGTAAATCTCTTGGTTTAGTGGAACCAACTACCTTTTCATTGAGTAATGGAGGTTCGTACCAGTATGTAAGCATATTGAATAACTTGGTGACATATTTAAGTCAGGATGATATTGCACAGTCATTCAGATCCAATGATAATAAAGAATCTGCAAATGAGCAAACTCTTGCTAATTTTACAGATGGAGAATTATTTTCTAGCCATTCATATTTTAATGGGAATGCTTCTTTATTGCGCATACATCTGTATTGCGATGAAGTAGAGGTGTGCAATCCTTTAGGAACATCTAGGGCCAAACACAAGTTGACTTGCTTTTACTATGTTGTTGGTAATATTGGTAACAAGCATACTAGTTCTCTTCGAAACATATTTTTGGCTTTGTTGATAGAATCCAAGATTTTGAAAAAATACGATTACTCCACTGTTTTGAGGCCTTTGATTGAAGATATAAAGAAGCTGGAAAGCTATGGTTTGTGTGTTTCTAATGAAAATTTACCAGAGACCATTTTTGGTTCTGTAGCAACTCTTGCTGCAGACAACTTGGGAGCTCATGATATTGGTGGTTTTCGTAAGACATTTAGCAGCGGGCGCATTTGTCGTTTTTGCATGTGTAGTTACACTGATCTCTTAACTAAGTGTTCCGAAAGTGACTTTGTGTTACGAAGACCTGACATACACAACATGCATGTTTTGGCAGTAGCAAATGACTCCACACTAAAGGCTGCTTATGGAGTAGTGGGAAGCTGCTCTCTTTCATGTTTGAAAGGATTTTCTCCTGTTCAGTGTATTCCACCTGACATTATGCATGATTGCATGGAAGGAATAATTCCACATTTTTTACAGTACTTTTTTTCTTATTTGACAGCATCAGGTGTTACTTCTATAAATATATTAAACGAAAAACTTCAGTCTTTTGTTTTTGGACCAACTGATTATAAGAATAAGCCGAGAGCCTTGCCAAATGATATTATTCAAAACAATGGAAAAGTGTCACTTTCAGCAAGTGAAGCGTGGTGCTTATTTCGCCTATTGCCGTTAATATTGTATGATTTAATTTCAGGTGATAATGATGCATGGCGGCTTTATGGTTTGTTGTCTGAAATATTTGAAATTGTTTTTGCCCCAAGGTTTGAAAAGCATATTTTGAGCCATTTGAATTTATTGATTTCTAAGTTTTACTCTTCATTTGTTGCTGAAGCACCATCATATGTCAAGCCGAAGTTTCATTTTTTGCTGCATTATCCACGATTAATGTCTTTTTATGGACCGTTGTGTCACTTATGGTGCATGAGATTTGAACAATTTCACCAGAAATTAAAAAAGATCGTTAGAAACTGTCCGAGTTTTAAAAATGTTGCCTTTACAATTGCTCATCGCTTGCAGCAGGGTAAATGCTATGAATTAGTTGAAAATTCGTGTTTGTATAATAATGAGTCATATGTTGGCAAGAATGTCATTGAAAGCAGTGAAGTGTCACAAGAAGTGGTTGAATTTTTAAAAGCAACTTTTGATTATGATAGTTCCCAAATATTGCACTCAGTAGCTGGTGTGACGTTGCAAGGTGTAACGTACGCAAACAATTTAGTTTTTATTGTTGATGTCATTGACAACATACCAGTCTTTGTCACAATTCATAAGATTCTAGTATGTAAAGGTGAAGTTGTTGCTGTGTGCAAATATCTTAAACCTATTAAGCTTCATTGCATTTCTCGCTTGTTTGAAGTTGAGTTAACTGACCAATTAATGTATCTACAGCCGGGTTACGAGTTATATTATGTTGCACTTGATTGCTATGAAACTGAAAACAAGAAATTTTTACGCTTACGTCATTATGTTTTTGGTAGGGAATGAGCTGTCTTCGCTGACACATCATGACATATAAATACTCTTGATTTTGTAGTCTGTATGGTAATTTGTATTGATTTTTGGTTAGTGCCTCTAATTGATATGTCTTAACGTAATCAACTAATCATCAATGTCTTTGCATTTAGCTCAATGTATGCTGTTTCACCAAACACAACAAAAAACATGTTTAACAATATTCAGTGATGCTCGTGTTTAAATGTGCACAATGGGTTCACAAAATCCATCATTTTTATTGTTTTATATGGGCTTGCTAAAAATGCTCTATTTTATATTGATAATTACTGCTACTGGTACTATTTATAACTTCCTGCAAACGGGATGCTATAATGTTTTTACTTGGCCAATTTTGAACTTTTTTGACGTTCAAACAGCAATAGGTGCTATCTCGCTGTTCCAATTGAGAAGTGACCTAGAGTTCAAAAGTGTGTCCACTTACGTCTTACTGTAGATAACATGACCAGGAGTCAAAAGTCAAAATACTGTTTAACTTTACAACACAAGCTAAACAAATAAAGATAGAAACTCCAAACTTTCAGTAGATGAGTTAGAATGTAGATGACCCTATAAACTAACGTTAAGGCGCTTGGAAAAATTCTTCGGAAGCTATTAGCAGTTGCTTGCTACTGCCATCTAGTTCATATTGTTCTTATATTGTTTTTTTTTTTTTTAGTTGCATATTTATCCTCCTATCACGAGAAAGCGATCAATGCGCTATACGAGCTCGCTTAGGAGTTGCCGGCCATCTGTCTACCACACAAAGATGGGGGAATCCCGCTAAGTGCCTTTCCCAACGGCACAACAAGTAAACTTGCCGGCTTATTCTTCACACTGTCCTTTTAATGCTGAGCGTCAAGCAAGGAAGCTGTGAATACCAGTTTTAAAGTCATTGGTTTGACCCGACTCGGAATCAAACCTGAGTCTACAGCTCCAGAAGCGGACGCTCTTACCACTCGGCCATCTGAGCTGTTTATATTTAATTTTTTGTAGGCTTTTATATTTAAGATGGAAGTTTGTAATTTTTTGTTCATTCATGATGCAACAAAAAAAATTTTGAAATGTACCAAAGAAGAAGTTCTAGATCAAATTAAAATAGCTTTTAATCTTGAAAAGCAATTTACAATTGAGTATTTTGATGAGAGCTTTGCCGAATGGGTATGCATAGATCAACTGCATGAGTTACCTTCAAAAGCAAAGATATCTGTTATTGTTGCAGGCAATGGTAAGTTGATTGAGATGTAGTAGTTATTAATACATTGGAAAACTAGCTAGCTATCAGGCTACCGGTAAGTAATTTTATTACATTTTATATATGGGTTTCAGCTTTCTTGGGGCTTAAGCTTGGTACGTTGTTTTAGACTGTTCCAAACAGCCATTTATTTATTAATAAAATTAATTAAATTTTGGCTATTTAAAAGTTTTATTGTTGAAATAGTTTTCCTCTCTGTTTCTACAGTTTTAGCAAGTGCTCATTTGCCCCAATTTTTTGCCTCTTATTTGAGTTGCTATTGCAAGGCACTTTCATTTCACACCAAAATATTGAACATTTTTAAATGTACATGTACAGTTGGCATTGTCATGGCAAAAATTAATTAAGAAATTGTCCAAAATCTTTTCTTTTTCACAAATTTTGCAGCTTAAAGAGCATCGTTATTTTGCAATTAGAGAGTGGCTTGTTATTTCAGCAGCAGGCGCTCTGCTTTCAGATCCTTATTTCTACCATGTATCCGACCTTGTACTGGTATTTTATCTTTAACCACTACTCTTCCATTTAATATATCGGTATGTTTAGAAAATGTTAGTTCCATCAGTGATAGCACTGGAGACACACTGCCAGCTTTACCAGATTTGCCTGCAACGTCGTACTCCTCTACCCAACCTTCAACAAAACGATGGATTTTGTCATGGGAGTTACCTGCTTTGCCTAAACATGTAATTGAGGAAATTGAACAAAATTTAAATGGATGCATATCTTCGCATGCTCGACGAAACATTATTCAAGTATTGTTCAACTCTTTATCTGCACAAACCCTGTAAGTCGCCTTGAATTAGGCTATATAAACTTAGTAGAAGTTATTTGTATTAATATTAGCATTTTTATCCTCTTATCACAAAAAGCGATGGAGGTGCTATGCGAGCTTACTTACGAGTTTCCGGCCATTTGTCCATACCACTTCAAAGTGGAGAAATTTTGTTAAAGGCTTTATTTCTGCACCACATCAAGGAAAATTGTCGGCTTATTCTGTTTACTGTCAGTTTAATGCTGAACGTCAAGCAGGGAAACCAGGAATACCATCTTTTTAGTCCTTGGTTTGAACCGACTTGGAATTGAACTCTGAGTCCACCACACCATAGGCAGAGGCTCTATTCACTCAGCCATCAAGGAACTGGAACTAAAAACATTGTTCATTATTTGTTGTTTAGGTATCCATCTTCTTTAGAGTATAGGAGTGTGTGCATGACGCTATTGAAGACTTATCCAATGCTGGCAGATAAAGATGCTAAAGATCCTGCGGTATAAAAGCTTTAATGTAGAATTGCTAGATTTCTTACCTTCACTTAGTCTTAGTGGTTACATGCCAAAGAGGGTGACGATTTTAGATTTTACTTCCTTACTTATTTTTACCTCACAATTTCCCACAAGTGGAAATGCGGCTGGAGTTGTATTGATGGTTATTTATATGTATGGCGTTTTATTGTCCAGCCATGTTGCTATTATCACAAAGTTTGTAAAAAGCATTGCAGCGCTTCTGGTGCACTGTTTTTGTTAATGCGTGATAATATCTAACATGCAGGTAAAGTATTAAGTTGTTTGTACAGAGCAACTCATGCCATGGCAATTTTTGCTGAAAAACTTACCAATTCTTAATGTAACATGGTGTTGTTTACATTTTTCTCGAGCTGTCAAGGCGAATAAATTTATTATGCAGGGTACATGGATGGAAAGCTTGAGGCAAAAGTTTTTTGTGAGAAGGCCAATGGTTAATAATGAAAAAGTTAAAGCAATGAAACGCAAGTATGGCTTCATTAAGTCTTCTCCATCCAGTGCCACCTCCCGTGAGCAAGAAGACTGTCCAAGTTCTGCCAAGAGAAATTTAACCGTAAGTGTTGGTTACATTATTTTGCTATTGTAGCAACTGTTCCCATATGTATTAATTTTTAAAGTTTTTCTTTGTTCTAAAGTACTTGTGCATGTTGGTCACTTTTGTCACCCTTAAATCAGGGAACTGAAAAGGATGTACTGTACCGTGCTCAGTCACCATAAGTAACTACGTTTTATTCCTGCATAATTATTATCGAAATACGCCGCCGATTACTTATAACGTACCATGTTTAGACGTAACGATATTGTAAAAGCCGTTTTTGAGTTTCTATTTTTGGGTAATATTTTGTATCACTTGTTTGTCGATTCCTGCTACAGTTTGTTTAGGAACGTGTCGAAAACTTAAATATTGAAGACGAAGCTAGCATTGAAGCTCATATGCGTTTCATGGCCAGTGAAATGAAAAAGAAGCGCAAAGACCTTAAACTCATTGATGATCGAATGGGCAGAACTTATCTGCACAGGCGCCGCGAGGTGCAGGAAGGACATCTCACAATAGAGGAGTTACTGGAAAAATATCCAGCTCTTACAGAACCGACCTGTGTAAGTTTATCAATTCTTGGTGCACTGCATAAAATTCTCCCTGTTCGGACTTCAGTGTTTATTTTTGGAAGCTTTCCTTTTATCGTCAAGGATATAAATGATGTGATTTACTTTCTCACCTTTTGTTGCAGTTACTCAGCGAGGCCGAGCGGATATTTGGAAAAAATGTCAGAGAGCAGTTAAACGAACATCAAGACAGTATGTGGATAAAGCTGCTACAGATTTGTGGCAAGCCTCCTGAGAGAATGTCTAACGCTCTGAGTGTCTGCAAACAAGGTAAGGACATATAGACGTGAATTAGAATTTACCGGTAGCTGAATTGTAGCAATGTTGATGATTTGCTGTGAAAGTGTGGTGAGCAGTTCTTTTTGGGTGTGTAATCAAGCAGGTTGAAAACGTTTTCTTTCAATAAGTTAACTTTTTTTTAATAAAAGCTTGGCTAATTTAGAAATACATATAGTAGTGCCGAAAACGTTTGTTTTAGATATTATGTGTACTGTAAGTAGCATAAAAACATTTGATAAAATGATTGCTCAGCCTCGCAATTTCATGGTACCAAAAATCGACCACATTAATGAACTTATAATTCTTATTAATTCCACGTGTATAACTTTTGACTTCATATTTCAAACACAGAATTCTGAAACAAATATTTTTCGGCTAATTTGTTAAGTCATTACAAAAATATACTAACATGTTCAGGAGATTGACAGTTTTATTCCAATCACCACTGCGACTTGAACGAGTTTTGACGAATTGCAGTAACTTTTAAAAAATTTTAATGCTATTCCATGTTAAAACGTTTTTTGTTTTAGATCGTGATGTAGCTTTTCTAAGGATTCCACACCTTTTCAAAGAAAAGGTGTCTGAACTTTTTTTATTTACGGTAAGTACTCAAATATTGTGCAGTATGTATAATTAAACTTCGCCACAAACACACCTAATATTATACATTTCTTTTTATTATGTTGCATATGAAATTGTATACTAGGAACTCAATAAAACTAATGCAACCATGGTTTTCTAATTGTGCCAAATTTCCATTTGAAGGTTGCCTTAATTGCTACTTTGGGTATACTTGCAAATTAAATATGCTATGTTTTTGTTCTGCTTCCCTGTCTCCTAGAAAACTTCTTATGTCGTTTGCTTAGCGGAAACGATTAGATTTTGCTTTTTCAAATTGAAGTAACACAACCACAAAGGTCCGACTGCAGTCTGTTCGATACTCTACTTCTTCATTTGATTTCACGACCATTATGTCACAAATCTTAAACGTATCTCAATGTTCGCAGGAGAATCCTACATCCCCTTATCCGTGTATTTTTGGCAAAGAAAAGCTGACCCTGTATGTGCAAAGAAAAGAACTATGTTCAGTGGATCAGATGATGGATGCTGTTTGTTTAATTTTAGCCGCATACTGGATCTTCGACATTGAATTTAACCCCAAGTCGAGAAAGAGTCTCGAAATGTATGCCTACCTGATGAAGGTGAAAGGAGGTGAACGAAGTATCGCTGTCCAGCGATTGATTAACAAACTATAAATTAGCAAAGTAATAATGAATGACTTTGATTTCCGAATGTGCTACAGTATTTGATGTGTGTTTATTTTTTTCATGCACACAAGTTTTTTTAGTTCATATTTTTACTGTTTTTATGCTTTCCGAAGATCCAGCAGAGTGTTCATGATCTTACCACTTTTAATTTCTAACAACTTGGTATTTTGGCTCTATTATTGGATTATAGTGACATATACATATTTTAGACATTATTTTTTTGTGAAAAGACAACATTTTTATTCAAAAATTACTCGCAATAGAAGAATGGAATTTGCATCAAACGAGTCAGAACACACATTTCACAACTTCCTGTTTATAATACTTCGTTTGGTCGTAAAACTGCAGGGAATCGATTCTTTTGAGTGTGTGCTAGGGTTGCAGTACAATTGTATTATGCAATTGTCGAATTGCCCTAGTTGGCAGGGGAGAGTAAAAAAACTGGATGTGTGATTAATAGCATATGAATTTTACTTATGTACGTGGGTATGTGCTTTACCAATAACGCTCAGATGGCGCGAGTTGATAGAGCGTCTGCCTCTGAAGCGGTAGACTCGGGGTTCGATTCCGAGCCGGGTCAAACCAATGACCTTAAAAAATTGGTATTCACAGCTTCCCTGCTTGACGCTCAGCATTAAAGGGACAGTGTGGAGAAAAAGCCGGCAAGTTCGCTTGTTGTGCCGTTGGGAAAGGCACTTAACGGGATTCCCCCATCTAAGTGAGGTAGACAAATGGCTGGCAACTCCTAAGCGAGCTTGTATCGCGCCTCCGTCGCTTTCTCGTGATAGGAGGATAAAAATGCTAAAAAAAAAAAAAATAAAATTATCGGTCTCAAATGTCAAATGGATATATCTATTCATTATGATATAAATATTTTACGTATAGTTGTCGGTGGGAGTTGACAAAATATTAGATTGGCATCATATATAGGGACAGGACTTCAGCAATTTGGTTACAATTGCGGCCAAACAATATATTAACGACAGATATAGGAAATCGTATGTAATGCATCGTTTGACGTAAACTCCCAACTTTTATCGCCAGTTGGATTTGAGTTACAAAAGTAACGAAAAATGGCGTTATTTTGCGCAGAGACCCTAAAAACGAAAACATAATGAAAAATAACAATCAAATCGTAAAAAGGGGCTTGTTAAAAAAATCGGAAGTGGTAAAATTATGAAACACTCTAAGTATATGCACATCTTATGCACTGATTTTGATTAACTATCAGCTGCTATGCTGGGTGTGTTTTCTTTCTGTGATCAATGTGTGATATCTGATATGGCTGCTGTATTTAATATATCTATTACCAGGGGTCGGGAACCTTTTTACCCAAGATAGCCGTGAAAGTTACGGTATATATTTTGAGTTTGCTTTCCTTTCCATTAGAGCCGCATCACATTTTTTAACGCTTACAGCAGCCAAAGGTGCTGTTACAGGTATGCGACAGTTTTTTCGCATCGTTGTTTTTCTAGTTAATCAACCACTCAAAACTTTGCTACGCATATTCGCTTGCCGCCTGTCGCGTGCCGGAAAATCACTTGTGCCTGTGCGTTGTTAGTTTAGGATAGCGTTAGTCTTTAACAGCATGATTCACACTGTTAATGCTCTGGTGTTACTGACGGTTTTGTCATCTGGTTGGTATACCTAATGAGGTTGTACTTCATTCATTGCATTACAATCATAAAACAATGACGTTTGATAGTTTAAAACGGAACAGACGCTGCATGTTGTGAAAAACTTGCAAATATTGTGTGACATTTATTGACATTCTGCAGAAATGAATACATGTGTTTTAACGTTTTTTTTTCTAGAGTGGCTGTTCCGTTTAACTTGCTGAAACTTCACTATTTTAGGATTGTGATTGCAATAAAAAACTGGCGATGAATAAGTTCGTTCTGGAAAGTTTTTTTGAGTACAACATCGTAAATACCGAATAATTTAGAGTCAAAAGCTTTCATTTAAAGTGCCGCATTTGGCTCGCGAGCCACAGGTTCTCTGCCCCTGTTCCTTAAGCGATTGTGAAATTGATGAAGATGTTGTTTCATTTGCGAGCTAAAGATCTCCCACTTTTCATACGAGAAGTGTTCGTGTTACTGATTTAGCTTTTTCAGCAATTGCTATTGATGTGTTTTTTTTTCGTTGATTTTCTGATTAAATACTGCAGGAAATATTTAATTTGAGTGCTGCTTGTAATGGGTGTTGCGACATGTATTGTTTTTAGTTTGAAATGGTAGCATGTGCTCCGACGACCAGCTGTTAATGTTTGATTTTAGTTTTGCTTGAATTTGGTTGCGGAAATCCCACCTGAGGCAGTGGAATTGGCTCTTGTGGATAAATCCACCATTGCAAAGGGTTAAGTGTTTTCCACCCCAGCCGGTTAATGCGCGTGGAATACAAAGACCACCATTATACTTGCAGCATTTCCACCTTTTAGGTGAAGAATTCGCCACGCGAATAGGTGGAATCAGCGTATTGGTTCGATCCATTTTAATGTAAGGTGGAATACTCGATTAAGTTAGGTGTAAATTGCCATCAGAAATGATGGAGAAAAACATGATTATTTCCACGTTATAGGTTAAACAATTCCACCTGTTTGTATGGAACGAGAGCAGATGGAAATACCACCTTTCCGAGGGGGTGGAAATGACCATCTTGCAAGCACACAGAAAAGCGTGGAAAAATACACTTGTTGAGGTGGAGCGTTTAAGGGTGGAAATTAACATGCTTGGCTTTGGGTGGTAAATACAAATGTAAGCGTGGTTTACAGAGACCACCATTTTAAATGGAAAATTATATAGTTTTTCATTTACAGTGTAGCTAGCCTACCTTTGTACGATGGTGCAATAATTTTTAACGCTGGATTCTTCAATGACATTAAACATTTTTTGCTGGTATAACCTCAACAGTAGTCTGGCACTCTTCCTGGCAAGTGGCAATTAAGTGCCATCGTTTGTTCATTACTACCTGAACTAACATTTATCTTATTCTTTGATTCCTTGATTGGTGTTTGAATCGGCAAAAAGAGGATAACTTTTTGAAAAAAATTGCTGTCCGCGACCTGCAAAGCAATAATGTTAGCTGATAACAACTGCGATTCTTACTTTGAGAAGATTTTTGCGTATAAATATTCATATTGAGTTAACTAACAACATATCACATTTACTCCCAAGGCCCCAACTCCTCAGCTCCAAAATTTTAAAAACTTTGGTAGTTTCTGCAAGTGAAGATCTTTTTTAAAAATCGAAAATATTTTTTGTCAAAAAAATAAACTTTTATAGAATGTAAATTTGTGGGGTCCTGGGCTTCAGCCCGCTCCGCCCCCCCCCCACCACCCTTAATCCGCCAGGACCGCCACTGCTTATCATAATCATCTCCTGCCTGTTCCTGCAAGACTGGGCAAAGCAACTAATTTTCAACCTTGAGCACTTTGCTAAGATTTTATTTAATGACGTAACAATCATACTTCGTGCGCACATATGTGCAATGGGACACAAAAGCTGTTAAGCGCGCTTCTACCGCATAAGTACGCAAAGCCATCTCCGGATTAAGTAGCGTACTTAACTGGGAGATTACTGTACTTACAGTATATCCTTAACAACACATTACTGAAGCACATTATATACAGAAGGTACAATCATACCATCATTTCTGTTTAAAACAGGGGTGTGCAACCCACGGCCCGCGGGCCACAATCCGGCCCTCCAGGCCAGTCAATGTGGCCCTCGACGATGGCAGGACAAAAAAATTTTTTTTAAATCGATTTATTTAGCTATTTGTACCGTCTATAATACGAGGTGTGGCTAAAAAGAAACGGGACTGACGTTACAGATTGCGGAACACAATTAATGATTGGGAATAAACACTTTCACAGTGTGGCGTAACATGTGTTCACTGCTTAGCACCTGTTTTGACGCAACATCGCAATCATTTTTGCTTCTACAGAGCAATAGGAAAATGTGATTAACTACTTGTTGAAAAAAATTGCAAAATGACGATTGAGCAAAGAATCAACATTCAGTTTTGTGTCAAACTTGAAAAACTATGATAGAAACTTTGAAGATGTTGCGTGATGTTTATGGAGATTCTTCCATGTCCATAACAAGAGTTTTTCAATGGCACAAACAATTTGTGGAAGACAGAGAGTATGGAAGATGATCCAAAGTCAGGGAGACTTTGCACTTCCACGACTGATGCCAACATTGAAAAGGTTCTGCTACAAATCGCTTGCGACATTGAAAAACTCTTGTTATGGACATGGAAGAATCTCCATAAACATCACGCAACATCTTCAAAGTTTCTATCATAGTTTTTCAAGTTTGACACAAAACTGAATGTTGATTCTTTGCTCAATCGTCATTTTGCAATTTTTTTCAACAAGTAGTAAATCACATTCTCCTATTGCTCTGTAGAAGCAAAAATGATTGCGATGTTGCGTCAAAACAGGTGCTAAGCAGTGAACACATGTTACGCCACACTGTGAAAGTGTTTATTCCCAATCATTAATTGTGTTCCGCAATCTGTAACGTCAGTCCCGTTTCTTTTTAGCCACACCTCGTACACGGGTTGTGTTTAGCATTTTATAATTTTATACATATTTGACGGTGACTGGCCCTCGACGTTGTTAAAATTTTCGAAAGTGGCCCCCCAGTGAAAAAGGTTGCACACCCCTGGTTTAAAACATTCATTGACAACACTATATTTGGTTTATCAAAAATCCTTCTGCGACACGACGCCTATGCCAATGGGATTCCCTTTTTTAAATTTCTACGTTCCCCCAGTCAGTAAAGTGATCCTTGTCCAATAAGTGTTGACACAAAGCGGATTTCTTGACGTCAAGATTTTTTACCGCATTCAACATGCTACCGCTTTTCAGTGGTTATGCTACGTCCCGTTTCCCCTATGTAGGCTCTACTGCGTCACAATCACAGCTGGAGATTTGATAAACCAGCCCTGACTTTTCATGATCTAAAACACAATCTTTGGGTTTTCGAAATTTAGACGAAAGAGGGAAATTTGGCTTCATAGCGGCTCCAACACCAATTTGTTGTAGCACACGTTGTATTGGTTCGGTGACTCCTTGCACGTACGGTAAAGAGGTAGTAATTTTTGGCTTTTCATGATTATCCATTTGTTTTTTCTTCATCAGCCTACGGTTGAAGAATTTTCTGGGGCATCCATTTGTCTTTAAAGAGGCTTCAATCGCGCGAAATTCCTTCTGTTTTAGTGTTTTGTCCAATGTGACGTTATCTGCTCTATTGAATGAAGTTCTAGGAATGCTTAATTTTAGGTTGATTTCCACCAACATCTTGATTCAATGCAGGCTTCTATAAAGTTCAAGCGAGAAAAGGAGGTAAACGGCACACTTTCTTTCTTAGATGTGACCGTCACACAAAAGCCCGACGGCTCCCTCATCACCTCAGTATACCGCAAGCCCACACACACACACACACACTGGTAGATATCTTCCTTTTGATTCACACCATCCTTTATCACAAAAATTAAGCATTCCTAGAACTTTATTCAATGGAGCAGATAACGTCACATTGGACAAAACACTAAAACAGAAGGAATTTCATTCATTTATTTATTAAATATTTATTTGCGGAATCAAACAGAAATCTTATGACAGAAATATCAAATTAATTAAACTTGGGTGTAGAGGCCGCAGGGAGACGGCAAGTAGACCTTTCGGTCATCTAGTCAGCAGCCACCCTTTGGTCCCCCGAGTGCTGGACAAATGATCTTCATTGCTGCGGGTTGGTAAGTACTGAATATGAAGATTTATCGTGAGAATTTTTGATACTTTCTTTTTAAGGAGATGCAGATTGACGAGGTTAAGAGTATTGTTGAAGAAGATATTTTTTAAGCGACATGGTCTAGCGGTACCGCGCGCAGGTGACAGATCCTACGTGACGGGTTCGATTCGCGGCTGGAGCCGATCGCATTTGACATATCTAACGGGTGGCTATTGACTTGAAGAGCGCATGCTCACTTCACAGGCTCCCTCAATTACTGTTGAATTTTCCGTTCAATATAACTTGAAAACAACCTCAGTTATTTTATTTTATTTTTTTAAACTTGACTTTAAATTGTTTGGTTGTGGAATTTTGAATTTCCGAGGGAATATCGTTTCATATTTTAGAGCCTTGACACTTTATGCATTTTTGTAGATGGTTGGTTTTGTATCGCGGTATGTATAGACGTTGTGAATGAGCATTTGTTGATCTAGTAGGCCTTATTTTTGCGTCAAACCGTATTACTTAAGATGAAGAGAGTGGAAAGAGCGTCCGGTAAATCGTGGGTGAAATACGAGTGAATCGGTTCGCTAATTTCAAGTTTAAAGAGGTCTGGAAGTTTGAGTACCGGTATGTTGGATTTGGAGAAATGCGGTGATGCGCTGTCGCGTGGGCGACCTCCACCAATAAGTTTTACTGCTTTGTTTTGAAGGGACATTAATTTTTTTAAATGAGAGGAATAAGTGGGGCCCCAGACAGGCAATTTTACAGAAGTTGTGAGTGAATAAAAGCGTATAGTAGATTTTTAGTAAAGCACATGTGGGCATGTAGTACCGTAGTTTGAAGAGGATTCCCACTGCTCTGGAAATTTTTTGGATGATGGATGAAATGTGACTGTCAAATTTTAATTTAATATCTATGTTTACGGCTAGGTATTTGACATTATGGACTATGGAGATTTGTGAGTTGTTCGTTGAAAGGTTAACAAGGGGAAGAGTTTCGTTAGATTTTGCGGGGATGATTAGCGCGTATGATTTTGAAGGATTCACAGCGAGTTTGTTTGCTTCAAACCAAAGACAAATGTTGGTTCAAATCATTTCGCGCGATTGAAGCCACTTTATAGAAAGATGGATACCCCAGAAAATTTTTCAGGTTGACGAAGAAAAAACAAATGGATAATCATGAAAAGCCAAAAATTACTACCTTTTTACCGTACGTGCAAGGAGTCACCGAACCAATACAACGTGTGCTACAACAAATTGGTGTTGGAGCCGCTATGAAGCCAAATTTCCCTCTTTCGTCTAAATTTCGAAAACCCAAAGATTGTGTTTTAGATCATGAAAAGTCAGGGCTGGTTTATCAAATCTCCAGCTGTGATTGTGACGCAGTAGAGCCTACATAGGGGAAACGGGACGTAGCATAACCACTGAAAAGCGGTAGCATGTTGAATGCTGTAAAAAATCTTGACGTCAAGAAATCCGCTTTGTGTCAACACTTATTGGACAAGGATCACTTTACTGACTGGGGGAACGTAGAAATTTAAAAAAGGGAATCCCATTGGCATAGGCGTCGTGTCGCAGAAGGATTTTTGATAAACCAAATATAGTGTTGTCAATGAATGTTTTAAACGGAAATGATGGTATGATTGTACCTTCTGTATATAATGTGCTTCAG
Organism: Trididemnum miniatum; assembly: GCA_964006365.1. NCBI lineage: Eukaryota > Metazoa > Chordata > Ascidiacea > Aplousobranchia > Didemnidae > Trididemnum > Trididemnum miniatum. The sequence continues at coordinate 30,480,645 of OZ023231.1, read as the reverse complement.
TAATGTGTTGTTAAGGATATACTGTAAGTCAGTGTTTCTCAACCCCGAGTCCGCGGACTCAAACGAGTGCGCGGAGGGGCGTAGATGAGTCCGCGAAACATACAGGTATGATAAGTTACAGGGTTAAAAAGCGAATTTGAAAAGCAAAAAAAAGATCGTCACGTCCGCAGATGTGCAATTTTCCGCTCAAAATCAAGTGAAGAGCAAAAAAAAACTTTACACCACGAAAGTTTTGTGCATTTGGCCCCAGCGCCCCCCTCCCCAGATACACCCCTGAACACCTGAAAAAAATGGGCATTTGCCCCCCCCCCCCCAAAAAAGGCCTAGTTACGCCACTGGGAGCCACAAAGCATTAGCGAGCTTATATTGTCAGCATGTACGAGTTAAAAAAAAGTAATATACCAGGTGTTACAAAAAAGAATATGGCAAAGTGGAAAATTTTTAAATGATTTAAAGATATTGTCAAATTCTTGAACATAGAGAAACTTCGAAGCTTTGTGGAACACTGGTAATGAAAACTATGAAGAAAAATGCTTGAGAGCATAACATAAACAAAGTGATACAGGAATTGACAACAGCAGGATTACATATTGACAATGAAGAGTCACTCAAAAAAAATAAATAAACAAAAAACGCAAAAGATTGCTGTAAAACCGAACTGAATAAACTAAAAACATTGAAACGGTTTATTTCACGTAGTCGATTTTTCAACATGAATGTAAAGTTTCAGCTTCCAAAGCAATAATTTCGGTCAGGAGCGCATTTAGGGGGGCATTGTGCCATGCCCCCCTTTTAACTCAGCGTTTTGGTAAAAAAGAACAAAATTAATAGTGCCAAGTGACTGATTGTACCACACTCTTTTAATGGTTTCTCAAGCTTATGGCCTGGGGCGGATCTAGGGGGTAGGATGAGAGGTATGCATCCTCCTACAAACCATTTTCAAAAATGTTTTTGATGCATGGGCATACAAATTTTCCATAATTTCGAACCTCTTCGATAGCAATAAGCCTTACGCCTTAAGCACGCATAAGTTCAAGTTTATTTCGTTACATAAGTTAAATCAATCACAAAAAAAAAACAAGACAACATAAAGGCACACCGTTAAGGTGCAGTGTTGTTGAAATTGTAACAGGAAGCTGCGAGGGGACCTTTCGGTCATCGAGTCGAGCAGCCACCTCAGTCATTTGTAGGGTGCTAGACGAATTTACTGCATCTCTTGGCTAATTTATAAAATTTAATGAAATGTGGATATATTAATATCGCATCGATCTATTGTGAGTGTTGAGTGGTTTTTATTTACATATTTGTCACCAATATTATGCAATCCTGAATAGATTAGAAAAAAATTTTTTTGTAAGCGCGAAACTTCAATAGTTAGAAAGTAAGATTTTTTTGTATTTCATTTTAAACTGATTGAAAGAGAGTTTTCTTAGGTCATTAGGTATAGAGTTCCAAATTTTAACCCCTTGAAATTTGAAACTTCTTTGCATTTTGTTTGTTTTGTATCTTGGCAAATACAGGTTGTTGATATGTGAGGCCAACCGTGTTGTTTGTGTGTGTATCGAAATGACTGGAGTAAAGAAGGAGGAAAATGCAATAGGAGTGATTTATGAGCATATTTGAACATTAGTTTAGCAATTTCGTGGGTATATAGGTCATTTAACTTTAATATGTTAAACTGAGCATAACAGGGATTAGCGTTGCTTTGCCAATGACAATCGACAATTTGTTTAATGGCACGATTTTGCAGGCTGGAAAGACGCTTTAATTAAGATTTAAATGTCGTACCCCATATTGCGATGCCATAAAGCAAGTGAGGGTGTATCATGGAGTAATATAACGTGCACAATGCTTTTGCAGATAAAACGTGTTTAAGTTTAGTCATTATTCCGATAGATCTAGAAATTTTTGATTCTAATTGTTTGATGTGGATTTCAAAATTTAATTTTTTATCAATCGTGATACCCAGATATTTAACCGACTCATTGATTGGAATTATGGATCCATTAAAAACTAGGTGTATGTTAGGTGGGGGACTGGTAGCCTTGGGTGGCATTATTAAAACCGACGTTTTTTTAGGATTAACCGTTATTTTATTAGCTTTAGTCCATTCGTAGACGTTTACTAGTTTTCGGTTTACGTTATTCTCCAGTAACGATGGGTTAGGTGCTTGAATCACCAGGCACGTGTCATCGGTAAATAATCTGGGTTTAGAGAACAATGCGTTGGGAATGTCGTTGATGTAGATAAGGAATAACAAAGGGCCAAGGTTATTCCCTTGCGGAACACCAAATCTATTAACTGCGTCGTTGGTGCGTAAATTTTGGTCGGCAACGAATTGTGAACGATTAGTTAAAAATGATTTTAACAGCTTTAGAGCAATTCCACGAATTCCATAGTGCTCTAGTTTATTCAGTAATATGGAATGACACACGGTATCGAAAGCTTTTTTGAAATCTAATAAAACTATGGCAGTGTAATCATTACTCTCAATGTTATCATAGGCGTTCGTAAGAACATCTAATATAGCATGAGAAGTAGATTTGTTATTTTGAAAGCCATATTGTGTTTCGGCTATGACAGAATGTTTTTGAAAGAATGAGACCAAGCGCGTATAAATTAACTTTTCAAATATTTTCGAAAGACAGGTTAGTATAGATATTGGACGATAATTATTTACTTCTTCTTTTTTCCCTGCTCTAAATAAGGGAATGACTTTTGCTATTTTACAATTTCGCGGGAATACACCAAATTGTGTGGCATTGTCAAAAAAATAGCAAAGTGCTGGAGCTAAAATGTTTGATGCAACGCGTAAAAAATAAGGAGCAATATTGTCATGGCCTACAGCTTTACTTAAATTCAGGGAATTAATCAAATTTATCACTTCATTGATTCTAGGAGGATCAAAGTATATTGAGGATTTTACCTTGTTGCGTAAAAAGTGCGCAAATCCACTGTCGTTCCAATCAAAATTCTCAGCCAATTTCTCTCCGATCATCGAGAAAAACTCATTAAATTCATTTAAGGTTTTTTGTTTATCAGTGATTTTGCAATTATTAACAATTATCTGCGAGGGTAAATTGTTATTAAAGTTAGACATAATCGAAAATGTGTCAACAAAATGCATCGTATTTGGTGAAGCACTCAGAATTAGGGTCAAAAAGTTTAAACAAAATTTGCGTGAAAGTATTTAAAAAGCACAAGAATAGCTATTACAGCATGTAGATTTTCAAAATTGCTTCTGGTAACCATACCCCCGGACCCCCCGAGAGCCTTTCTTGTTTCTCAATCAGGTTCAAATTAGTTCTACCGAAAAAAATACGCTTGAAAAAAACAAAAATTATTGCCCTCCCTTCCCTTTTAAAATGTCTCGCTACGCCACTGGTTTTGCAGCGGAGACTACAGCAGCGACTACAGCAAAAAACATGCACTCGCCACGTGCGACCACGCAGTAATCAAACAACCTTGTTTTCATACCTATGAGTGACTTGAGTCCGCGTATATTCAGGCTAGCTTGGAAATAGTCCATGGGCTAAAAAGGTTGAGAACCACTGCTGTAAGTATAGAAACGTATATGTTTTGTGCGTAGTAATAGTTTTGATGTGATGTCATACATAAGTTGCATTTTCAGTTCTTTATGATTTTTCTCGCATTTCCAAAAACGTTTAGAATGTGCACTTGTTATTTCTAAAGAAGCTTTCCGAACGGAAGGCGAAACGTCAAAAACAGAGAAACTTGCATCGGTGGAACGTTTGAATCTGAATAAACTTTAATTAATCAATATGGACAACGCACAAAGGTTAGTTTAACTGCATATTAAAATTTTGTTTCCCTCAGTCTCAGCACCTGGTAGGCTAGTAACAATAACAAAACATTTGTTTCTCGCAATTTCACACCAGTAGGCTGCAGGGCACTTTCGAGCAGTGGCGTAGCCACAAGGGAGGGGGTTTGTGGGTTACAACCAGGGCTGCGAACTCGATCGATTTTTAATCGAGTTCAAGTTCGAGTTCAAGAGACATTTGCAAGTTCGAGTTCAAAGAATTTTATTTTTCGAGTTCAAGTTCGAGTTCGGCAAAACTGATCGAGTTCGAGCTCGAGTTCATAGCTCTCTTCAAAATATCCCTTTAACAAACATAGGTCTACCCTAACCAGGAGCGGATCTAGATAATTTTGGTGGGGGAATGTTGTTTTGATTTAGTTTGAATCTTAGCTAATTACAAAGACATTTGAATCCGAGAGAGGGCATTTAAGCTATTTACAATTAATATTTTCATGCCAGGAACGTAACCAGAATTGTTTTAGGAGGAGGACACCAAAGTGTGTTATTTTTGAGCGTAGATTTTCCGGCTGAGTTAGTTTGAAGCAAAATGAGTGCAGTAACGGTTTTAGGGGGGTCCGGGGGCATACTCTCCCGGAAAGTTTTTGAAAATTTGCATTCTATGATGGCCATTTTAGTGCTTCTTGAACAACTTTTAAGACAAATTTTATTTGAATTTTTTGCCCTTAATTTTGAGGTCTTTACCAAATACCCATTGATGCAAATCTTCCGCTTTTCGGCGAATTTCGCCGATTTTGTTGTCAAAAATGTCATTTTTGTGAATCGCCTAAATCCGTTGAGAAAATTTGGGGGGGTATGATAGGGGGTTGGGGGTGCACGCTGCATATTCGGGCATTTTTTTATTGATAAAACGCAATGTTTCTTTTTTGAAATCTAGCGCGTTACAGCGGAAAGGAGTATTTTTGTGTGATTGTCGCGTTTTGCGATGCTTAAGAGAAAAAATGGATCTCTCATAATAAAGACTCGATAGGTCTAGCGCGCATGGCTCACTGATTTTCGAGCATGGCGTTTACGTTTGGTAAGTAAAACTCTTTTTACAGACAATTTTTATGACTTTGGAAAAAGTAAAATCCTCCCTGACGCGCACAATAAAATTGCATCTTCAAAGTCCGTCATGTGTAGACTTTTAAACTATGGTAGTAGTAAATACATAAATTTATTCTATTTCCAACTTTCAATTATCGGTATTTTGATGCGCGCTATCTTCAAAGCTTTTAATGTGATAAAGTAAATTTGGTCCAACTTTGTTGCTTGACGCGTGCAATAGATCAAGTTTGCATGACGCGTGCAATAGCGGCAGATGAAAGGGTATTTAATTTTTGATTTAACAGTTTTGAATGAGACGTACCCACAATAAAAAAGGAATGTTCACGAATCGAGATGATTGCCCGAAAAGTTAGATTAGTACCGCAGTAGCTAGCGCAAATATCTTTAAGACATGCGAGTTTTAACCCAAGCAGATTCGTTACTTTTGACAAGATTAGAAGCTAAAGTTGTTTGCAAGTGGAAATGGGCGTGGCTTAAAGTGGAGTCGAAATGCAAGTATGAAGGTCAAGAGTATGTTTTCCCTCTGTCGAGATTTTTTTCTAAAATTGAGAAAGCTGGGTTTGCACGATGCAATTTATGCAACGGTAAGGAAATAAATTACGGTAAAAAAGGATGCTACGCGCTTACTGCTCATGTACAAACAAAAAAGCATCTGGAGTTGATTCGCAATGTAGCGTCTACGCATAGCGTCGCTGATGCTGTTCAAGTAACAGCAAGGACCTCACAAGGCGGACTCGGTACTTCAATTGGTTCAACTGAAGTTGGAATGTCTTCGTCCAGTCGGTTTATTGAGATAGAAAAGTTACGCGAAGCTGTGCCTGTATGTGTTCCTTTGGTGGAAAGAGTTGCAAATGCCGAGGTAATTCACTTCTAATATTTTCATATTTTACCGTATAGCCTCCCTAGATCTATACAGGCATATCATATTTTAAAATTGACCGAGTGAGCGGTACATCAATAAAAAAAATTAGGTATTGATAAATGTGGGCCAATCTTTCCGAAAATTTTCGGAAAGCGAGACCACATTTGGCTTTTCGATTACAGTTTACATGATTCAGTTCACTTATTTTCTGGACAATAATGATGCTGAATTAAGCTGAAAGTAGCTGCTGGCATTATGATTTCGATATAAACTTTTAACACGTAATAACTCAACTGCATGACGCGTCGGCGTCAACTTATAGCACATATAGAATAGTCAACTAGCCCATTTTCTTATAAAACAGAACTTTCTGTTCCCGCCACCAACGCCCTACTTTCCGTGTTAGAAACACCAACTTAGTGTTTGTCAGTATTGGCACGTAAGAAAGTAATCATTGCTTTTATGTGGTGGCTACGTCTTTAATGAATAAAATATCGTTACATTTTATAACGTCGCGTAGAGAGAAATGCTTGGGGGAAAAATTTTATGTGTTCGTAAGAATACAAAATGTTAACCCAATTTTTGTACTGACATATTATTTTCAACAGGCGATGGTTTTAGCCACTATTGCACAAAATAATTTGCCTTTGCGGATTGCACCTATACTGGTCGAGATGTCCCAAGCTTTGGCTAACGATAAACCTGCCCTTCAAAGAATGTGTCTCAGTCGCACATCTGCGACGTATAAAATGGTAGAAGGAATGGGTCGCACCTACACAGAGCGACTCACTGCAGCTATGCAACAAGTACCGTTTTCTCTGAACTTGGATGAATCAACTTCGGCAGCAAATAAAAAAGTTCTTTCCGTATTGGTTTCCTTTTTTAACCGTGAATCAAAAGCCGTTGAAGTTGGTCATTTGTGTTCGCTGGAAATTTTGAAATGCACTGCTGAACATCTGGAAAGCGCCTTGAATCAATTCTTCAGTTTGCATCAGATTAAATTTAGTAATCTCGTTAGCTTAATGTTGGATTCATGCGCGGTGATGAGGGGAAGTAAGTCGGGACTGGAGACCAGAATAAGAAATAAGCATTGTCCCGGTCTTCTTGATGTTGATGGGGATTCCTGTCATCACATTCACAATGTTGCAAAGAAGTTCGTCGCTCCATTCGATAATTATTTAGAGAGCCTCTTCTCTGATCTTCACACAGATCATCAGTATGCCTCCGATCAGGTTTGTTGTTTTTTGAATTAATCAGTAACGTAGTATCCTGTGAAGTATTTGTATGTATTACATTTGCGTTTAAGCAGTTTTGTCCGGTTTATATTCCTTACAAAATAATCATGGGAAACGAATGAGTCTTATTTTTGCACAAAACTAGTCTTGAGAGTTAATGCCATACAAGATTTTGTTTCATTTATGTCACCTTTTGTCAGCAGCAATTTTTTAAATTAAAATGAAACGTCAAAAGTTAATTTCGCTGAGGGATCGTAGTTTGAACCTGGATATATTCTCAGACTCTTGTGGTTAAAACGCCAGGCTAGCAACTATTATTAAAGTGCTTCTACAGACTTCTGGCTTTATGACCGAATGGGGTATAATGTCTTTAGGTGATTGGAAGTACTCTTAATTTTACATTTTTTACCTATCGTGAATTTCTCATTCTGAATAATTACATGTAGCACGAATCAAATTCTTTGTTGTTGCTGAAGTATTGCCAAGCCACGAACTGCTAAGTTTCAAAAGCTTTAAATTTTTTTGCAGCTTCACTATTTAATATTGATATGTGAAATGTTGGAGATTCCCGGCACTACTCCCCAGCGTTTCGTCTCTCATCGTTGGTTATCAGCCTACGACATTACTTTGTCCACAAGGCGAATGCTTTTGGCGTACAAATTACTTTATTTTGGATTTTTGTCTCCTGGCGATCGTGAATTATATCAAGAAGATTTGAAAGGCATATTTCGAGACCATAATCTTAATGAAGAAGCACGCCAGAAAATCAAAGAAATTCATGAAGATTTGCGAAATAAAAGTACGTTTGCAGTGGTTTATTTTTTTGTTTTGTAGACAATAGTGCTAGTATTGGCATCCTACTGCATGGTATCGTTACCTCGCTTCCCAATATTGTTTGTGCACAAACCTTTTATAAATGCCGACATTAATGACATTGTCAGAAATCGCTCTTTTTTTCTGAGGGATTACTTTTAATGCTTGACCAATGCCAAATCGGGACAGTTTTACATATTATTCAAAGTATTTAACACGACCCGATTGGCTGTGAAACTATGGGTCTTTTGTCTTTTGACCAATCAGAAGACGCTTTCTTAACCATAATATTTTTTTTGCTGTTTTCCTAATAATGTTGTCATTTTTCTTCTGAAAATGAGCAGTCATTGTTTCATGTAACTTTTTTATTGATCCATCAGTTATCTCAAGTCAATTAGGCTTATGTAATTATAATCTGATGCAAATACATTTGTTGCCATTATGTTTTAATTGATTAACTTTTACGCTAATTAAAAATTTTCAAAGATCTAACCTTGATACATTTACGAATGTGTAGCAATGACCAGCCTGGGACAAAACAGAAAACAGCGAATATGCCGGAAAATCTGGGTGGAGGACATGAAAGTTCAGTTGCAGCTCAGCCTATATGCTGGAGTGTTGCCATATTTCAAGGAATACGTATTGGTCTTTCAGGTACCAGTGATAATTTTTGGTAGAAAATTTCTACTTTCTACTACTACTACTTGATTGTATTTGTAAGATTACTACTATTTCTAGTTAAATAGAGAGAGAAAGTCAAAGGTAACTTTAATAGTAACATGACATGGTAATTATTTCTAGTGTTTGTGAATATCGCTGATTGTTATAGAGTGGCGAGACACTTGTTCACAAACTACATGACAAGCAACTGCAAGTTATGAAAAACTTTCTCTCTTGTTGCGTCAAATCCGAATTCTTATCCATCGTTTCTCCTAAACGACTTGCTGCAATGGAATTGCCTACGAACATGCTTTCTCCTACTTCATTGTATAAAGGAAAAGTTGCCGAGGAAATATGTGCAAAGCATCCTCAACATAAGGCAAGAAATCTAGGTTAATGGGAACGGCATGGAATTCCTGTATGCAGAAGCCATGCATTTCAATACAATACACGATGCTAATTTATTGAAACTGCAAAGCTTCTCGTTTATAATTAATAGCAGAAATATTTCAATTTTACTGTATCTACTATCAGCGTTTCTGGTACTAACAATTAGCTGTGGCCAAATAACTGCCGCAGTGTTACAAACAGTTGTTGGCTTTAACATACTGTATATGCGGTTGGAATGGAAAAAAATTAAAATTGAATACTTAAGATAAACCGACGATTACCGATGGCGATTGTTGTTAGAAGAGTGTTTCATTATTTAACAATGCTATTAGCATTTTATTTTTTAAGTATTTTCAGTAAACTAATATTTACTGTATTTTTTGTGCTATAGGTGGTTAAAGATTTTCTCAACTCTGCTAAGGCAGCATATTTGGTTGCTGGTCATTATATGCAATTAAAGCTGCCCTTGAACAGTCCAACCTTGCAATCTCTTTCTTCGATAGATCCACTTGCTTGGGGGCATTCGATTACCGTAGATCATTTGAAGCATCTTTCAAGCAATGAAATTTTGGGTCGTTGGGTGCCATCAGATTGCGACATCCATAAAGAAATTCTTCTGTACAATGTCGATTTGTCTCTCAAAGAAGCAGAAAAAAATAACGTAGTCAGTTGGTGGTCTTCTCTTTTGGAAACTGGGAAATACCCTGGTTTATGCGCAGTTGCTTGTGCGGCACTGTCGATATTTCATGGACCTATGGTGGAGGCTTCATTCAGTGCCATGAATGACATAATTGATGTTAAAAGCAACAGACTTTCAATGCTGACTTTTGACGCTCTTCAGACAACCAAATACGCAATCAAGACCACTGGAAAGTCTTCAATTGCAATGTTCCGCAGAGACGACGTTAAAAACGGAAAGGTTGACAGACGTCTGTGCAAGAATATACTTTCTGCTGCTCGCAGAGATAAAGTACGACGTAAGTCGATGCAGAGAGTCAAAATGCTTCGACTTCAACGTTTCGAGAGTAAGGTGGCACCAAGTGCGGCCGAAGTTACCAAGCAATTAAAGGAAAAAGAAGCACGATGGAAGCGGAAGCGTGCCCTTGCGCTTTTGTGCTCTTCAAAAAGAGCAAGGAAAACACGTTAGAACTTTCTATTTTTATTTAAAAACTGTTAAAATTTAGTGACAAAAGTGTTGTTTTTAGTTTTTTTCGGTATTCGGTTCGAATAAATAGTGTTCTTGTTTATTTTTTAATTACACTAGAGTTGAAATTTGTCAGTTTGTTGAAACGATTCGAGCTTACTGCAAAGTGTTACTAGGTTTGCAGTGATATCGGTATATATCCACTCCACACCTTTTAGATTATTTCTTGCTGTTTGGTGTAGTGTTATGTATTCCTTTTACGTTCTTAGTCTTTATTTTAATAGGTTAGATTTTACCAGATTGTTCGCCAAGTAATAATCTAAAACGTGCGACCTTTTAGGTGTGAAATCTATTTGTCATTGCATTAACCATCGCACTTCAAGTCCTTCATGATAATTTTATTCTGCACCCAATGTAACGTTTTGTTTTTATGTTTAATGAAAAAACAACGCTTGGGTGAGCTTGTAATTTATTTCTTAACCTTCATCCTTTTATATCACGAGAAAACGAGAGGCGCTGCCAGGCTCGATTTGCAGTTGACGATGTTCCAAGTATCTTGTTGCATTCGTTAATTTGCTGCTTGCAAGAATCTACCAAAAAGGCGTAAACATCGTAAACTTTACGATGCTTTACGACGTAAAGCACCTTTCCAGGGATGCAACCACGTGACTTGGGTGATCAATCATCATAAGTTATGTAAATATTGAAGGAGTTTTCACTATACAAGTGAGTACACTAATTTTTCTTTATTGAGACCAAGACCTAAAATATATTTGCTATGGTGAGTAATTTTTGCTTCGCTTCCGAAAATTATGCAATAATTTTTAATGCTAAATTTTCGCTAAGTCATGACGTTTTACTCAAACAGGTGTACGAGGTTAAATGTTTTGACGCGAAAAAAGCATCCTGAACACAAGTAAAGTCTTTAAAAAAGTCAGAATATTTTGCCCCAAGCCTCAATAATATTTTACTTTGTGCAATGAAGTTACTGCAACTACGTTGGTAAATGCCAGTTGGGGGGGGGTCTGGGGGGCGAAGCCCCCCAGACGTTGATAATAGTTTTTCGAAATCCTCGCCGATTTTCTTTTCAGCCGTTTGCATCACTGAAATACCGGTATGATGCAATTTTTTCGCACGTTTTCGATTTCTGTGTACCGGTATAAAGCGTAGGAATTATAGTTGTCGAAGAGGTTTGAAATTATGGAAAAATAGCATTTATCAAAAGCATAGTTTTAAAAAGGTCCCCCACCCTTGAATCCGCCCCTGACCCATGTAGTAACAGTTGGAACAGAGATTGCAGCACCGCACAAACAACAAGTAACTGTTGCTGCGATACAGCTGCTGCGTTATCATTAAAATCTCTCGGAACACCGTTTATGATGCAATAAATAAGTTTCAATGAGACAACGCAAATGAAATGTCAGTGCAGTATCGGTACCAAAATTGCAAATTTGCAATCATTCAATCTACAGTATAACAAAAAATCAAAAGTAGGCTCAACTTCTTTTTCAGAGATTTGAATCAATAAAATTAGTGAACTCGAACTCGATTGATTTTTTTTTCGAGTTCAAAAAATTTTATTTTTCGAGTTCAAGTTCGAGTTCGGCAAAAACGATCGAGTTCAAGCGAGTTCGAGTTTGCAGCCCTGGTTACAACCCCTCCATTGAGCCTCAAATGACGTCATACTTACTTCTTTTTCTGATATTTATTTCGAAGTGCTCGATACTTAGTCATTGATAATCTGGTATTGTAATTGTCATAATAACAAGAATTACGTAGCGTTGTTTCCTGAATTTTGTTCTTTGCCGTTATGCAAAATGAAGCAATGACGCAATTTTATCAGCAGGGCAGTGCCGCTCCTGTACATGCAACTGCCCTCGGCCCCTCAGACCTTCCGTAGAAATAAGACTGAACGATTTCAAGCAAAAATGATGTACGTACTGACACTGTAACTCAAAAAATAATTAAATCGCTAACATTCGAATATCGTTTTACCAGTTTCACCAGAAAGCATTCCTTTGACTTCCTTACAACAATCGTGCCGTAACTGCCTTTGCTATTTCTGATTTAAAACATCTCTCTTAAAATTTGAGGCCATCTTTTGTTATTGTACAACCAGGGGCGGATCCAGGGGGATGTGGGGTATGCTGCGTATGCATTCCCCCACCAGCCATTTTCAACAATGTTTTGGATGAATAAAATTTTTCATACTTTCGAACCTCTTCATAACAATATGCCTTAGTCGCCTTAAGCACGCATAATCGAAACTGTGCAAACAAAATGCGTTATATTTAGCGAAGCACTCAAAGTTAGGGGCCAAAAACATGACAAACTTTCCTTAAAAATTGTTCAAAAAGCACTAAAATGGCCATTGCAGTATACGAGTTTTTTTTTAATTTTTCGGGGGAGCATGCTCCTGGACCCCCTTAGAGTCGTTTTTGTTACTTAAGTTGCTTAAAATTGAATTTGTCGAAACAAAACTATGCTTGAAAAGTGACAAAAATTGGTGCCCCCTCCCTTAAAAATATCTGGGTCTAAACGTCTTTGCATTTACTTAACATTCAAACTCATTCAAAGTTACATCTACCCCACCAAAACTTTGTGGATTCGCTCCTGTATACAACGTATGGTCAAATGTGATGTCATTCTCAACCCCCCCCCCTTTGCAAAATCCTGGCTACGCTAGTGCTATCGAGGTTACCGCTGCTAATAATCTTAGGTCTGGCGAGGCCACCACGTTGGGTAATAGCAGCTGCACAATTGGCCCCTGTTGGAAAATAAGATTTTAGTGTGATTCTTTTTCAAGAACGAGGAGAGCGCATTGCCCAGTATGGGCAACAAGCTGCAAGCTCTTCGCTAAAAAGCCGTGCAATCTACCGATTCAGCTGCGTCGCCATCTTTGTGTCATTGTTTCAGTGGCGTTGGAAGTACTTTTAAGTAGGGGGGGGCTGATATTTGTTTTACCATGTCAACGTCTAGAGGAAACTGACCGACTTTTCTTCGTGCGGAGATTTCCCAAACTGCTGTCATGTTTTTCCGTTCGGTCGAACTTTCTAATTTAACCCTCATACGGTTATTGGGGTCAAATCTGACCCTAAGACACTAAAAACCACTAATAACTTATGTTAGTCTTAAAATTTATGCTACTCGATTTAGGAATTCTTAAATCAAGCTGTTTCAAAGTTTTTCACATCAAATGTTCTCTGATTTTGTGATTTTTCGTGATATTATATGGTATTTCTGCAGCATATACCTAAAAGTCAATTGGGGTTAAATCTGACCCCAAGAAAATAATAACCACTATTAACTTATGTTAGTTGTAAAATTTATGCTAAATCGCGTTAAGAATTCCAAAATCAATCTGTTCCAAGGTTTATTATATCAAATATTCTCTGATTGTATGTTTTTTTATCATAATATTACATGATATTTCTGCAGCACCTACCTAAAAGTCAATTGGGGTCAAATTTGACACCATGGAAAATGACTGATGTTTGTCAATCTAAGCTTGATTGCTCAACGTTAGCCCAATAACGAGAATGGGCTCCCACAGTGGCTTTGTCTTTCCCAACCACTTTTTTGTGGTTTTGTCCATTTACCGTCATTATTACAGAAAAACCAATTTGGGTCAAATTTGACATCAAGCGACTTTATGTGAATGAAAATGTGATTACCGTATGAGGGTTAATTTCGAGAAACTTATTACCATGCGATGCAACAATACCGGTATCCACACTTTTCTGATGTGTTTTGGTTGAACTGCATTTTTGTCATTGATGCTGCTGTGAAGCAACTGGTAAGCAGAAGCTTCCTTAAATACGGTGTATTTGCAGTAACTATGACCGTACACAAACTTTAAAAAAAAAATCAAATCTTTATTGTAGGCCTACTCGTTTCACTAGCTGTAGGTACCGAAGCGTAGTAGCGAGTGGCGGGGCCAGACCCCGTGGCTTGCGCCTAGGCAACACAGCTCCGAAGAATCGTCGCAGCGGCGGCGAGCCGTTGGTTACACTGTGTCCAGGGGCGCCGAGAGAACTTTCGGGCCCCGGGGCAAAAAATTCGTTTGGGCCCTTTGGTCAGTGGTGCCCCAAAAATACATGATTAGCAAAAAAAAAGGTCATAGCGTCCGCAGATGTTTGAATTTCGGCCTAAAATCAAGTGATGAGCAAAAAGAGGGTCATAGCCTCCGCAGATGTTCAAATTTCGGCTCAACATCTAGTGATGAGCAACATAAGGTCATAGCGTCCGCGGATGTTGGAATTTCGGCCCGAAATCAAAAAATAACATCATCGCGCCCGCAGGCCGTAGTTTGAGCTGATGAATTTTGCATTCTAAACCTGACAATTCCTAACCCCGGGTCCCCCTGTGTCCTCGGACAGTGACCCCTTCTGCCCCCCCCTCTCGGCGGTCCTGACTGTGTCCGATTTAACCTGCCTGGCAATTGAACCTCAGACCTTTCGCATCGATAGCGACATCTTTAACACTCCGCTATAACCGGCCGGTTTGTTGAAAAATTATTAAAATATAAAAACCTAAATTGACACTGCCCTATCGAAGTCCTGAAAATAAAATAAAAATACTGCCTAGGAAGACCAGACCAACGAAAGATTTAAAGAGGCCCAGGGGCAGAACCGGGGGGGGGGGAGGCAAAATCGTTTTTACGCACCGTAACTGTCTCAGGAGCTGGAGTGCTTTGTTTCCCAGACACCCCGATTATGTGCTTGAAAGTATCTCATGATATCGACGCTGTGATTTGGGAAAAAATACTTAGATAATATTGACGCTGTTTTTGACCTTAATCACCTGATTAGAGATTCCTCTCGCGCGTAATGTATTGTAATTTACAAATGTTGCGGTAGGGAGGGCAGTTTTTGGTCATGCTTCACTGTCTTTAGTTTTCAAAACAGGAAAAATGCCCCTTTAATAATGAGTGCATGTTTTCATCAAATTTTATATGCTTTGTTTATATCAATGTTGGTTCTTGAAAAGATTTTTTGGAGGGAAGCAATTACCAGTTTTACCCCCTTGGACTACACCCTGTTTGTGACGTTGCGAAAGCTAGCCCACTTTAGTCAGTTAACAGTAAAAACGAACATCGTCCTTTCTGGCAAATCCGGAGTGGTGTTTGGCTGATCAAGATCAAGCATTCCAAAGGATGAGTGTACTTTTATCTGAGTGCGACTGATGAGGGCTAATAGCCCGAAACAGCGCTGTTCCGCTTCATGGTTTAGTCAGTTAACCTTCCTATAGCCAGGGATACCACCGGACCACACCAGAAAATAAGCACGCTGCAGTTAGATTACCAAAACGTCAAAAGCTTTTCATTGTGAAACCACAAAAAGTCGTTGAAGACCAACAAAATAAAGGTCTTCACTTTCACAGAGTCCCGTTTTTCCGCTAAAAATCGGTGAAGAACAAAAAAAAGGTCTTCACTTTCACAGAGTTTTGTTTTTCCATTAAAGATCGGCAAAAACCAAAATAAAAAAAGGTCTTCACGTCCGCAGAATGTGTTTTTTCCGCCAAAACTCCAAAAATAAGCACGGGACTCAAAAATAAGCACGTTTCTTAGAAATAAGCACATTCACGTTTTCTAAGACATTGCCCTTGAAAATAAGCACAAATCTTGGAAATAAGCACGAAATGGTAACCCTGCCTATAGCCCCAAAATGAGGTCAACTAACATTTTTTCCCTAAAAACTAAAAATGAGGTCAATTAACATTTTTTCAGTAAATTTTTAACCACAGATTGACAGCTTGAGTTTTTGTAAAACCTTTTTGCTCCTAAATGAAGCGCAAAAAATCAAGCAAAAGTGTGAATGAAATATCTGGATTGTTTTCTTCGTTATGGCATTATAGCAGTTGTGACGTCACTGAAACTTACGTCCTCACGATGTGACGTCACTGAAACTCCCTCATTGAAAAATTCTGCGTACGCCACTGACCAAAACCAAACTGGACTAACGAAACTTTTAAATTGCTGGTGCGAAGGTTATGAGCGAAATAGCATTTTTATCGTTATTTTTAGAGCATTCGATTTGTACTTCGATTCTTTTCTGTTCTACTAAGCTAGGATCCATGTTTCAAACATATTTCAGCGGGTCCATTAATATGGGGTAAAAAATTTTGTTTTAAAAATTAGCCTATGCATCTTTTTTTATTGGCATTAGGGGAGGATTTGAAAATGAGTCTGAAAGAGAAGGATAGCAAAAAACGTACTGAAGCAATGGTCTATACCAGGGGTAGAGAATCTGCGGCCAACGGGCCATATGCGGCCCGCATAGATTCTGAATGTGGCCCGCGTCATAACTTGGTTAAGTGTAGCCTACCGCACTCCGGTGGGTCCTACTAAACACCGCAAAGGAGCTACAAAAGACTTACTAAACACCGCAAAGGAGCTACAAAAGACTTACTAAACACCGCAAAGTACGACAAAGGACCTGATAACCCCAAGCCTAACCCTAATTTAAAGTCCTTTGTCGTTCTTTGTTATGGTATGATTCCAAGTCCTTTGTCGTTTTTTGCGATGTTTAGTAGATCAATTTGAAGTCCTTTGTCCGTAGTTTGCGGGCGTTACAGTCCTTTGCGGTGTTTAGTAGGACCGCCCACCGGTAGATTAAAAAACGTTAATCTTTCATTAAAACTTTTTCACATTCAACAACATGCTACATTTGTGACATAAAAAAAACTGTGCAAAAGTCTTTGATCTCACAATACGAATGCTTCATAAATTTTTGACGTTTTGTGTATTTTTAAAGCGAAATTGCGAACTTAAAAGTTAATGTGACCCGCTGAAAGCATTATTATCAGGGCCGTTGAGAGGGGGGCAGGGGGTACAAAGTACCGGGGCCCGTCATGTTTTTTAGGAACTCGGCCAGTTTGGCCAGACAAAGCGCCATCGCAAAATGAAAACTTTTTTTTGCTCTTCATTAGACTTTAATTGGAAGATAGAACATCTGCGGGCATGATGACCCTTTTTTTGCTCTTCAATAGATTTTGAGCGAAAAATAGGTTATCTACGGACGAGAAAATCTTTTTTGTTCTTCACTAGATTTTGAGTGGAAAATAGATTTGCGGACGTGATGACTTTTTTTTTTGTAGACACATATAATAATTGGGACCAGATTTAATTTTAATACCGCAGACCGGCTTGGCTCTCAGCGGCCCTGATCAAGCGGCCCGCAATGGTGTCCTGCCCTGGCGCCCTCGTGGGCTCTCGGCGGCCCTGAGCATTATGCAAACGATGAGGCTCGCTGTGCTTTGCCGGTTCCCCACCCCTGGTGTAACAGCACACAAACTAATTTTTCGGACAAGTTTGTTGTGACCATACTTGCCAGTAGCCAAAAAAAGTGTACAACGAAAAAAAGCTTGCGGAAAATGCGAAAAATTCGCTTGCAATTTCACTTGTTTCATTGAGGTAGGTTTCCGGTTGACTTGATAGCGCAATGGAAATCTGTGCGCAATGGAAATCTGTGTAAATATTATAAATAGACAAGGATAACCTTTCTTTGCTCAAGCTTTTGTTTCGTTTGTATTATTGTAAATATTCTCTTTTTTCATCAACGTGAGGGTGCAACAGATTAGGTAAGCGTTTTTGCTCTTTCGTTGCATCCCACAGCGCAGTTATTTCATCTTGTCTATCTTGTACAACTACTATTTTCTTCTGCATAAAAGCGTTGAAATAAAATCGAATTTGGAATTACGAAATTCAAATCGCGTGGAACATTCAGGGAATAGCATTTTTGTTCAGCGCAATGTGCTTTTGTTTTGACGCAACCATTCCTTTGCTTTAAGCAGAAAATAATAACACGGGAAAAATGGTTGGCCCGATGGTGAAAAGCGGAAACTGAGATGGGCCGGTGTGGGCCTATTATGTTTTGTTGACCCATACATGAATTGATTTCACGATGATACATGACGAGGTTTTGAAGTCGTGTTTAGTACCGGTATCCTAAACGGGATATGGTATAGCACTAGCGTAGCCAGGATTTTGCAATGGGAGGGGTTTTGAGAATGACGTCACATTTGACCATACGTTTTATACATGAGCGGATCCAAAAAGTTTGGTGGGGGGTGTAATTTTGAATTAGGTTGAATGTTAACTAACTACAAAGACGTTTAGACCCGTAAACGGGCGTGAATAAGCTTTTTGAAAATGTTTCAAATTAGGGGCGTAATCAGAATTTTTTTCAGGAAGAAGGCACCAATTTTCGTCACTTTTTCAAACGCAGTTGTTTTCGGCAGAGTTAATTTTAAGCAACTGAAGTTCCAAAAACGACTTTAGGGGGGTCCGGGGGCATGCTCCTCCGGAAAAATTTTTAAAATTTGCATACTGTAATGGCCATTTTAGTGCTTTTTAAACAATTTTTGGGGAAAGCTTGTCACATGTTTGGCCTCTAACAGAATGAGTGCTTCATCAATGATGCATTTTCTTCAAACTAAATATCAGAAAAAGAAATATGTACGACGTCATTTGACGCCCCCCGTGGCTACGCCACTGTGGTATAGCAACACTTTTCTTCACTTTTGATCGTTTCTGCCGATGATATGGCATGAAGGTACGTCGCTTTTGCTTTTTTGAGAAAAAAAAAATCGTGAGCTAAATTGTTCAGAAAACCGCGAATTAAGTTATTACAGACTTCTTGGTCACCTTTGCCCCTTTTCTATTTCTTACCTACTGCTATGGGGTGACGCTGCTGACGCACATGATTTTAAGACATTTTTCGTCAAGGACATATTAACTTTTTTAAAGACAAAAAATTTAATAATACAGGCAGTGGTGGGCAAGTTACTTTTCAAAAGGAACTAGTTACAGTCACAAGTTACTTCGCAAAAAAAGTAACTTAGTTACAGTTTCTTTTTTGCATGCCGCAAAACCAAAACAAAAATCAATTCTTAACATGTAGGCCTAGAGCTCCATGGTGTGTATTCAAACCAAAATCATTCATCTTTATATTGAAACCAAACGGAAGTAGGCTACGATTCTGATACAATAAACACTACAGTAATAATAATTGATTGCCTTTCAAACACGATAACATTTCAAAGTGTTTTATTTATCACTAAGCCCACAGCGCTTCGGCTTTAAAATGTCTTTTTCAATACTAAAAAATCTTTCAATTGCAGCCCTAGAAGCAGCGGCGTGGCGAGAAATTTTAAAAGAGGGGAGGCCCACTAATTCGACATTTTTTCAAGCGTAGTTTTTTTAAGGCGGAACTAATTTGAAGCTGATTGCAAAACAAAAAAGGCTCTAGGAAGGTCCGCGGCATGCTCCACCGAAAAAAATTTACATGCTGTAATGGCTATTTTAGTGCTTTTTAAATAATTTTCAGGCAAATTTTGTTTAAATTTTATGACCTTGATTGTGAGTGCTTTGCCAAATATGATCCATTTTGTTCGCACATTTTTGATTATGCGTGCTTAGGCTAAGTCGTAAAGCTTGTTGCTATCGAAGAGGTTCGAAATCATGAAAAATTGTAGGCTACTTAACAAAAATATGTTTGAAAATGCCAGTTGAAGGGGGTAGACTCACTTACCCCTAATCCTAGCCCCTGGCCATAAGCTACAGAAACCATCGAGAGCCTGGCATACCGGTACTTCAGTCACTTGGCACCATTAATTTTGTTCTTTTTTACTAAAAGGCGAAGTCAAAAGGGGATTACCCTTTTGACCCCCCCTCCCCTAAATGCGCTCATGACTAGAGGGAAGAGCAGTATCGTAATGAAATAAAAGTTGCAGAAGTTCTTCGTGCATAAAGGCGTTTTAATCAACAGTTTGTGAGGGCGAGGCGAAAAGAAACTCCTCTTTACTTTATCGACATTGCTAGATCTTTGTCGCTTCGATTGTGCGAACAAACAGCCAAAAAACTGTAACTTCAGCAAGTTGAGCTTGCATCGCGGTCGTTGTCACTACTTGTCGAAGTATCTAGAGCAGTGTTCCTCGAAGTGGGCAATATCGCCCCCTTGGGGGCGAAAGAGAAGCACCAGGGGGCGAAAAGCAAAAAGAGGCGAAGGGGGGCGATAGCTCATGAACCGTGAAAGACCTTTTTTCTTGCTCTTCACCACATTTTCCTTTGCGACTTGGATAATTCCCATTCATCAGTAGCTCTCGCCCTTGCGAGGTTTATTAGCACACAAGCTTGTTAGGTCAAGTCAAGTCAGGGCGAGTGGGCGATAATGATATGCAGAGTAGGCCTAGCGTAAAGGGGCAATGGTACGAAAAAATTTGAGAACCACTCATCTGGAGCATTGTCGGATGCCTTGTTTAGAACATTGATCATTTTTCTTTTCAATTCGGCCTCAGTTTCAGTGGGCTTGTCAAAGAACCAAGCTCATTATTGCGAATGGAGTGAAATTAAATAGTTTTTGTCCATTTGTTTAGCGGAACTAGATGCCCCATAAAAGTAACCGTAACTTTTGCGGTTCTAAAGTGGAAACTAGTTACAAATTCCGTTACTTTTGCCGAAAAGTAACTTAGTTACAGTTACTAAAAAAGTAGCTAGTTACTTTTGTAACTAGTTACTGCCCACCACTGAATACAGGACACCATTTTCACGTCTTAGCACTGCGCGTTATTCTTTGTTATTAAGCTTCATAGTAACGGTTCCAGGTCATTTGCTTACCAGTTTATCTTTCCCAATGGAAATACAAATCAATTTGAAAACTATATAGGTAGGAAAATATAGGCAATGGAGAAGTCATTAGCATTAAGCAAGTGGTTGTAATTGCGTGAGATGATTAAGCAAGTGGCGGTAATTGCATGGAATGTTTGTGATTTTTTACTCATCTATCTCTAACACAGTGAAGTCCATTAATTGAGAAGACACGCCTGATTCCAAGCATGGGCTTTGGCCGAAAAGCAAAACAATTACTTCCAACCGGAAATGAATTGTTATTTTTCTGGATAACTTCAACAAGGTGGTTGGTTAATGGGAGCACACCAACCCCACGTTTCTCAAAAACAATTCAGTCTACTACAGGCACTACAATTCGCAAAACCAAGCGTCAAGTCCAACTTTGAGTTACCATAGCCAAGCGGTACTTAAAAGGGGCGATAAAGTGAGAATGGTTAATTCATGATTGTTTATTTCATTGAAAAAGCCAATTTATTAAGAAATAGAGATAAGTTAGAGATAATTATATATTTTTTTGCGTGGATCCAGCGTAATTTTATTCTGTAATTAAGAAGATATATCGAGTTTTCAAAAATGGCGAAATCTCCCAAGAAAATGACGTCATTCATTTCCCCTTGAACAAATTAAACTTTTCCCAGTCCTGCATTCCTCTTTTTACATCCAGGTTAGCGTAGTAGACTTTTAGCGTTGAGAAGCAAGCCGAACACTTCAACCTCAGTATTTCTAACTGTTTTTTGGCTGTATAACGAAATTTCCGAAGTGTTGTGTAACTTCTTTCAAACTGATTGCGACGTCATTATGCACATGGCATTGGATTAGAAAATAGGCTTAATGACGACAAATTTTGGAGATTTGCTTTTCTAATACCTACGAATTTATAAGCCTAAGGGTCGAATGCACCAACGTTGGTTAACCCGCGGTTACCTTAACCGCTAGTTAAACTAGCGGTTAACTTGATTTTGGTATGCACCAAACTTAACCGCTTGGTTAACTGCTTAATTTAACCGGAAAAGTTAACCCACCGAGGTAGCTGGGTTAACTCGTGGTTAACTCGCGCGGGAGATAAAAATGCGTTTTTTGAGGTCTTGAGTCTTGACTGCAGGGTAGGCAATTTCAATAGGTAAAATTTCAACTTTACTGCGCTGCCTATGGGCTAGTTGTTAAATTGTATTTGCTGTAGGCTAGTGTACCATAGGTAATTGCAGCGTGTTCGATGGTGTGTGCGAGTTGTTGGGCTATTTGATATTTTAGCAAAGCAGCAGATTTGTTGAGGATAGGAATGGTTGGTCTACTCTATGCAAGTCCGGTACGCAAGCTCCAAAGTTTAGTTCAGAGTTTTTTTGTATTTTTTTGAATGATTGAATTAACATTGTTCTAGAAGTTTTGGTTGGAATTTTTTTCTGATGTGATGAGACTAGACTAGTCAGTTCTGGTTTTTAAAACTCAACCTAGGTTTAGGGCAGAGGTACTGGTACCATAGCGTGTAGTTTGCTTTTGTTTATTGGAATAATGTGTAGTATCGGCCCCCACACTTTTTTCTCTGCCTTAGCCTAGCCTTTAACTTGACCCTAATCGAACCTAACTCTAACCAAACGTAGTCCCTAGTATCAGCCCCCAGGTTTGGTTAGGGTCAGGTTTGGTTAGAGATAAATTTGGTTAGAGTCAGGTTATAGGTTAGGTTAGGTCAAGATTGACTGACAGAAAAAGTGTGGGGGCTGCTACTAGACTGCTAGACATGACCAAAATGGGCGGATTCGGAGCATTTTTGAGAAGGGGTGCTAAGCATCGAGAAAATCCTAATTTTGTGATTTGTGGTTTTATTTTTATTCTCCAGTCACGAGAAAGCGACGGAGGCGCTGTGCATAGGACGAGTTCAGACTCGCTTAGGAGTTGCCTTTGCTTCAGAGTTTTCTGCTTGAATTTTGCTTAAATTCTTCAATTTGCTGCTTGTTAGAGATAATTGTCGTAACGCATCATATCCAAGGACGCAACTAGGCTTGGGTGGGAGTTCAACCATCACCCTTGCGATCTTGGCCGTTGTAAAAACGACGCTCCGAACCACTCGGCCACGCTGCCGACCTTTTGCAGTTTTGTGAGGTAAAACTAAAACATGCGAAGTTTCTATGTATTGATACGCTGGCTCAATTTTTTTGAAAAAATCATGTATGTAGCAACTGTGACATTTACGATTTGCATGAATGAGATTAGTTGACGTTACACCTATCTTGCCTTTTTTTACCGTCTCGTTTTCCTCGCTTTTGCGTTGTTGTCGCTCGTTGTGAAGATAATGTCCTTATCTTTGGCTGCGGTTTCCGTGAATAGCGGACCGGTGTCGCTATTGTATTTCTTAATAGCGATAATTACAATACACATTCAAAAAATAGCACCGATTGATTGATGGTAAGCAGCAAGGTTACGAAAAGACAAACACTGCCCGTGAACCTCTGGCTAGGGGCGTGCAGTGGAGATAAAAGAGCACGCAAGCCTTTCGTCCACCCGACGAGGCCCAACGAACACGTGCAAGTGCAACAAGCCCACTCCCCCCCGGATCAGCCATTGCCATGCCAGTTCTACTTGAACCAAACCAGTTCGTGGATAGCTTAGCTTACATCTGAGAAGTCTCAAACATGGGGGGAAGCAATGAGGTCCCCAAGCTCTGCATGCCCATGCATAATTATGTAATTTTGGGTAGGTACGCAAACCTAAAACGTATTGGTAAAAATTCCTAATGTGGTAAGACTTTATGGTAGGACTACCTGTTCCAGAGTATCAAACCCGCTGCTTAATCTTCCAGCCAAGCCAGTTGGGGTTCTTTTAACACAAGAAGAAGCTGATAACCTGTCTGTTTTTCCTACTTACCTGCCGTTCAGTTCGTGAAGTGTAATTGTGTGTGTGCAAAGTAAGTACGCTGGTGAGGATAACAGGGTATGGGAGATTGTGACGAATTGCTATTAGTTTTTGTTGAAAACCAATCACCTGTGGCTAATTATACCAAAAGTGGGTTCATAGCAAACCCAACCCGAAAAGGTAAGCCTCCTCGGTTCCAACGATAAAGTTGTCATTATGTCACGAGGGCAGGAAGGAATTTAATATTTTGACAAGCTTCACTAGACCGCTTTTCCTGCATTCTTGCAGCAAGCCCACGTCTATCGATATCTTGCCAAACTTTTTCGTAACGGCTATCAACATTCATTTACTTCCCGTAGGCCTCGTAAAAATATTTCTTAGATAGAAGCGCTTCCCCCAAACAAGAAGCGACTGATGAGCCAACCTAAGATCTATAACAAGGTCGCGCAATGTAGGTTAGACTAGGCTAGGCTTATGATTCAAACTGACTAGCACTAACGTAGGCTATCGCTAAGCGTATTTCCTAATAAAGGAAGTTTTGTTATGCATCTTGGCTTTTATCACTCAATAATAAAAAGTTCCCTTCATCACTTAAATTCGGCGCGTTTTTCTAGCCTTTCAACTTAGGCTTACTGCAGCACAAAATCAGGCAAAGAAGTCAGTTTTACCAAACTTTATTATGAGTCAGCAAAATCTTACGCAAAACTTTGGTTAGTTAACCGTTTGTTGGTGCATACTGGTTAACTTTAACCAAGACCTAGCGGTTAACTAACCGTGGTTAAGGCTTAACCGATGGTTAGGTTAACCAACGTTGGTGCATTCGACCCTAAATGACTTAAACTTAATTTCAGAAAGGACAGAAGCAAAAAAGTTGCCCGGTAACACAAGGTTTCCAATGTAGCCTACTCTGAGGACATTTTTCTTGAAAGTTTATATTTTTTTCACAGAAAGTGTAGTCTACGTAAACTTTGCCTAGCTTCGCAATGAATGAGGGTCGAATGGGGATACTAAATTGCTCCAGTTGCTTAGTTCCCGCAGAAGTCGAAATCGAGTAGCATATACTCAGTGGCGTGCGCACGGAGAGGGTTTCGCGGGTCAACCCCCCCATTGACGATTGAAAAAAATAAAAACCACTCTTTTTGGAATGATCCGCCTTTTTTTATACAGAGATTGCGGAAATTGCTGTCAATGTTTCTGTATTATCCAACATGCTTAAATTAATCTCGAGAAACCTCCATTGTGATGCAATAATTCCGGTAGTCAAACTTTTCTGGTGGGCTGCGCTTGAACCAAAGAATAACTCAAAAAGCAAGTCCGGACAAAGTCAATGGATATTGTCAAAGCTGGAGTCGTGTTGTGATGTGATAAAGCCGTTGTTCTCAAGGGCTATCATGGCTGGACAACGCAACGTTCCAGCGCAGAAAACATTCTTAGAAAAGAATGAATGCAACGCAGGCAGATGTTCCGCTTGCGACGTCATAATTTTGAGTTAACCAAACCAGCCAGTAGAGGTTAACCATAGACATCGCTATCGGCGCGGGAGGTTTTGGGTTTAATTTCTGGGCCGGTACCGGCCGTAAGCTTAGTGGTTAAGCGCACAGACTATCGGTGCGGAAGGTCTGGGGCTTGATTCCCGAGCCGGTCAAATCGGCACAGTGTCTGCAACGGCTCGCCACCACTGCAACGTTTTTGTGTTCACCAGGCGCTAAGTCGCGGAGATGGGCCCCAATGGCGTATGCAAGGGAGGAGGCCGGGAGTCAACTCCCTCCTTCGCGATTGCGGAAAAAATGAAACCTTTCTTAATTTTGAAACAAACCGACTTTTCTTCGTGCGGAGCTTGCCGAAATTGCTATGTTTTTTCTGTTCTGTCCAACTTTCTAATTTAACCTCGAGAAACTTTCATTACGATGCGGAAGATGCGATGTGCAACAACACCGGTAGTCCAGCTTTTTTGATGCGTTTTGCTTGAACTGCATTTTTGTCATTGATGCTGCTGTGAAGCAGTTGGTAAGTAGAAGTTTCCTAAACACGGTGTCTCTGCAGTAGCTATGGCTGCACACAAATGTTTTTTCTAAAAAATTGAAATAAATCTTCACTGTACTCGTTTCATTAAACTCGCTGTAGTACCGAAGCGAGGTAGCGAGTCAGAGATGGAAACCGGTCGGGTCGACAGGCCGGTCGGGTTGAGATTCTTTGACCGGCCGGTCAAGCCGATCAAAAAACCGGTCAAATTCTCCTTTTTCGCAACTAAAATACACCTAAACACCAATTGAAATATACATACCGGTATGTGCTTTTAAATAGTTTATGAAAAACGGCATTAACAAATCACACCTGAAAACAAAAATTTCTTTTCTGTTTCCTTTCATTCAAATGCTCTTTTTATTAGATGATATTTTACGTGTTCAATACATGTAATGACAAAGTTAGTATAAACTACAGTTTGTTATTATGTTTATTGAACACTGAACGTAAACCTTCCGTAAAAAACACCGGTCGACCAGGCCGGTCAGTGACCGGTCAACCGGCGTAGATTTCGAATTTTACCGGTCGGGTCGAAAAAATCTTGACTGGTTCCGTCTCTGTAGCGAGTGGCGGGGTCCGACACCGCGTTTTAGCGCTTGAGCAACACAGATCCGAAGAAACGCCACAGCGGTAGGAGTCGTTGGCTACACTATGTCCGATTTGACCGGCCTAGGAATTGAACCCTAAATCTTCCGCATGGATAGCGACATCTTTAAAACTACGCTATAACAGCCCGGTTTGATGAAAAATTATTATAAACGTCAAAATTCTAAATTGACACTGCCAGTGACGTCACATCCTGATGACGTATTACGACTTCTTGTATGACGTATTACGTCATCACGATGTGACGTCACTGAACCCCCCATTGAAAAATCCTGCGTACGCCACTGCATATACTGGCCTTACTCCTAGGGCGAGAGGCTGAGTGTACATATCATGTATTCAGGCCAGAGTTGTCAACGGGCCGAAGATTTTGGGGCCGGCCCGGCCCGAACCCGATTTTTCAAGCCCGAACCCGGCCCGAACCCGAATCCTAATTTATCAGTCCGTCCGAGCCCGATTTTAAGCCCGAAATCAAAAACATCACATTACCTTTTGAAGAACTTGTAATTAAAATGAAAAGACGTAATATTACTCATCCACAGTCACACTAACGACGGACAGCAATGAATGTTTATATCCAACAGTTAAGAATACGGAATTAAGCAGTAAAGCCAGTAACCACTGTAGTGGGCCTGCCCTACAGGCCTGATATCCATAACCTTATCGCTTACTGAAAACTTTGATTTTACTGAGGCGTGCGGCCCGATTCAAGCCCGACAATTTTTCAAAATCCAGGCCCGAGCCCGGCCCGAACCCGACCCGACCCGAAAAGCCCGAGCCCGATTGACAACTCTGATTCAGGCGAATAAACTGTTAATGATGATGTACAATGTAAAATTTATTTTTGAAATTTTTTGGTGGTAAATCATGTGAGGAGGCCCTTCAGCGAAATAGATCATGGTTTTTGGAGAGGTCTTTGCATTAATGCACATTCCAGAAGCAACTTCAAGGGAGGCAACTCCGGAGGTGTGTAAAGAACATGGCTAGCCAAAACTGGTGGAGGGGTTAAAGACGCTCTTGTTCCGGCATCTGAAAAGTTACTTGGTGTGTGCTTTTTGAGAAATAGTTTGAAAATGTCTTCGACGTGTAGGCCTATCAAATGTCGAAAAATGTGAGTTTTGATTTCGGTTGATGCCCTGAGGATACTAGTCGTTGTCAGTGTGCAACAGAGCTGAATCAATCCCAATACCACAGAACAATAGGCCTAACAGTTGCAATTAAATATTTTTCACTTACATAGCAATTAATGTGGACTGAAAAACTAAAATTATAATTACAAATACCGTATTCGAAAACTTGGCAACTACAATTCAACTTGTGTAACATGTCGAAGTGCAAAATAGATCCTACATAATATATAAGACATTCGCTTGCTGATACGAAGAAGCTTATCGGAGATGCAAATTGCATGATACGTTGTATTTTTCTGTGCAAAAAAACAGACATACTTGGCACTTTTTGCTCAAACCTGCGTAGTATTTTAGGAATCCATTTTGGTCTAGTCAAAAGACTTAAAACAGCTTTTATTGAAAAGTCTAGGCAATAACGAATCGTAGAGTTAGTAAACTTGTTGAGAGAAAATGGTAACTGTGATTGAGCCTACGGTACATTTTTTTCAAAATTTCGGTACAATTACTGGTACAAAAACGAAAGAATCTGAACCGCTTATGCATGTGTAAGCAGGCTATATGCCATACATTTAGTTACTGCAATGAATCAACTCTTGGTAAGTTGGTTTAATTGGAACGTGGAACGAAGAAGCCTTTTGTTTTGCAACAAAGTTTACGTTTTCTGTTCTTCTGCGATGTGTTTTGATTGGAAAGATAGTTTGAGCTAAATGCGTCAGCTCTTAGTACAGCAAATTTATACGAACCACTTAGCTGAGCTACAGCCTTATCAAGATGACGCACGATTGTACTGTAGGCTACCTTGTGGCTGGTACTGTCACTTCCAGCACAACGTGTGTAAACAAGTAATACTACTACTGCTTCTTGAAAACATTCCGAGGTGCAATTGCCCTTTACATTCCTGCTGGCAACGCCTCTGATCGTGTGTGACGTCATGGAAATTTTCGAGTTGTAGTTCATTTTTTCTCATCGAAATATCAAGGCTGTATTCAACTGAAAGGCTGCGCCTAAAGCACTCTAGAGCCTGCTTTCGTTTTGCAGCCTATCAGAAGGTGACAAATGCTTTTGCTGCTATAAACACGTTGTCACAAGGACCCTTAAATTGAATTTGGTTTGTTGTAATTAAAAAATGTTATAAATCTTGTATCTAAGCGCATAACTCATGCGGAGTTTCATTCTAGCTCTGACGTTCAGGAAATTCGTCATTCAACGCTTCTCGTTTCAGCATTTTTACCGCTGGTATTGTCTATTTATGTAAAGAAACTGCATGACGTAAGCTTGCTTTTGATCACGATTTGCATGCTCACATGGACATGTCATCTCCTGCATAATTTCAAAACCTCCTTTTGTGAGGCTAATATTTAGACGTAGATTATGCTTCGCCTATCAAAGTCACTTGTGTGTCGCCTAACGTATGTAACGTCATCAGTGTTTTGGCAACATACTTAATATTTACACAGTACTTTTTAAAACCAATGAACGAGCATTACGATTTAAGAAACAAGAGTGTTCCATGAAGATTGCGGTTAAAAATCACTTCATCACTCATTGACCATGGTGTGTTTCATACAAGACAACTTGTTCCAAGCATCGACGCACTTCAATTCGCAAAAACCGTTTAAGAAATCGTTTAATTCACAAAAATAATTACACTTTTTAAAATTCCACTACGTTAAGTGATGCAAAGGCGCTATCTCATTATCTTTGTCCTAGGCCAAAAATAATGATGTCTTCTGCGACCTATGCGAGTGTATCGCAACAAGCTGCAATCAGCTTGGTTTAGGTATATCGGTATATTCCATAATTAATGAACCTTCATAATTGCAAGATAGAATTCACATGCTTTCCAAAAATTGTTTTTCGATTTTTTTAGAAAAAATTTTTGTTATAAAACTGAACTTTTTTTGTGTTGCAGTTGCGCGAAAAAAAAACTTGTAATTGAAGGGTATACTATACTCATCATGACATGCTTTATGACAAACTTTGAACTGGCATTGGTTAAGAGTAACAGTTTCTCAGAAATATTAAAAAGCTGGCAAGTTTAGATCGATTCATACATCGATGAAATTTTTCTAGAAGTATTAAAAAATCAAAAAGTTTTTACATAAACGAGACGTGAAATGCTTGGAAGGCAGTCCTAGCAAGAAAGTCAACACAGCTACGATCCGGAATTATGTTGACATGGCCTGGACGTCAGAGCGCGCTTAGGGGGGATTGTGACATGGCCCCCATAGTGACACGGCGGAGAAGTTTCATGTTACATCAGGATTGAAGTTTGAAAATGAAGATGTGAGTGACAAATTTATGGTAATAATTGCCTGATGCAAAATGCCTTCGAAGCTTTCATGAAATAAAATTGACAAACGTTAAGAACCAATCCGAGTCCATCGTATGATCTAATCTGAAAAACTTTCAGTCGCCTTTGTAATTTATGTTGGCCTGAGTTTCGTCGCCCTTAAATCAAGACGAGCATTTTTTAACTAAAATTTGCAAGATTTTTTCTAGCACTACCTCTGATTACTACTACATTCAAAAAGCAAGACGTAAATTGTAAACACGAATTACTTCAAACACAATAGAAAAACCGAGATTGCAATAAAAAGCAAGAAAGAATAAAGCAAATTTGGGCATATAGGCCTACATGCATTTTCCCGTTTGGTTATAAAAAGAACATAAAACTAAAAAGTTCGCATATAAATTAATCGATGAAGAAAGAACAACACAGCAAAAAACGAAAAATAAATAAAAAATTATCGCAAGTAATTCAGCAACACCTCTTATGTGCAAGAGAGTTTCACAAAATTAGTATCAATTAAATGAAATGCATAGCCAAAAAAGGCAATCAATGCGTTGCTAAAGCTGAGTGTAAACCTGAGAGGTCACATTTAACGTCGAACCAGCCAACAAAATTTTGGACGCACTTTACCCTTGCTCAATAGATAACTAACAAGTTAATCATTAACCCCACTATATTAAACGCTGTGAACCGTTGCTAAGCGTTTGAACCGCTGTGGAGTGTAACATTTACTCTTCTATAAATCATTTAACGTTATCAATCATTTACGTCAGCAATCTTCTGGTTATATCACACAAAACTTGATCCTGTTACAATATTAAAACATAAAATCTTACGTCTAAAACTTAGTTTGAGTGGTACCCTACAACAGGTTTTGCATAATTCCCTCAAAAGTAATCAAATATAAACGACAGTATCCACAGTATTAATTCAGAATCATAAAAAATAAAATAAAACACACCAGTGGACAAAATCAGATGAAAATGTGCAACTGAAACTTTTTGAAGAATATCCTGATTGTAAATGTGACTCTGTACCGGTACTAATTTTCTTTACTTCTTACTTCGATTTACATGGCATAAATATGCAAACCGTCAACAACCCGTAGTTGTAATACCACAGTTTCAATTGTTCGACTTGCGTTGCAAAAAGATTCAGGAGTTAAGATTTGAAAATGAATTCGACCCCATGTATCTGCCGTTAGGTTGCTCGCACCGTGTAACTACCTACACAGCAACTACCACACTATACCGTGACGTAAGCCCTTGGCCAACCGCATAACCACAAAAACCTGATATACATGACACATTCGGGGGCAAACACAAGAGCAGAGGTGGGCATTTTTTCCAAATAAAGTGATGCGCAGCGCAAGTTTCACAATCACAAATAATACGCACTTTTTTCTTGAACGCGGAGTCATGGGTGGTTTTACCTGCACGGTGTAAGCGGCAACTCGAGACCGCTTATAACTCAAGTAATTGTAGAGCAGGGTTTGCGTGGTCGCTGGAGAGACGAATAAAAATGGGGCAAAAATCGGTAAATGTTAGTGTGTCAGTAAAAGCACTTCACTGCGGCTAATGATTTACCCATGCGTTGAATTTCAGATTGGACTAATACAACTTATTGAACAAAAACTAATACAATTTATTGAACAAAGATGTAACTAATATCTTGTATACGCGAATTAGTGCAAATTTTTCAATATTTTCAGAATTTAAGATCAAACGCTTTGACCCCAAAATAGCCGTTTTAGTAAATGAACCAATGCTGACCTAAGTTGAGCAACTAGCGCTTACAAAGCGCAACGAAGATATTATCCTGCAATTCGCAGGGCAATAAAGCACACGCAACTTGCACAACTACTAAAAGAAATACGCTAAAGCGCTTTGCAAGTTACGCACTTGCAATTGAAGTTGCGTTTTGCGCTTCAAATTGCGGAATGCTCACCTCTACGAAAGAGTAACGTCCTAAAAGTCAAATTTTGGAATGGAAAAAGCAGAATATTGCTAGATACGCGCGAACAAGGACTAATCAGTAAAACATAAGCTGTACTCTGGGAACCTGCAAATTTTTTGCAACTTTTCGCCCAATCTGACAATGATGCCAATCCCAACCTTAATCTTTGGTGCCTTTTATCGCTCTATCAAAATTGCGGAATAATACCAAACATGTAACCGTTTGACGAGTTTAAAAATCGCTCAAAAACAATCTTAGTGGTAGTAGGCTACAGTAAATTTTTTTGGGACGAGTGTTTATTCAACCAATATAAACTTTTGGTACGGGTGATCTGTTATTAACCAGGAATAGGTAACCAGCGAAAAAAGAGTGATAGAAGGATTGAGATCATAAAACAGCAAGGGTTAGGCGAAATGGGTAAAAATGGCAAGGTAGGATTCCTCCTCAATTACGCTAACCTACCGCTTGTTATTGACTGCAGTCACATCATGCAAACCTTTCATCGTACTGTAGTTAAGCTATACTAACGTTTACTCAGCGGGATGAGCCCTTAGCTGGAGTTCACGCGCAAAAAAAGTAAATATTTAAACAGCGCTGCGTTTTCTACAACGTATCCTATATGACGTTTTCAGCGATTTATTTCTGGTAAAGACATGGTGTGCTTTTTTAATCGAGATTTCGGAAAGCAATTTCGTAACGCTAAAAATAATACAGGTGAAAAGAAAACTTATCTTCGAAGATGTTCTTTTTAATCTTTTCCTAAAATGTTGGCTGCTTTCAGATAGTTCGTAGCCTGTAACCACAACTAACAATACAACACAGACCCCCACGTGGTATCTTTGTCGACAAATAGACATGTACCTCATTGCCCCTTGCCTGTATTTGGCATCTCCAGAAATATAACTATAGCTTGGTTAATATCGCCATTTCATTACTGGACTACACGAAAGCGCCAAACACACACCAACAACAATGCAATGGCAAAAAAAGACAAATTATTTCACAATATGGTGTTTTAAGTAAAAAAGCGAAACAGGCGACATAAATATTCAATTCAAACTTGTATCGGACGATATCAGGAAGATTGAAATAGTTTCCACTTGTTCACACCTAAATATGCTGAACCGGTCAGTCACAGAATTACAAATTTGCTGTTTGAACATCCCGTTGCTCTGAAAAATACAGAAATGTGAATGCAA
Organism: Trididemnum miniatum; assembly: GCA_964006365.1. Classification (NCBI taxonomy): domain Eukaryota; kingdom Metazoa; phylum Chordata; class Ascidiacea; order Aplousobranchia; family Didemnidae; genus Trididemnum; species Trididemnum miniatum. The sequence continues at coordinate 30,447,970 of OZ023231.1, read as the reverse complement.
TTCAGTGTTAAGTGCAACCATGTGTCCAAAAACTTGTTTACAGCGTTTTTAATTAGAGGCGCACCGGTGGTCAGAGAAGCACTTCCCCCTCCTGACGTGTGAAGACTGGGGCCTCTCATTGTCTAAATTCAGCCCCGCTCCCTCCCCCTATTAAATTTTTCGTTAGCTACGATTCCGTTTTTAACCGCTAAAAATAAAGCTTTTTTTTTTCAGGAGTTTTTGCACTATTTCAGTAAGTTAAATTGTTGTCACACCAGCATCTTACTGCTTCACGACAATTATCTCTGCTTGGAGAAATCTAACCAGCAGCAAATTGAAGAAGTCAGAAGCAAAATTCAAGCGGAAAACTCGGAAACAAAGGCAAATCCTAAGCGAGTCTGGATTCGTCCTATGCATAGCGCCTCCGTCGCTTTCTCGTGACACGAGGATAAAAATGAAGAAATCAACATCATCATCATCTTACCTCCAAGTTTAGGACTATTCCAACCCCAGTTGCAATTTTCAACTAGGCCTACCGATATGCGAGCTTATTTTTAGCGCTGAAATATCAAATACCGGCCAAATTTTCTTCACAATTTTAGAAGATTAAACACTGCATAGTAGGAAACGTTTTGGGGGGGATTTTGTTTACCGGGCATAGCAGGCTAGGCTACCTATTTCAGAAACTTGTTCTTCCGATAATAATCAAAGACGGAGGCTAATGCAAGAACTCCAACTTTTTTTTATTGACGTTTCGCTCAGCAATTCACGCCGAGCTTCTTCAGAATAACGGGTGCCAGGGTGGAAAATCCAGCCCTGGCAGAGAACAGCAAAATAGTAGCACTTCTTAAACTGAAATGATTATGGTAAAGCAAAAAAGTATGATAGAAATATTGTGAACTGTTGCTATTAACTATTAAATGGAATGAATTAACAAGCGTAGAGGTACGAAAACGGCAAAAAACAATTTGGCATAAGAATTACTAAAACAATATTTAATAAACTTGCGGAAGCTATCACCATCAGACCTGTACATAACATTGGGTCGGGAGTTAATGAACCAAGCTTCAGAAACAAGACGTTTGGAGTAATTGTTTTCCACCTTCAAAATCTTTGCGTTTATCCAATCAATATTGTGTTTAAATTCTACTGCGTGAACGCATGGGGCAGATTGTTCTGGCTTTTGGTTGAGGGTGGCCCGTTTGTGTTCTGCCAAACGTGATTTAAGGCCTCGTTTCGTCTGTCCAATATAAACAAAGTTACAATCCAAACAGGGGATTTCGTAGATAATACAGCCAATATCTTCGGAAGTATATGGATCTTTGTTGCTTGTAATACTTTGTTGATCTTTGTTCGTAGATAATACAGCCAATATCCTCGGAGGAATATGACGCAACAGCTCACAATATTTCTATCATACTTTTTTGCTTTACCATAATCATTTCAGTTTAAGAAGTGCTACTATTTTGCTGTTCTCTGCCAGGGCTGGATTTTCCACCCTGGCACCTGTTATTCTGAAGAAGCTCGGCGTGAATTGCTGAGCGAAACGTCAATAAAAAAAAGTTGGAGTTCTTGCATTAGCCTCCGTCTTTGATTATTACCGGAAGAACAAGTTTCTGAAATTTTAGAAGGTATCAGTAAGAGATAATGACGTTTTGATACATAACAAAAAGAAATGTGACGTCGCAAAAACGTGTACGACAACCCACTATCACTGTCTACTAACTTTTAGTTAAAAAAACGACCTGACGTCGTAGGCATAAGTTGATTGTAGGTTCGGGAATGCAGGATCAGTAGAAAAAATTAATAAATGATTACACAACGTCACTGGTCGGTGAGGGCATGGGTTCGAATCCCACTCGTAGTCAGATTTTTCTGATTTCCGTTTAATTTAGCCAAAGATCTTGGTGGTTTAGATTAAGTTAAATTTACTAAGTGAAATTCTTTATATTGATTTACAAGCTTAAATCACTTTCTTAGCCTAGTAGCTAGACTGGGCAGACTTCGGTACAAGCCTTTTCATTGTTCATTATACTTTCTTTGTTAGAATCAGACAAAAGACTCTTTAGAAATGTGCTTACGATAGCAAAATGTAACGCAAGCCACGGCAAAGTAAAACCTTAGCTTCCAAATCGAAACGAGCTTTAGTTAGGGCTTGGTCGGCGTTGGAGACCAAATTAGTCCTCGCACGCTATAAAATATCTTCAATCACCAAAATCTATATTCATAAATTCGCCTTTGTCACCACGTTGCTTAAAACTTTGGTCAGCACAGAAGAATCTCAAAGTTTCATCCACAGAAAAGAACGTTTTATACACGCACGTTTTATACATACAAAAGAAAGTTTTATACATGCGCAATCAGTGTTGCCACACAGATCAATTTCAAGAACATCAAAATTTATCACAAATTACATCAAATTCTTGGTCAAAACATCAAGCGCAAATAAAACAACAATTTGTCAAAAAAGGACCGAAAACAACACGAAAATTAACGTGGCCTATTTATTCACATCATTCGTAGTAAAAATTTACATAGCTATTTTTCAAATAATCTAATCACGATTCCACGAATTACTGCTAGCTGCTAATAAGTTATAGCCCGTAGCTTAATGCATCACTCTGCAGTACCGCATCGATATACTTTTATCTGCTCTTTAAACTACAACAGCCTTTAAAATGCATCGCAGCATATGTAAGCTATGGTAGAATGCAGATTACCACATTTTCATCCTCCGGTTTTTAAGCGTTTGCCCTTATTCGAATAACTTGAGTGACCTAGAACTTGAGTGAGCTAGAACTATTATGTTAAAAAAACAGCGTGCTAAGCAGTCACAAAAACAGCGTCACTTTGGTTGACTTTTTTGCTGCAGCAATATTCGGCTCACGCTTTTTTGTTTGCCTGTGACGCAAAGATCTTATTTTTTCGTAGCACCAAAGGCAGGGGTGCCTTGGTAAAATTTAAACTAGGGGGGACCTGTTCAGTGTTAAAAATTCAGTTGTTTTAAACGCCAACAATCCATGGCATTTGAATCGTGTAAAGTTTAATTGCTCCGGTTTCAGTCACCCACAGTATGTTTTACGACGTTTGTTACAAGCTTATTTCCGATTCCAAAACATTAGTTTATGTCAGGCATGGGCAACATGTGGCCCGTGGAACCATTTTATGCGGCCTGCCGGCACTTACAAAAACATAAACACCTAAAGATACTGTGAATCAAACCGAGGACCTTTTTTGCTCTTCCAGCTAGTGCGGCCTTAATATTGGCAGTTGTTTATGGCATTAAATACGATTCATCCAATAATCCTGCCCGCCAACGCCAAGGACTTCATTATCCCACATATGGCCCGCCGACTAGAAAAGTTGCCCACCCCTGGTTTATGTAGTTACAAGCACATAATCACTAAACATTCAAAACTCAGAAGAATGTAGACCTAGTGTCAGAGATATGAAAAAAGTGACAGCTAGGTCTTCAAGTTGCTACTATCCTTGCCAAAATATGGCAGTAATCACAAATACTTAGGTTTACCGGTACTCTACACTGAAATTACAAATGACAGTCTGCTGTACCAGTGGCGAAACTAGGTCTTTTTGGGGGGACAAATGCCGAAGATCTTTTTCCAGGTGTTTGTAATGCCTTCAAGCCAAGGTGTAGTGAAAGCTATGTGCGGTAATTCACACACAATTTCTTTGTTTTGATGAAGTTTAAAGTCTTCAATATAGGCCTACGTAAATAATTTTGCCATTAAATACATAAAAATTGAGAATATTTGTGAAGTTTCGGTATTTTCTTTGCTTTTCAGTGTCTTTGGAACTCACTTTAGGAGACTATAGTTTGGGCCAAGCGAATAGTTCTAGTTTAAATGATAGTTTTGGGGAAGACCTTTTACAATGTAATTCATGCGTAATAGCAACTCTTTTCTTGAGTTTTGACATTTTGTTTTGTTTGTTTCAAGTCGCAACTACAGAAGCTTTGATTGGGGAGGGGGGTGAAATACGTCCCAGCAGCCCATGTTTTTTTCTTTTCAAAATTTTGTTTCGGTCATTTGATCGATTTTAGGTAAGCTTGCACCATTTTTTTCAGTCAATTCGATCTTTTTTCGGTCATAATCGATCTACTAAAGCTTAGAAATCACATTTTCAACACTTTCGTGAACTATGAAATGCATTGAAGTTTTGAAACAAGAAACGTGCCACTAATAAAATGGGAAATTCGAGAGCATGGTGCGGTACAAACAAATAATTGTGTTGGGAACTGAACAACGTATTAAAGACACTTTATGTCATTACCTGTATAATAGCTATTACTATCACCAGAAAAAAGAGCAATTATTAAACTGAAATAATTGGAAATTTCTTTCCGTTATTGTGACCGGAAAAAAACTTGGTCATTGCCAAAAATATTCGGTCAATAACCGACAAATGCCCGAAAAACAAAAAAAAAATTCCAGTACAATGTCAGATTAAGACTTCGAATTTTGCGAGGGGTAGGCCCACGAACAATTTTCCGGAGTGCAGTGATCTTTCTTACCCCGACTCATATATGGGCCGCGCATCACACCATTATAGTCATTCTTTAGGCCCATTAAGATGACATATGCTATGCCACAGAAATTCTTGACCGTGAGCCACCACAAACGTGTTTGTCTGATTGATATCTTTCTAGCTCTGATTTTCGCTGCATCTGGTGGCGAACGCCTTGGGTCATCAATCCTTTTTATTAGGACTACTTAAATGAAGTTACACCCAGCCACTCACTGTGGTCACTGGTCAGTAAAATTACATTCAACCACTCAATGTTTCACTTCAGAGCTTCTTTGTTTCACTTTTTTACGAAACTCGGACGTTAAAAGGTGTCAATCGACGCAATTAAATTGATCACATCATTTTGTTGCTGACTACCAAAAACGCATGTTATCTCCATGCAATATTTCATATTTTACTATAGCTCATTGCTGGTGCTTTGCCATTGGGCAATTCCCAGGGTCTTTGCTAGCTATAGTTACGCCTCTGTGCTGTAATACGCCAGAAAAACATAAGCCTACCTGCAGAAGTCAAAATGTACGGCAGTAAGTACAAGGCGCACGACGCAAATTACTTGAAACGAGCAGAAGAAATACAAGAAATCATTATGCTAACGTAACAGCAGCCTCCAGCAGTCAATTATTTTCGCAAGTCATAAACGATGCAGCAGCAATGAAAAAAATTCTTGAAATGTCATCAAAAATACTCCAGCTTTTGATATGTTACTGAAATGGGAACAAACAAGCCCAACCACCCAAAGATCAATTTGAAAAACTCAACTACGCTTTCGACAACACATAGGTAGCCAGTTTTGTCTGCAAACTCTCGATGTGATTGTAAAATCACTCCCACAAATCATAATACAATTAAGATCCCACAAACGCTGTGGTATTATTGTGTCACAGAACAGTAGAATATTGCCTGACCAGTGTTCAAGGTAGTCGATGCGCATTTTTGTTCGACAGACTCGAATGTGAAAATACTGAATACTAATTAGCACTAAAAGTTTACTATGACTTGAGCAGTTGGGCCCTCCAGGATCCCCTTCAAAATATTTTTTTTTAGAACAAGGGGGGCTGATCACCCCCCCCCCCCGAGCCCCCCACCAAGGCACCCCTGGCTAAAGGTAATATCACAGTACAGTTTGTACTTCCTTCATTATCCGTACCTCGTTTATCCGGCATTCAATCATCCGTTCGTTGGGTTAGATCAAGGTGAGATAATACTTTATGACATAACAATGAAGTGTTATTTTTGTAAAATTTTGCTCAAGATGAATCTAGAGATGAATCCAGGTTATTTAGGGGGGGGGCATGGTACAATGCCCCCCTCAATGCGCTCCTGACCAGTATTGTACCATGCTTATCACACTATGCCCTTTCGTCACGCACATTCACTTGGCCGTCTCCGTTAGGACGCTGCTCAATGACGTCACTCTCCAAGAGTCAAGACACACGAGAGTGACGAAAAAGAAAAAATTTCAACTGAGGTATTGTAAAAATGCTACAAAATTTGACCATTTGCAAAAAAATATTCTTTTTTAACTAGTTTTACTTTGCGTTAGCAGTTAGCTACTGTAAATTGTAGGCTTGTAGCTAGCAGTCAGACTGCTTAACATCAGATTCATCAGCAAAAACATCAAACATCAAATGATGGGTCGAAAACATCAAATTTGATGTAATTACATCAAGTGTGGCATCACTGTGCACAATGGTTCACACTCCGAAAGCAGCAAGTTTATGGTATTCACGAGAGCGTAACAATGCTAAAATACGCGCCAACAACTCAAAGTTAGCGATCAGGGGCATAAAAAGGTTGGTTGCCAAATTAAATATCTACAAATAAAAACTCCCAACCGCTAAAGCTAACCAGCATAGTAAATAAATAGAAGACCAGCATATTCCAGTTTGCATTTGCACAGTTCTGAGCACCATCCGCTACACTTGGTGCGAAGCGTAATATACAGAAGTAGGTATCACGGTATTTTTGGACGATTTTTTTGCATTTGTATTACCATCACCAAAACTTTATTGCTTATCAACTGGGATGTATTGTCACCTGTAACGTAACGCAGCAGATAAAACAACTAGCAGCTTCCCCCCAAAGCGAGGCTTTGCTGTACAAGAGGCCACATAAAAAGCTTTCATAACATCATTGTTTTAAAAGCTAAGGCTTGAAAGAAACGAGAACTAAAGAATTAGCTCAACGTTGTATCAAATTGCTTTTTTTGCCCAGCCTTACAGGTGTAGAATTACCAAAAACACAAAGGTCACAACTCCAAAGATGAATCCAGGCTATAAGCTTATAATTCCACGGCTCGTTGTCTCGAACCGTAATGTGAAGCTGCTTTTGTTAACCCAATGATACACCTCTCATGAACATAGAAATTTTGTAGTTTGGACAGCAAACAGCTTATCAGCAATTAAGCGTTTAAACGTAAATCGCTTGATCCTCTTCAAAAACAGTAATCCAAAATGCATAATAACGCAATCCCCCTTTCTTCAACGACTAATCTTTACTGCACTATCGTAAAGCTAAAGGTGTCGCAAAAGTTTTGCAAGGCCTACAAGTTACTTGCACTATAGTTATTTTTCACGAAGAACAATACCTTTGAGTGGATAATCAACCCTAAAAGCTCTTCAAGAGAAAACACCTCGAGCGACAGTATATGCTGCGCAACTGTTGCGCATCATATCAGTTTGATGACGACAGAATTGTTCAAACGCAAAAAATGTAGACTACCGTTTTGCAGTGTTTCTCACAGTGAAACACCAGGCTCCCCAAGGAGGAACTGGAAAGTAGGTTACTCGTCAACGTAGGAATTGGAAAGGAATGCACATGAATTTACATCAATATACTGAAGTAAAAGACTTATGCAAGTAAAATAAAAAACGCAATTTTTGATCAAAGTTGAGCTTGTACAACACTATATGATGCAATAAACCATTTTGTGATTACAATTATTATCAGTAATACGGTAATAATATATCCATTGTATCGATCAAAAAAAGAAAAAAAGTGTTTTACTGTAATAATTATAAAACATAGCAATACCAGTGTAAAGTAACGAAAGTGCCAAAAAGAAATGCTGATTGGAAGAACAAAGCGCAAGCAAGGTTCGCCAGTATTTAATTGATTATTATCTAAAGTTTAGTTTCACCCAGAAGTGTAAAAATAAAGTTAACCGTTTTGTTTATCCGTGCAACAAATAACTCGCTATAATGATTCGATGAGACCAGTCAAGTCGTCAGAGCATCTGCCTTACTTGAAGATCTACCATAGATCGTTTTTTAGATTTTTGATATGAATTGCTACTATGGAAAGAACGCATGCACAGGAGAAATTATTGCGGAGCCCGGTCTACACCATAATTTAAGCGTTTAAAGTGGAACAAAAATCTAGAATTACTTTTTCACCAGTAGTCGTAAAAATACAAATTCAAAACTGACTGAACAAATTTTTAAATGTGCTTAGTTAACCAAAAAACAGGCGTTCAGAGTTTAAGCTGATCACGTACTTTGGTTATATTTACGCAATGAGGCGTGCAGGAGGTGCAGTGGCAATTACCGTCAATCCAATTCTCTTTTAAAGTAAACCCCCTTCACTCAAGCTTTACTGCATTATCACTGAGGAGAAAGATGTGTGACCTTTGCTCAGCGAAAGCGAATTGGGTTGACGAGCATTGCTGCAAGTAACTTTCCGCAGATAAAACCAAAGTACGTCATAACCATAAACGTCTAGTTTTGGTTAACTGAATACATTTAAAAATTCTTACAGCCAGTTTTGAAATCGTTGTATATTTTATCACTTTTAGTAAAAAAAAAAAACAATTCTACCCTACAGTTTCCCTTTTTTCCATTATTTCTGGTAGCGAGTAATCTGGTTGTGCTATTCAAGGCAATAAAGAAACAAGAGTTGGCGCCGTAACTTCTCAACAACGGTAAATCAAGCGCAGAGTAGACCAGCCGTCACACGGCATACATTTTGAGAACCTCTGCCGTTGCGGTAGATAATGTTTCAAAATTTTGTTGCTCCTACACCATTTCTTAAACCGAAATATTTTCGGCGCTATTAAAATCAAAAATTATCAGCTGACACGAACACCACAGTTACAACTTACTGTACGTGAAATGCGCCAACTTTTAATAAGTTTTTTCACATTATGTCTACTGCTACTGTACCATAATCTGACTATGGACAACTTTTACAATAATCACCCTGTCGTTTTTCTAAAATCAAAAGTTTGAAATCGACATAAACATTCATAGGTTATACAGCTGACGTCGTCTTTACGAGAATGAACAGCATTTTGGCACGAGGTGTCTACAGTACTCCAGTACAAAAATTTGGTAACCATATCCACCGAAAATCAGCACTGGCTCATCACGAAAAATCCCCAATTCTGATCGGATTATCATGTATTATACAACAGAACTTACACTTTATAATGAGCGATTTTTTTTTTAAATAATTTATTCAGACACCGAGAGGAAAAGCCCAAAATTTTAAAGCAGTAAAGTGGGCAAGCTCGAAAGCTTATACCAAGTCCAGCACAAACTAACGCATGTTCTTACCATTTTCACAACTTTTGTCAAAAGTGGTCTCGGTTAATTTCGACCTAGCAGGACGAGCACGTCGTTGCTTTAATGAATAAGGCGTATCGTGCCACACAAGCTTAGTCAGCGGTCTGAAAAGGAGAAAAGATTATAGAACTATAAACGCAGTAATTAATATGAACTAGTACCTTTTCGTAGAAATTACTTCTGCTGAAAGCGTAGGCAGCATTGCCTTCGAAGCAAACACAGATGAACCGGTGGTAGTTTGACCATACCTAGCCACTGAATTAAAACGATTTCCAGCAAATGACAAAGGGGACAAAACTTTTGGAAAATCATTTTGCCTTCTACCATTGCTGTTGTTGTTGTTGTTTGATAAATTTTCACCAGAAATCGGTAATGACAACGAATTTCTTTGTTTAAGACTTTCGAAAAGATGTTGAAATTCATGAAAGCTTTGCGGCGAGGCTGGGGAACCAGACAAATTATCATTTATAAATTTCGCTCCGATTGTTAATCCAGTTGCTTCTTGAGATGAAAGAATTCTGGAAGGCTGGATACTTCGACATTTATCACTCAAAGTAGGAAGCACGATTGCGCTAGTTTGAGGTCCAGCGCTTGGCGTCGAATTGCATCTCATTTCTTCTCCAATTTCTCGAACAGCAACCGAACTTGCCACACATACAGGCGAGCTCTGACTTGTAGAAAGCATTCTCATTTCTTGGGATTTGTCCATTTTATTTGGCACATGTATCACAGAATTTGGTAAAAGATGTATTTGATCAGTTTGCGAACAGCTTGGATTTGTACCACAAACAGTCACAGGACTTTCTGTCTCAATTCGAGGATTTATCCCCGCTTGGGAACATTTTAGTAAAAGTTCTGAATTTTCCAAAACGTTGGCACTGGAATCAAATGCTACAACTGTTTGATGTTGTATTCCAGTAGTTCGTTTCTGCTTATTGGTTTTACGAGATCGGGGAAACTTTGGTGTTTTCGCAAGCAAGTTTCTGCTGAGTTGTGACGATTTCCTTTTTCGATTGATTGTGGTGACTTCCGTGTTAGCTGGTAAAGTTGGTGTTTCAGTAGTCTGATCAAGCGTTTTCACAAGAATATCATTTTCAATAAGGGTTTGATTGAATAAGTATGATTGAGAAAACGTCTGCAAAATAACAGATTATATTACGATCACACATACAACAGAGCTGTAAAAATAGGAAATGACTCAATATCAACTTAAAGGCTCACTGTCGCATTTACAAACAAATTAGCCAATAATAACTCACATGCGTTGGTTGAAACTTGATCTCCGAAACGTTAATACTATATATGCTGGTAATCAGATTCAACCAAGGCTGCGAACTCAAACTTGAAATCGCAAAACTCTGTATTTTTAGCCGAACTCAACCTCAAAAAATCCTTGAACTACACCTCTAAAAAAGCTCATTGAATTTTAAAAATAGCTTTAACTCGATCAAAACTTTCAATCAGCGAGCGCGCTTAGAGAGCTAAACTTTCAATCACAAGGTCCTGGGCTTTTACCGGAGTCTACCCGATGAGTGATCAAACCGCAAAACTAGTTTAAGTCTTTCAAGACCTACCATAATATCTCCTTATATGCTTATACACATACACTACGCAGTACGCATCACTCTACTTATTTTACTGCTCGATAACAACCGTTGGAACTTTGCCTAAATTCGATAAACACTAAAATTTAGCATAAACGCAGTAAAATTACTGAGTGCGAAATTGAGCTTGAACTCAAAAACAACGAACCCGGATTAGAGCAAATTTTCAGTCAAGTAGATATTAACAAAATTTCTTCGAGTTCGCAGTTGTAGATTTAACAAGGATCGACATGCGATGACAGTATTTCACGGAAATTCAAGAAACTAATTTGACAGACAAGGAAGATCAAAAATGTTCGACTCTTGCGTTTGCTCATCAATATGATTTACCTGTATCACCAAGGGAGTAACGACATCGATAGGTTTATACGTGGTGACGCTCACAAAGTTGGGAAGATCATCCTTGAAAATTCTAAATGTCTTCACGTAAAAGTTCTGAAAAAACAAAGTTGTCATATACGCGTTTAGAGCAAAATAGAACTTTAAAGAACACAAAACAATAAGGCAATTCAGCTGAACTCGACCAACTTGGACCCTGTGCAAAGTAGATCATTGTCAGTCAGATCCAAGGCATCGAACCGCTTGAAATATCGCTCCGGTTTAGGTTCAGGTTCCATAAAATTTATTTTTAGTGGTTTAGCTATGGTTCGGTTTTTTCGTCGTTTGATTTTGCAGGTTTAGATCGGGTTAACATTAAAAATACTTCAAAATTATCGGGTTTAGGTTCGGTTCAGATTTGCAGAAGCAAAAATTCAAAGGTTCAAATTCGGTTTGAGTTCAAGAATTTGAAACTGTCAATTCGACATATGGTTTGATACACAGCTACAGGCGCATTTTTTTCAAAAATGCTTATTGTATTTAGGCTGGTTGTTCTTTTCAAGATGCTACTGTAACTCATAAACGATGTGCTCGGCGGCAGAAGTAACCTCAGATGTCCTACCGCTGTTATGTTACAACCACCATAACAATCATTCTTAGAAAAAATCTTCATAAGAACACACACGATTTAGCGTTACAAACGCTTTTTTAGTCCAAAATTGAAAGCGCAGTCCAAAAAAGGCGCTCCGGTATGAGTTTTAAGTTGGAGAAAAATTATTTTAATGGTTCAAATCCGGATAAGCTTCAAGAATTTTTATGACCTTGGGTTCAGGTTCGGGTTAGCTTCACGTCTATTAAATTATAAAGGTTACGGTTCGGTTTGGGTTCAATGAAAGGAAGCGGTTAGTACGGGTTTTTGGTTTACGCTCCGGTTCGGTTCGACGCCCTGGTCAAAACCATAACAATCATTGCGAGGTTATGAGTTCAAGTTGTGGCATTTCTTTTCATTCAATGCATGGATCTGCTGGCGTGGTGTGGCAATCGCGAATTCTTCCTACTGAAACCTTACCGCTGAGCTATCGGCCAAAACGGCGAAAGTGATTAGTTGCAAATATTTTGCTTCCCTAATCCCTTCTTCACGCTGTATTTTTTTCTTGAAGAAGTTTTTTATAGACTGACTCAATTAGGAGATAAATAACCACTCTGCAGTCTTTTTTGATGGCATTATTACAGGCTGCCCTTAACGATTGAGTTTCGCGTAAAACGTTGATGTTGCTGAATGATGGACAATCAGCAACCATTTCTATTCACCAAATTAACGTTTTTATTCGTCATAATGATGACAATGTCCCAAAATAATCTCGGTCAAACTATAAGGACAGAACCCGTTTATTTTATTTGCCAACTTCTACTTAGGCAGCCAACTGCAATAAACAAGAAGACTATCTGGCAAAGCAGGAAGAAAGAAACCTGTTTGTCTTTACAGAATATTCAGTAGGTAAACTTTTGAGCTGTTTTTAATAATATTTTTAAAATAAACTTACAAAAAATTGAATATTTTTTAAAACTACAAAAACGTCTTTTGTTTTAGCGTCATGATCCAAAACTAATAATTTAATATACAAATAAAACTATTGAAAATGATAGAGTAGTGTTACTGTTAACATATAGTTAAGCATATTAACAACTTCATGTAAGCAGTAGCCTATTACCGTAAATCGACATAAATAAAACATTAATAACTTACTGGAAGTATAATTTTCAAGTAGTCATTCAAATGCATCATGGAGTCTTCATTTAACGCAGCTTTAGAAGTTGGACGTGAAAATCCAAGTAAAGAGAAAATCTTGTTTTCCTTACGTGCCACCGAATTGTATATCAATTCGTAAACACTTTGCGTGTACTCGTTAGGTATGTAGCATCTTATTTGAAAGTCCACTATTTGTTGAAGTAAGGATGAACAATCAATTTTTAACGAGAAAGCTGCATCACGCATACGAATCAACACAGTACCACACTCGGCGCCAGTCAAAGGCTCGGTTATCCCATGCAATTGTTTAGCATGGCCAGAAGTGAGGTTTTTGGTTACTGTTGGATTTATTCTAAGTTGGATGTATGGTATACGACGACGAAGAAATGCCATGATGCAATGTGATACCACTTGACCTTGAAATTTATTGCCAAGTTGTAGACAAGAAGAAGGAGCACTTAAATTAATTTCCAACATGCCGTGGTGATAAGTTTCCCCAAACACGCTTTTTGGTGAAGATGACAAAACCTGTTCATTGTCTGGAATCATTTTCTCTGCTTGTCTTGCTGAGTTAGAAACACTCTGTGGTGAAAGTTTTATTACGGAAGTAGCAGAGTTAATCTGCATCACGCTACTTTCTGTGCTATGAAGTACACTTGAATTTGAATCTGGTAAGGCATTTGAGCAGTCATTGGAGGGTTTCGATAATGACACGACAGAAGTTACCAATGGTGTGTCGACTGAAGTAACAGAGCATGCTTCATCAACAGTGTGGCGTTTTTGCCTTACATTTTCTCCATTGATATGAGGAACATTCAAGCCTGCAGCGCTTTTCAGTGTTTCAGTGCCACTGGAGTTAGTAAAAGGATCACCTGCGCACTTTCCAACATTCAATGCAATTAATGAAGCAGAGTTTATCTTCTCTTTGCTTTCTCCTACGAGTGTAAAAACGAAAAAAAGATCAAAAAAAGCATACTCAAGGGAGTTTATCCAGGAACTTACGTAAAACAATGTCACAGCATCAAGAAACAAACAAGTCCCTCTAACGTACAAATTTAACTTCGAAGCAACAAAAAAGTTAATGTTTTGTAACGCAGTGGTTTTCAACCTTTCTGGTTGAGGGGAACCCCAATCAAACATTCCAGAAACTCGAGGAACCCTTGCGCATTAATTTAACTTACTAACTTACTTGAACTAAGCTCTAAATTGCAAACATGCGGAAACCCAGTCGAAAACCATTAAATTAATGGGAGCTGTTCTTCACGTTAAAGTTTGAAAGATCAGTTTTTCATTCGACACTACAGTTTCAATGTACGATTTGAGATTTGTAACGTCAGAGTTCTAAATTTTTATGCTGCTGCATACTCCATCATGTATGATCTGTTACTGTTTAAAATTAGTCTTCTAACAAAAAACCAGGCATTACTACATTACCCAATGAAACTTACAGTACATCTTTCTTTTGCCCTTATAACATTTTCGCGACGGCTACCAAGGTAAAAGCAACAAGATACCAAATCTGATAAACCGGATCACGACTTTTAGGCGCGGACGGTTAGTCGCGAGCGGTTAGTTGCCAGGACGATAAGACGCCAGGACGTTTAGGTGCCAACTCTATTTATATCTACGTTCTAGCGTCATTTGAAAGCGCAAATAAGTTTTTAAAAAATGTAACGAGTGGCGGGGCTCATCTCCGCGGCTAAGCGCGGGGCCAACACAGCTTCGAACCTCGGGGAAAAAACGTTGCAGAGGTAGCGAGCCGTAAGTGACACTTTGTCCAATTTGAACAGCCCGGAAATCAAATCTAAGACCTTAGGCGATGCTAATACGGAAAAAATTTGAACCTCAGTACATCGAAGTGACAAATAATTACGCTCAGCAATACCATATTTGACATTACAAAAAAGTTGTAAAAAGTGTTCATAATTAACTACGTGTGTATAAATTACTAACAGTTTTATAAAGTAATTTTTCAGTGAATAGACACAATGTCGCCTTTGGCTCGCCACCTCTGCAACGTTTCAACTCCGTGGTTCGAAGCTGTGTTGGCCAGGCGCTTAGCTGCCGAGATGAGCCCCGCCACTTGTTGCTTACTTTGACGTAATACGCGATAATAATCAAGATTTTTCTGTTAACTTATTTGCGCTTCCTAATGACGCTAGAACATGTTAATTCCGTCACGATTTTGCAAGTTCATAAAATTAATTTTTTGCGTGAAATGTCTCTAAAATTGATTAAAATAGCTTTGATGTGAAATTGAAATTTGTTTTACATCTACTATAAAATGTCACGTTCATAACTTATGTTACAAACGTATCTCGTCTCCACGTCGCTACAGTAAACACGTACCATTTGCAGAGCTCTGTTGTATTTTTACTTAGCTTCCTTCAAATTAAAACTATAAATTTCAACAAAAAACAATTTCATGTGTCGAGTTTTGAACATTATGCGAGGAGATATAGATAGAGCTGGCGCCTAACCGTCCTGGCGACTAACTGTCTCGCGACTAACCGTCCGCGCCTAACAGTCGTGAACCGCTCATAAACACCCATTAAATAATAGAATTATTAAATAACAAGAATTAAATGCCGGTCCGAGAAAAAAGTTCTATTATGCTATGACTGATCTTTTCACAATCAAAATATCAGGACCAGACGCGTTGTATGAAAATTCTAGAAACAAACTGAGGTAACAATGATCAAAACACGAAGTTGCTTTAAAAGTAGATTTTTGAAGGTAATTAGCATGTTAAGATTTGAAAAGTTATGACAAAATAGGATCAGAGGCGCATTAGACCATTTGCTCTAAATACACATTTGCAAGTGAAAAATAATACAACGGCACGATGTGATTTACCTGTAGAAGTTGTGAACTCAACTTCGGCATGATACAATTTGTTTTCGGTACGCTTTCCGTCATTAGTGCTTGTACTCTTTCCTACCGCAGACAAATTGGAAGCAATTAAACAACCAGCTCGTTTAGATGTTCCATTTATTCGCAAAGAATTTCCATCGCTTCCTGATGTCTGTTTCTGCAAGCAATTTGGTACGCAGGTAAATAAACATTAATTAATAATGGTACTCTTATGCCAGAGGCAGATTGCCTTACGATTGTTACTGATCGTCTCACATCAACAATTCAATCGATGACAATTTGGAAGAAATCGTAAAGCAATCGTCCCTTAGTGTAACCGCAACATTCGGCTCTCTTGAAAGCAAGAGGATTAGTATTGCACGTTCGGGCGAGAGCTTCTTGTCCTCAGCGTTACGTACTGTAGCTTGTCTATGCATTCGATTTCTAGTTACAATAGAAACGTCGCATCATACGAAGCTACAGCGATGCAGATGAAATAACCTGCCATATGCATCTTAAATGCACTTTGCAAAATAACTGTTACCAGAAATACATTATATCAGCGTAACGGATATTTTAAAGTAGGGTGGCAATGGTTATATTCAGTTTGCCATTTGCCCGAAAGCAAAAAAATTAAAAAAGTGGTTCTTAACCATTCCAGTGTCTGGAAACCCTAGTCCTGGTGATATTGGCTAGGGGACCCCAGGTCTGCGCAGCCTGCAAAGGAGATGTATATTGAAAGAACGAACAATATAAGACTGGGGACCCCTCGATTTTTCATGAAGAACGGCTTAATAACCACTGAATTAAAAAACTTACATGGTGTGTTCTGCATTGTTGCTATTGTAAACTTAGCGACCAATGGTAACCCATAAATGACTTCATTTATACACAAGCAACTGGGAAACTAGTCTATTGGCTCTCACCTTGTTTCCACCATCTCGCGATTCAGACGATTTTTCATCTGAAATACGCATAGCCGTTTGATCTTCCAGGTGATCATTTTTTGAGGAGGTCACAGGGTTCGTTGGCAACGCTAGACCCTTTGCATCAGTGAGAAGAGCACGACTTGTCAGTACATCTGTTTTGTTTGCTGTTGGTTGCGTAATTCGTTTTCGCGCTTTGTTGCGCTTAACTTGCTTTCCTGTTTTCTTGTTATCAACTAACTTTAGATCGGTATTTAGCGTTTGTGTTGTTGTTATTCCGGCTTGGGTTTCTTTCTTTTCTTGTTGTTTTTTCGAAAGGAAAGGCTTGCAAGATACTAACAATATATCATCGTCAGAATGACTCTCCTGCTTATCATCAGATTTAGTTGTTACATTTACTTTCTCTTCTACTGAACA
Organism: Trididemnum miniatum; assembly: GCA_964006365.1. Lineage (NCBI taxonomy): Eukaryota > Metazoa > Chordata > Ascidiacea > Aplousobranchia > Didemnidae > Trididemnum > Trididemnum miniatum. The sequence goes on along the minus strand of OZ023231.1, from coordinate 30,431,016 downwards.
CGGAAGCTCATCATCGTCCGAAGACGATACTGATGGCAGCTCTGTTCGCTGTCTGAACAAGCGAGAAGAAACAGTGAGCTTTTTGCCTTTATGACCAGAGCCGACAACATCACAGTGTTGCCGAGTTCTGTTTGAGGTGATTATTTTTTTATCTCGGTCTGGCACCAAATTTTGACAATCAGAAAGTTCGTGAACGTTCATTTTGCTCGGGTTCCGCGAGTGATTTGTAACCCTTTCTTCATTAGTTTGACCAGGCTTTAAGACTTTGCTGGACTGGCTGCATGAGTAGTCATTCTCTCCATTAACAGTCATTTCATTAGTTTGATCAGAAATTGCGTTATTCTTAGGTCGATAAATACTTTTTCTAGCTTTTGGATGTTTGCAAGTATTGACAGTACTTTCTTTAAGGTCAAACGATAAAGTTAGCTTACTTGAACATAAATCCACGCTTTCAGTCTCGGAGATTGATTTCAACGACGAGTTGTTTTCAATCTGATCGGTACCGTTTTGATCAATAGCTTTTAAGGACTTATCCAACATCATATTCTCAATGTTCACAGTACAATTATCGACATTCCAAGCTTTCAGTAGTTGTTTATCATTCCAAAGTGGAATTTTTGCATAGGTTCGTAAGGGAATTCTCTCATCAAAATCTGACTCGTTCGAACTCTTGTCGTCGCACTCATCAGGAACATCGGTAGAAGCATTGTCATCTTCTGAGATGTGATAGTTAATGTCGCCAATATTTTTATCAATATGGACACTGTTGGTGTCAAAACTAACATAGCTTTCGTTTTTTTCCAGTTTATTACTGACGCTTTCGCTTTCATTGTTCATTGGGGGGACCAATCGCGATCCAGCATCACCCACTAAATTAGTATTTGACTGATCGGAAGTGTGCATGACATAAAAGCGTGCATTTCCATAAAAGTTATTTTTTCTAAGTGAACCGCGATAAAAATCAACTTTGCGTAACAAGTTCTTTTTTCTGGTATTTTCTTTATCAGTAGATACGTCATCACCGTGGCGATTGTTAGGGGCAGACAAATCATGATCTATCAATGTTGAAGTGTTCGCCTTTACTGCAGCCATTTGACAAAAACCAGGTTCGTTCGGCAGTGCGGTTAAATGCTGAAGATCAGCAACTTCTTCTTGCTCTGCATTTTTGCACGGTTGCGAATTTTTGGTTAATTTATCTGTGATTCGGTTAATCTCATTGCTATCTATTACATCCAGCATTTCTAACAAAACAGTAGAAACAACATTTCTCGTCAAATCGGGGCTTAGTTTACGCGAATTATTTAGACTTGTTGAACTGTCATTACCAGCATGCTTTTCCACTTTTTCAATGAGTTTCTTTTTCCATTGTCGGGGGTACGCTGTCTTAACTTGTGTGCTAATTACATCAGAATTGCAAGCGCTATTGGAAGAGCTTGCTGGTAGATCAAACTTCAAATCAAAATCCGCAAACACTCCATGCCAGTTGTTGTCATTGCCAGTAAAGCACGGCCGATGTAAAGTGATCGGTTTGTTCAATCGATAGTCATTTTCATTTTTCAAATCATCAGAGGTGATTTGCAGTTGAGCATTGTTTACTTTTTCGATAACAGCAGAAAAAGGCCATTGCGATTTTCGTGAATTCAAGTTTTTGGTAGGTTTCTTTTTCCCATTAAGAACTTTTGCCGGTGAATTAAGTTTCAGATCAGCTTTAGACTTATTCTGTTTTTTGTCTTGACCAGGCAAAGTCTTTACTTGAGATCCATCTTCATTTATAACACCGTCTTGCTCACCTGATAACTTAGAATCTTTTGGTGAAACCATGGACTTCTTATCAGAATCTGCAACAGCATCCCAGTCTTCGTCAAGAGTAACAAACTCATTCGCAAGGTTCACAAACGAAGAAGAATGATCCTTTTCAATCGCAACAGAAGCGCTTTTATTTACAGCCTTCAATTTTTGATCATTAACAACCTGCTGAAGAGAGTTTTTCTTCGCTGACTTTTTCTTTCTTTTCTTCTTTCTTTTTGATAGCGGAGTGGGCAATAAAGAATCCGAAGGCTTTTTTATAGACTCAGTAGTGATACAAGATGTATCATTAGTGTTTCTCAACACCGATGCATTAGAGATGTTGGATAAAGCAGCAGTTCTTTCCATTTGACTTTGTCGAATATAACGAATAAGTTCAGCTATCGAAGCCTCGTTTTCCACCAAAAGCTTCTGTGCCGCGACGTCAGCATGATTGCTTGGTTTGACTCTCCGAACCAACTCTTTGTGCCCAGCAAGCTTCGGAGCAGAGCTGTTTGAAATCTTATCAGATGTGCGGAGCAAATATCTTCGGGTCGGAGTGGCTTGAATAAAACTTGGAGACGGCACATCTTGACCTGAATCAAGATTTTCCAATTTTGCAGGACTAGATCGAGGATGCTGATACGAAGAACCATGTTTCACATAATGAAGATTGCGGTTTGGTTTGTGAAAATACGATCGAGCTTTTTGGACCGATTTACTACGATAAGAATCATTATATCGCATTCGAACATTAGCCGTAGCGGGTTTAGAACTTACGTTTAAAGGTTTTCGGGATTTTATGAACACGGGTTTGGGAGAAGATGGGTTCTTTAAGTTTAATGGTTGACCTTCTCGTTCGGAGTAAAATGTTTGATGCATCTGACCGGCCCGTTGTTCGTATGGATCCGTATGTAAGCTTGGTTTTTGAAAATAAGAATACTGATCTTTCATGGTTGAACAACGAGAAGCATCAAAGTTTGGCGCACCATTGAGAGACTGTTTTTCAAACTTTACTGGAAATGTCGAAGAAGCTGCTTGTTCGTCAAAACCGTTTCGTACTCTTTTTCTTGTACTTAAGTTTCTATTTGTCACGTATTGCTTTGTAAACGACGATTTCACGTAATCAGTATTGCGGTGATAGTTTTCAAAACCCGGTTTCTGAAACCACTTGGCTCGATTGATGAAATTCTGAGACTTCCATTTCTGATTTGGTGTAGAGATTTCCACGTATCTTTTATCTCCACAGTTCCTCTCTTCACTTTTTTCCACCACCTTCTTAGAACCTTCATCATCGGTACTGGAAAAATCTGCATCATCGGGAGAACAGCTTCTTTCTTGAAGCTCGTCCAGAACATGGCTAAAACATGAAGCGGTATTGTTATTGTTTAAATTTAGGTCAACATTTACAGAAGATTGCTTAGGAATGGGATTTTCAGTGTTCTTGCTAAATTCTGGAGGCAGAGTAGAAACTCTCGCATTGTGGGGAGTCATTGGCAAATAAAAACAAGATTGTACGAACGGTATGTTAGCCACGTTCATAGGAAACATAATTCCATAAGGTTGGTAAGCTTGATTGGGATACACCGGCTTTAGGGAAGTTGTCATTGAATTTAACACAGCATTACCGTCGGCAGTTATGAAAACAGGCAAACTGGCACTAGTTTTGGTTCGGGCGCACTGGCTTGCAGTGTCCGCAGAAAAAACTTTAGCTATTGAGATACCAGAGGTAGGTAAAGCAACATCGATTCTACCAGGCTTTGCTAAAGCTTCCGAAGGATCATCTATTTCTACTTCTGGTCTAAATTGTTTTCGTTTCGGGCTGGTTATCGCACTGCTAGTCCCGCTTTTAGTATCAATAGCTTCACCGTTTTGCGATTCACCCGATAAAGCTCTTTTGCGAGATAGAAGAGTAGTGTTTACACAGGTGGAATAAAGGTCCGATTTAGCTGCGTTTTTTTTTGCATCTGACTTTTTTGTGGCCTTTTGTCCTATGTTTTGTTCTCTGTCACGAGATTCATCAGGGGAAGTCCTGTCATGCCTTGGAGAGGTACCATTGTAATATGCATGGTCTGTCTTTGACTTGGCCGAGTATTTAGTTGAATCAGTTGCTTCCGATTTTTCTGACACTTTTCGCAAAGTTTGTTTCTTATTTTCTTCTTTTTCTTTTCGTGAAACAGCTTCTGATTTTTCTGAGATCTTCGGTTCATGTTGAGCGTCTGATTCGGGGCGTGCTTTCACAAAAATTTCTTCTGACCTTTCAGGCAGCTTTTGGTAGTTTCTGTTCATTTTTTCTCCGTGTGTTTTTGAAAGATGATCTTCCTTATTTGTAGACAAATTTTGCTTACTTTTGTTTTTCGTTTTCAAAGACTTTCCTCTACCTTCATCAGAGTCTTTATCACATTTTTTAACATTTACCACATGAGTTTCAGGTGAAATTCTTTTTGCATCTGCTTCGGAAAATTCGCGGTTATTCTTGTTGGGTGAGTGGCTACGTTGATGTTTAGTTTTTACAGGCGATTCTCTCGGTTTGTCACGACAAGGACGCACTTCGCTTTTGATGTTGTAATGATAGTCTTTCTCCTTTCTCGATAAAGATGCGTCTTTACAATTGATTACTATACGATTGAAATTGTCCTGCAACAACAAATATAAGGTGTTTACTCGATTTGATAAATAAAAATGCTTTAACAACAAATTCGACAATCTATGCTGCATGTTTCCGCCTTCTTACTAAAAGGTACGTCATAAAAATTTTGGGCCTCAACTAGGTAAAATATAATGTCGGACCTGCTCATAAACGCGCTGCAAAAAATAAGGAGTTACGGACTAAGTTGAGATCGGAGGTTGTTACGCTGCACCGATGTGACCTTATAAAAACGAAACGCTTCTGCTGCTGCGCAGTAAATTACGTTTTAGGGCCTTAGGTTGTATCTGTGGAGCCTGTGGTGAGGCAAGAAGCAAATTAGACAAGCAGAAAATGTTTAGTCATTCATTATTACTATAGCGATGGTTGGTTTTCTACAAGTGCTTGCTAAGCCGTAAGAAGAGGAACATCTTTTTACCTTGATACCTGTGGGACGATGTTACAGACTGTCTAACCATGATTGTGAAATTGGCAGATGTGAGAGTTTGACAACAAAATAAATGTAGGAAAATGAAAGGATTGGCAGAAGTGTTGGTGCAAGCAGTGATGAGTTTATACGAGGGTTCAAGGACGAAAGTTGGAGTTGGATCAGAGACATCGGAAGAATTTGGGGTACGGGTTGATGTGCATCAAGGGTCCGTGCCATCACTATTGATATTTGCTATTGTGGTTGATGTTGTGACAGAACATGCAAGAGAAAGATTATTGAATGAAATTTTGTACGCGGATGATCTGGTGCTGATGAGTGAAAGTTTGGATGATATAAGGGAGAGATTGTAAAGATGGAGAAATGCAATGCATTGGAAGACAAGTGATTGAAAGCGAATGTTGGAAAACCTAAGATGATGGTGAGCGTAACGGAAGGAAATATTGTTTTGAGCAAAATAGATCCTTGTGGAATATGTGGGAAAAGGGTTGGGTCTAACGCTGCGTATTGTACACAGTGTACGAAGTGGATTTATGGGAGATGCACAAAAATGAAAGAAGTAACCTGCAGTTCTGCGAGACATTTTGCTTGTAAAAGATGCGAAGATGTTGGAGATGGCACGGAAGAACCAGTGGAAGTATTATGCGATGAAGTGGAGACTGTGAAGGGATTTTGTTACTTAAGAGACAGACTGAATGCCAGTGGTGAATGTGAAACTGCAGTGACTTCAAGAGTTAGGATCGGATGGATGAAATTTAGAGAGTGTGGAATAGGATGCGGTGAAAAAATAAAATTTTTGAATTTTGAAAAGTGGTATTTATATTTGTACCCAAATATGGAGCAAATAACATTGGAACTAATTTTAGGTTAATTCACCCTCTAGTGGCCGTGCACATCTGCCAAACGATAAAAAATTGCCAATTTGGCCATATCTTGAAAACCAGTTGAGCTAGAAAGCTGGCTTTGGGCTCAAAATATGCAGAACTAGCACTTCCCTATCTGCTCTAAGAGGAACTTTCTTTCTAAACTGACCAGAAAAAAAGTTGTAGGCAAAAAACAGCTTTTTTGATGAAAATTATGCATTTGCGCGTATGCAGTACCGGTAGTCCATCTTTGCAGTTGGTAGGACTTCCAAGAGTTAAAATAATTACCAAGTTAGTTTTAGTTGGTCTAATTTATTACCTGGTGCTAGTAATATTTGCTTGCAGTTATGCACATGTAGAATGTGGATGTAGCATTTGACAAATATTATCCATGCAATACATGTACCGAAATAAAAGTAGACATATTATGTAAGCACATAACAGTACTGTGCTTGAATGATATCAATATAATTCTCACTATACACCAATCGACATTTGTTGATCAATTTTTATGCTTTCTCAATGTCTTGAGATTTGATGTAGTGCACTACATAGTGAGAGTTATATTGATATCATTCAAGCACAGTACTGTTATGTGCTTACATAATATGTCTACTTTTATTTCGGTACATGTATTGCATGGATAATATTTGTCAAATGCTACATCCACATTCTACATATGCATAGCTGCACGCAAATATTACTAGCACCAGGTAATAAATTAGACCAACTAAAACTAACTTGGTAATTATTTTAACTCTTGGAAGTCCTACCAACTGCAAAGATGGACTACCGGTACTGCATACGCGCAAATGCATAATTTTCATCAAAAAAGCTGTTTTTTGCCTACAACTTTTTTTCTGGTCAGTTTAGAAAGAAAGTTCCTCTTAGAGCAGATTGGGAAGTGCTAGTTCTGCATCTTTTGAGCTCAAAACCAGCTTTCTAGCTCAGCTGGTTTTCAAGATATGGCCAAATTGGCAATTTTTTATCGTTTGGCAGATGTGCACGGCCACTAGAGGGTGCACCAAACTAAAATTAGTTCCAATGTTATTTGCTCCATATTTGGGTACAAATATAAATACCACTTTTCAAAATTCAAAAATTTTATTTTTTCACCGCACCCTAGTGTGAAAAGTCGTTACGTGGCAGAAGGTTTTCTTCGAGAATGAAAGGGATGGCTTATCGCAGTTGCGCAAGATCAGCAATGTTATATGGAAGTGAGACTTGATGTTTAAGAGAGACTGAAATGGCAATTTTGAGAATAACTGAAAGAGCCATGGTGAGCTCAATGTGTGGAGTGAAATTAGTGGATAGAGAGAAAATGGAGATGTTGGGTTTGAAGGAAACGTTGGATAGAATGGCAAAGATGAATTGAGTGAGATGTTATGGACATGTGATTAGAAAGGATGATGATAATATACTGAAGAAGGCAATGATGACGGAAGTAAATGGAAATCGAAAGCGAGGACGGCCAAAAATGACATGGATGAGGCAGGTGGAAGAGAGTGTGAAGAAAGTCGGGTTAAAAATCGAGGAAGCTGCAGATTGAACGAGATGGAGGGAAGGTGTGAGAGCGATCGCGCAAGGGGTGAGATGTATCCGGCTATCTTCGGTAACGAGAAGATATGTGCGATTGTGCGAATGTGCGTACATTATAATCTAAGCACTAACAGAAGTAACTTCGGTGTTTTTTTTTTCTTATTGACTGGTTCTTTCATTTCATTGTTTCGTTTGGTCAATAAAGTCAATTTTTTGAGATTTTTAGGTCAATAAAAAATTGCCCTAGTTATTACTTCATAGCTGCATGATGACATAACAAAATCAAAAAAATCTTCATTATACTCGCTCGCCGTATTACGCCGAAGCGTGTAACGAGTGGCGGGGCCCATCTCCGCGGCTCAGCGCCTGGGCTACACAGCTTCGAAGGAACGTGGCAACGGTGGCGAGCCGTTGGCGACACTGTGCCGATATGACCGGCAAAAACAAAAATGCCTCATTGACACTGATACGTATAGGTCACTGCCCGCTCACCCTAATTTAAGGACTCACAAAGTCAGTGGCGTACGCACGGGGGAGGGGGTTTCGGGGGTTAAACCCCCCCCCCATTGACGATTGAAAAAAATAAAAACCACTCTTTTTGGAATGATCCGCCTTTTTTTATACAGAGATTGCGGAAATTGCTGTTAATGTTTCTGTACTATCCAACATGCTTAAATTAATCTCGAGAAACCTCCATTGTGATGCAATAATTCCGGTAGTCAAACTTTTTCCGTTGGGCTGCGCTTGAACCAAAGAATAACTCAAAAAGCAAGCCCGGACAAAGTCAATGGATATTGTCAAAGCTGGAGTCGTGTTGTGATGTGATAAAGCCATTGTTCTCAAGGGCTATCATGGCTGGACAACGCAACGTTCCAGCGCAGAAAACATTCTTAGAAAAGAATGAATGCATCGCAGGCAGATGTTCCGCTTGCGACGTCATAATTTTGAGTTAACCAAACCAGCCAGTAGAGGTTAACCATAGACATCGCTATCGGCGCGGGAGATTTTGGGTTCAGTTTCTGGGCCGGTACCGGCCGTAAGCTTAGTGGTTAAGCGCACAGACTATCGGTGCGGAAGGTCTGGGGCTTGATTCCCGAGCCGGTCAAATCGGCACAGTGTCTGCAACGGCTCGCCACCACTGCAACGTTTTTGTGTTCACCAGGCGCTAAGTCGCGGAGATGGGCCCCAATGGCGTATGCAAGGGAGGAGGCCGGGAGTCAACCCCCCCTTCGCGATTGCGGAAAAAATGAAACCTTTCTTAATTTTGAAACAAACCGACTTTTCTTCGTGCGGAGCTTGCCGAAATTGCTATGTTTTTTCTGTTCTGTCCAACTTTCTAATTTAACCTCGAGAAACTTTCATTACGATGCGGCAGATGCGATATGCAACAACACCGGTAGTCCAGCTTTTTTGATGCGTTTTGCTTGAACTGCATTTTTGTCATTGATGCTGCTGTGAAGCAGTTGGTAAGTAGAAGTTTCCTTAAACACGGTGTCTCTGCAGTAGCTATGGCTGCACACAAATGTTTTTTCTAAAAAATTGAAATAAATCTTCACTGTACTCGTTTCATTAAACTCGCTGTAGTACCGAAGCGAGGATGCGAGTCAGAGATGGAAACCGGTCGGGTCGACAGGCCGGTCGGGTTGAGATTCTTTGACCGGCCGGTCAAGCCGATCAAAAAACCGGTCAAATTCTCCTTTTTCGCAACTAAAATACACCTAAACACCAATTGAAATATACATACCGATATGTGCTTTTAAATAGTTTATGAAAAACGGCATTAACAAATCACACCTGAAAACAAAAGTTTCTTTTCTGTTTCCTTTCATTCAAATGCTCTTTTTATTAGATGAAATTTTACGCGTTCAATACATGTAATGACAAAGTTAGTGTAAACTACAGTTTGTTATTATGTTTATTGAACACTGAACGTAAACCTTCCGTAAAAAACACCGGTCGACCGGGCCGGTCAGTGACCGGTCAACCGGCGTAGATTTCGAATTTTACCGGTCGGGTCGAAAAAATCTTGACTGGTCCATCTCTGTAGCGAGTGGCGGGGTCCGACACCGCGTTTTAGCGCTTGAGCAACACAGATCCGAAGAAACGCCACAGCGGTAGGAGCCGTTGGCTACACCATGTCCGATTTGACCGGCCTAAGAATTGAACCCTAAATCTTCCGCATGGATAGCGACATCTTTAAAACTACGCTATAACAGCCCGGTTTGATGAAAAATTATTATAAACGTCAAAATTCTAAATTGACACTGCCAGTGACGTTACATCGTGATGACGTATTACGACTTCATGTATGACGTATTACGTCATCACAATGTGACGTCACTGAACCCCCCATTGAAAAATCCTGCGTACGCCACTGCACAAAGTAGTTAAGAGGAAGCGGGTTGCCACGTAGATTAACAAAAAATATGAGAACGCAGACGCAGATGTAATAGTAATTTCTGTGACGTCATGTAACAGTTTATTGCATCACATTAAGAGAATTTACACGCACAATTTAAGCGGGTTAACATGGTAAATCCAACCCGCTTACGGCAGACGAAAACTTACGTCATTCTGCTTGTGCAAGTATTGCGAAAGCTCGACCGATATATCGGTCAGCCGATATTTATCGGCCGATAACGAGGTTGGCCGATATATCGTATCGGCCGTTTTTTACTGATAAATTATCGGCAATCAACAAAAACGTCTTATTTACGATTTTGCTAATAAATGCAAGGTTTTTCGGCGCTTTTGCGTGCGCAGTTGCGCACACATTCAAGTACGAAAACGACGCTTTAGAAGGAGCGTGCACGCACACTCAAATGACAACAAGTAGGACCTTCGAATTTTCTGAGTATATGCATATCAATGTGTGGAACAAAAATATGCCCAATAATTGTCTTCGACCTTTGACCTGGGGTAATATTTTTGACCTTTGTAATACTACCGACCTTTGATCTGGTATAATTGTTTTCGACCTTTGACCTGGGGTCAATGGTCGAATAAACAAATCTCAACAGTTTTTTGTGCAGCCTAATTAAGGCTTTTGAACCGCTGATGCTAGAGACTTCAAATTTTCAGGGATGATAAACCTTAATGTAAACTTGTGTCTAACAGATTTTGGGGGGTGGCGATCAACAGGTTAAAGTTCAATTAAAAAATTTGAAAAGAAATCTTTCCAAACGCTAATAACTTGTGAATGGAAACAGGTAGAACCTTCAAAATTATCAAGTATACGTAATACATCTCGATAAGGGTAAAAAAATATTTACAGTGAATATCTGCACGTGACGTCACTTGGGGTCAAACGATCAAATAAGAAAATATGTTGTTTGAGTTATAACTATTGATTTAAAACAGATAGGAACTTGAAATTTACTGGATTGATGTATCTTACCAGGTTCTTGCATTGTACCAACTATAAACGCTTTATGTCACGTGACTCGGGGTTAAAGGTAAAAAAATTGATAAAATTTGCCAATATTGTGCAGTCTAAGGCTTTCGAATTGCTGAAGCCAGATCCTAAGAATTTTCAGGGATGGTAGATCTCAATGTGGACTTGTGTCTAACAACTTTTGAAAGCGGCTGTCAACAGGTTAAAGGTCAAAAAACAAATTTTATCAAAACAGAAACCAAGTCTTCAGATATCAGCTATCGGTATCGGCCTTTAAATTTTAAATATATCGGTATCGACTACAAAAATTCATATCGGTCGAGCTCTAAGTATTGCGGGTTGGAAATTACTCGTAGTAACAGGTAGGTTCAACCGCCGAATACGCGCGTTGAAAGAATAGCGGGTTAAGCAAAAAAAATCTTCTAAACTGCAACTGAAGCGTGTAACCCGCATAATCAAACCCGTTCATGTGAATTGGTTTGGTCTCATCTACAAAAATAAACTTTCTATCACTCTGTAACTTGCTTTTCATTCAATAAGAATCAATAACTGGGCGGCGCATTTAAAGTACAACGAGCACCTGAAGCCTTCTTTCCCAAACCGACTATTTCATCCTACGGCGTCAGTCAGATAAATCACAACAAAACTTTTTCCATCACACTCGGGATCAAAGGCCAGAATGCAAATGCAAACAGCAAGAATTGCTTAGTTTTGGTCGAAAACCAAAAATGTGACCAGTTTATGATTCTGAGCGACAAACGAAAAACGCCAACAGCTTTTAAAAAAGCACGAAAAAATACAAAGGGTGATTTTTGTACCGACAACAATTGCAAGGATGTTGAAAGTTTTAAAAACTTTTGGGTGCTTTTTGCGATTTAGAAAATAATAATGGCATGGTAACTTCGAAAGATATAAATATAAACTTTCGTATTTGTATTAGCCTCAAAATAGATGGATCAATGTTGTTTCATCATTGCAGAAGGCAAAAATTTTGTAGTTCTAAGCAATCATATAGTACCGGTAACGGTAAGTAGCAACACAATTCATGCAGGACGGCGGGTATCTCAGAAGAGTTATCAAACAACGCTCAGGAAAGAGAAAATAACTAAGTTCCGCTCAAGTGCCAGCAATGCAACGTACTGAGACCAAGCACGACAAATTTGTGACGGATTAAAAACATTAAATTTAACCGAAACTCACATAAACACATAAACAATAATGACTTATCATGACTGCGAAACCGGAAGGGATATTTCGGAATAGGTTAGTACAAAATAATCTTTGTTTATCCTATTAATATCATCCCACCTCAGCCTAACTTCACTAAGCATACGATAATAAAACAAAAAATTGAAGCGCCATCGAGCCCAGTATCTTAAAGATTAGTACTCCAGCATCCATTCACTGAAAGTAAGCGAGCATCCAACATAGGCCAACTCGGCTTGCTCGACTCAACGTTAAAACACCTAACCCCAACGCCAACTCAAACACTACCCCAAATCAAACACCGATCCCTAACACCACTTCTTAACGCAAGTTGTTGGTCACACCGAAAAGTTCCGTCTCGATTGAAATACACCACGTTGCGAGTGTCAGTAATGTATGGTGTTGATTACTTATCATTACCTCGACCAAGCCTTATCTTTTTCTATAGATCCATTGCTTGAAAACAGCAAAATAGCCAAAACTTAACTTGAGCATGATGCTAAAGCAAAAAATGAAAATAAGCAAATTAACATAATTTTGTTTCAAGTCTTACTTTGGGATCAAGATCAAAGCTCGCAAAGCTAACAGATTCAAATCGCAAGAGTTATTCCCACAAACAAATAAATCGTCCCACAAATTCAAAGTTGTGAATTGGTTATGAAATTTTTACTATAAAACCATAAACATAGCAATTAACTGGTGCGTAAAATTTCACTTGTCACGTTGGTAAATTGTCTGGTGGAATCTCTACTACTTCCACTTGCATAGGTGGGCACAACTAACGCAAAAATTAGCTCTGCTAACAGCTAATCCGATAACCAAAAAGATTAGCTTCGCTAACGCTAATCCGATAACACGAATTTTTTGTTCGCGGAAGCTAACGCTAATCCGCTAATTAATCATAAGATTATAACTTGAGACAGAAACAACGAAAAATCAACTTTGTAACTTGTAGCAATCATTTTAATATCGCGTTTTTCAGTTGATCAGCCAAGTCTAAACAATATCGTATCAACGCATTTTCCAAAAGTTTATTTAATAGCACGGCATATTGTCAAGGTTTTGGGCACACGCTGAAAGAACTTACAGCATTGAAATAAACTCGACAGTGAAATTAGCACATTACTGAAATAAGCACATCGCCGAAATAAGTAGAGCAGGAAAATAAGCACAGTAGGCCTATACTGAAATGCGTTGGTCTGACCAATCTCGCCATGTCTGATTATCGCGCCTTTGCGAAATGCAAGGAACTTGATAGACTGGCAGCTGAGAGGAATTAGTATTTCTTCTCTATACTGCGACCTTGAGTACTGCGTCAAAAACCAAACCATCGGCGAAAAGTGATTTCTGCCGGGTTAGATTAGATGCGTTTGGCCGTAATAATGGGGGCCCAAAAAAAGACCCAAAACCGCTTGCATACCTTTCCTAGGTACCACATGAAACCTAGAGGAATCGAAAGCTTTAATGGACCAGATCACAAAATGGTATGTGACAGAAGTTTTTTCGGCTTTTTTATCCCCGACAGAAGTCTCCAAAGTTCGACTGATGACGTCACAATACAGCTACCGTACCTTTTCTAGGTGCCACATGAAACTTAGTGTAAACGAAAGCTTACATTGCACTGATTACAAAATGGTATATGACAGAAATTTTTTCGGCCGCTTTACTCCCGGCAGAAGCCCCCAAAGCTTCAATTATGACGTCTTAGCGAAACAATTTTGACTAAGAATCGCATGAAACTTAGTGCAAACGAAAGCTTACATTGCACTTATTACGAAATGGTACCGGTATGTGACAGAAATTTTTTCGGTTGCTTTACCCCCGGCAGAAGCCTCCAAAGATTGAATTATGACGTCATTTTTGCTGTGACGTCATAACTGTCTCCGCTACTAAACATTTTCAACAGTTTTCGTTACTTTTGAATAACGTCACTCCAAATCTGAGGTGTTTTGCCTTAAGCAAGAGAGACATAGCCACCTACCTTCGCAAGCTAGACCCCACTTTCAACAAGACCGTTTTAAAACAATCGCGTTGCTTTGGTCCCCTTAATCTCGTGCACAGTTTTTACCGTTCTAAAAGCTTTTTAATTAGGTAACATGCACTTATACCTCGTATGAACTTTTAAGGTCAAACTCGCGAACCACAATATAAGACCACATTATCAGAATTATTGGACAAATTACAGTTCCGAATCCACTGCAAAGCCACAACTTTTTTATTTCCATCTATTTCAAAACTTACATTAAGGTCTCTACATATAGTATTGTACATTAGCGTATTGATTCAATTAATAATGTTGCTTCTAGTGCGCATTGTGAAACGTTGCATCTCGCATAATGAAACATGCAGTGGCGGAAGCAGAAATTTTCAATAGGAGGGTGAAGTAATAAGTGAGATTTTAACTTCAATGCTTTCACTTATGACGCTGTTGCGCAGTGGGCAAAGCAGAAATTTATACTTTCGTAAGTAAAGAGCGGGAGCTATATCAATAAATATTGTAGTATGTCATCAATCGTAAGATTACCGGTATCAGGAAATGTTTCGTACATAGACTAATGATAATTACTTCGGCAATGAAAATTGAATGAACAATGATCAGGGCTCCCAGCCAAAAATGGTGAAAAAGCCGGAAAATACGGGTGGTCAGAAACTGGCAACAGGAGGGCTATGTCGGGGGTCTGGGGGCTAAGCCCCCAGCCGCCGGAGGCAAGGGGACCCAGCCGTCGTAGGCAAGGGGACACTGAAAATTTTTGCAGTTTTTACCTAAAAAAAATAATTTTTTGTGCGTTTAATTGTACTGTATAATATGCTGTAACAATGTCTTATCTATTATGCATCATGCAAACACGAAATGCTCTGACATGTGACAATTACTTTCCAGTGGCGCACTCAGGATTTGGCAAGGGGGAGGGGCTGCAATCGGAGGTCTGGGGGCGAAGCCCCAGCCGCCAACGAATTTTTAAGGTTTTCACATAAAAAAACACTCATTCTAGCACATTTTTTTATCGTAAAAGGGTGTGCAGTGAGCGCAGTCACAATGGACAATGCAAAAACATTTTCGCAGCTTATGTCTAAAAGCAGAAGCTTGGCTAAAGTAAGTGAAAGGAGGCTGCAACCAGAAGCGTATGCAGGGGGGGGGGGGGTCCTAAGCGTGCGCCCCCCCTCAGGCCTTCTTTGATACATGTTACAAGCCAGTGTTGCTCAGATACTGCTAGAAAAATCGTACTTTCATGTGGAAAAATTTCTACGCGCCTTAAGCGCATGCAGGGCAGGGGGGACGGTACCATGCTCCCCCTTTGGCCCTGTAATAAGGTGCTAAAATCTAACTTTCAGTCCATAATTTCACAAACTAATAATGATTGCAGCCTTCTTTCACTTATTTTAGCCAAGCTTCTGCTTTTAGACTTAAGCTGCAAAAATATTTTTGCATTGTCTATAGTGACTGCACTCACTGCATGCCCTTTTTCAACAAAAAAGTGTGCTAAAATGAGTGTTTTTATGTGAAAACCTTAAAAATTCGTTGGAGGCTGGGGGCTTCGCCCCCACACCCCCGGTTGTGCCCCCTCTTTTGCCAAATCCTGGGGCCGTTCCCCCACCTTAGAAAATTTCTGCGTACGCCACTGGCTGCAACTATTGTTAGTTTCAGAAAATGCGACATTGCTGAATGTCACAGCACGTCACCTTAATTTTAATTTCACTTCATTTAAGAAAATTGCCGCGATGGTCCCGCGTATCGAACACGTAGACAAGTATTATTTCCTTCATTTGTTCAGTTTCAATTATTTGTTTCACAAACCAACGATTTAATTTGTCAAGCTACATCCTGGCTTTGCACGCTTGCAGGCAGTGTTTTGCAATAACTACGCACCTTTTTTCTTAATACGATAGCGCGAAGGCAACTGAGTTTTTACATCGTGTGGTCAGATGAATTTTGCATGATCGCAAAGAGGAAGCTTTTCTTTTATGATTTGAGGTTACAAAATCCTCAGTTAATTTTTGTTCAGTTGACGCCGCTTCGCTGTTCATTTTTATTTCTTCCGTCAATACATTATTTTGTACTGGAAAGCCTTCTAGACTGCTGACAGGAAGATAACCAAAATTGTCAAATGAGCGAAGGGTCTAGAACTCTTCTAGACCGCCTGCATCAAAACGAAGTTCATTTTTTAACACTGGGTAAACAATCAACTGCAATATTAAACTGCTATATGAATGGGAACCCAAGGTAAACTCTTCCATGCTAAGAGTGACAAAAAAGGGAAATCCATTGATACCCATTCGCAGAGTTGGCCTACAGCCTTGTTTAGACTACACGCAACGCCTTTGTTTGTTTTTGCATCGCAGGCAGACGCTTGCGAATTGCGATGTCTGGTGCAGTCAAACAAGCAAACCCCCCCTCCACGTCGGATCGGATGTAATCCAACCAAAACTTAATAATTCACCTCATGAGCCTCTTATTACTTTAAAAATCCGCCATTCGAGACGACTGGGAACATTTTGCATTTGCATAGGTGGGCATGAATTGCTAATTCGCTAATAGCGAAGCTAACTTTTTCGAAAGCGACCTAATTCGATAAAATGCTTTTTTAATTTAGCGAACATCATTGAGTTCCGATAAAAAGTTAATTAGCGCTACGCTAAATATCTAATTAGCTAACGTCAGCTTTCGCTAGCTTCTTTACATTCGCTGAGAGCATTTTGTGTTTGCTGCAATATCAGTAAGAATGTGCGCACCCCGTGTTAAGAATATTTTTTCTACGCATTTACAAGCTATTCGAACTTATTATTGCGTTACACAAGTGCAATGCAGCCCACAAGTGTTGGATTCTTAAAATTGACGCATTGCAAGACGTACCTTTTACGTTTTACGTCGAAATCGTACCTATCATTCTTGGGAAGCTTTATTATAAGAAGTGACTACAAAATATCGCGTGCAGATATAGACTTGAAATATTAAAGTTAGCGAATTAGCGGACTTCAGGCTTTTCGCTAAAATGGGTGCCCATTGATTGAATTGCCGTTAGCGAAGCTAACTATTTCAATAGCGGAATGGTGGTTAGCGAAGCTAAAGTTTTGAGTTAACGTGCCCAAGTGTGTGCATTTGTAATTATCTATCTGCTAGAAACTCAATCGACTGATTTGTTGTTTAACACATGTCACGCTGCTTAGTCATACCTATGACTTGCTGCAAGCGAAAAGATATAGCTTCTCAATCTGTTTCAACTCTTGCAAAAATTACTCTTTGGTTTGTTGTACAAAGCACATGAAATTTTTTTTTTAAAAGCAGTAGTATTTTAAACATTAGCCGATCTTCCTCCATGTTTGCAAAAGAATTGTAACTTTATTTTTCCGTAAGTGCACCTACCTACTGACATAAAAGTCTAGCAAGGTTAACCGCAATACCGAAGTACCAACGCTAAGACGGCAAATGCGGAACGGAAAAATTACTGTTTCCGCATTAGTGTTGAACGACGAAACATATTCAGCAAAAGACAACGTGAATATTGATTTGAAATTTCTATTCTTACAACATCATTGTTACTCTCTGCTCTGATAATGATCGACTTTGTTATAATCGACATTCATTGAAACAAAAGATCACAAACGCTTATTACAGAACTTGGTTTTTTAAAAACACGCTTTTTTCTTGTTGTCTTTCACTGCAAAACTCTGACGTCACCCCCTCCCCTAAAAAAAAAGTTTGTTTTTGAAATAATATCGATAGGTGCCTAGATGATGATTACAATACCGGAATTCCGGATTTTTCCCGAAAAATGGGAGCCCTGAATGCTAATAAAAATTTCTGGCCTAGTCCATAGTTAGTTCTCCGTCACACCAAGACTAAAACCTCGTGTCGTGGACTATCAAGTAATATTTGCTAGTAAAATCAGAACGATGTTTAAGCTACTCAATTTTGAGGGGGCCAAAAATCGTAACGTTTTTGCGTGTTGAAGACGCTTATCTTCACTACCGGCACGGTTGTGCCGCAAACGCGCAAACAGTTATCGATTACTGTGAATTTGCATCAGCCAAAGTGTTCACTTTATTGCAATGCCGTTTATGCTAATCTCCTCCTGGCACAGTATAACCGTCGTAGGGTGGAAGTCTTTTGCCATCGTTAACCATGCTCCCTACTGATTAGAACTTTTTGCAATTAGGTCAAAAGTACAAGAAACAAAAGCTTTTTAACAACAGTGACTGCTATTCTCAGGAGCGGATCTCCTGGTTGTTCTCAACTAACCCACAGCCATGAGTACCGCCAACGTTTTTCGTGATTGCGATGGTGCAGAAAGGGTAAACAATATTGTGTCACAATAACCGCACTTCGTAATTGAGCAATGCTAGCGGCAGTGAGCTTTGCTGTGATGTTACCGCAATCGAAGATCAAGCAAGGATCAAAATCATCGTTTCTTAGGGCAGATCAGTGAATACCGGCTATGAAGCACAAAAGTAGCCGAATCTGGGGGGGGGGGGGTTGAAGCCACGAAATTTACCTAGCCTACGCCCTTGGAAACATGATTGCTGTTTATATTTTTGCTGAATTATTATGCCGCACTGAATATGAAAATAAAAACAATTAAACGTGATTGCTGTTTATGTGATGCTGTTTATATTTTTGAAACTGTTTATATTTTGTATTTTATATTTTTGATGCTGTTTATATATTTGGAAACGTGATTGCTGTTTATATTTTTGCTGTTTATATTTTATATTTTTGATATTATGCTGTTTATATTTTACATTTTTGATGCTGTTTATATATTTGGAAACGTGATTGCTGTTTATATTTTTGCTGAATTATTATGCCGCACTGAATATGAAAATAAAAACAATTAAACCTTACTCTGAAAAGGTTTCGTCGTCGCGCTGTAAACGCGAACACAGACCTCGGAATTCATGTACAGCGACTTAATAGCAGTTAGTAACTGGCCATCAATACCATACTGTAACAGCACTGCCTAAAGCAACAGCACCACCCAAAGCTGTTTTTGTCGTACTGATTTTCATTCCGGCTACAGAACACGCATCTGAAAACCTGTCAAGAGCTAGCTGGAGACCAGTTTGGGTAGAATCGAGTAGCATAAGATCATCTGCAAATAACTGACGTTGTACAGTGCAATCACCGATCTTTACTACGCCACAAGACTCACTGTTCCTAACTATTCTATCCGAAATGTTCAAGTTATAGTTCAAGCAGCCGTTATAGTTCAAGTTATAGTTCAAATGTTCAAGCACCCGAAATGGGAATTTTGCGAAGAATTAGCGGTTTGACCTTGTTGGTAAAGGTTAAGAGTGCAGATATTCGTGAATTTCTAAACATCGAATCGCTGCTTTTCCGACTAGAAAGATCGCAACTGCGTTGGTATAGACATGTGACACGAATGTCCCAGAAAAGAACCGCCAAAAAACTGCTCTGTTCAACACCGATTGGTCGAAGGCCCAGAGGCCGTCCCAGAACTCGATGGCGAGATTAAATAGAAGATCTTAGTTGGTCTCGCCTTGGCATCCCAGCAGAGCATCTAGCCTTTGTTGTAGAGGATCGAGATGCTTGGAGGCTCCAACTTGAGCTGCTTTCCCCGAGACCCCCAAGGATAAGCGGGTCTGGTAAATGGATGGATAACAATTAAACCAGAAACCTTGGGAACCTATTGACAGTTCGAAAGGATTAACATTGAAGACCTTGGCTGCCTAGTTAGCTGCGGTACTCAACTCTGAAATACAGTTTGAGACAGAAAGACGAACTAGACACCATCAGTTTAATCACTTTAACTTCTTGGTAGGCGCTGGTATCTTCAAGCAATTCTTGCAAAGCATAATTAGGCTATACTGTGCACTGTTACAGTACTTGCAACAGAAGATGTAAGCTTGAATGATCGCTCTTCGGCCGCGCTGCTACCGCAAGCCGTAAAGAATAAGAGTTCAACACAAGATGGAAAAGCTTTAAACCGCATAGACCAACCCCCAAGTTAACTATACGGCTGTTCAGCTACTTTTTTTTTGAAAGCAAAACTTTAATAAGCTTCTTAAGATTACCATAAAGTTTAAAAGCATCAATTCCAAACAGCACTTTCGGTCACATCAGCGTAAGCTGCTGCACAATGTAAACTGTAGGCTACACACCTTATAGTGTGAGCGCTCCTGTCTTTAAGTTAAGGTAGCGTTAGGCAAAAGAAACGAACTAGCAGACACGAGGTTGTCGTCTATACACGTCATTATTTCTACTTACTTTGAAGATCTACCGCAATTCCACGTAAAACTTTTCACCAAGGTTCAAAAGCAATTCATCATTAAACACCACGATCAAAGCACACCAGTAGCGGCATGGAGTGAAAAGCGAGCCACTTGGTCGGCAGCTTGTACATAGTTACATACGATGTGTGGATAAAGTCGTAGAACGAAATTTTGCAGCGTGCTATTTTTAAGCGTTGTTTTCCTTGTAAACTGCACGCATTTTGAAAAAAGGTTTTCTGTTTATTGCTTCATTACTGTATAAAGTAGGCGTGCGAACTACAACTAGCCAACGCGGTATTTTTTTTTCCAGAACTCTAATTTGAATTCCAAAACCTTGATTGAGCATCAACTTTGGCAGAACTCCAAAAAATTGATTTCAGAGATTTTCTGAACTCGATAAAAATCACTAGAATCGAACTCGCAACATTACAAGGGAAAAACTAGGACGTGCACAGACTGCATACTCTAGTAGTCTAGTAAGTGAAGACGAACTTAACTCGAAGCTTGGGAATAAACTTTGGCTAGTAACATTATAGCAGGCGGCATAGTATTTCTCATTTGCATTGTGAAACTTCAGTATACCCTATGTTGTGTCATAATTAAAACAACCGTTAAGCTTGTCAAAGCATGGTTGGATCAGTGAAAATGAAATACAAAATCAGACTCGGAAAGAATATTTTTACGAAATGCATATTTCATTAAAGTAGCCTACAGATTAGCGTCTTACATTTTCCGAAGTTATTTTTTTCTTTATCTTATGCATGCACTACACCAATTCAAGAGAATACATTGCATCGGTCTTACCAGATCTATTCTTGAAGTAGGCCTTATTTCTATTAAGCCTAAATCAAAGTCCATGCAAGATATTCTACCAAAGAATGGTTAAAGCAAGTTAACCAACCAGCGACCAGTGGCGCACACACGGGGTGTTCGGGGGTCAACCCCCCAAATGACGATTGGAAAAGAAATGAAATCTTTTTTTTTTTGGAACGATCCGCCTTTTTCATACACAGATTGCCGAATTGACTATCATGTTTTTCTGTGCTAGCCAACTAGCTTAATTTTGAAAAACTTCCATTGTGATGCAATAATACCGGAACCGGAAGTGTAACTTTTCTGGGGCGTTACGCTTACGTCGACGATTGCAGAAAAAGTAAAACCTTTCTTTTTTGAAACGAACCGACTTTTCTTCGTGCGGAGCTTGCCGAAATTGCTGTCATGTTTTTCCTGTTCTGTCCAACTTTCTAATTTAATTTCGAGAAACTTTCATTGCGATGCGATACAACAACAGGTCTACCGGTAGTCCAACTTTTCTGATGCGTTTTGGTTGAACTGCATTTTTGTCATTGGTGCTGCAGTGAAGCAATCGGTAAGTGGGAGTTTCCTTAAATATGGTGTATCTGCAGTAACTATGGCCGCACTCTAATTTTTTTAAGAAATCAAATCAAATCTTCACTGCACTCGTTTCATTGAACTCGCTGTAGGTACCGAAGAGTGGTATAGCGGGACCAGACGCCGCGGCTTAGCGTCTGGGCAACGCAGCCCCGAAGAAACGTCGCAGCGGTGGCGAGCCGTTGGCTACACTGTGTCCGATTTGACCGGCCTGGGAATTGAACTTCAGACCTTCCGCATCAATAGGGACACCTTCAACACTGCTCTATAACCGGCCGTTTTGTTGAAAAATTGTTAGAATATAAAAATCTTAATTAACGCAGCACTAAGTGCTAAAAATAAAATAAAAATACTGCCAAGGAAGACCAGACAACAAAAGCTTTAAAAAGGCCCAGGGGAGGAACGAGGGGGGAAGCAAATTTGTTTTTACGCACTGTAGCTGTCTCAGGAGCTGGAGTGCTCCGTTTCCCAGACACCCCGATTATGTGCTTGAGAGTATCTGATGATATTGACGCCGCGATTTTGGGAAAAAATGCTTAGATAATATCGACGCTGTTTCTGACCTTAATCGCATGATGAAAGATTCCTCTTGCGCGTAAGCTATCGTAGTTTTTTTTCTCATGCTTCACTGTCTTCACAATTTTCAAGACGGGAGAAACTGCTCCTTTCTATTGAGTGCGTATTAAAGGTTTATAAAATTAATATCAAGGTTTATATCCGGTGTGTATATCAATGTGGTTCTGGAAAGTTTTTTTTGAGGTAAGCGATTACCTGTTTTACCCCCTGGTTACACCCTGTTTGTGATTGTTAAGTTGCAAAAGCTAGCCTACTTTAGTCAGTTAACATTCCTATATGGCCCAAATATGAGGTCAACCAAAATTTTTTCAGTAAATTTTTAACTACGGATTGCAGCTTGAGTTTCTGTAAAACCTTTTCGCTTCTTAAATGAAGCAAAAAGAATCAAGCGAAAGTGTGAATGAAAAAATCTGGATTGTTTCCTTCGTTATGGCATCATATTATAGCTTAATCATGGTTAGCTGCAATTGCGCAATAATTTAAGACTAGAAACATTACGACGGACATAGTATACGACATCACTGATGCGAAACAACTTTGCTAATATTAAAAATCTTTTTTTGTAAGTTTTTTTGGCACAAAAAAAAATATCAGCAAAAAAAAGATAATCTCATACCGAAAATTATTTTAAATTTGCTAAAGTGAGATAAAGTAACCTGGATAAAAGGAAACGAATATGGAATATCGAATTGCGCCGAAAAAAATAGTAAAGACAAGGCCATATTCGATACTCATTCAAAATTTACAATCCGATGCACTTTAGTACCTTTGAACTACTGCAATTGTGGTATCTTTACGTCATTACGATGTGACGTCACTGCCCCCCCTCCATTGAAAAATCCTGCGTACGCCACTGCCAGCGACTGATTTTGAATAATGATATATTCAGGATAAGAAGCTAATTCAATAGTCAGCTAGATCCAGATCTCATTTTGCACTGCAGGCCAATATGCATAACACGTGTTTTAAATATTTACCCTGATGTCTTCCACGTTGCTGGAATATTCGTGAAACGTTAGCACTGGAAAGCTTTCTTTGGATTTGTATGCTTTTTCTTTAATCCATTGCTGCATCTTGCTGATCTGACTTTCCTTCATTAACACGAGATCTTTGCCAGTGCATTTTTTCACAATTCTTTCCATTTGAGACAATTTTAAATGAGCAAAATAAATCTAAAAAAATAGAATAACTTCTTAGCCACATTTAACAAATGTGATTATCTCGTCACAATGTCTAAAATAATTCTAAATCAAAACTAGTAGAGAGACTTCAAAGATCAAAAAAATCAAATCTTAATTATACTCGCGGTATTACGCCGAAGCGTTTGACGAGTGGCGAGCAAGGGTGGAAACCTGGCTACTTGGCGTTAGGGTGTCAGTTTCGGTTTCGGTGTGTTGAAACCCAGATGTCAGGTTTCAGTTTTGGTTTGGTTTCACGGCTGTTGAAAAATCGGTTCCAGTTTCGGTTTCAGTTTTGCTTACGCACAGCTTCGGTTTCTGGGTTTCAGTTTTGGTTTAAGTTTCATCCAAGAAAGCTATTTTATTGTGAATTCGGATTATTTAAATTTTCTACTTCTTAGCGTTTTGTTTTATTACGATGATAAGTAGCAGCTCAGATGGCCAAGTGAGGAGACCAATTGCTTCAGAAGTTGTGAACTAGGGTATGATTCCGATGAAACCAAAGACTCAAAAATTAGTAGCCTATTCACAGCTTCTCTATTCGACGCTCAGTGTTAAAGGAACTGTCCTGGTGAGGATGGTGATGACAATTTTTAAAACCCACACCTTTGAAAATTTTGAACAGGTTTTAGTTTCAGTATCGGTTTTGACGTATCAAGAAAAAACGGTTTTGGTTCAAGTTTAGGTTTTCAAAATTTTGGCTAAGTAGGTGTAAGTTTCAGTTTGGGTTTCCAAAATTTCCTTACCGAAACCTAACCTAACACCAGGTTTTCAGGTTTCGGTTTAGGTCTGAGTTTCCACCCTTGGAGGCGAGACGCATCTTCACGGCTTGGCGCCCGGGCAGCACAGCCCCGAAGAAACATCGCAGCGGTGGTGAGCCGTTGGCGACACTGTGTCCGATTTGACCGACACGGGGAATCGAACCCCACCCCTGCCGCACCGACAGCAATGTCTCAACAAATAAGCTAACCAGCCGGTACTCGAGAGAGTTTTGTGTCGGCTTCTCGAAACAACGCTAGTACTGAGCAACAAGATGAAACTTGGATTACAGGATTCGGTTTCACTTACTATTTTAAATAGGATCAAGTAGAATATTTTTGGTGGTACATTTTTTTACCGATTTAAACTACGTCGTAAACATGTAATCGATTTGGACAGTCTTGTGGAAGACTGTTGTAGGCCAAATTGTTTTCGTCTCGCTCTCTTCAGGGCTTGTCCCGAGAGTAAGGTGAGCAAGAAAAACAATCTTATTTTGATCTGTTACATCAAAAAATAAGCCGCAGCTAACACGAAGATGGGCTGCGATCGAACTGAATGAACCAATCACAGCTCATCTTCATTTCGGTTGTAGTTTTTTTTTAAGACAGTGTCTAGAGCAGTGCTTTTTCAACCGGGTGTATAGTGCGCCCTAGGGCGTACAAAATTTTAAAAGGCCTACCACCGTGATGGGGCGTAGGCAGGGGCGTATCAGAAACATTGTTGGTCAGAGCAATTTGACTTGGGCTCCCTGACCAATAAACTTATAGAACTACGATCTGATTTGGCGCAAAAGCAAAATTTAAATCTTTTACAATTTACAAACTACATTGAGTTTTGAGTATCGCTTCTCAGCAATCTCGATTACCAAGCCCTTGCTCTAAATGCGATTTCCATTTTCGTTCGCATGCCTTCAACTTAGCCTACCGTTGCGAGTAAGCAGTGGCGTAATTAATTCTACATTTTGTCAAGCGTAGTTTTTTCGGCAGAGCTACTTTGATGCAGATTGCGAAACAGAAAAGGCTCTAGGGGGGCCGGGGGCATGCTCACTCAGGAAAATTTTGAAATATTACCAACTATAATGGCTATTTTAGTGTTTTTAGAACATTTTTCAGGCAAGTTTGTTTAAAATTTTTGACCCTAATTATGAGTAGCCCTATTTCACCAAATATGATGCATTTTGTTCGCACAGTTTCAATTATGCGTGCTTAAAGCGTAAGGCTTATTGTTATCGAAAAGGTTCGAAATTATGCACAATTGTTTAACAAAAAAATTGTTGAAAACTGCTGGTGAGGGGGACACATACCCCTCATCCCACGCCCCTAGATCCGTCCCTGGTCATAAGGTACGAAGACCATTAAAATATTCTGGCATATTTCAGTCACTTAGTATCATTTGTTCTTTTTTACTAAGGCAGAGTCAAAAGGGGGAAGCCATGGCACAATGTCCCCCCCCTAAATACGCTCCTACGGGAAAGGGTTTTCTCTTCTTGTTGAAAAAAGAGAAGTTCAATCAAAGATGTTGTACATTAGAAACATGATTAATGCCTCGTTTTCCCAATTGGCTGATAAAATTCAGCGGCAACAATCACATTAATTGCACTTTCATTTGCTTTTGTTTTTATACTGACATGGTGTGTGATTTTGTCATCATAACGTAATCGTTGAGAAGTCTTGACTTACTTCGTTACGGTGTTGGACTTCAATGCATGACGTAGTGTTAATAAAGGGCGTACTGGTTTTCAAACTAAGTTAAAAGGGTGTGCCGTTGTGAGAAAGGTTGACAACCACTGGTCTAGAGGAACGCGGTCTTTTTCTTTGAAATTGTTCTGTGCACACACCAACCCCTAAGTTACATTAAGTTTAGGTATCTCACCCTATCCCCAATCTCCTTATCCTTATCCAAAATGCTTCAAGTTACTGCACTTGACGTCATACTAGAGTGACACCAACGTCATGTAAACAAACAAACAAGCAGTCCGGTGCAGCAGCGCTTTGATAAAAGAAACCGGACCGGTCCTCTAGACGTTACCTATTCTTAATGTAACAAATCAAGATTTATAACCACAGTCTTGTTCCCTACCTTACACTTGCGTTAAGTTTTTGGAGAAAGCTAGACAAAAAGTTTGGCTTAAAACAAACAGTCTTTTTCAAGACTACCCAAAACCCAAATTAAAAAAGTTGTTTCCGACGTTGTTCAATAATACAGGTTTTATCGACTTCAATTAGACCTGGTGAAAGCAGATCTTTCGCTCAGAAGCCGCATCTTAAGCAACATTCACATACACAATGACACAGCAAGTAGAATAAATATGTGCAATTATTACAGAAAGAACGTACCACAAATCGAAAAAAACAAATGTTCAAATTGATATCAGATAGGACTATTTAATCTACCTGACCACCGGCAACAGAAGTTAGTTTTTTGAAACATGCTACCCGATTTGTAAGTTATCACTACTACAAGAGACACTCTTAAGTAAAGAGCAACCCCATTCTAATCTTATATAAGTAATAGGTCTCGTGTCGACACAGCTGGAAATAATGCAAGAAAAATTTAGCAGCATGATGTTTACCATCATACATCATATTCTTCAATATCATCTTTTTGATTCTATTCTAAATGCTTAATTCAGTAAAAAAATGGAGGGAAAGTATTCATAACATGCGCTTCTTACTTTCACCAGCACAGTTTGACATATAATTGTGCTCTGGGGCGTTTTCTTTTTCTGACAGCTGCTGCTTTATATTGTTTTTGTGGGTAGCTGTAATCCAATATCTATCTTGAGTCATCACATCTTCTAACATTATCCTCGCACGGTAGGATTACGCATTACATATACCAAATTGGATGGAGAACAAAATAGAGCCTCCTAGTTTCTGGCTTTTGAAATTGACTAGCTTCAGAAACGATAAAATCTATCAAGTTTAGAAGTTAACCAGGTTCGACCGACTCTGATTGTAAAGCGCAGCGGTCGACTTGGTAATTTTTTTGGATGATGACCAGGAAGTAACTTTTCACTACGCCCACAGCTTCTACTCATACAGGTAACACAAATCAACACGCTAACTTACTAAGACATAAGTAGATAGCACAATAGCTGAACGCAGAGTAAGCACAGCCAGCAGCAGGTAGTTACATTCTTCGTACTTTCGGCTGAACCACTAAATTTTGATTTAAAAGATTCTCCCCAAATCTCTAGTATCACTAACTAGGATTCTGTTTATCATTGAATAATTAAATATCAGAAATATATGCTGTATATTTCGATATGTTCTGTTCCATACTGGACTTTTTGAGTCCAACATTCCTACTGCATAAAAGCCAGTTTACGACCAATCTTAAAATCATTTGCAACAAAAAAGATTTCAAACCGCAATAAGCTACAACTAAAGTAAAAAGCGTGCGCATTTCAAGATACTTCGAGCAACTGGCAAATCAAATTGGCGAGACGAGATTAAAAAAAGCAGAATTTTGAGAGAAGTAAAGCTACGGGACAGCGGGTGCAAGCACACATTGTTTAGGCCATTTTCAATTGTCGGCCTATTACAATTTTCAATCACGAATGATTGAACGCTGTTAAGGGACATAATACATGACGAACAACACATACACAAAACCCTTCGCACTTCCGCTTGTGCCGAGCGCCTGGAGCGAAAGCTGCGAATACTATTTTTAAAGTCTTTAGTATGACCCGACTGGGAATAAAACCCCAGTCTACCGGCTACTAAGGGGACGCTCTTAATCGATACACCCAGCGCCGGTTTTTGAGAGAAGTAACGATCGGGGTTTTGACAGCATACCAGTGTTGCCAACTTGGATTATTTTAATTTAGATTTAGATTATTTTCGTATGATTTAAATGTAAAAAATGCCCATTTAGATGTTGCATTATTTTCTAGATTATTTTAGCATTTCATTTAGATGTATTTTTTGCACTTGATTTTGGGCAAAAAATTGGACATCTGCAACGTTATTTTCTTTTTCTTGCTCCAGCTTGCTCTCTTCACCTGATTTTGCGCGGAAAATCGAGGTCTGCGGACGTGAAAAACTTTTTTTTTGGTTTTCATCTGATTTTGCACAGAAAAGTGGACGTCTGCGGACGTGATTTTTTTTTTTTTTTGCTCTTCACTTGACTTTTGGCGTAATATTGAACGTCAATTTTCATTTACTCATTGAAAATGTTACTTCGGTATGTTTAAATTATTATGTGGATTATTGCTTTTCAAATTTAGATTATTTTAGATAATTTTTAATGAGATTCTACATTATTTTATCTCTGAACATTTGGCAACACTACATAACGAGCAAAACTTGAGGTAATTGCCAGTGTAAAGGCAATAATTCACGCTGCAATGATTGTTACACCACGCTGCATTTTATTTGCACCGATCACGCATCGCCTCCGATAGAAACGGCATAAGCATCTCTTAATCAAACTGACAGTCAAGGAAGCGCGATACCTTTCGATAGCAGAGTAGAATAGCAAGCAGTTAGCTGAGATTTATTTAGGAAGAGATACAAATATAAAATAAAGGCATGACGATTTGGCAATACATTATTGACTGTAGTAGATGCCAAATTTTGCACTTGAAATAAAAATAAATAGCAAAGATAATTTCTAAATATATTGACAAAAAAATTCAACAAATTGAGGAAAAGTGCGTGGTAAGTTCTTTGCTCTCTTCGAGTCAGCAGCCATCCCATAAAGCCGGTACACATGACTGTCAAAAGCGATGGACTCCAACCGTTGGTTTACTAACCACTCACATAGGATCTGCAGCGTGCACGGTATGCACGCGACATCGCTAGACCATCCAATCTTTTTAACTGTTAAAAGGTTTTATTTTCTCAGCCGCGGCATCAGTTAATGCTTTCCTTCACCATTCGCCATAGCTAAGTGTACCTACCCTTTCTTTTTCATCAAATTCCAGTCAACCAGATACGCACATTCCATACCGATACTGCATCTAATTACCTCAATTAACTTGTTTGGGTGCAGCTATTTAGAAACTAGGCTCACTGTCTTCTCAAACACGATACTCAATAAAATCAACGAGCGGCACCAAAAATGCGTAATGGAAAATTACACTGCATCGCTACTTGGCAAGCGGTAAACCAACTCAAGGAAGTTCCTCAAAGTTTTTGAGGGAATTTCCAGTTACTAGCACACTTCTGTGATACTGTTATACCCACGATGCGTCTACCTTAGCAAAGTTAGAATGAGAAGATTTTTGAGTATCAATATAAGTTTTAAAAATATTTTCAGTCTTGATGTGGGTTTCCAAGAATATCCAAACTGGATAAAAAAGCTGATCTTTGCTGGTTCTTTTGTGATGTCATTAGACTTGGCTTCATTTTGCTCCCCCTGTTCTACAACTTGAAAATTTTTCAGCTTCGCTTCGCTTGCGACAACTTTGCGCCCATCGCTTTCACCAAACAGACGCAAACATCTAAGTTCCGCTCCACTTCCAACGCGATAGTGCAGCAAAATGTTGAGACCTTCAGCTCCACTCCGCTCTGGTTCATTGCGTATTCAGGCATGCATGTTGTATGCTTTCCAGGCAAATCTTAATGCCTATCTGAATCTTCATAATCTAGCTGCTTTCTTATATTTACAAAGAAAATTCGTCATCGCACTTAATCGAAACTACCGCATATTTTTGGCAAACTTCATAAGTTTCTACATATATCGAAGACACTGTATGATTTTGTTTAACTTACAGGTTGAACGCACCGAAATGACGCAAAAAAAATTCCAGTTAACCTACGTTTCAAAACGAAAGGTATACTGTACATTTTGTCAACGCGACGTGCATACACCTTGCTATTTTTGGCTGCTTTTCCTAATTTTCAGCAGTTTCCAAATGAGAACAGCATTTGAGTACGTCCTTCAACTGTCCATTTTGTATCTGATAACACACATTTGTCATATTTCTGTAATCTGCACAATGCGCAAAGCAACCTTTTACCCTTCAAAAAACGGACAAAGGAACAAAATCAACAAAGCATAACGTACAGTATAGGCTATACTTTTCATATTTCTGTAATCTGTACATTGTGCAAAGTACCCTGTCACTCTTCAGAAAACGGACAAAGAAACAAAATCAACAAAACACAACGTATGTACAACAAATATCTAAACCACAGGCAATAGACTAATGTGTTGTGCAGCTTCATTTAACCTGACAAAAGCTACAAACCAAAAAAAAAGCTCCAGAAGTTTCGCTTGAAACAAAATCAAAAGAATTCGCTCTGTAGCCTACATCTCAGCAAAGGGCATGGCCAGGGGGGCCGCGGCCCCCCCAATCCATCCTGGACAAAAACAAGGATCTTAGCAGAGCCGGCGCCAAGATGGGCCAGACCCCCCAATTAAAAAGCTCAATCTTTTGACAACAGCGGCTTTTGTGCTTAATTTCAAACTTTGGCTTCTCCCATATGAATGCTTAACCCCCCTAAGTCGACTGCTCTGCGGCCGGCTCTGGATCTCGGTAATTAGGGTAAATACCTGCTATTGCATGTTGTTTTCTTGCTGGGATTTTAATGAGTGGGTTTACATCAAAGAAATACAATACAACTTTGCTTTTTGCGTTGACCGGAGTTACGATGGCGCAGCCGCAATTGCCAGCGAACAGCCAGGCGTCACTTCAATTGTTTAAAACGAATCTTCTTTGGCATCTTATTTTCACTGTGCTATGCATTGTTTAAATTTGAGCGCTTCTGCAGCAGTAAAAGTTTCAGCAATGCAAAATGCTGAAAACGCTGCACGAAAAGTGGTTAAAATGCTTAAGACCAGTGCGAAGGAAACAGCGTGGTTGAAATCCTGCATCAAGGAAGAGGTCTCTAGTCAAGGAGAAACAAAACGTTATCTTGTCGGCTGATGTGAAGCCCGGTTAGTAGAACGCCATGCATCGATACCGGTGAAGCATTCAAAATTAAGGGGCAAAAATTTTCAATAAAGCTTGCCCGAAAACTGTTCCAAATGCACTAAAATGGCCATTACAGACGTGAATTTTCAAAATTTTTCCGGAGAGCATACTCTCGCACCCTCTGGAGCCTTTTTTGTTCCTTAACTTGCTTTAAATTAATTTTGCCGGAAAAAACTACGCTTGAAAAGATGTCGAAATTTGGGGCCCCTTCCTTAAAAAAACTTCTGACTACGCCTCAGACATGAAACATTTTCAAAGATCTTTTCCGCGTCTAGACATCTACCGTTTTTGTGTTCAATGTAGTAAACATTCAACCTAATTCAAAATTGCATCCCCCCACCAAAATTTTCTAGATCCACTCCTGGCCTGAAGTAAGCACGCATAAATCGAAAATGTGCGAACAAAATGCATCAAATTTGGTGAAGGACCCTGAATGAGTGGCAAAAAGTTTGATCCAAATTTGTTCAAAAAGCACTAAAAAGGCCATTGCACAATGCAAAATTTCAAAAAAATTTCGGGAGAGCATGCCCCCGGTCCCGCTAGAACCGTTTTTTTATTAATTTGCTTCAAATTTGCTTTGCCAGAAAAACATACACTTATAAAAGATGTCCCAATTTGGTGCCCTCCCTAAAAAAAACTTTAAATACGCCTCTGACATGAAACATTGACGCCCTATTTCGAGTCTAAACGTCTGACGTCTTGCATCTAGTTAACACTCAACCTAATTCAAATCTGCATCCCCTCACCCAAATTTGTTGGATCCGTTTCTGTTGTTGGGTAAGATTAGTTAAACTTTAGCCCCCCTCCGATTGAAAATCCTGGCTACGCTTATGCATCTCAGAATAAACTTTTTTTTCAAAATCGTTCACTGTCTGCTGATGCCTACTGAACATATCTGCAATACAATTGCAGCAGATATAATCCATATAAGCTTCTAAGCGCTGGCTAAGGAACTTCCGCGCTTGAACAGTGGTTAATGGTTATGTACGCGCGGATGTACAAACGCATCACACTACTACAGGAAGTTGCACATCCCCATTAATTTCTCAAGATTGACAAAAAATGATCATTTCTATGGTATACTTTTATTGCTTAGGTGGAAAGATTATGTAAGCACCAAACCATTCGGCTTGTTTCAAAAACAAATCCGTAAGTTTAACTTGACAGAATGAAGTTTACTTGTATTTTGTGAAGTGAGAAACAATCATTTCAGAAGAGTAACGTTATTGCTCTAAACTCGTCTGGAGAAGAGCTGCAGTATCAAGATCAAGTTCATTCACATTCTTGAGATCGTCAACGTTCGTCCGAGCATTCATTGCGAATAAGTGTAAACAGCTCTGAGGAAAAGGATTTGTCATCCGCTATCCCGAGTTGTTGCACAGCCCGGACGCGACAGACATGAGACGTGAATGTCAGATGCAAAATACTGATCTTAGAAGAGTAATAAATATCTCCAAAATAAAGCAAACATTTCATTTTACTTGTCAGTCGACTATTAATCAGTTCCATTCCTTTTATCCAAGAAAGCGTTTCAGCAACCTCGATTTCTGAAGTTTTACTAATCCAGAGGCTTTAATTGTTTTGAAAACCATTGCTCTTTCTCAACCATTTGTAGTTATTCTTCGTTAATCTCTGGCGAGAGACTAAAGGTTCGGGATACTTTTGAAGTGTTTCATGGATCAGTTCCATTCCTTTTATCCAAGAAAGCGTTTCAGCGACCTCGATTTCTTAAGTTTTACTAATCCAGAGGCTTTAATTGTTTTGAAAACCATTGCTCTTTCTCAACAATTTGCAGTTATTCTTCGTTAATCTCTGGCGAGAGACTAAAGGTTCGGAATACTTTTGAAGTGTTTCATGGAGAAAATTTCACTTTTTACGGAAATAGACAAATTAGTTTCTTCTTGCTACAGTATTTTTCTTTGCATCAGTAAGTTGCAAAATCGTTCTTCTCCACATTTATTTACGTACATTACGTGCCATGATTCATCTCTCATTTTTATCGTTCTCATCCAACTTCCACACCCCTTTGTTCAAAAATATGTCAAGATAGATATTCAAAATCCTTTCGTTCGTACAAAAATTTTTCCTCCTTGTTATCTTCGCTGAGTGTCATCGTTTTTCGTTTGTTTTTAACAATCTTGACAGTTTAATTGCGCTTGAGCCGTATCAGTTCGATAGGCAAAGTTATAGAGCAGTTCAGCCACTTTGCGTACATAACACAAGACTGCAGAATCAAAAATATATATAACTTCGAAGATAGTTAGCGTAACTCGACCAATCAAAAACGGTTCTACAGTTCAACTAAGTCATAAAAAGATTGACCATTTTTAGTTTTTTTTATATTCAGAGACTGAGATTAGCCAAAGTTTGCATAGTAACGCTACCTTACGATAGGTTTGATCCACTGTAATTCATTTACGTAACGGCAGAGACACGCTTACACATCAAAAATGTGTAGTTGTTATCTGAGTAAAGTTCAGTTTTTATTGTATTAACAAAACGTTTACTCATAAAAGCTTAGCTTTTATTCACTTTCTTCCATAAACACACCATTTTACCTGCTGCAACATGGTGATTGGAAGCATCCATTCTTTTGATTTCTTGTAACAAGGCAACAACTTTCTGTCTAAGTTAATTAGTCGTAAGCGGAAAGATTCATCATGCTTGGGGATGGCTCGCACAGAAGTGTTGCTAGATGAACCACTATCTACACTTCCATCACTCATTGTTTTATGTACAGGTTATATTACAATTACTCTGCATGAAAATACAAGAAGTGTTCCAATTAATTCGATACAACACGCCTATAGCAATTACCAACGTCTACATCAGAACACTTCAATGTGCTGATGATGTAGGAGTCATTATGCAGTTTCAAATGCAATCAATGAGTTCAGGATTGCGGCAATTTTATCTTCAGACTCACTCAAGCGCTTATACGCTAATATCTTTCACGCTTGCGCTAATGCGCATAGACCCATAGGGGTCGAAATTAACTTTTAAGTAGCCGGTTCGTCGGACCGACTGTTGCTAATATCAGCCTGCCCGAAGCAATCTCAACTTGCCCGAAAAATAAACTGTCTACGGTTGGATCGGCTGCAGCTAGTATCAACTTGCCCGAAAAAAATGAGCGTGTTAATCACGATCTTTTTTAAAAAAATAAAACACTCTTAAAACAAAAAGCACTTATTTTCGCTTTTATCAGGCTCTACATTAAATTTTAGCGCTTTTTACAGTTACAAAAATGCGTGTGTTCGATGAACAAAAGGACTCGATTATCGCAACTAACACGAGATTTTTACGCTTGCGAAATTTTCCGCTAACAGTAATTGCGCCGGTCCGACTGGCAAGTGAAGAACGTAACAACGTGCGTGAGTCGATTTTACACGAAACAACAACATAAAACTGCGCCGGTCTGACGGGCAAGTGAAAAATGAAAACAACTTGCCCGAGGAGATTTCAATCGGTCTCGGACCGACAGGCAGCGATAGCGATAGGCGAACGAAATTTTTTGACAAAAGATTAGAACAATTTAGAGTATGTTAGTCTTAACAAAAGCACCGTTAAAAGTTTGCTTTCAGCTTTTTTAATTTGCCATTCATGTTGCTTGCCTAATGTCCTTACAATAAGCCAACTTACATGGACAATTTAAGCGGGTTAACCCGCTAAATCCAACCCGCTTACGTCAGACGCAAACCTACGTCGTTCTGCTTCGGTAAGCTTTGCGGGTTGGAAATTACTCGCTGGCAACAGGTTTGTTCAACCCGCCTAAAAGCGCGTAGAAAGAACAGCCGGTTAAACTAAAAAATTTCTTTAACGGAAACTGAAGCGTGCAACCCGCATAATCAAAACCGCTTATGTAAATAGGCCTAATGTCAATATTGTTTAGATCATTCACATGAAAAATCAAAGTGTTTTTGTATTCAAATCACTGGGCCTCACGTGCTTACTAGTACATCAAAATGCTGTTTCGAATCGAAGAGTAAATTTTTACGCTAACGCTTATAGGGCGTTAAAGAGAACAAAAAATTTTATCAAAAAATCTAATCTTCATCATACTCGCCGTATTACGTCAAAGCGTGTAACGAGTGACGAGGCCCACCTCCGCGGCTTGGCGCCTAGGCAACAACACAGCTCCGAAAAATCGACGCAGCGGTGGCGAGCCGTTGACGTCACTGTGTCCGACTTGACCGGTCCGGGAATCGAATCTGAGACCTCCTGCACAATGTAATGGCAGATCAAAGACATATCGGAAACTTAGGAGCGGAGGGGGTAGGAATCAAAAAATGAGCCTATCTCGCAGTTTTGTGCGTCGAGAAGCCTCGAAGTAATAGTTATCAATGAGTTCAGTATGAGTCTATGACCAAAAATTTAGGGCTAGAGAATTTCCAAACAATTGCTGTTAATCGACGACGGAAGACGCAATTGGTAAACAAAGGAATTCTCTCAAGTAAAGCAATAACAAACCGACAGCACATTAATGACGCACTCC
The DNA here is from genome assembly GCA_964006365.1 of Trididemnum miniatum. Classification (NCBI taxonomy): domain Eukaryota; kingdom Metazoa; phylum Chordata; class Ascidiacea; order Aplousobranchia; family Didemnidae; genus Trididemnum; species Trididemnum miniatum. The sequence continues at coordinate 30,395,604 of OZ023231.1, read as the reverse complement.
GATAGTCCGATTACGTTCACAATAGAACTTGCTCAAAAATTTTTTCGAATGATTCTCGCATTTACACAACCGCTTTTAGGTGAAATTTCTTGGGTTGGCCACATGGAATACTATCAATAATTATCTTCATCGGTGATTATTATTACAAAGGGCTTCACGTACGACTAATGAGCTGATAGATCGCAGAATACCAGTATCGATCACACTAAAACAACAATTTACCTGCATGCGAGACAATTTTGTGATGAAACCAGCCAGTAGCCTGTGCTACATTCTCACTGCTGTCAACGTTGTCATTTGATGTACCAGCAAGCACATAACTACCTAATCCGTTTTTTCGCCTATTTCCGTTTTCACTACCAGTCTGTAGCTAGAGGTTCCGCTTGCCCACGGCTTGCTCTCTCTCAGCCACCCTTATAATTTCACTCAGTTCAGTACGATCAAGCGAACTCTTGTTTCTCACAACTTCCACAATAACTGGCTTACAATGGTTATTTGATCAATTTGCACAAAGCAAAGCGTTTTAGTTTACTTAACAACAGCATAGTTTTTGATGGTTCATCAAATATCACGGCTCATCGCTCACATAAAGCGTGTATGTGCTTATCACGCAACGCGTCATAGCGGCTGTAGGAAACGCGTTCACTGCAGCACGCAGCCAACCAATTTATAACGACTTTAAATTAGATTCAAAGCACGTTTATACTCTTACTTTTTGAGTTTGCTAAAATTTATGATACGTAGATTGTTCGTTCGGAATACCCATTGTGACGCATGATTAAGGAAACTTTGCATCTTCTAATAAAACGATCCAAACCTTTCAGTAAACAGTACTACCAGTGCTAGTCGAGAAACCGAGAAAGACAAATATCGAATTTCCTGTATTATTATGATCAACCACTCACCGTAAAGCTTCATTATTTTTGGTTGTCTTGCACGAAAGCACGCAATACGCAAACTTGGTTAATCAATCATTTAAAAAAAAAACATTGCGAACAACAAAGCTCAACAATAACGATCAAACACCGTCTATTTTCACAAAAACAACAAACCATCATCTCTTCTTATTTTCTTAATATAGGTCTCAGCAACGGTCGACTTGATATTATTGTATTCGAGTTATGCTTTATTGGTGTGAGTCTGTTAGTCATGAAATGTCAGCCCGAACCTTGACGTTGCAAAAAAAGTAAACAAAATGCTATGCTACGCTGCAATACGAAGGAGATAAACAGCGATGACGCAATCACGAAAAGGAAATAAGCAACTTGCACTAACTCTAGCCTTGAACATATCATATCCTGTAGACTGTAAAGTATATTTGAAATGGTTCAATCAATTTTATTGTCTACTCAAAAAATATGGCTGCAAATAAAACAAAAACCGTCCAACCTGGCCTGCTGAATGGGAAGTCAGGACGACTTCCACGCGTTCAGTCGGAGGATAGAACGCCCTCCATCACCAACAGTTGCAAGAGCAACTCCAGCGAGATACATAGGATACCATAGAGCGGGTCAGCGCTCCAATAGCCCGAAACCGCGCAGTCCCGCTCTATGGTACCCTAAGTAAATATGGCTCAGTTACACTTTCATGCAAGCAAACTAAGATCAGCAAGATGAGCACAAAAAAAAAACGTAAATGCGTACACACTCAAGTTATGATGAAGCATTAATTCAAAGCTAAACAAACATCGCACCCTGAGTTATTTTTTTCAAAATTTAACTTCGGTCACTTGACCTAACTGCTTACAAAAATTTCGGTCATTTCAATTTTTTTCGGTCATGTTTGAAGTAACAAGACGTGGAACGAAATATACACCTACTCCTTTGTAACCGCAACGCAAATAAAAACTACTTTGATCAGTTTGACGTCTGTTAAACCTGACACTGTGACACCAGTAGTCCGTTTGTAATTGATGCTTGCATACGCCTATTCCTAAAATATTTACTTCGGTCAATTGATCGAAATGGCTTTAATTTTTTTTGGTTTTTACAAATTTAATTTGGACTTTGACCGAAATTTTACCGAAAAAAAAAAAAAAAAAACAGATCGCAACCCGTTAAAATACTCCGGCTCCGACCTGAAAAAGGACTTTAACATTAAACATTTTGATCGGATGGCATTGCGGAACTGGCAAATGAGTTTTTTCGCAAAACCTTATTCTATGGCAGGTTTTCCAAGCGCTTACAGTCTGCAGGTAACCTACTGTAGGTCGACATTACAACTGTAATTTAATCTCTTTGTTTTCGTAACGGCAAATGTTTTCTATTGAAGAAAGTTCTCTGCTAAGCCAAACAAGAATCGTGGTTTCTAATTCCTAGTGATGTATTCAAAGAAAGGGGGGAGGATACTAAGGGCATGATCCCTTCCCCCTGAGCACTGGTTAGAGTTTAATTTTTTTATACGTAAGAACTATTTAACTAGTACAAAAGTACTAGCCCTTCCAGTACCAGCTCCTAAGCGATTGGTGCGCAAGGGGGAGGGGGCAGGACCAAAAGCATGTGCCTGACTTCTTGTTGATATCATCAGTTTATTTTGAGGATTTGAACGTAATGTACCTGCGAAAAAACAAGCTTGACAGGCGGTAGCTACACATCATTCGCACTCCGCAAGTTGAACGACCATATTTTTCTACTTTTGCTGGATATGGTTAGTTTTCTTTTTAACAATGCATTGGTTTGTTTTATCATTTCGGTTTTTGCATTATGCTCTGTGTTGTTTCATTTTCGTTAAAAAATGCAGGCGATCTCAAATCAGCGGTCTGTGCAAGATCGCTCGAATAGATTTAACATGGACCACTTTAACCCATTTTTTATGCATTTCTAATTATGTTGTGCTGTTGTTATTTGAAATAGTCTATGAACAATTAATAATGCCGTTTAAACTGCTCAACCGCGAACTGCACAGTAGTGCACAAAATGTTTAATTTGTAAGTTGAATTGTAACAATACAACGAGCACAGTTAAAAAATGACCTTGAGCTTTTTTGCTTGGCTACTAGTCAGGCCCGAGTTTGGACAATGAGTGGTCCTAGGCCAGGGATGTACAACCTGCGGGCCGCATTGCAGCCCACCTCCGACTCATCACTTAATATGTAGATGCGGCCCACTATTGACTCATTAAAAAAAGACTTTTAGAGTCTTGTCTTTGCTCTGCACCGATGGTTTCAGAGAAAATAGAACGTCTGAGGACGTGAAGACCTTTTTTTTTGCTCTTCACTTATATTTTCTGAGAAAACAGAACGTCTGAGGACGTGAAGATCTTTTTTTTTTTGCTCTTCGCTTATATTTTCTGAGAAAACAGGACGTCTGAGGACGTGAAGACCTTTTTTTTTGCTCTTCACTTATATTTTTTTAAGGATTTTAAGGAGACAGGACGTCTGAGGACGTGCTGACTTTTTTTTTGCTCTTTACCGATATTTTACAACAAGACGTCTGAGATTCTGGTGGTTTTGCGGCCCAGTTAATACTTTTTGTTATTGGCATATTTATCCTCCCATCACGAGAAAGTGACGAAGCGCTGTACGAGCTCGCTTAGGAGTTGCCGGCCATCTGTCTACCACACTAAGATGGGGGAATCCCGTTAAGTGCCTTTCCCAACGGCACAACAAGTAAACTTGCCGGCTTTCTCCACACTGTCCCTTAAATGCTGAACGTCAAGCAGGGAAGCTGTGAATACCAGTTTTTAAAGTCATTGGTTTGATCCGACTCGGAATCGAATCCCAAGTCTACCGATCCAGAAGCAGACGCTCTTACCACTCGGCCATCTGATCGGTTCAAATTTTAGTTTGCAATGCGGCCCATGCAATAAAAAGGTTAGACATGCCTGTCCTAGGCTAGGTTGTTTTCAGGTATGCAGCCAGTGATCATAGATCGTTGATCCGACTCATCTTTAACTTAAATAAAAATCGCCATGCCAATATCCCAAAAAAAAGTCTTTTCGTAATCGTGTTAAGCTCTTTTGTTCGCGATGAGGCCCCTTATTTCTACGAAGCCCTTACTTCAGCCTGCTGAGCCTATTGAGTAAATGCGACTTCGCTACTAGCTAGAATCGCAAGGACTAATTAATAGTGCCCTGTGGTAAAGGATAATGATTTCATGCAACCGTTACGGTAATATTTTATCTTAAAAGTCGGACCAGAAAGCAATAAGTAGTCAATAAGGGACGATTTTTCAAATATTTGAACCTCTTCAACAACAAGCCTACGCCAAGCACACATAAATCAAAAAAGTGCCAACAAAAACGTTTTATATTTAATAAAAGACTCGGAATTAAGGCCGAAAAAATTAAAGAAATATTTGCCTGAAAAGTTGATCAAAATGCACTAAAATTGCAATTTCGGCATGAAAATGTTCAAAAACTTTCCAGGGGAACATGCCCCAGGACCCCTCCAAAACCGTTTTTATTACCGACATTGCTAAATAAACTTTGTTGTTGTCACAATCCGGAAGAAACTGAGTCAAAAAAAGTCTCAAAATTTGGCGCCCACTCCCCTGGGGTAATTTCTTCTTAAGCCCAGCTAATTCTTAGCTTTTTATTCTCACTCTGTGCCCAATCACTCGCCCAATGCTTCTACATTTGACTCACTCGAAGTTTGAGGTGAAAATTGCCTCTTTGCTGACTGAATGGGAGCCCCGACGAAATACGTTAGTTTTAATGCATAACCTAAAAGCTGCACGACGACAACCTGCTGTACCTTATATTGTTTAGATCGAGTTTGCAACAGAAATAATTTTTAGACGGGATTCCCCTGGGTGATATTTCGGTGTTGCTCTGCTTTGTCGCTCCATTGGCTATCGTTCATTGCTGTTGCTGGTTTAAACTTTTATCCGCTTAGTAATGAAGTAAGCTATAGTTTTAAGTATGGGTCAGGTTGAGTGCTACATTACAAGATAGCGAGAATGTAGATTTTGGCACTGCTTTCAAATCCGAGCATTAGATTTATCCCATGTTATAAAACCAAAAGTTACGGTTTCGCAACACGTAGGGTTTTACATGGCCAAAGTTGATCTCTTTTTTTCGAAATTCTGAATTGTAGGCCTTGACGGTTGCATTGCATTCATATTTTCGTTTTGCAAACCACGATGTCTTCAATATTCGGTTTGCATCCCATTGCAAATAGTCATACAAACGAGGGTACTACTGAACTTGCATTTGAATACATGCATGCGTCGCGAAATAGGTGAAGAATTATCCCCGAAAGACAAAGAAATACTTCACTGACAAGACGATTGATAAATATTGAATGATAGACGGTAAAACGGAATCCGTACTCTGAACTGACCTCACAGAAAAAGCCAAAAGACCTTCATCAAACGAATATAATAAGTTAATAATCACGGCGATTTAAGGTCATAAAAGTTACTTTTTTCGCTGGCTCCAATTAACACAAAAAGCGTGGAACCAAAATTTCGCGGGTGTGGGGCCAGTATGACATTATAAAGTTACGAAAAATTATTTTTTGTGTTTTTAGGTTACAAAGTTTTTTATGCTATTTTTTACCCAATTTTTCTTTTTTTTTAATCTTTTCTTGCTACAGTTCAAATTGATTTACAATCTGCATAATGCATCAAGGTGGACATATACTAAACATAAAGCCCTACATCTTCCAGTAATGCAATGGCATCTTTGCGATGTAAACATTTTGAATTTTCAAACACTTGATTAAACTACTCCATTGATTAGTTTTCGCTCCGAACTATACATTTTTTGTAAGATTAGCCTGAGTGAAAAGCGAATGGACTGGTGCTTATTGACATTCCAATCCTCATGACGTGATAGTGGCTTGTAAATCATAATGTCGCATCTACTAAAACCCAAATAGCTTTCACAGCCTATGGTAGTAGACACTTAATTTTAAAATTTTCTTTGATTTAAATGAGAGGTTTATTTTAACATTCAATAAAAAAGCAGCGGTAATTTAACACCTAGGGTCTCCTACACCAACTTTTGTCTATTTTAAAACCGAAGGGTTAAAATGAACATCGTAGATGAATATAGTTGGAATACTGGTTTTTAACAACGACTGACGAAAAAAAAAGTTATTGCATGCAGGCCTAGACCAAAATTATCAAAATTAACTGAGCTAAGTCTAAAAATTATTTTTTGAGCTAGAAAACACATAAGCGGTAATTCATATCAGCAAAAAGTGTGCTAAAATGAGTGTTTTTATGTGAAAACCGTAAAAATCCGTTGGCTGGTGGGAGCGGAGTACCAATTAAGCCCCTTATAAACTCCGGCAGCCCACCGGTTTTGGCCAATTTTTTGCCAAATCTTGGGTGCGCCACTGGTATGGAGCAACCGAAATTGCATTGCTGGAGGTTTTTGAAAAAATGATACGATGGATTTTTTAAAATGAGTCGTCAAGAAGTTGCTCCTGCTGTATATGGCTTGCGTCAAAGATGTCAACCACCAAAGGCTGCAGTAGAACGCAGTTTTTCCATGCTGAACAAGCTACTTGCCACAGACAGAAACTTTTTACCGAAGAATGTTAAGCACAATATGTGCGTGCACTATAATTTGAGCACTAATTGAGACTATTTCATTGCTTTTTAGCATAGATTGCTGCTCTTTTTCATTTTGTGCTGTTCTTTAAATAAATTCACTTTTTGGTTACTTTTTTGCAAAAATAAAGTCACGTTTTCAAGTTTTTTAGGTCACAAAAAAATAGCCCTAATAATAACACTAACCAAGCTTAACTCACTTAGCTACGGTACTCTACTCGCCGTAACCCAAACTTCAACAACGCAAGCTTTTCCGCTCACTTCAAACCACCGTTAAATCAAGGCTGAACCCTTCAGTATACAACACTTGCGTAACTCTACGCACGACTAATCACGCTCGACTATTCGAATACGCAAATAACACTAGAATCATACCAGAATAATTCACGCCAGCAAAACACGCTTATTTACACGCAAAAGTCAACTTCCAGAATGTTTTGTTACATTCTAATAAAGAAACAACAAGAAAGAAATGAAATCATAAGGCATGCAAAAACATTATTGTTACGTCACCAGCACACAATTACATCTGACTAAAATCACGAAATATCAAGAGCCGCCTGAATATTCTTGAAGTGAACAGTATTATTACATCATAATATCACTATAAGAAGCCATCTCACTAGAAAATTTTAGTACACAAGGTATCGGTCTGGTAAAAGCTTCCAGAACAGCGCGCTCAAAATTGAAAAAGATTGTAAATTGTAACAGTGTATCGTTACAGTATGCAATCAATCATTTCACTGCCAAACGAGACACTTGAGCTGGTTCGATCCTGCCAAACTTTCAGTTTTCGACCTTTAATTGCTCCAATAAGTATCGACAATGTTGTTTTTTCATGTTTGATTCTAAGAACTGCAATATTTGCATCAAAAGCAAATTTTTTGCCGATTGTTAACTCGTCTTCAGAACGCTATACGTTCTCTGTTCAACTAGTCAGCGACTAATAAGTAGGAGTTGAAGATGCAGACTTAATTCAACGAAATTTGTTTGACTACCTACAGCACACGAAGAGGGAGAAAAAGGTTTGCAGAAACAGTTTTGGAGAATTGCAAGTAGTACAGTACTCGAGTTGAGGGGAGATGCGGGGGCCCCATAAAACGTTTTAGAGTAAATCATTCCCCTATTAATGACCATCCCTCCTTTACATCTGCGTGAAAAGGTCGCACCATCTCCTCATAAGTGTTTTTGCGACTCGAGCACTGATTGCAAATCAAAGACTTTGAAATGAAAAACTATGAGAACGGGAATGCAAATAAACGTAGAAGCCCTGTACTGATATCTTAGCACAGTGTTATACTTCGGACAAACAGCGAACACACGTCAAGCAAAAATTTGTCACAAGCAGCCAACAATGCACTACCATAATACGTTCTTATGTCATCACGGCATACGGAAGTCATACCGGCAGCGAAAGAAACGGAAACTTTCCATGCCTACCTGAAGAACAACAATATCAATCATGTGACACCACTCGTCGTTTCAAGACTATAACGCTTGAAACACAAAAAAGAGATGAAACAACGCCAGCAATAGGTCAGGAGTGTTGCGCAGTGCGCAGTTGTAGTTGCCGTAGTTTTCATGACAGTCAAGATTAAGTTTAATGATACTACTCCCCTATGCCTTTGTGGTGGCGTATTGAAATAAGACATCGTATGGTGTGTGGCGCGATGTTAATAAAGAGGCAAAAAACATTCACTAAACAAAAAAGCTGGTAAATAGCAGCAATCCCTGAACGAACCTGGATTTGTATAGCGCATACGTATGTCGCGACAAATCGGTAAACGAGAAGAAATGAATTACCCTGCCCACATGCCCAATTTTGGTGGGCTTTAGCTCGGGGTTCTTGGTTCCAGTTTCTGCATCATAATTAATCAATTATGACCTCAAAAATTTGATTATGACGCAGAAACAAGAACCCAGAACCGCCCGGGCCTTAAGCCCAGTAAAATATTGGACGTGTAGTCAGGGCGTGGAACGTTTTGACCTTAAAAAAAGTATAAGTAAGCCAGTCTTTTGATATTTGTTAGATATTTATATGTACATTCACCAAAAAAAAGTCTCACGTATAATCTCCTTGGGTTAAGTCACTATGATGTCATCATTATTTGTAAATGTGAAAATTGATAAGCTTAAATATAATTCTTTATACTTTTGTTCTAAAAGATGCAGATGCTTCAAACTATCTCCACTCAAACAAGTGAGGGTTTGGAGGTCTTTGTATGACTTTACGGCGTCATCACATCCAAGCAAAAAAAGCTATAAAAAGTTGATTTTTTAAAGTTTTGAATGGAAGTCAATTGCGATAAGTATCGTTTTGCTTTCCATATATGCAATAAGTTACGTTTACAAGCAATTCTACGCCGTAATTAGTCTTTAGTACAAAACTGAACACATTTTGTACGAGTATTTATGCAAAAAATTCTGGTTGTAGTTATTTGAGTAAAACTTAAAAATACAAATTTATCTGTAGCGATCGTGTCATGTATTCTCCTTAAACCATAAATTTTCACATAACGTATTCAAACCATAACTACTTTCACATCCGTTATTAGCATATTTAGCATATACCATATTTAGCATAATTTTATTTGAATAAGAACCTCACCTGATAAACCCATTAGGGGCAAACAGTCTGTTGTGAGTTTTTATAATTTTTATGCTTTTAATCTGTTATTAAATCATATAGCATAGTTTTGATTTAGGTTAAATGCCGATATCAATTCTCTTCATACATTTCACTCTTTCGTTAAACTAATATTTTGTCTACTAAATGCTTTTGCCATTCAGATCAGAATGTTTCATCTTGATAGACGGTTGCAATAGAATCAGAGTGCGTTGTGACAGAAAATTATGAATCTCTATGTTATTAAAAAAGCTTTATGAATAATTTAATTTAAGTAAAAGAAACAAATTAATTATTGTAATTCCACTGCAGATAAGTTGAAGTTTTAATTTCTATATTTCATTATTTGAAAGAAAATGTATCTCAATTGCCGACTAGAACATAGACGTGTAACTGTTAATTTATTAATTTTGTACAATAATTATAATAATTTTTCTTTTTGCTATTTTTCTTTTTGCTTATAATTATAATCTATTTTTCTTTTTGCTCAGTATTCTATCTGAATAAGCTCGACGTGGATAAGGATGAATTGTTGAATTGTGGAATGAATTAATAAAGTAACACTGGAGTCAGATATACAGTTGGACCATACGTTACACATCACAGCCAGGCCGAGCTCAACCGGTTACAGAAAGATAATGAACGACGTACAAGTACTTCGCAATGCAACGTGAAAAATAACATATTATTTTTAATGATGTAATGATTGATGACGTCATCATACTAGAAAATCTCGAAACGGTAGCGTTGAACCAAAATTATTTTTGAAACACGTTAACAGATAGCTAAAACATCAAAAATCTTTTAAAATCTCATGTAGTCACGTTTATTTTTGATTTCAAATGAACTGACTCAGTAATATTGCTTGCAGTATCTGTGCAATCACCACATGCATGAATGTAGCGGCGTAGCTAGAACATGCGAGGGCTCTTACGTGAGTTTGCATGGGGTTCCCAAAATCTTTATTGGAGAAAACGTGTTAGCAATTTAGTATCTATACTGAGCTTAATTTGTTAAGCAGTGATTGTCCCAGTATCGCTACCATTTGCGCAATAGAACGATATGTACAGAACAAATCATTGAGGTGTTGCATGCGGCAATATAAAAAGATCAAATTTCATTATACTCGCGGTATTACCCCGAAGCATTTCGCGAGTGGCGAGACCCATCTTCACATCTTAGCGCCAGAGCAACATGGCTATTAACTTTTTTCGATCTTATGTCCAATTTGACCGCCCTTGGGAACAAACCCCAGACCTCTCGTACGGATAGCAAAGTCGTTACAACTGAGCAATCTGGTTGCAAACAATATTCAAATTATAACAGATAATTTGTTCATGCAGTTTGAAGCATTAAATTAAAGAGACTATGCATTGCAAAAAATCATGTCATAAACTCACAGTACGCCTATACATCTTTTAAAAATATTATTTGTTGGAAATGACCATGATGTGATGCCCTGGTATGTTGTGGAAAACCTCAAAGTTCAACTCCTTGGCAGCGTAGCAAAGCATAATCGTATTAACCCTTGTACGGCGGCATAATTTTACACCGTTAACAGGCGGCATAGGTACATTTGTACCTAGACATTTCGTGGGTAATTTGTTGCAATAGGTATATTTTCTGAAACATCTAAAGTTAACTCGAACAGTAAATCTTTCAACACCACACGATGCTATCATAGTTCTCTATAATATGATTGTACAACTGTGTCACGTGACCCATTCTTCACGCATGAATTACCAGGTACGCTACAAATTGCTCCCAAGGAGCAGATCAGATTAGCAGTTGAAACGACATGAGGGCAAGTTAGCTAGTGCGGAGAAGTGTGGGAAAAGGTGCTGGGGGTCTGGGGGGGAGGTGGTAGAAAGTATGGGGTAAGTGTGGGGGGTGTGGTAGAGTGTATGGGGTGAGTGTGGAGGGTGTTAGAAAATGTGTGAAGTGTGTTGGGGTGTGGAAAGATGTGAGGAAAGGGATAGGAGAGTGTGTGGGGAGAGATGTGGGGAAGAGTGTTGGGGTGTGGGGCGAGGTAAGAGACGATGTGACGAGGTGTTAAGGGTGCGGTAGAGTGTGGAGGGTGTGGGAAAGTGTGTTGAGGTGTGCTGAAGTGTAGAGGGAGGTGTGTGGGGGGTGTAAAAAAATGTTGGAGATGAGGAAGTGTTATGGGAGGTATGGAAAAATGTGGGTAGAGGTATGGGAAAGTGTGTTGGGGCAGGCGCGGGGGGTGTGGAGAAGTGTTGGTAGAGATGTGGGAAAGTATGTTGGGGTGTGAGGGGAGATGGGGGCTGTGTAAAAAAGTGTTGGGGGAGGAGTGGGAAAGTATGTTGGGGTGTGGGAAGGTGTGAAGTGTTGGGGGAGGTGTGGGAAAGTGTGCTGGAGTGTGGGGAAGTGTGGAGGGAGGTGTGGGAAAGTGTGTTGGAGTGTGGGGAGTGAGAGGAAGTGTTTAGAGAGGTGTGGGAAAGTGTGTGGGGGTGTGGGGGGTGGAGAAGTGTAGACAAAGTTTTCGGAAAGTGTGGGGGAAAGTGTGAAGAGTGTTGGAGTTCTCCATGCCTCCCCCACACTCCCCCACATCTCCTTTCACCTCCCATACACCCCAACACATTTTCCAACACCTCCCCCAACACTTCACCACACCGCCCATCTCCCCTTACCTCTCCCTCACCCCACCACACTTCCCAACATCCTCCACACTCCATACTCACTCCATACACTATCCCACACTTCAAAAAAAATCATGTTAAAGTGCTTTTACATTCGTTTTAAACCAGAAAAATATGTAGGTACAATTGTACCTATGCCACCTGTTAAGAGTGTAAAAAACAAAATCCAATATACCAGCAACGCGTAAGCATATTTAGCTAAAACTTTTCTTGAATAAACCAATACGAGAATGTAGAGATGTCAGAAAATCTCAGGTACCTACGGCTAACAACAAAACAGTTATTACTATTTAAAATCGCAAAAGGTACAAATGTACCTATGCCGCCGGACGAGAATTAATAGCATTAACTCATTCATTATGAAAAATACTGCAATAATTTGCAATATTTGTAAGCAGTTGTAGAGCTGCAAATAATGCGATCAGAAATAGTTGCAGAGAAGTTGTGAGTGGACAACAATCAAACATGTTCCCAAACGGCAGGCATGAAAAATTAATTTAGAGCACCAGATTCTAAGTACGTATCACGCTAAGCAATCAGCAACCTTAACAACGCAGACATCACGACATAACTGGTTGGAGCACTATTCAAGTTGTCGGAGTTTGGCCGAGCATCCATTCTCCAGATCAGGGGTAGGCAAACTTTTTACTCGAAGGACCACATTTGAAACAAAGTTGAAGCCACGGGCCGCACTTGCTGATTAGAAAACAAGGTGAGGTCTTTTTTTGGAGATCACCGTCCGCATGCGAATATGATCTCCAAAAAAAGGTTTCCACCTTGTTTTTCATTCCAATTTTGCATCGTTGAGACTTAACTTTTTGTAAATCACTGCCACCGTGATGTCAAAAGAAAAAATGTTTTCCGCTCAATTCACGGTGGAAGATTAAGTTTCTGCAAGTGCCGGCGGGCCGTAGTTTACCCATGTCTGCTCCACATCTAGGACTAGCATCTCTAAAACCGCGGGTCTATCCTTTTTTAACCTCAGATTCTTGCGCAGTCTGGATTCCAAGCTACAGCAATATACAGCTTAGCGAGCTTCAAGTATCGTCATCTACGAGCAACGGATCACATATTCCTCTTGGAGCACAACGAATTGGAAACATCAAAATAACTTGATCTGCGCTACACGCGCAAATCACAATCCGGTGAAGGAGCGAGATCCCACTTCTGAATGGACAAGCAAAATCGACCTACGCCAGTTCGTAGAAGATTCAGCTTTGCTTAGGCGAAACTGGGCAAGCTCATTTCAAAAGAATGAAGGCCAGCTATTGGTATAGCATCACGGAACCTGGGTAAACTATCGAGCAAATACTCCGTGGTCCATTTGTAGTTTGCCCACTACGCTCTGCCAATATACAATGTAAACAAATCGTGTAGTAGTTTCCGCACAGCAGTCACAAATAGGCGTCTGGATTTCAACGATTCCTCGCAGGGATCCGGACGTCTGACCATGTGACCATGAAGAATATGCCCGGGTTTTATATGCCACAATTGGCCAAGGAGAGTGCAGCTTCTTCGCGGCGAAACCCAGCTGCCTGGATACCCGCAAGAGTAACTAACCTGTTCATTGAAGTTCAACGAATAGACGTAAGCATCCCATAACAATGCGCAGAGCATCTTTTAAAACGCTATAGATGAGACGACTGCGCGACATGCGTGCTACGACACTAAACTAGTGTGCAGTGAGCAGTTAAGTAAACTAAGGAGAGGACATCTGAACGCAACGTTTACTACCATGCAGTACTCGACCAAAAGCTGCAAGTCGTCTCAATAATGTCACATGTGCAGAAAAGCTACTTGCACTCCGAGATTTATTTGGTTTCAACCAATTACAGCATGGTTAGCGTCGAAATAGTGCATATAGCATTTAGTTTCAACTTTTTACCCATGCTTTTATAAACACAATTTATTGTGCCAAATTTTTCATAAAATGAATTCAGTTTTTTACCAAAATTGCATAAATTTGCTGAAAAAAGTAATTTGTTGCTTTTATGTGAAGTAAAACGAAAGTTGTAAAAGTTGACAGCGACTCAAATTACAAAAAAATGCATTTTTTTGACAATGTTAATTGATAACTGAGACATCATCAACCTATGACGTCATAAAATTATGTGAAGGCATCTGCTTTTTGACTTGCTCTGTTGAACTTGGTTTGAAGCAACTACTGTTAGTAGAACAAAAAGTATAGGCAAGCAAATGGAACTAATCACGATGAAAAAAATTGCAGTGCTCACGTAAAGATGACGTCATAGTGACGTAACCCAAAGACATTACGCATGAGACTTTTTTTGGTAAATGTACATACAATTAGCAAAACACATCAAAATACTAGCTTATCGATATATTTTTTTGAAGTTCAACCCTTTTTAGATCTTCCAAGCCCTGAATAAAAGCAACAAATTACTTTTTTCAGCAAATTTATGCAATTTTGGTAAAAAACTGAATTCATTTTATGAAAAATTTGGCACAATAAATTGTGTTTATAAAAGCATGGGTAAAAAGTTGAAACTAAATGCTATATGCACTATTTCGACGCTACCCATGCTGTAATGTGGACAGGTTAAATGTAATCAGTCGATAGTGTACACTATTTCGACTTTTCAAGTCTCATCAGTGCAGTTTGCTGACTGACACAACCAGCGCTTTAAAAAGCGGGGAAAACTTATTCTAATCAGTCGAATTGATGATACAGTAGCAAGTTCAACTGATGGTTTTGAAGTTTTGCACATTGAAAAATTGCATGCTTAACGTTAGTAAATTAAAACTTGAACAATGAAAAATATTCTTCATGTAATGAAGCATAGTAATGAATAACCTCCCATGATCTAAAGAGTAAGATTTCGCGGATTTTCCAATTAATCGCAGCATGTGTGCTTGCGGTTACGAAATTTTATTGAACTATTTGCTCAACGAAAACATTTGGATATAAAAGGAAATTGACCGATACTTCAGGTCAATGATAGCAAAAAGGGTATTTCTCCTTTTCAAAGCAATAAGGAGTTCGGAAATGAGCAGACTGAGGTAAATGCTGTTCACTTCAAAAAGAATTTAGCTGTTTGATTTATTGGCAACGTAAAAGTTGTTTTGAAGGTTTAAAAACATAAAAAAATTTTGACTGAAAATTCCTACGAAATTATTCATCTGTGCGTGGCACTCCTTTTAATTTTTGAGAAAAAATTGTGAAAACAGCTGCATAAGTAATCAATTACAATGGCTAAATATTATGGAAAACGTCAGTGGACAACTGGACATACCCGTGGGTAGTTTTGGTCTTAAATGTTCTCAACATAAAAACAAAGATAACAAAAACATTTCTTACGCCAACATAAAATGAAAAAGTTATGCCATCATTCACGTTGTGCGCACACCGCTGTGTTGACTGTTGTTGATCATGAACCGATCAGATCGCCGAGTGGATGGAGCGTCAGGTTCTGGATCGGCAGACTAAAGGTTCCATTCCGAGTCGGATCAAACCAATGACTTGAAATTTGGTATTCACAACTTCCCTGCTTGACGGTCAGCATTAAAGGGACAGTGTGGAGCAAACCGGCAGGTTCGCTTGTTGTGCCCTTGGAAAAGGGTCTTAACAGGATTTCCCATCTCAGTGTGGTAGACAAATGGCCGGCAACTGTTAGCCAGCTCGTACAGCGCACGGTCGCTTTCTCGTGATAGGAGGATAAATATGCCAAAAAATATATATAAAAAAATGAAATAAAATAAATGAGATCTTACAAGATCTAACTAAAGCAAAGCAATTACTGTTTAAATTTATTTGCGTTCCAACCATATGTAAGTGATGCAACCAATGTTAATAGGATGCAAATAAGCTCTTAACATCTCGAATTCATCATCATTTATTGATACTAACGAAAAGCGATCCGCACCACAAGTAGCGTATTTCGTGGGGATCGTTGTGCCCCCCTCCCCCTTTTTGACTTTGCGTTTTAGTAAAACAGAACAAATGTCGCTAAGTGCGTGAAATATGTCAGACTCTTTTGATGGTTTTGTAGTTTATGCCATTTCCATTAAAATTCCTCGCTACACCACTCCATACCAAACGCAACGGTCAAGACAAAATCACAGATTGTCAGTTAACTATATTAGCGATAAGTGCTAGTATATTGTGTCAGATTAGGAATTGTCTTCGTGGTGAGGGTTTTGTAAAACATTACATTAGCCTTGCAAAGCTGAAAAACTTGAAATGCATGAGATTCAAGATCCGTTTTTGCCTTGTTTTGTCTGGCGACATTATTGGACCCATTTCGAAAAAGAACTTAAAAAGTAGGCCAAATGTTTTTTGCACGGCCATAGAGAACAACAAACCAGTTTGTCAAAGCGAATAAACGAGTATGCATTGCCAGTATACTACTTGCCTAGTGTGCCAAGAACGTATTTTCACAGATTTTGACTGATCCCAGTCCGTTTAGCTCATCGAAAACGTTAGACAAGAATACAAATGCGAAACTGACAGGCGGGGCTACACCGGGGCCGCAGCTATGGGGCTTAGTCCCCCAAAAATTATTTTGGCCTCTCTAAAACTGTTCTTTGTCAAAATGGCGCTTGATTCTACAACGTAAAGTTGTAAACCCAACCAAGATATTTTTCAAGAAAGCCGCTCCACAGTTATTTGAATTCTAAGCCAATATCATTGATGTATGGGCCAAAATCGAAAACGTCAATTGTGATACCTTGCATTTAAAAAATAAAAAACCCAAAAATTTTAACAATATTGAAATTTTTGCAAATTATAGGAAGAAATCAGTGAGGTTGCCAGGGGAAGGAAAGCCCCGGGGCCATTACTCTCTTTTAAAGTTTCCACACATCGATATGTTTAAATAAACTTTGTTGCATCAACAATATGGAATTAGCATGCCATAAGGTCTTCTGGTTTTCGAACTAATCTTCTGGCTACTGCTGTACATAAGTAAGCACGTTTTATTTGTCCCTCTTTCAATGAATCTGTGCCCAAAATAGTTTAATAGGCCTATCGCATATTACGCAATTTAGCAGAAATTTTAAATCCCTTCGGTAATGACTTGACCTTTTCAGATGACATAAAGAACAAAATTGCGTCTTCTTAATAGGGGCAGTTGTCACAATTACAACTAAAAAGTGTGGACTAAAATTGCGTAATGATGCTTATTAAGCTTCTTGTACTCAGCAGGGTTTAACTCTTTCTGACCTGTTGTTAATGAACACCAACTGCGCTTAATGATTCACATGATTATGCTGCTTCGTAATAAAGAAACAAAAATTACTTTCAAAGATGCCTAAAGGGTACTAAAATCCAAGAAAATAGTCCATAATATTGCAAAAAATTTGGAAGGCACGTTTCCCTGAAATAATCGTGCGTGAAAAAAATTTTGGGGGCACATTTCCCTGAAATAGTCGTGCCTCAGCTCTCAGGAAGCGAAACGTGCCTTGGTAGCTGGTACTTCTGCGCCTCTTTTCTTTTAAAAGTGCTTCTGGTAGGTTTGTGTGTATTTTGTCCAGTCTGAGCGCATTTTTCGATTCATCGAGCTGGGCTCCAGAGCCCCAACTCAATTTTTAAAATTAGGTGATGCTGTACTTGAAAAAGTTATTATTTTGTTAGGCTATTCCAAGTTTGTATGCTTAGTTGGTTACGTCAGCAGCGATGGCAGAACCATTTTTAAAGTGAGGGATGGGCAAATGCAGGGACTTGTTTTTTTTCGCCTAAAGCGCATATTTTATACATAAAGCTTATCGCGATTTTCTAAGTTTTAGCTGGCATCACCATCAGCTTTTGCAAATGTGTCACTTACGGCATGGTCTATAAATACATAAGTAATTTACAGACCATGGTTTGCAAAAAAATGATGATATTTTATTTCTGAATTGCTATTACAAACGGCCTAAGCTCAGATATCCCAAATAAACATAAACAATTGTAAAGTTGAAGAAATGCGGATTTGTGCCTCTTCGTTTGTTACATGAACGAGCGTCTGTGAATTGCCTTCGCACTGCACCTCATCTTATTTTTATTGCGTATCTGTTACCAGTTGTAGTATGCAGGGCCGCTCGTTGTCCTTGCGGGCCTGTGAAAAACGGATCGTTGTTTGGGTCCTCGTAGTTTTGGCATCATTAAGCTGCAAATGCATTCATTCAGTGGTTTTGCTGAAAAATGTAAACATAAATTAGCCCCCCAGGGACCAACTCCAAAAAAAGTTGGGGAGCCTGCCCCACCCCCACAGTTCCGCCACCATGCGCGTAAGTGTTGACAGAAAACTGGTAAAATTTTTGTGAGCACGCGCAAGCATACACAGTCAGTATCGTCTTTTTCCTAATAAATAGTCTTCCAGCGGTTGTGGTTGTGTAATTCTTTGTGTTACTCGAAATCTAATAGTCAGTGCGTGAGAAAAAAACGTGTGCTTGATGCGCACGAGAGTTATTTAGAAACTTTTTTCGAAACTTCGTTTTCACGCGAAAGTTTGGAAGTCAGTTTTACCACGTTGACTGGTTTCGTACAGTAAAAAGTTTTTTAGATGCTATCTTGCGTAACAGCTAGCTTCCAAGAATTATCGGTGCATGACATAACTTAGCTATATTTGCACCTTATTGATCAGCATGCTTGCTATTGTATGGGCAAAATGTCGGAATCTGACTTCGGGTTTGATCGGGTTAGAAAATTCGGATTTGAAAATTCGGAATCTGAGCCCATAGAAAGGAACTGCAGGTTCCACCATTTGTCAGCTAAACACTTCAGGTTCGAAGATTCCGCACCTGAGCCCATACAAAGGAACGTTTTTGCTACGTCATTTCGCCCATACAAAGGGAAAGAATCTGATCAATAGGGTGATATTTGGTATTGATTTGCGACTAGAGCCAAGCCAGGGTTAGCGCTAAGAGGGGGCCTGGCCCCCCAATCGACATGCTTGGCCCTTCAATTAACAAGCTTTCTTTTTTGAAGACAGCGATTTTTGCGCTTTATTTCAAATTTTGGCCCTACTGATAAACTCTTGGCCCCCCTAAGTCGACTGCTCTGGCGCCGGCTCTGAGCCAAACGCATTTGATTCACATTATAACTTACAAATGGCAGCTGCTGAGCAAAAGAGCCCCAATCAAGTTTACTTTAAGTCTTCTATATATAATTTTTTTTGGATTTTAGTTCCTTGTTATGAAAAGAAACAATCCCTGTTAGCCAGCATTGTTTTATTTGAAGACCAATAGCGCCAACTTGCGATCCGATTCAAAAAGCCAGTATAAATTGCACGTTACAAAGCGCGGTATGCCAGACAAACTAACCAGTGACAATCTTTACACGTGGTTTGTATCAATTTTTCTAATTATATTTGAATAAAGCATAAACTGCTTAGGCTCTTACGGTCTCTGGAAAACCGAAAGATGAAAATCTAAAATCAAGCTTAGCAAAAGTCCACAAAATTTTCTCTCTAAATAGGCAAAATAAAAAGGATAAACTTCGTGCTTATTGAATTTTGCTAGAAATTGCATCCGACCAGTGTATGCTCTGATCAGTGCCATAGCAGCCCAACTTCGGAGCCTCGTTGAAATTTTTGCGAAGGCCCCCATTTTAAGCTTTCGAATAAAAAATTGTTAACTTTTTTTACAGGTACCATTTCAGTGTTGTAACCACAAAGCGACTACAGTTAAATATATACGCTGTCACTGTAAAATAGACCTTCATGAAAGGCGTAATTTTAAGACAGTTTTCTAACGCCCGTTTAAAACGGTCTGAAGCGCGCATACCTTTGTGTTTGCAAATGCTCTTATGACAGCATCATAGACTAGACCAAAGATTGTGCACGTAAGCTTTCAGTGGACAACATGGCCAAAGAAGACAATCTGCTATCAACCATAGTACATCAGCTAATAAAGGTTTTAAATACAGTACAGTGAACCTTGCATATAACAAACAATATAGCATATAACATTTGAAAATTTAATATAAGAAACAAGTCGGGACCAGCGATATTTGTCCGTTATATGCGAAATCCGTTATATACGAAATTGCTAAAGTCAATAGGAAGCCGTCCGGACTTAAGATTTCGTCCGTCATATGCAATTATCCGTTATATCCGAGGTTTACAGCAGTTTCAGTTTGCTGAAGCTTCGTTTAGCGCTGGCAACCGTAACAGGGCAGGCTGACAGAATTCTAAATGCAACGATTCCAACGAAGACGCTTAAAAAAAGCAAAAAAGCGTCTTAAGCAGATAGTTCAAAAAATCACTTAGATATTCATTTTCGTGTACAATTAAAACAAATCGTTGTAGCTCCATCACCATTTCTGCGGATTTAACGTCACCAAACTTTTCTTGAAAGTTGTGACAGTAGGTAGCGTAAGGAGAATGTTGTCTTAGCGTGCCCGCAAAAAGCTATAGCGTGCAAATAGAAACGAAGAGACAGAAGCGACTTCATGAGTCAGCTTAAAACGTTCTTGTACCGACAGAACAGCCTTGCCTACCAGTTGCATGAACAAGTTTGCTTTGAAAATCTCTTACTGTCTCCTATATTCAGAGGTTATAGCTTACTATTCTAACTTCTAGTTTATGCAAAGCAATCAAATTTGTCATTATCCTTATCATGGCATGTCCAATGTTTTAAAAGCGTTAATAGTTTACTTTTTTGTTATGGTGATTCGAGTTATAGCAGAAAACAAACGGCCGAATTGAAGAGAGTCATTAAGTTCTTGCACAAAATATTCTTGCTCTCAAACATAATATTCAATAATATTTATTCTTTCTTACCTTTCGCTAGTTATCACTTCTAGGTACTGCCTACCGTAGATAAAGAAGTGTACTTTTGTATGTAGTGCCATGCTACCGCGGTACTCTAACGCGATAATTCCGTGGTACCGTTATCGGTAAAGTTGACATTTTTTAAAAATGCACCGTTTTTGATACCGCCGTTACTTTTTTGACTGTTTTGCTCAATATTTCGGTGACTTTTTTTGGAATGATTTTTAACCGTAAGAGTGGAAAATTTCTTGTCAGTGAATACATTTTTCACTTGTCGTTAACTAATTTTACAAATAATGAATGAAGAGGAGCCGATGTAAGTCTATATATATGAAATATAACAGGGTAAATGGTAGGCCTTGAAGACTTACTAAATAAACGCTGTAAAAACCAATTCTACGACTAGTTTCGCGGTTTGACCGCTCATCAGGTAGACTCAGGTTTTGAACCCAGGACCTTGTGATTGAGAGCGTTACCTCTCCAACCACTCGGCCACCGAGCTTACAGCGTTTTCCATGCAATTTTCAGCTATACATACTCAAGCCCCTGCAACTGCAGGCTTAGCATTGAGCAGTTAGCCTAGTTGGCATGTATCGGCAATGGCAGGCCTGATTTTACAAGTAATGAATGAAGAGGAGCCGATGTAAGTCTATATATATGAAATATAACAGGGTAAATGGTAGGCCTTGAAGACTTACTAAATAAACGCTGTAAAAACCAATTCTACGACTAGTTTCGCGGTTTGACCGCTCATCAGGTAGACTCAGGTTTTGAACCCAGGACCTTGTGATTGAGAGCGTTACCTCTCCAACCACTCGGCCACCGAGCTTACAGCGTTTTCAATGCAATTTTCAGCTATACATACTCAAGCCCCTGCAACTGCAGGCTTAGCATTGAGCAGTTAGCCTAGTTGGCATGTATCGGCAATGGCAGGCCTGATTTTACAAGTAATGAATGAAGAGGAGCCGATGTAAGTCCTGCCATTGCCGATACTTCCGTAAGATACTTACGTACATGATGTAAGTCCTGCCATTGCCGAAGGCCTGCCATTGCCGATACATGCCAACTAGGCTAACTGCTCAATGCTAAGCCTGCAGTTGCAGGGGCTTGAGTATGTATAGCTGAAAATTGCATTGAAAACGCTGTAAGCTCGGTGGCCGAGTGGTTGGAGAGGTAACGCTCTCAATCACAAGGTCCTGGGTTCAAAACCTGAGTCTACCTGATGAGCGGTCAAACCGCGAAACTAGTCGTAGAATTGGTTTTTACAGCGTTTATTTAGTAAGTCTTCAAGGCCTACCATTTACCCTGTTATATTTCATATATATAGACTTACATCGGCTCCTCTTCATTCATTACTTGTAAAATCAGGCCTGCCATTGCCGATACATGCCAACTAGGCTAACTGCTCAATGCTAAGCCTGCAGTTGCAGGGGCTTGAGTATGTATAGCTGAAAATTGCATTGAAAACGCTGTAAGCTCGGTGGCCGAGTGGTTGGAGAGGTAACGCTCTCAATCACAAGGTCCTGGGTTCAAAACCTGAGTCTACCTGATGAGCGGTCAAACCGCGAAACTAGTCGTAGAATTGGTTTTTACAGCGTTTATTTAGTAAGTCTTCAGTTATATTTCATATATATAGACTTACATCGGCTCCTCTTCATTCATTACTTGTAAAATCAGGCCTGCCATTGCCGATACATGCCAACTAGGCTAACTGCTCAATGCTAAGCCTGCAGTTGCAGGGGCTTGAGTATGTATAGCTGAAAATTGCATTGAAAACGCTGTAAGCTCGGTGGCCGAGTGGTTGGAGAGGTAACGCTCTCAATCACAAGGTCCTGGGTTCAAAACCTGAGTCTACCTGATGAGCGGTCAAACCGCGAAACTAGTCGTAGAATTGGTTTTTACAGCGTTTATTTAGTAAGTCTTCAAGGCCTACCATTTACCCTGTTAATTTTACAAAAACTACCTTAAAAACATGCAACATTCAAGATCATAATTAAGCCATATCCTTAACAAAATCCGACAAAAAATATACAAATCTGTAAACGCTTCAAAATATTGATTTCTAAAAAAATTGGTCTTTACTTTCTTTGGCTGAATCACCCCTCCAAAAAATCATGGTTACGCGCCTCTTCGCAAGCAAATTGCCTAAAACATGCTGAAACATTTCGCGGTCAGCGAAGGTAAAGTAATTATCCAGATCAATCAGTGTACAGTACATTTTACGGTCGCTATCCATCAAATTCTTGGCATCACATAGAAAGACAAAAACGACCTAGTGGATAAGACAACAAACCAAACTGCAAGATGTCATACAATTAATCAAAAAATTAAAATGGAAATGGGCAGGTCACATAATGAGAAATACGGACAATTGATGGACTAACTAAACGATTAAATGAATGGACACCATTAGAAAAGAAACGAAATAGGGGAAAACCGCACATACGATGGTACGACGAACTGTTTTGAATTTAACCCATTTTGGACCCAAACGTGCGCAGACCGAAAAGAATGGCGAAATCAGGGGAAGGTTTTTGTCCTGCAGTGGACTGATGTAGGCTGATGATGATGATCCATCAAATTGATGAGAGAGTGAATGACGAAATAAAGCAAAAGTTCATCAATTCCTTTTAATATCGATAACAGGACTGCCAACTTGAACTCGGTCTTTTTTGCCGAACTCAAAATTAAACTCGGAAAATAAAAATCTCTGAAGTCGAATTCGATCTCGAGAAAAGTTGATTGAGTTATGAAATCATCTTAAACATGAAATAAATTGCTTCAACTTAGCTTAAATCCGATAAAAACTACTTAAACATAGGATAAACTCAGTAACAACCTTATATCAAAGGATAATTTTGGCCATATTTACGAAGACTGAGGTGCCCCAGGGTGCCTTGGTGGGGAGACTCGGGGGGACTGAGCCCCTTAGTTCTAAAAGCTTTGAGGGGGCCAAACTATTCAAGTCATAGTAAACTTTTAAGGCTAATTGATTTTCAGTATTTTCACATTCGAGTCTGTCCGACAAAAATTTGTTCAAAACTCTGTTCAGACAATATTCTACTGTTCAGTGACGTAATAATACACGTTTGTGGGAGTGATTTTACAATCACATCGAGAGTTTGCAGACAAAACTGGCTGCCTATGTCTTGTCGAAAGCGGAGTTGAGTTTTTCAAATTGATTTTTGGTGGTTAGGCTTTTTTGTTTCCAATTCAATAACATATCAGAAGCTGGAGTATTTTAGATGACATTTCAAGAATTTTTTTCATTGTTGCTGCATCGTTTATGTGAAAATAACTGACTACTGGAGGCTGCTGTTACATTAGCATAACGATTTCTTGTTTTTTCTAGTATTTCTTTTGTTTGCTTTAAGTAATTTGCGTCGTGCGCCTTGTACTTACTGCCGTTTTCTTGTTTTTTCTTGTATTTCTTTTGTTTTAAGTAATTTACGTCGTGCGCCTTGTTCTTACTGTCGTACATTTTGACTTCTACAGATGGACCTGCGTTTTTCTGGCAGATTACGGTAGATTGTCATTTGTAATTTCAATTTTCGTTTTTCTCTTACGTAACTTAATTGGTTGCAGAGTACCTACCGGTAAACTTAAGTGCTTGTGATTATTACTATAGTTTGGCAAGGATAGTTCCATCTGAAAGACCTAGCGGTCAGTTTTTCACCATTTCTGACACTGAATGTTTAGTGATTCTTGATTGTGTGCTTGTAACTTCATAAACCAGGGTGGGCAACTTTTCTAGTCGGCGGGTCATATGTAGAATAACGAAGCCCTTGGCGTTGGCGTACCGGATTATTGGTTAAATCGTATTTAATGCCATAAACAACTGCCAATAAAAAGGGCCGCACTGGTTGGAAGAGCAAAAAAAGGTCCTCGGTTTGATTTACGGTAGATGCTAGATGGTGTCCTAGGTTTGACTTTCAGGCAAAAACAATAAAAACCACCAAAAATCCAAAAGAGTCAGGCATATTTCAGTCACTTAGCAACTTTCGCTCTTTTTTACTAAAAGGCAAAGTCAAAAAGAAGGTTAGGGGGACATGGCACATTGGCCCCTGCTCCCAAAATACGCTTCCCACAAAATAGCCTACGTTATTTCTCAAAAGCCTAGAGCCTCAGAGAAATAGGGGCCTCGTCATGAACAACGAAAACTTATTTTTTTGGAAATCGACCATCAAGACCTCTGTATTAGTAGAAGTGAATCTGATCATTGATCTCCAGGGCCTCTTTGATCAAATAGCCTAGGGCCTCTTATTGTCTAAATTCGGCCCTTGCAGACTGTCCTGTTACTAATTCTTGGCAAATAGTCCAATCCTCGTGACTATCACTTATGAACCATAGGCGTAGCCAGGATTTTCAATTGGGGGGCAAAAGTTTAAAAGATCTTACCCAACACCTGGAACGGATTCAAAAAATTTGGTTGGGGGGATGCAGATTTGAATTAGGTTGAGTGTTTACTAGCTACAAAGATGTCAAACGTTTAGACCCGAAATATGGCGTCAAAGTTGCATGTCAGAGGCACATTCAAGTTTTTTTGGGAGGGCACCAAATAGTGACAATGTGACATCTCTTAGAAGCGTATGTTTTTCCAACAAAGTAAATTTAAAGCAAATCGAGAAAAAACGATTCTAGGGGGTTACGGGAGCATGCTCTCCCAGAAAAAATCTGAAATTTTAGATGGTGTAATAGCCTTTTTAGTGCTTTTTGAACAAATTTGGATCAAACTTTTTGCCTCTCATTGGGAGTTCTTCACCAAGTATGATGTATCTCGTTTGCACATTTTTAATTTATGCGTGCTTACTTCAGGCCAGGAGTATATCCAGAAAATGTTGGTGGGGAATGCTATTTTGAATTAGGTTGAATGTTTACTACGGTACTGTAAATACAAAAACGGGAGACATCTAGACGTGGAAAAGGGCGTAAATAAGCCTTTCGAAAATATTTCATGTCTGAGGCGTAATCAGAAATTCTTTTAAGGAAGGGGCACCAAATTTCGACATTTTTTTGTAGTTTTTTTGCGGCAAAATTAATTTGAAGCAAGTTGAGGAACAAAAAAGGTTCCAGAGGGTCGGAAAATTTTTGAAAATTCACGTACTGTAATGGCCATTTTAGTGCATTTTGAACAGTTTTCGGGCAAGCTTTATTGAATTTTTGCCCCTAATTTTGAGTGCTTCACCGATACATGGCGTTCTAGAAACCGGGCTTTATACAAGCCGACATGATAACGTTTTGTTTCTCCTTGATTAGAGACATCTTCGTTGATGTAGGACTTTAGCAACGCTGTTTTCTTCGCACTAGTCTTAAACATTTTAACTACTTTTCGTGCAACGGTTTCAGCATTTTGTATTGCTGAAACTTTTACAGCTGCTGCAGAAGCGCACAAATTTAAGCAATGCATAGCACAGTGAATATAATATGCCAACGGAAATACGTTTTAAACAATTGAAGTGACGCCTGACCGTTCGCTGACCATTGCGGCTGCGCAATCGTAACTCCGGGCAACGCAAAAAGCAAAGTTGTATTGTATTTCTTCTTTGTAAGCCCACCAATTAAAAGCCAAGCAAGAAAGCAATCACGCAATGGCAAGTATTTAACATAATTATCAAGATCCTTGTTTTTGTCCTGGATGGATTGGGGGGGGGGGCATGGCCCCCCCTGGCTACGCGCTTGCTATGAACTAATATAATCTCAGTAGAGAGGTGCTTTCTGTAAATCATAGAGCAAGTAACACCACTAGATTTAACATATGACCGTGCCAAAAAATCAAACGTTTTCAGCTATACATAATAGACCTATTAAAAACTCAAAATTGCCAAAACGTTGGAGTTTTTAGTAAAGTATTGGCTGACCAGATTAAACTATGACGAAAACGGGACATTTTAACATAAAAAACGGTACATTTTAAAAGAGAAAACGGGAAATTAAAAAAACAAACAAACGCAGAAGTGAAAGAACCGTGATCAACCATCTTTCAATGTACGAAACAGTCGAAAGGGGAAAGCGTTGATCCAAGAGTGTATGATTTTTATGCAGTGGTGCTCCCACGATTTGGCAAAGAAGGGCTTCAATCGGGGGTCTGGGGGCTTTTCCCCTTGCCGCCAACGAATTTTTGCGGTTTTCACATAAAAAACACTTATTTTAGCTCACTTTTTAATCGAAAAAGGGCATGCAGTGAGTGCAGTCACTATGGACAATGCAAAAATATTTTCGCACTTTATGTCTAAAAGCAGAAGCTTGGCTAAATCAAGTAAAAAGAGGCTGCAACCATTATTACCTTATTAGTTTAAGAAATTATAGACTGAAAGTTTGGTTTCAGCACCTCATTACTAGGCCAAAAGGGGGGGGGGGCAAGGCACCGTGCCCCCTCCCTGCGTGCGCCTATGGTTACAAGTTACAACATCGTCCCAGCCTATCGCTAAACAATGCTATCGACTAAAAGTGGAAGGATAATATTTACAAATTGATCTGAAACATGAAAAAGGCAATTATTATATTGCAGTGTTAACTCTATAACTGGTTAATCGTTATATAAATTAATCAGAAAATAATTAGCGCTGCTGTGTAAATGCAATTTTCTGCAGCAAAGTACAAAAACCAAATACTTATTCGTCCGACGGATTCTGCCTACCTCGCTATAAAGTAAATTTCAAAAGTTTATGTAGCGAGGCAGGCAGAATCCGTCAGACGGATAAGTATTTGGCTTCTGTCTTATTAAGTCGGTTTTGAAGGTAAGTTTTGTAATGGGTTTCTATTTTGGAAGGGGGTTAATTATACAGTGACAGTCCCAAGCTCTTTCCGTGTGTCGAGTTCTAGACATTATACTGTAGTCACCACTACTCAGCTGTTCATCTAGTTTACAGTGTTGTTTGTGTCTTTCACTGACTAACATTTTTTCCTTTTTTTTTTCGCTATTGATAACTGTGGTCAACACACAAATTTTTGCCCAAGATATTTCAACGGTTTTAGGGTATATCAGGTGCGCTGATTCCGAAAGTGGCCACGTTTTTGCTGAATTGGCTCTAGTTTTTGAGATAAATGCATATTTTATGAAAATATTGCTTACGTATGAAAATAGCATTGCTATCCGTTTATGCCTATTTTAAGCAATGCTGTTGGCTTCAATCCTCTTTGCTTAATGCAGTGAGGAAAAGAATAGGCCTACACTCATTGATAAAACTGGTGGCAAATAATGTCTAATCTTGACAAGAAGTTTCTCCTATTTTTGATGATTTGAAATTACAAAACGTCGATATGCAATTACAACACTAGGCATATTGACGTTTTGCTGTTTCCCGTTCGGGCTTTTCAGCTTAGTCTATGGCATTTTTAAAGCATCCGTTTAAACCATAGCAGAATCATGTTACATGTTGTCAATAAATGCTGAGTATGATGCAAGCATACAAAGTATTGAAGGCAGAAATGAAAATTTTTATGACATACACGTCTTAACTAGATACCACTTGCGAGAAACACGTTGCTAAACAACGCAAGCCTCAAACTTCGCCTTATCAAGCTTCAGTTATTCATAATAACAAAATGCGCCCCAATGGCGGATCCAGGAGGGCAGTTGGGGCAATAGCACCCTAAAACAACAGCATTTTTCTAAATTTTCTGGAAAATTCGATGAATCTCAAACGATGGATCATTTTTTTGGCATCGCCCTCTTAAAACGAGTTTCTAGATCCACCGTGCTGCGCATTCCTAAGAAACTTGACAAATCTTTGCAGGTGACAAGCATGCCAAGTTTTTTTAAGTGTGGGAATTATTAAGGAGAAAAGGACATGCATAATGGAGGTGGCATGAAGGACAAACAAGGGAGAATTGCAGTTAATGAGAAAAATTGCGGGAAATTCGAAAAGATCTTGAATGTGGAAAATGAATGGGATCAGATGACAGAAGCAGATATGGTTGAAGGACCAGTAGAAGGAGTAACTTATAAGGAGGTGATGAAGGCTATAAGATGAAATTGGGAAAAGCAGCTGGACCTTCAGAGGTAAATATGGATATGATAATGGCGAGTGGAAAGCTCGGTGTTAGAATAAAAAAGCTTTGTGAGAGAATACTGGATGGTGAAGATTGGCCAGAAGAATGGAACACGAGTGTTGTTCCAATCTTTAAAGGAAAGGGAGTGTGATGGATTGTCGAGCATGCAGACAAGTAAAGCTGCTGTAGCATGCAATGAAGACAGTGGAGAGAGTGCTGAAGAACAGAATAAGAGGATTGGTAATGATAGACGATATGCAATTTGGCTTTATGCCTGGGAAAGACACAACTCACACATTGTTTATCTTGCGAAGGATGCGAGAGGAATTCCGTGGAAAAGAGAAAAAGTTGTACATGTGCTTTGTACACTTGGAAAAAGCATTTAATAGGGTCCCTATAAAGGTGGTGGAATGGGCACCAAGAAAGAAAGGATCGACAGAAGTATTGGTGCAAGCAGTGATGAGTTTATGTAAGGGTTTAGGGACGAATGTCAGAGTTGGATCAGGCTTGTTGGAGGAATTTGGGGTGAGTGTTGGTGAGCATCAAGCGTCTGTGCTATCACCACTAATATTTGCTATTGCGGTTGGTGTTGTGACGAAAGATGCAAGAGAAGGATCATAATTATTGAACGACATTTTTGTACACTGATGAGCGAAAATTTGGAGGATTTAAGGGCGAGGTTCCAAAGGTGGAGAAGTGCAATGGAAGGCAAGGGATTAAAATCAAATATCGGAAAGAGTAAGATGATGGTGAGCGGTACAGAAAATGCTATTGCACTCAGCAAAATCGAGCCTTGAGGAATATGAGGAAAAGGGTTGTGTCTAACGCAGTGTGTTGTACACTGTGTAATAAATGAATGCATGGGAGATGCACCAAAATGAAGAAAGTAACTTGCAGTTTCGCAGTGTACATGACAATATCACGTGAACAAACTTAACGCGGACGATTTGTCGCAAAATGTGTGAAGGTGGAGGGGGAATCGAAAACGGGTTTTCATCCCCCAATCTTCACCGTTTTCCAACCCCTCTAACTCCCTGACCCCTCCCGCTATCCATCCCCCAACCCAACTCTCACATATTTCGCGTCAAGTTGGTTGCATCAAATCTGTTCGCGTCAAATCGTCCGCGTCAAATCGTCTTGCTCCGAGTTTTGCACGCCATTTTATTTATAGAATGTGCAAAGATCTTGGAGTAGACAGGAAAAAACCAGTGGAGGTATTATGTGATGAAATAGCTTTCTGAAGCTTGTGACCATTGGTTTTTTATCACGAAACAATATCTTTTGGTCAGCATAAACAGCTCTTATCTGTAATATCTATCGCCGTTATTTATAAAGTAGTGCAAAGGATATATCTCAAAAACTAGAGCCAATTCAGCAAAAATAAGGCCATTTTCCGAATCAGCGCACCTGATGTACCCTAAAACCGTTGAAATATCTTCGGCAAATAGAAAAAAAAATTTTTTTGTTGGGCTGTGTAATAAATCGAAACGTCTCGTAAATTTCAAATGTTTCAAATATTACTGGCTCTTAATTTTGTAATTAAAAAAATGCGTTTTCAATGTTTTGTGAAAATATGTTTTCAAGTTAGAATAGAGTGGCGCTGAAAAATTAATAAAGATGGCTAATTTCACAATAATGATTATTTTCACGAGAATTTCAATACCTTATTGAAAAGATATTCACAGGGTTCAGAGTACAGTTTTTTAGGTAGGTGCTCCTGTACTTCTTAAGCTACACGCTTTGACCGCCGAACTTATGTTTTCTTCCACACGTAAATCAAGCTGCGCCTGACTTGCTTTTATCTTTGCTCTCTGCCGTCTCTGATTAAATTCTCTGTAACTTCTTTTAGCGCCATCTTTAATAAAATGTCAGTAAATTCACTAGCCTAGATTGAATCCCAAACTTTTTTCAGCGCCACCCAACTCTGAGTTAAAAAAATATTTTACGAATCCAGCCGAAACACTGAAAACAAGATCTTTAGATATTGTTAGCAGACTCAGCATCGAACTCTACAAAATTTAACTTTCGTACCTTACCACTAAAGCCTAGCACTCTCTTGACCTATTTACTGATCTACTCAGCTTCCAAATATTCCAACCACAACCAAACCTTAACTTAGAAACGCTCAAACCGCAGCAGGTGAGCAGGCCGCTGCATTGCTTTACGTTTTGATTGAAATCTCTCGGAACACCAATTGTGATGCAAAAAATAAGGTTCAACGAGACAACGCAAAATGAAATGCAAAATAATGCAGCATCGGTACCACAATAGCAAATTTGCAATCACTCAATCTATAACAAAACATCAAAAGTAAAGTTTGTTTCGAGAGATTTGAATCAATAAATTTAAAGCACTCACTTATTGAACTCGAACTCGATTGTTTTTTTTTTTCCGGTTCGAGTTCAAGTTCAAAAATTTCATTTTTCGAGTTTAAGTTCGAGTTCGGCGAAAACGATCGAGTTCCAGCTAGTGCGAGTTCCAGTTCGAGTTCGAGTTCGCAGCCCTGGTGAAAATACGGGACTGTCTCGCTCAAAACGGGACGTCTGCCGTCTGGTCACCCTAGTAAAGTAATATATTAAATCCAATGGTGTTACTTGGAATAGCAGCACTATGGTATATTTACGAGCTAACTAACAAAAATTATGCAGCTACTTCCCACAAATCTACTTACAGCTCTACAGCATGACAACTTGATAAGTTAAAATCCTCCTTGTTGTTCCGCATCTCGAAAATTTCACAAGTGCAGTGCTAGATTTTTCCTTTCAATGCACTGATAAAGAATGAAAAGTTAATGTGTTTGTTGTTCCGTCATAGCCAATTTTTTCTTCTGTCATTGATTTTTTAATTATGACCTAATAATTCATTATGATAAAACGACTGCCTCACTGGCTTAAAGTTGACATTTTTTTGTTGTAAGCATCAAGATTCTAGCAAAATCAAAAAAGATGACTTATTGCTATCGAAAATGAAGCGGTGATTAAAATGGTAAGTATATAGTTTAAACTAGGGGCGTCCAACTTTTTTGAGTGACGGGCCATAACTGCTTTTTAAAAATTTTTGCGGACCATAATTTAGACTTTAGTACCATGGCAAGTTGGGGCAATATACGCCAGGGGTTCTCAAACTATTTGAGGTGCGGAGCCTTTTGCCAAATTTGAGATTTTGCGATGAGCCCTAGCAACGCACATTGTTGGGGCGATATCTTACAGCTGGCGCAAAATGACTTGAGACCTATGGCAAATTTTGCATAGGTAGGCATGCTACAAAGCTCAAGCTTACGACTTTTTTTGTACAATTGTAATTCATTAATTACAATAGGTCAGTGTGGAAATGGTAGAACAAGTATAATTTTGTACCATAGAGCGAGACAGCGCTGTTTCGGGCCATCAGTCCTCATCAGCGCACTCAGGTAAAAGATACACTCATCCTTCAAAATGCTTGGCCTTGCCAAAACACTCTTCCGGATATATGGAACATATTTGGAAATTTAATAAGTTTAAAAATCAAACTTTCAAATGTGTCAGGCCTTTTTGGCGTACCCTATACAAGCTAGAAAACAATCTACATTTTTCAGGTAAATCAATGTTAAGGCTATGAATTTGACACTTGACAAACATACTAATAAGGTAGTCAAATTTCATTAATCCCGGTGTTGATTCTTTGGACAGTTGCAAAATTAGCTAAGTCATTTTTTTAATATGTTTTAGCTCGCGTAGCCCTGGGGCTCCGTACGGAGCCGGTAAGTGAGTGAGTTTATTTTTGTACAAAAAGGCATAACGCGTGATACAAAATGAAAGAAAATGATAAATGCCCAAATGAAAATTACGCGATGTCTTTCTGGTGAAAGGCTGCGAAAAGACCTTGTGTCCTGTTCCGAGGAACTGGCGCGGTTGCCGAGTCTGCAGCCTGTTTGAGAACCTTTGAAAGCACTTTGAGAACCTATGATATAAACGATTATAACAAAGATTTAAAAAATTTTTGGGGCGTCCAACTTTTTTGAGTGACGGGCAGGGGCGTTGAAAGTACTTTTAAGTAGGGGGCTGAAATTTGTGTCACCATACCAACCCGCACACTTGGGGGCCCCCAAATTTTTGGATAAATTTTTTAGAGATGTAGGCTACACAAAACTTGCATTGCTTACATTAAACTTAAGCTCGGTTCCGGTTTTTCCATAATATGGGGGGCCGTGCGCCTTACCTAAGGCATAAAATTTGAAACTATTTGTTGTTTTGAATGAAATTATAAAATCAAGAAAAGTGTGTGTCTGCTTGTAATTGCAAAACTGTTAACTTGAAATCATAAAATCAGAAATCTTTATTGCTTTGAATAAAATTATAAAATCAGAAAAGTGTTGAGTGTAGACCAGTATTGTGGAACAAAAATAATTATTCAATCAAATTTGACAGAATTTTGAAGAAATGACTTATTCTATTTGGTCAGTTTAGTTAGCTTAGTTTCCTGGTCGTTTGTTTTAATACCGATAACATGTTTGGATGTTGGTACACTAGGTGGGCTAGATTGCATGTCATTGAGTACATAGATGCAAATCCATGGGGGATGGGAGGATGTATCCTCCAATAATCCGGCAGCATAACCCCCAATATCTTTAGTGGAAGTGCAAAATTTCCCATACGATGTATAGTGAGCTTACCCAATAGGATGTCCCATATTTTAGCGACTTCTCGTAAAAATTAAGCTCGGGTCATTATGTGAATGGATTTTGGTCGCTGATTTCAAATATGACGTCATTTTTCCATTATGACGTCATCTTGAGGTTCCACCTAACGAATTTTTGTTATTTTGACGTATCTCCAAAACGGCTGGAGCTAGAGAGTTGGGACTTGCACCAACGTGACCGGAAGGGTCGATTTCCTATCTGCCGTCAATACATTATAAAGCGCTAACTGCACCAGAAATCGAGTTATTTTGAAAAATTTTGTTTTCACTCATTGTTGGACAAAATATGTCAAATACAAATCCTACGTTGTTGTGGTATTTATTTTTGATTCCGATGATCCGCGATACAGGTTGCTGCTACATCCGATAGTTATAGCAGAGATATGAGTTACGCCTACTTTGATTTTTGCTACGTTACACTGTTTCAACACAAATTAACCAACTATGTCTGTTTATATCAAAAATCAACTTGCATCAAGCATCACCACCACAAAACGACAAAGAAATTCAATCGCTTTTCAATCACACAATGTTATGCAAAGTAGCCAGAATGCGCATGTCTGTTTTGTTCAAATTATCTTTGTCATCTCGGATCAAGCCATTCACAACACCTTTCAGCTTGCCAACAAAACGTTCTGTAACTCGGTTATTGTTATCAATATTACGCCAAAACGTTGGTAAAACAGAAACTGAAGTAATGCATGGAGCCATTTTACTATCTTCTGTAAAAAAGTCACGCAGAATGCCACGTTTCCAAAGCATGTGTTCGATATTAATTTGCTTAGGAAATGTTTTCTCCTTTACCGCTTCAAGAGTGAAAGGTGGTATTTCCGCTTAAACACTTAAAGCAATAGTTTTGGGGTTCAACCATTGGGACGAATGCTGAACGAAATGCTTCTAAACAGCGTTGAATATTGGTTCATCAATATCTTTGTAGGCAAGCAGTAAATCTCTTGTAAACAGTGTTATAGAGGGGCCATGCAGCAGCGGAGGGCTTAAGATGAATAGCTAAAAAAGCAGGCCAAGAAACACAAACAATAAACGATGCCATTCGTTGAAGTTTTAGAATATCGTGCGGTTCAACTCCGTATCCAAAAATTAACATTCTTAAATATCCGCTTGCTGTCGTTATCCAGCGTGCGTGCGATACACCTTCTTGGCGATAAAAAAGTAAACACTGTAATTTTCAGGAACGTCCATTACCAAACGAGCTGCCAGAACAAGAAGACACATATGGTCTTTTCGGAAAGCTAAATCTACATTTTTTTTACGTTCAGAAAACCATGCAGTTGGGCTTTTAGGTAATTCACTGCTATTGATGTGGTTGGAACTTTACATTCTTTGCGGGCTTTCAGATCTTCTGGCTTAGGTTTTGGTAATTTCTTGATTCTGTTCATCAGAGCACCATCTTGGAATGTATTTGGCCCTTTAACTTTGCCTTCTAGATATTGTTTTGCATGAGTAAAATAAACCTCGTTCACATGGAAGAGACATTCAATGGTGTGTACTTCATGACCAATATCAGACTTGAAGTATTCCTGTAATCGCTTGTTGACACCGGTCTTTTTTCCTATATTGAGTGCGGTGGTATCTGCCATAATCGAATATACGCGATCAAGTAATGGCCGACCGATATTTTCAACTATAGCTTTGAATACTGCCTCCGCAGTTACAGAGATATCTTTTGTAAATGACTTCACGCTTACAGGTGCTGTAACTTTCGTAATTTTCTCAGCATTAATGTTGGGATATTGGCCGATGAATACGTATCTGTCAATAATTTTGCCATCATAGCATAGTTGCCAAGCATTAACAGATGCCAATTCCATTTCAGCAGCTCTTAGTGGATCAAGGAGGTATTTTTCTCTCTTTCTATGGACGGACGATTTGGACGTTCCGGTTCTCTTAAAACCTTCTGGAGTCAATTGATCTGCCTGCTGTCTTAACGAAGTGCTACGTTTGTCTGCCAGCTTACATTTGGTTTTAGTTACATTTTCTGCAGGTCCAAGACTTTTCATTAAACTAGAATTTTCAGTCGCACAAGAAAATTCTTCGTACATGTTTTCAGCTGTTGCTTCAACTAATGCTACATCTCCGTCTTTTTCAGCTGTGATCGGCTGTTCATTTGCATCTTTTCTTGCTCTTTCCCTTCGTCTTTTCTTTACTTCCAACTGCTCATCCACTACAGCTTTTCTTTTGGGAGCTAGTGCATTTTCCTGCTTTTGATAAGCAACATCTATCTCCGCTGTTATCATCATTCTTCTGTTGCTTCGCTGATCTTTCAAGCACTCAAATTCCTTTTCAGGAATTCTTTGCTGAAAAGGGCACTTGCATGCATATTTTCTATTCCAAAACAGTACCGAAGGGTTTGCACTGCTTTTGCATTTACATGGTGATATGTGGAAAAGCTCGGAAAACCAATCTTCTCTTACATTCTTTTTTCCTGATTTGCTTGCCCGCGTTTTAGTAGCATTAAATATTTGAACAATGTCAAACAGTTTGGCTTGAATTCGGCTTTTAGAGAGTATTGGTAAACTCGCTTTGGTCCATCAGTTTGTAACATCTGCTGCTACATCGTACTTTACATCTTGGAAAGTGGGAACCTCTGAAATAAACTTAACATCTGTTTTAAACTTAACAAATAAACTTAACATCTGTTAACTTAACCGATCAGATGGCCGAGTGGTATGGAGCGTCTGCTTCTGGATCGGAAGACTTGGGGTTTGATTCCGAGTCGGGTCGAACCAATGACTTTAAAATCGGTATTCACAGCTTCCCTGCTTGACGTTCAGCATTCAAGGGACAGTGTGGAGAACAAGCCGGCAAGTATACTTGTTGTGCCGTTGGGAAAAGCACTTAACGGGATTCCCCTATCTTAGTGTGGTAGACAGATGGCCGGCAACTCCTAAGCGAGCTCGTACAGCGCTTCGTCGCTTTCTCGTGATAGGAGGATAAATATGCCAATAATAATAAAAAATCTGTTAATTGAAGAAAACTGCGTTTGAAAAAATAATGCTGAAGTACTTCTTTGTTAGTAGGTAATACGCTTTCTCTCAACTTTGCTGATACCAAATATTTTTCCGACGACCTTGTTTCACTAATAACTTTTACTTTTACCTGCAGTAACTTTAATTTCCAACATACACCTGCAATAATAACGACGTTTTGATGATCACATAGGTTGTTATAAAGGAAAAACAAGAGTATTATATTCTACGCCTTTGGATTAAATTTGCATTGTTACACCATTTGTCTTTATAAATGAGAAAAAAATATATTTTTCGAAATAACTCGATTTGTGGTGCAGTAAGCGCTTTACAATGTATTGACGGCAGATAGGAAATCGACCCTTCTGATTACGTTGGTGCAAGTCCCAACTCTCTAGCTCCAGCCGTTTTGGAGATACGGTAATATAACAAAAAGTCCGCTAGGTCAACCTCAAGCGGACAGAACCTCAAGATGACATCATAATGGAAAAATGACGTCATATTTAAATCGACGACCAAAATCCTTCCAGAAAATGACCCGAGCTTAATTTTTACGAGAAGTCGCTAAAATATGGGACACCTTATTACCGAACCATGCAACCAATATGCATTAGTGCTAATTATGCGGATAGTGTAGCGCAAATCAGTTCTGTCGGCAGCATTTTTCGTTAATACGGCGATGATTACCGTGATGAATAGACTATACAGCCCTTTGTTACGCCAGATAATTAATTTTTATTCGTGCATTGTTGTGATAATTTAGGAAAATTTCGTGATTATTTTAGTGATTGAAAAGTTTAGGGAAAGTGTGCGAATTACGGTAATAAGCAGCAGAAGCGCTCGCAAGGAGGGGAGTGGCACGATGCTACGCCCCCCCCCCCCCCTTTGACCCTGTAACAAGGTGCTAAAACTTACCTTTCAATCAATCTCGAACTAATATTGGTTGCAGCTTCCTTTCACGTATTTTAGCCAAGCTTCTGCTTTTAGACATTAGCTGCGAAAATATTTATGCGTTGTCCATAGTGACTGCACTCACTGCAAGCCCGTTTTCGATAAAAAAAAAGGATGCTAAAATGAGTGTTTTTTTACGTGAAAATCGTAAAAATTTGTTGGCGAGACCCCTTTAGCCTACGGCGGTTGGGAGTTTCACCCCCAGACCCCCGGTTGTGGGCCCCCCTTTACCAAATCCTGGGTGCGCCACTGAGCAGGAGGAATGGACTAAACCAATAACTGGTAAAGATAGCAATTGAATTTCCAATTTACATTCCCCCGAATATCGAAAAATGATCAATTTTGCTATATCATTCCCCCCCACCCAATATCAAAAAATGGTCAGTTTGCTAAATCATCCCCGATCCCCCCCCCCCCAATGCTCAACATAGATTTGCACCCCTGATTGAGAGAGCTGATTTCTGCCACCCTTTCTTATTCGTTCTTATCAAACAAGTGTTTCATAAAACTATTTTCCTCGCTTTTATGATTCGATTGTTTGACATCATAATCATACCTGATCGAATAACAAGTAGCGAGTCAAAATCAAATCCAATTTATCCTGAGCTTAAACCCAGCTTTCTCTTTGAGTTGCTTCAGTTATTCGAAAATTTGCTGATTTTTCTGAATTATTGTTTGTGACATACCATTACGCAGCATTTGGCTTTTCCACTGTGCTCACTTGGTTGTTTATCTTTTTGACATTGCCTGTTACAACAGCTGCAGCAGAGAGATCCTTCAGCAAGTTGAAGTTAATAAAGAACTACATGAGCAGCCAAATGAGCCAAGGAAGACTTGACAGTCTTTCAGTAGCCTACTAAGCTAAGCATCAAATCAGCAAAGCCAATCAGATGAACCACAGAGCTGTTGCTAAAAGCTTTGCTAATGCCAAAATTCGAAAAGTGTCTTTTTGTCTCAATATGCCTGGTAATTCGTTGCAGTACCTTTGAGTGACTTTACAAGTTCCTGTTGCACATATTCAGAATTGATTGCAGATGAAATGGAATCTCCTTAAATATAAGCATGTCATTTAAGCATGCATAGAACTTTACACTATAGCTTTTGTTTTTTGTCGTGAGCACTTCATATGATGACGCCCTCACATTACTCGTGCATCTTTAGCCAATGACCGCATGAACACGTATCCAGCAATGCTTTTGTATGGCAATAAATGCTGTAGGGGCCTCCTGAGTTAAGCTTGCGGGGGCCCCGAACAGTGTAGCTACGCCACTGATGACCCAGGTCTCCCTAGCGCAGCGGTTCTCAACCTTTTTTCTTTCGTGGCCCATTTTTTGTTGCGCTAAAGTTTTGTGGCCCATTATCTTTTCATCCTTTCTAAACGAGTATTCATCCTCAGTAGCCGATCCAGAAAGTTTTGGTGGGGGGGAGATGTAATTTTAAATTAGGTTGAATGTTAACTAAATACAAACACGTTTAGACTCGGAAACGGGCGTAAATCAGCCTTTTTAAAATGTTTCATGTCAGGAACGTATTCGCAAATTTTTTTAGGGAGGGCATTAAATTTCGTCACTTTTTCAAGCGTAGTTTTTTCCGGCTGAGTTAGTTTTAAGCAACTTTAGTAACAAAAACCATTCTAGAGGGATCCGGGGGCTTGCTCCCTCGGAAATTCTTGAAAATTTACATACTGTAATGGTCATTTTAGTGCTTTTTGAACAATTTTCAGGCAAATTTTGTTAATAGTTTTGGTTCCTAATTTTGAGTGCTTTACCAAATATGATGCATTTTGCTCGCACAGTTTTGATTAAGCATGCTTAAGGCGACTTAGGTATATTGTTACGAAGAGATTCAAAATAACGGCAAAATTTTATTCAAAGCACTGTTGAAAATGACTGGTGCATTTCCCACATTCCCCCCTGGATCCGCCGCTGTTCATCCCTTCAACTTGCAAATTCCACCTTAGGGAGCCAAAG
The DNA here is from genome assembly GCA_964006365.1 of Trididemnum miniatum. Classification (NCBI taxonomy): domain Eukaryota; kingdom Metazoa; phylum Chordata; class Ascidiacea; order Aplousobranchia; family Didemnidae; genus Trididemnum; species Trididemnum miniatum. The sequence goes on along the minus strand of OZ023231.1, from coordinate 30,356,528 downwards.
TGGCTTGGTTTGAGAACCACAGTTGACGCAATCGAATGCATTGGTTGTATCACGCCACCCACACAACGAGAAATAAATCCTATTATGACAATCGCGTAGATTGGTTTTACAAACTTTCCATGAAACTACACACTATTGATTGAATAATTGGAATGAAAATTACCACTCTGTAGCAAAAAAACAGCAGCGTCATTCATCGCTGCTACCGTCAAAATTACTAAACAAACACAAAAGTGTAAAATTAACTCTATAGTGACACAAATGAAACAGAATATTTTAATAAATCTAGCAATTTTTTAAAAGTTCTGTGGCCCACCTCAAAATGTGTCCATAGCCCACCAGTGGGCCATGGCCCACAGGTTAAGAACCACTGCCCTAGAGCTTTTCCTGTTTCTCAATCAGCTTCAAATTTCTTCAGTCGAAAAAAATACACGTCACAAAAATGTGAAAATTTTGGCCCCCCTTTTAAAACTTTTCGCTACGCCACAGCTCCTAGGATAGGCTAGCTAATTCTTATTTGATATTTTTTTGTTTCGCTGTTATTTTTCTAAAAGTTTCTATTAAAAATGGAGAAAATGTAGCTGTGACATCATAATAAAGCTCTAAGAGCTTTGTACACGAAGTGACCTGAAAATCCAACGGTTTTAACGATTTTGTTCACCTTTGTCACAAACGGTTGCAAAAGTTAGTACGTTGGTTTGATGATATCAATGAAGAAAAGAAACGATTAACAAGTGACATCATAAGCCATCATTGAAGTGCAATAGGGTGTACTGTAGTTATGAATTTTCGAATAGGGGGGACTGAAGAGGGGCTCAAAATTTCTATGAGGGGCTGAAAAAACATAGGGGGGTTTCAGCCCACACTTTCCAACGCCCTTGGTGACAGGCCATATCTGCTTTTTAAAAATTTTCGCGGACCATAATTTAGACTTAGGCTAGTACCATGGCAAGTTGGCGATAATATATAAGCGATTATAAAAACAATTTAAAAAATCATATCTTACCTGTTTGTCATTTTTCGTTTCTTGCTTGCCATACTTCATGCTAAATTTAAAATGGAAACAAAATGTCATAACACGTGCAAAGTGCGCGGAAATACGAACGCGTAATCACTTTCGTGTGACCGTAGACTAGTAACTATTGTAATGTGCATTGTGTTTAGTTTCGACTTTCGAGTCCATTATACAAGTCTATGGCGTTACAGGATGTTGCAGTATGACGACATAATAAGTGCAAGGTTTAAAAAAACAAGAAAACAATGGAAACAATACACTCTACGTGTGGGTGCATGCACGCGCTGCATTTTCTATATCAGGGGTGGCGAACCTATGGCACGCGTGCCAGATGTGACACGCCACTTGATACTTTAAAGCAGGGCTACTCAACTATGATCTGGATCTGTCCGCTTGAAAAAGTTCATTACTTGCAAAGGTACAGAAAAAAAAATTTAAAGCTGGTTTGATTCCGGAAAAAAAAAAGCTATTCCAGCCGGTTGGTTGAGTGATTGTAGGCGTTGCTATCAGCGCGGGAGGTTTAGAGTTCAATTTCCAGGCCTAACAAATTGGACGTATTTAATTATTTACCCTGTCCACTTTGGCAGGCCCGGAAATTGAATTTAAATCTACCGCGCCAGTAGCAATGCTTGTAATCACTCAGTCAACCGACTGGAATAGTTACCCTGTCCACAACCGGCCGGTAAGCTCAGTTGTCAAGCGCACGCTATCGGTGCAGGAGGTCTGGGGTTCGATTTCCGGGCCGGTCAAATCGGCATAGTGTCGCCAACAGTGGCGTACGCACGGGGGGGGAGGGTTTGGGGGTCAACCCCCCCCCCATTGGCGATTGGAAAAGATTAAAAACCGCTCTTTTTGGTCCGATTTGCGCTTTTTCATACAGAAATTGTGTTTTTTGTGCTGTATCAACTTGCCTATATAATCTCGCGAAACTTTTGTTGTGATGCAATAATACCGGTAGTCAAACTTTTCTGGTGTGTAGCGCTTGAACCAATGGCTGGCTCAAAAAGCAAGCCTGGACAAGGTCAATGGACACTAAAGCTGGAGTCGTGTTGTGATGTCACAAAGACATTGTTCTCAACGGCTATGGCCGGACAAGACGTTTCAGCGCACAAGGCATTCTTGGAACAGAACGGTTGCAACGCTTGCAGATATTCCGCTTGCGATGTCATAATTTTGAGCCAAACCAGCCAATTGGCGTAGTGGTTAAACACATCGCTATCGGCGCGGGAGGTTTTGGGTTCGATATTTGTGCCGATACCGGCCGTAAGGTTAGTTGTTAAGCGCACAGTTAATCGATGCGGAAGGTCTGGGGTTCGATTCCCGGAATGGTCAAATCGTCATAGTGTCGCCGAAGATTCGCCATCGCTGCGACGTTTCTGTGTTACCCAAGCGCTGAGAGATGGGCCCCAGTGACGTTCGCAGGGGTCGGGAGTCAGCACTGCCGTTTCCCCGTGACAATTGCACAAAAAATGAAACCTTTCTTTTTTAAAACGAACCGACTTTTCTTCATGCGGAGCTTGCCAAAATTGCTATCATGTTTTCATCCCAAACAATACCATCCCCCACAAAACATTCTAGCGTAAACCATTCCCTTACAAGTACGATGATCATCCCTCCTTACGTCGGCGTGAAAAGTTGTACCATCCCCCCATAAGTGTTTTTACAACTCGAACACTGATTACGATGCAATGCTACAATACCGGTGCCCGGTAGTCCAACTTTTCTGTAGTATTTTGCTTGAAGTGCATTTTTGTCATTGATGTTGCTGTGAAACAATTAAAAAGTAGGAGTTTCCTTAAATGCGGTGTATCTGCAGTAACTATGGCAGCACACACTTTTTTTTTTAAATCAAATCAAATCTTGATTATACTCGTTTCATTAAATTTTTTTTTTTTTTATTTCAAGCCACTTAATTGTAGCTTAGGTTTTTGCAGTAGTGAAGTACATGCATCATGGAGATGACCTAGTTGAGCATCGAACCCGCGAAGCCAGCTTCGGAGCCCAATGCACCAACCACTCGGCCAACTCCATGTGCTTCATTAAATTTGTTGTTGTACGGAAACGTGGTAGCGAGTGGCAGGGCCCGACCTCGTGGCTCAGCTCCTGGGCAACGCAGCTCCAAAGAAACGTCGCAGCGGTTGCGAGCCGTTGGCTACACTGTGTCCGACTTGACCGACCTGGGAATTGAGTCCCAAACCTTCCGCATCGATAGCGAAATCTTTTAACACTACGCTATGATTTGGCAGAAAAATGCTTAGATAATATCGACGCTGTTTTTGACTTTAATCGGATGATTAGGGATTCCTCTCGCGCATAATTTGTTTTAGTTTAAAAACGTTTTGGTAGGGAGGGCAGTTTTTTTTTAAGCTCCTATATCTTCACTTTTCAAATTTCAAGCGAGAAACTGCCCCCTTCATAATGAGTGTACCGTATATTGACTATTTGTAACAAAGGTTATATTGACTGTTTGTGACTGTTTGTATTAATGTTGGTTCTTGAAAAAAGTTTTTTTGGAAAGAAGGAATTGCTTGTTTCACTCCCTGGGTGCACCCTGTTTGTGACGTTGCAACAGCTAGCCAGCCTATGCTTTAGTCAATTAACCTTCCTATGGCCCAAAAATGATTTCAACTAAAATTTTTTCGGAAGATTTTTAACCACGGCCTGACAGCTTGAGTTTCTGTGAAACCTTTTCTCTCCTTAAATGAAACGCAAAACATTAAGCAAAAGTGTGAATGAAATATCTTTATTGTTTCCTTAGTTATGGCGTTATATAGCTTAATCATGGTTAACTGCAATTTAGGCTGGAAACATTACAATACGATGCACGTTATTGTAATGTAGTATCTTTACATCATCACGATGTGACGTCACAGAACCCCCCCATTGAAAAATCCTGCGTACGCCACTGGTCGCCAACGACTCGCCGCCGTTGCTACGTTTCTTCGGAGCTATGTTGCGCAGGCGATAAGCTGCGGAAATGGGCCCCGCCACTAGTTACACCCTTCGGCGTAGTACCGCGAGTAGCACATAATGAAGATTTGATTTTGATTTATTTACCCTGTTCGCATGTCCAGCTTTGGTGGTTCCAAAGGCCGACGGGCTTGCTGCATCATAATCAAGTTTTTAATTCATATTAAAACAAGTGATTATCACATCATAAATTCAATTGTGATTCAGAAAGCTCGTGGGCTTTTGGAACCACTTAAATTAAACGTCGCCCACGACTTGCCACCGCTGCGATGCTTCTTCGGAGTTCAAAGGTGTGCTGCCTGATAAAGTTTTATGCTTTCATTTGGAAAATATTTGATGTGCTAAAACTTTATTAGGGTCCAGCTTTAGCATTCAGAAGGTCCGGATTTGGACCGCAGTCCGCCAGTAGAGTAACATGCTTTAAACAAGGGGCTCTTAACCTTTTCTGTCTCGTTAACCCCTTACGAAAGAAAAGTGTATAATTTACCCGCAGTGTACCACTACTGCTTTTTCAGCACTGAAACTTAAAGTTGTTTTTAGTCTTTGATTGAAAATTTTTACACCCTCGGTAAGTAAAATTTATCCCCAGGGGGTAAAATTTACCCCCAGGGGGTAAATCTACCCCCGGTAAAGAACCCATGCTTTAAACCTTTCTTACACAATCGCCCCTTTACGGAAAGTGTGGGTCCAAACTGCCCTCACAAAGTCTTCGCGTTCGTAAAGCTGCCTTATTTTCCACTGAAAACAGGTGAAGCCCCCCCTCCACCAAAAAAAGGCATGTCCCCATAGCTACTGTTTTTCTACAGAACTCGGATGAAGACCAAAAACAAAAAGTTCTTCACGTCTGCTGAACCACTTTCTCCACAGTTCATTCAATGTAATGTCACGGCATTAGCTTGCTAAACTTTATTTTTAATATTTTCGTACGTTCGCCAAAAAAGGTTCGCTACCCCTGTCCTATATCATTGGTGGGACACTTTAGCAATGCTATTGAAGGATTCGAATCTGTAACTAAAAATACCGTGTCAGCGCGTGAGGACTAACGAATTTAAACTAATCAACGTGGAAATTTTAACGGGCTACTTTGAAAGCTTGGCGGGCCTCAAGTGGCCAGCGGGCGGCGGATTGGACGCCTCTGGTTTAAACTTTAATTTCTATATAAACATGAAGTGAGATTAAACAACGACGGCTTGTACCGAAGTCTATCCTGTGACCAGTCTCATTGAAATTTTTCAAACATAAAGTGAGAATCATTGCCAATAACCTAGAACAGGGTGGTCCAACTGTATTATATCGCGGGCCATAAAAAATAATTGTTTACTTATCGCGCGGGCCAATGTTTAATAAAAGATGTTGCTACTTGCTAGTAGATGATCATGATTGTTAGTTGCAACGACAATCTAAAATTGGCTGTTCGTCTAATTTTAACTCCAGCATGTGTTAATGCGCGTCACTTTGTCGCTGTGTCCTTTATCTGACTTATTTTTGTATATTTAGTTGTGAATTATCTTTGGCCAGCCAGAAATAAGATGAACTACTACTATTGACGTTAATTTGGTTGGCGACACTGTGTCCAATTTCACTGGCCCGGGAATTAAATTTCGTGAAGTTGTCCATTAATTAAATTTCTTTAAGTTGTCTTATCGCTTTGTGTTTGTTAACTTTTGTTAGCGTTTTTCGTTAATGCTCGCTCATTACTCTTATTCGTTAACTTTGATGTCAAAATTTGAAAAAATATAGTTTTGCTAATAAAGTCAACATAGTAAGGTTAAAGCAACAAACAGTGTATTTGAGCGAAAATTTGCTACTACAAACAGTAGCACTCCAAAACTTTATCTTTTTTTGAAATGCTGTAGGCCCTATTTGCTATTTACAGTTACTGTAAATATTAAATATATTACTGTAAATACTGTAAATATTGATCTCGAAAAACTTTGATTGTGATGCAATAATTCTCGCAGTCAAACTTTTCTAGTGGGTTGCGCTTAAACCAACGACTAACGCAAAATGCAAGCCAGGATAAAGTCAATGGGTATTGTTAAAGCTGGAGTCGTGTTGTGATGTCATCAAGCGATTGTTCTCAACGGCTATCATGGCTGGACAACACAACGTTCCAGCGCAGGAGGTATTCTTGGAAGAGAATGGTTGCAACGCAGGCGGATGTTCCGCTTGCGATGTCATAACTTTGAGTTAACCAAACCAGCCAGTTGGGGTTAACCAAAGACATCGCTATCGGCGCGGGAGGTTTTGGGTTCAATTTTTGGGCCGGTGCCGGTCGTTAGCTTAGTGGTCAAGCGCACAGACTATCGGTGCGGAAGGTCTGGGGCTTGATTCCCAGGCCGGTCAAATCGGCACAGTGTCGCCAACAGCTTGCCACCGCTGCGACGTTTCTGCGTTGCCCTGTCGCTAAGTAGCGGAGATGACCCCCAGTGGCGTATGCTAGGGAGGGGGCCGAGAGTCACCTCCTCGTGACGATTGCAGAAAAAATGAAATCTTTCTTAATTTTGAAACAAACCGACTTTTTTTTGTGTAGAGCTTCCCGAAATTGCTATCATGTTTTTTCTGTTCTGTCCAACTTTCTAATTTAATCTCGCGAAACTTTCATTACGATGCGATATGCAACAACACCGGTAGTCCAACTTTTCTGATATGTTTTGCTTGAACTGCATTTTTGTCATTGATGCTGCTGTGAAGCAATTGATAAGCAGGAGCTTCCTTTAATACGGTGCCTCTGCAGTAACTATGGCTGAACACAAATTTGTTTTTTAAATCAAATCAAATCTTTTCTGTACTCGTTTCATTAAACTCGTTGTAGTACCGAAGCGTGGTAGCGGGTGGCGGGGTCCGACCCCGCGTCTTAGCGCTTGGGCAACACAGGTTCTCTAAAATGCCTCTAAAAAGAGAACCGATTATTCTCTAAAATGCCTTGCAAAGTGACGTAGGTTTACGTCATAACTTGTAACTGTTTCGTGGCTTACGTCATTTTACGTGCGAAAAGTCGCATCGCATTCTGTGTAGACACACCTTAAGCAGTGCTCGAGTCGTAAAAACACTTACGGGGAAATGGTGTAAGCCAGAGGTGGGCAAGCCGAGGGCCGCTCTTAGTGGAAAAGCAAAGCAATAAAGGTCATCACGACCGCAGATGTCCTCTTTTCCACTCGAAATCAAGTGAATAGAATAGAAAGGTCATCACGTTCGCAAATGTTCTATATTTCACACAATATCAGTAAGAAACAAGGTTTGTATTTCTGTAAGTGCCTGCGGGCCGTATGAAATGATCTCACCGTAGTTTGCCACCGTACCCCTGAGGTAAGCTTTTTACGCAGACGCAAAAGAGGGATGGTCATTATTTATAGGGGAATGGTTTACGCCAGATTGTTTTATGGGGGGATGGCATCCCCCCGCATCACCCCTCAACTAAAGTACTAGCCTTTTGGCGTAAAAATTAGGCCTATAGTTGAATCGACGAGGTTTGAAATTATGGAAAAATTTTATTCATCAAAAACATTGCTGAAATTGGCTGGTGGAGGTGGTGCATCCCCTACATCCCCCCTGGATCCGCCACTGCCAGTATCTCAACCAAAAGGAAGTGCAGAAACGTGACAAAAAAAATAATACGGAATAAACGTAAAAACCTGTGATCGAGTTTGCAAACAATTGCGCAAGAAATGAGGTGATCTAAGCACGTGATGAAACTATAGACGGCGCGAACGTGATAACTGAATTTGCAGGCACGAGTTCTATGCCAATAGCGGATAACAACATTTTTTGGATTGGTGCTGTAACACTGGTTAAATTGTAGTTTTCCAGAGCACAAAATCGGCGAGTGGCTTAACAGCTCCCATGCATAAAACCAAGAGCAAAATATAAGCATGTAACGAACCGATTCTGGCGACGTACCGCCGTTTATATAAAGTCGTCTGTTTTTTTTTGCAAAATTCAAAAGCACAGAGCATAACCCAAAAGTAAGATATTACATTTTTTGACCAACTGGTAAATCCCAACAAAAAGAAGTAGAACAAATATCGTCATATAACTTGTACAATGCGAGCGAAACAGCTTCCGCTTTTGAAGCGCATTGCTTAGCATCAACCTGCCATATAAAACCCTTGAGACCAACCAGCTGGATCAAATTTACAAGTTTGCTTTCTACCTCACGCTGGTACTGGAGTAGTTGAAAGAATTTTGTAGCAGTTGAAAAGCATTCTATGTAAAAAGATTAAAGCTTATATTGTGTAATCTTTACGGAGAACCCTCCAAAGACACAGGCCACACCATGATTTTGACATTGGCAGCACAGCTTATATCATAAGCTATTTATATAAGTAGTCTCTAGCTGAAACGTATGAAGTAATTATTTGCCATTACTGTAAACATTAATTAAATAATATTAATTAAATATTTGCTTTTAATAATTAATATTAAAATTAATAGTTAAAATAATATTAAAATTACATCAAAATAATATTAAAATTAATGTTATAATTAAGCATTACTGACTGTAAACATTAATTGAATAATATCTAAACTAAAACTTGCTTATATATTCGTGTGTTTTTTTTTTGTTTTCTTTTGTTTTTGGCTTTGCTTTTTTCTTCAGTAGTTTTTATTTTAAAACAAATTTAAAAAACTCCGAAAACATCTTTTAAATTTAGGTAGTCTTGAAAAAGACTGTTTTTGAACCAAACATTTTCGTCTCGCTTTCTTCGGGCTTCAACGCGAGAGTAAATTGAGAAGGAAGAGGTGGTCTACATATTATCATCAGCTTCATCGAAAAATCTGCAATAAAACAAGAGAAAAAGGAAAAGGGCTGTGATTGGTTGTTGAAGGACGCTTGTGATTGGTCGAATATGGATGAATTTTAGAATCCAACTATCGGAGAATTTGCAGCGAGTTGACAAATTCCTTTTGATGGCATAGAATAGGTTTCAGCGTTTTGATGAAAATTACCTCCAGCGTTCCCAAGTGGAAAATTGTTATAATATTAATGCAACAAGAATAAATCACTACTCCACTGAATCAACAAGAGTGTGATTCAGCTACTGGTCTACACTTAATTTAAAATCCTGATAGTGCTTCCCATTATCATATTGATCAGTTTTCTATTTTAGCCAAAGCTAGAACAATTTTCCACTTGGGGACGTTGGAGGTAATTTTCATCAAAACGCTGAAACCTATTCTATGCCATCAAAAGGAATTTGTCAACTCGCTGCAAATTCTCCGATAGTTGGATTCTAAAATTCATCCATATTCGACCAATCACAAGCGTCCTTCAACAACCAATCACAGCCCTTTTCCTTTTTCTCTTCTTTTGTTGCAGATTTTTCGATGAAGCTGATGATAATATGTAGACCACCTCTTCCTTCTCAATTTACTCTCGCGTTGAAGCCCGAAGAAAGCGAGACGAAAATGTTTGGTTCAAAAACAGTCTTTTTCAAGACTACCTAAAATTAAGAGGTTTTTGGCGCTTTTTAAATTTGTTTTGAAATTCTGTACCACCAAAAAGCTTTTCGTAGTTTTTATTTTTTACGCTTTCTGTCAAAGACTGTCATAATATAATTACAGATTTCCCATTTATTCTGCTTTAAAGGTGGCTGCTCGACTCGAAGATTTCTCTGGTCCCTTCGCAGCCTCTCCTTTGTCGCAAGGCAATTTTTGTTCTGACAGCATTAATTGCGTTTTTGCGTCGAAAATATAACTGATTTTGAATAATGATCCTTTAAGCCGGATAAGTATTGACCAAATTACCTTCAAAACCTATTATATACCTATGACACAGAACTAAAACCATAAACTGTCTCACAGAATTTTCTTTGCCAAAATACTGCATCAATACGTCCGATCAAAAAACAAACGGATACCGATAACTTTATTGCTGCGTCTACGAGGCTTTTATCAGTGGCGTATGGTGACCTTTTTGATTGGGTATTCACTCTTTAAAAATACTTATCATACCCTGGGGGGCTTCGCTCCCAAACCCTCCGTATGTCGCTACAATGCTGGCTACCCCATTGCCTATCCAGGGCCGGTGCTAGGAACTGCGGGGCCCAATTAGAAATCTGCTGGCGGGGCCCCTACTTTTCATATTGCAAAATGTATGGGTGTTTATATTTCATAAAAAAAAGCATCCATAGCATACACACTAAAAAATAGCTATTTAATACGTGCTATAAAACAAATTTAAGGTAGGCCTAATGTAGATGCTCTTTCGTTTATTTTTTTAGTATCAAGAAAGGCAAATTGGGCAATTGCAAATTTAAGAAAAGCATTACGGTAATATGTTAAAAGTTATGCCGAACAGCAATAATTTGCGAGTACATCTTTCCGAAATTTGTAACTCCTAATAAACCTACGTAGCCTTATGCCTTAAGCATCGAAAATGGGCCAACGAGAATGCTTCATATTTGATGAAGAAGTCGGATCGAAAGCATGAAATAAACAAAAATTACCAAGTTTTTTAAAAAGCATTAAAATTGCAATTACTCCATCAAAATTTAAAAAAAATTTAGGGAAGCATGCCCCCGAACCCCTCAGAGAGGTTTTTGTTTTTAAATTGTTTCGAATTAACTTGATCTGCTGTTGGCACTGTCGGCTTCTTCTACTGACTTTGTTACCGTAAATCTTGAAGGTTTCTCAAAGCTTTCGGTTTTATAAAATGGAGTATAAGTTTATTCGACATTTTAGCTTACGTGCCAATCAGTATTATTGATATTATCATTAAGGTTTAAGGCGCTTAGTAACTAAAGGATGCTTTTCAGCCCCAGGACTAATGTTAAGGGGTAAAGTACACACGAGTTAAATAAATAAACGACACAATATAAAAAAATAAATAAATAAACATAAGCCTCCCCAAAAAAGAAAACAAACCAAAATCTTGAACACCCAAAAAGACGACAGCCTTTGACGAAGGTTAAAAGCAGGGTTTCTTAACCAGGGGTGCGAGAAATGCTCCTACGGGGCGCGGGGATGATGAATCATTTTACCGATATGTTCGCCGGAATATTTTCACTGGAATATAGGCAATCTGAAGACGGGTAGACCTTATTATTGCTCTTCACCGACATTTTCCAATTTAAACGGGGGTGCGAGAATTAGTTAGTGATTCAAAAGGGGTACAGCAAGTAAAAAAGGTTAAAAACCACTGGCTTAGAGCTTTTGGTTTAGAATAGGCCCTATGCTCTCTCAAATAGACGCTAAAATGCTGCAACTGAAAATAAGATGAAACTTGCCTGAAACTATCTACACGTATTTTCTTGTAAACAGCAAACCCACGTGATCAAACAAATGCATAACTTTTTTCCTTATTAATTTTAACAGCTACGAAGACGCTGAATTTTTTTTATTTAATTTAAGAGAAAATAGAAATGGTCAATACGAATATGGCACTTTCCCGTATTTTGTACCTTATAATACGGGAAAAAAACACTAGCGCGGGGCTCCGTCAACGCGCGGGGCCCAATTTGATAAATCAGTCAAATCGGCTTAAAACCGGCCCTGTGCCTATCACTAATGAAGATTCATGGGGATACAACTGCAAATTGTAGGGTAACTAGAAACCACATTTGATTTTTATGCCATTAATATGGGTGAAAGCAAGCATGTATTAAACAGAAACACAAATCGTTTTGTAGGCATCGTTTTTCAAAAATAAATGTAAAGCTTGTCATTCAATGGTTGGAGTAGTACAATATCAAACAATGCACAACAGATAAGTATATCAACTTGATGTTTAAAATTCAATAGCCCTTGATTTATTTCAAAATTACCGATGAGATGTCCAAGTGATATGCAGCGTCTGTCTCTGGAGCATTAAACCACTAGGTTTGACCATGACTCTTATGACCAGTGTAAGAAAAGCTGTTACAGCACGTCACCTCAATTTTAATTTCACTTCGTTTTTAAGAAAATTGCCGCAATGGCCCCGCGTATCGAACACGCTGACAAGTATTATTTCCTTTATTTGTTCAGTGCTGCGCCTCTTTGATTGTTTCACTACCCACGATTTAATTTGTCAAGCTACATCCTGGCTTTGCACGCTTGCAGGCAGTGTTTTTGCAATAACTACACACTTTTCTTAATACGATAGCGCGAAGGCAACTGAGTTTTTACAACGTGTGGTCAGATACATTTTGCATGATCGGAAAGAGGAAGCTTTTTTTTGTTATTTAAGCTGCCAAATCCTCAGTTAATTTTTGTTCAGTTGACGCCGCTTTGCTGTTAATTTTTAATTTCTTCCGTCAATACATTATTTTATACTGGAAAGCCTTCAAGACTGCTGACAGGAAGAGAGTCGAAATTTGTCAACTGAGCGAAGGGTCTAGAACTCCTCTAGACCGCCTGTATCAAAAACGAAGTTCATGTTTTAACAAAAGCAACTTGAGCATCAATCGATCAAAGGTTTATTTGTGCTTTCAGTTAAAAGACATTCATCAACTATAGTCAAACCTCGGTTTTCGAACGCTTCGGTTCTCGACCAAATCGGTTTTCGAACAATAAATTCGAATTCAGACTTCGAACATAAATTCGGATCACGACCAAACCAATAGGGATGTGCCTCAAGGAAAATTACTCGGACTCGCCGAGTAACGAGTATTCACGACATTGCTCGGCCGAGTCCTAGTATCTACGACGTCAAAATTTGAACTCAAAATTAGGTGAAGAGCAAAATAAAAAAAAAAAAAGGTCATCAAGTCCGTAGAAGTCCTAATTTCGACTCAAATTCGGTTAAAAAGCAAAAAAAAAGGTCAAAGTGTCAATGGTTTAATACTCGGACTCGGCCGAGTAATGCCTTAATACTCGGCTGAGTACTCGGACTAGACTCGGCACATCCCTACAAACCAAGCGAATGCAAACAGACTAACTGCCTGCTCCCATCGCTTTAACACGAGGTAAAGACCTCACACGACGACTATCACTTCGCACAGATGATTCATCACTATAGTTTCGCAACTTTTATGGAAGAGGATTTTCCTTCAAAAAAGTGATGTACTGTAAAAGTGCTTTTGCTGCTGCACAGTAGGCTACAGTACTGTATTTTTTTTACTGTTTCATTATTAATTTCTGCACTAGTACTGTACAGTATCTTAACCTTTAATGTTTTTGACGTTTTAAAAATAAAAGATACGAAATGTTTACTTTACAGTATGTTTTTCTTATCATCTTAGCTAGGAAATCCGTTATTAAAATAAAGCACAATCTATTTCTACCCATTTTTATTTATGGTATACATTATAAAGAACAGTTTATGGTGTAAAATACTCTTTACAAAAGCTGTTTTCTAGACTTGGAACGGATTAAAATTAATTACATTAATTCTAATGGAAAAAATTGTTTCGGTTTTCGAACAAATCGCTTTTCGAACAGCCTTCTGGAACGGATTATGTTCGAAAACCGAGGTTTGACTGTACTAATAACTTTGATTGTAAAAAAGCCGCTTAGTAATCAGTGAAGTCAACAAAGACAGTATTTCGGATCAACATCATGTCCAGACCTTGCATAAAGGAAAGTTCTTTTAAGATAATTCGCATGGCGCGGTCACCAGGCCGCGTGGTAATACGGCAGGCTTGTAATCTGCAGTGACCGAGGGTGGAAACCAAAAGCTAAACCTAAACCTGAAAACCCGGTTTTGAAGAAAATTTTTGAAACCCAAACTGAAACTGACACCTACTCGGCCAAAATTTTGAAAACTTTAACTTAAACCGAAACCGTTTTTTCTTGAAACGTCAAAACCGAAACTGAAACTAAAACCTGTTCAGAATTTTCTAAGGGGTTGGGTTTTAAAAATCGTCATCACCATCATTACCAGAACAGTTCCTTTAATGCTGAGCGTCGAGTAAAGAAGCTGTGGATACTAATTTTTGAGTCTTTGGTTTTACCGGACTCGGAATTATACCCAAGTCGACAACTTCTGAAGCAATTGCTCTCCTCACTCGGCTATCTGACCTGCTACTTATCATCGCTATATAACAAAAACGCTAAAAAATAGAGCACTTAAAAAATCCGTATTAAAAAAAATAGCTTTTTTGAATGAAACTTAAACTGAAACCCAGAAACCGAAGTTGTGCGTAAACAAAACCGAAACTGAAACCTGTTTTTCAACAGCCGTGAAACCAAACCAAACTGAAACCTGACATCTGAGTTTCAACACATCGAAACTGAAACTGACACCCTAACGCCAAGTAGCCAGGTTTCCACCCTTGGCAGTAACTTTGTGACTTCATCGCGAGACTGACAACTGAGGAAAGGTGAGATTTTGTAGTAATATTTAGTGTCTCGTCTTACACCTTCTATGCAACTGCAATTGAGTATCATCTTAAATGATAGCCACAAGTTCAGATTCTTGAATTTCTTTTGCAACTGCATCCAGCATAAGATCTGTAAAGCTTTCATTAAATTGTTTAAAAAAAGATAAGATAATTTATTTTGAACAACTCAATGCGCCACACCAAATCGAACGCATTTAGATAAACAACAAAAACTAAACTAAGCAAATCTAAATTACATTAAACAACGGTAATAAACGGATACGGAAAATAAACGCGCACGTAAACAATAAGGTAAGGTTTCATGAAATGTAGCAGGAAGCTGCGAAGGGACCTCTCGGTCATCGAGTCGAGTAGCTCCTTTGTAGTCAATTCAGGCTGCTAGACGTTTACATATATTTCCTGGATTAATTTTTGTGCTATATTACGTTTCATTGTAGTTCTCTTAATCTTAAGTGATTTGAATTCTGTCACATTTAGAGATAGTAGAAGCTATTAGTCTAATACTTTGAAATCAAATGCTTTTTTAATCTAATTTTAAACTGATTAAAAGACAGTATTTTCATTTCTTGTGGTACCGAGTTTCAAATTCTGACTCCTTGAAATTTATAAGATCTGTGCAATTTTTCTGTTCTGTAAAACGGTAAGCTCAGATTAAGTCCAGATGATGCCAACCGGGTTATCTGGGTTTTTAAGCTGATAGAAGTTTGTATGGATGTCCGAGCTCAGATGCTCAGATGGCCGAGTAATATAGAGCGTCTGTCTCTTGAGCTGTAGACTCGGGTTTGATTCCGAGTCGGGTCAAACCAATGACTTAAAAATTGGTATTCACAGCTTCCCTGCTTGACGCTCAGCATTGAAGGGACAGTGTGGAGAACAAGCCGGCAAGTTTACTTGTGGTGCCGTTGGGAAAGGCGGGATTCCCCCATCTTGGTGTGGTAGACAGATGGCTGGCAACTCCTAAGCGAGCTCGTATAGCGCATTGATCGCTTTCTCGTGATAGGAGGATAAATAGCAACTAACTAACTAACTATGTTGTAGCTGCTTGAAGATGAGCATTTTTTTTGTGTACCGGTATTCAAGAAGCTCAATAATCGATTGAAGGATGATGGTGATTTATCATGTCTTTTAAAAGGCAACTCTTGTGCTGCTTAAAACACAAGTAGCATGGATTAAAGTTGTAAAAATTTCTATATTTGCTCATTAGGCTACATTCTCATTGCAACCAGCGATGGCGGAAGCATTTCTAAAGTGGGGGGGGGGGGGGCAAAACCAATGACCAGATTTTCTTCATCTACAACCAAGGGGGGCAGTGGCGTAGCGAGAAATTTTAAGAGGGGTGGGGGGGCACAATTTCCACATTTTTCGTTAAGCGTATTTTTTCGGCAGAACTAATTTGAAGCTGATTAAGAAACTAGAAAAGCTGTAGAGGGGTCCGGGGGCATGCTCCCCCAGAAATTTTTTGAAAATTTACATGCTGTAACGTCTATTTTAGTGCTTTTCAAATAATCAGGCAAATTGTGTTTAAATTCTTTGACCTTAATTCTGAGTGCTTCGCCAAATATGATACATTTTGTTCGCATAGTTTTAATTATGCGTGCTTAAGGCATAAAGCTCATAGTTATCGAAGAGGTTCGAAATTATAGAAAAATTGTATACATCAAAAACATTTTTGAAAATGGTTGGTGGGAGGATGCATATCCCCAGTGATGGGATTCAGGGGGTTCACGCGAACCCGTTCTTGGAATGTCAGGATAATCAGCGAACCCGTTCTTGTTTTTTCTTACAGACATTAGACCTTTACGAGGGAACCTGTAGCTAGTAAGTACAATACAAAAGAGAACCTGTTCTTAAAATTTTGAATCCCATCACTGCATATCCCTCATCCTACCCCTCGGGATTCGCCCGTGACCATAAGCTACAGAAACCATCAAGAGAATCTGGCATATTTCAGTCACTTGGCACTATTACTATTGTTCTTTTTACTAAAAGGCAGAGTCGAAAAGGGGAGGAGGCATGGCACAATGGCCCCACCCCTAAATACGCTCCTGAGAGCCGGATTTAGACAACGAGAGGCTCTAGGCTATTTGATCACACTGATTGGAAGAGCAAACAAACGTCTTCACGTCCTCAGATGTCCTATTTTCACTGAAAATATCGGCATACTGAAGAGCAAAAAAAGATATAAAAGAAGTCCTCAGATGCTCTGTTTTCCACTTAAAGTATCAGTGAAGAGAAAAAAAGTCTTTATTGTTCGTGATGAGGCCCCCATTTTCTCTGAGGTCCAAGGTTTCATTCCGCTTAGCTTATACGTAAATCCGGCCCTATGCCTCCACTGATAAACGCTTGGCCCCTCTAAGTCGACTGCTCTGCTGCCGGCTCTGGATCTTGGTAGTTAGGATAAATACTTGCCAATGCGTGTTGTTTTCTTGGCCGGGATTTTAATAAGTGGGCTTACATCAAAGAAATACAGTGCAACTTTGCTTTTTGCGTTGGCCAGAGTTATGATGGCGCAGCCGCAATTGCCAGCAAACAGTCAGGCGTCACTTCAATCGCTTAAAACGAATCTCTTAAGTCCTTTGGCATATTATTTTGACTGTGCTATGCATTGTTTAAATTTGAGCGCTTCTGCAGCTGTAAAAGTTTCAGCAATGCAAAATGCTGAAAACGTTGCTCGAAAAGTAGTTAAAATGTAGACCAGTGGGAAGAAAACAGCGTGGTTGAAATCCTGCATCAAAGAAGAGGTCTCTAGTCAAGGAGAAACAAAACGTTATCATGTCGGCTTATGTGAAACCAGGTTTGTAAAGCGCCATGTATCAACATAAATACTGGTGCAGCACTCAAAATTAGGGGAAAAAAATTCAATAAAGTTTGCCCGAAAACTGTTCAAAATGCACTGGAATGGCCTTTACAGATGTGAAATTTCAAAATTTTTCCGGAGAGCATACTCTCGCACCCTCTAGAGCCTTTTTGGTTCCTCAACTTGCTTCAAATTAATTTCGCGAAAGAAAAACTACGCTTGAAATGATGTCGAAATTTGGGGCCCCTTCCTTAAAAAAACTTCTAATACGCTTCAGATATGAAAAATTTTCAAAGGGCTTATTCACGATCTTTTCCACGTCTAGATCTCTACCGTTTTTTTATGCACAGTAGTAAACATTCAACCTAATTCAAAATTGCATCCCCCCACCAAAATTTTCTAGATGCACTCCTAGCCTGAAGTAAGCACGCATAAATCGAAAATGTGCGAACAAAATGCATCATATTTGGTGAAGGACTCCGAATGAGGGGCAAAAAGTTTGAACAAAATTTGTTCAAAAGCTCTAAAAAGGCCATTGCCAAAGCTGGGCAACCGCTTCTTGAAAAGTAGCACCGCTGCCGCTACCGCTTTTTGACCAAAAAAGCAGCGGCCCTGCCGCTTACCGCTGCTTGTTTATGAAAGCAACGCCGCTACCGCTGCCGCTAGTGAGTGCAAAACTGCGGGCGCTGCCGCTATTTTAAAGAAAAAAAAAAGTCAAAAGCGCAAAGGTATTTTAATATTGTAGGCCTACTGGTGAAATTGCAACTTCGTTGACGGAAGTAGCATAGCAATGCGAGTAATAAAAATTAAAACAAGTGACAAAAAAGCCGACAATCGGCTTCCATTTCATCCAATAAGATATAGGCTTTTTGGGGAGAAGTTAATTTTGAAATCTGATTGAATGTAAATAGAAACCGATGGTCAGGTTTTTAGTGAATAAGAAAAAACAGGGGGGTTATTACAGGATGCTCGTTAAGCGGTTTACGAGCTCGCAAACTGCTCGGTAACAAAATTTTCCTCGCTAACGCGCTTTTCGGGATTACAGGATTTTCCGAGCTGGCGAACTCGCTAGGCAAGTAGCGAGAAAAAAAATGAGCGCGTAAAGTTACCGAGCAACAATTTCATACACAACTAGCCATGGCAGAGCGCAGTTTTTTAGGTCATAGTTTATGCATAATAGCTAGTAGCTAGTACCTAGTATATGACACAACTAGAGCTTTACACAACTCTCAGGCTTGTTGTTAAATGGTAGACTCAAGTTCAAGTTTACTCATTCGTGCGAAAGAGGCCAAGGCTCATTAAGTCGCTACACTCTATCTGAAATATGACACATGTCAACAGAAAAAAATCAGATTTTCAAAAATAAAAACAAAAAAAGAAAAATGCAAATCATAGTCAACATACAAATACATACAGTGATACACATCAAACTAAGACTAGTAGGCCAGCTGCTGATCACTGGTACTAGCTAGCGCAGAGGTGGGCAAAATACGGCCCGCGAGACGATTTTATGCGGCCCGCCGGCAGTTACAAAAAAATGAATAGGTCAACTGAGGATGCGAAGACTTTTTCTTTTGCTCCTCATCTATATTTTCGGCGAACACAAGACATCCAGTGGAAAACAGGTTATGCGAGGATATAAAGACCTCTTTTGCTCTTCACGACGTCGAAAGAAGTGAAGACCTTTTTTTTTAGTCTTCACTTAATTTCGGGCGGTAATTTGGACGACGAAAATTGCGGCCCCTTCAAATTACTGGGCACGCTTCTGTTCATCTAATAATTCGGCCCGGAAGGACTTGGTCTTCCCACATGTGGCCCGTCGGCTGAAATAATTGCCCACCCCTGAGCTAGCGCCTAGTCTAGTGCTAACACCGTTCTAGGGTGACTTATTACAAAGTTGGGATGATTTCAACTTGATTACAGGTAAGAGTGTATGTAGTAATGGTGTCTACAGATGTACCGGTATAGGCTTGCTGTGAGGTGCTAGACTAGCAGCTGCTCTTTGCTGGCTGGCACCTAGTCTGGTGCTAAAACTGTGCTATTACGCCTATTGCAAACATGCGTTGGCTGCAGACTTAGTTAGAGAATCTGTAGTAATGGTATCTTCCACCATTAACTGTGTGAGGCCATGGCCAGCAACTGCTAGTCTAGCACCTCACAACAAGCCCATGCATCAGTAGACACCATTACTGCATACACTCTTTACCTATAACCAAGTCAAAACCATCCCAACTTTTCACCAAACGGGATACGTTTCGACTATTAAATAAAGTCTCTTCAGTGGTGAATTCAGCAATTCGTTTAATGAAGATTGACTGTACTGCAACACAGCAGGACGTCACAATCCTTGATTGTTTACAGGGAATCTGTGACATCATAATCCAGCCTGTATTATTTGCTTGAAGATTTTATTTCAAATTTTCTACCTTGAGCAGAACGAGTAGAGGCTTAGATTTGGAGCGTGTAGTTCATTTGAAGGTTAGAATTTTTTTTTTTTTTTCAGGAAGGTGGGAGGTTGCTATGCTGCACTGATGAGACCATAATAAGGTCGAAACGCGTCTGCAGCTGCAAATGAGTGGGTTGACATAGGGGCTTATAGTGATGTGGGCTAGTTAGGCTACCGGGAACTTAGTTGTGGATTAGTGGTTATATTTTCTTTCATTGGGTATCGTTGTTTGGGGCCAAAAACTTGAGTTTGATATAGAAGTAACCTTTAAAGGTGCTAGGTAGAATGCATTGTGTGTTGATGGATTTACTTCATGGATTTGAAGTTTTAAGCACCACTGAAGAGACTTCATCCCAACTTTGTAATACAAGCACAGTTTTAGCACAAACTAGGCGCTAGCCAGCAAACAGCAGCTGCCAGTCTAGCACCTCACAACAAGCCTATACATACCGAGCAGTTGGCGAGACACTCGGCTTTACCGAGTAGCTGCTCTTTCTGCGAGCGCAACCTGTAATCCCAACTTTGCGAGCACGTTATCTCGGCTGCCGCTCGGAGAATTTCTCCTCCGAGGAGAATTAGCGAAAGAAATCGCTCGCTAACACATAAAATCCTGTAATCACCCCCCAGGTTGAAAAGAAATAATCAAAACATGTTGAAAATAAAACACAGATTGAAAATATAATACAAACAAGTTAAAAAATAAAGGCAGGTCGTAACCGGGGGTAAAAATTAAAACTCCATTGATTGGTTGCATGCTTTTTTTAAAAGAACTAGCGTTTCGAAATTCTGGTCCGTTAAACCACCGCGCTTAAGCTTTAGCACGTCTTTTCCCACGGAAAAAAGTCGTTCAGTCGTCGCGCTTGAAAGAATCGCGGTATTTAAGTGAATGGACATTGAACAAGTTCCTCAATATTTTGTTTTTAAAAAGTTCCGGCGAAGGTCGTTCTCGATGGAATGCACCTTTATTCAAAAACTCTTTTACCACATGCCTAACTGAAGCCTGACTTTGGGGTTCGAAATTACATGTAAGCTCTTGAAAAAAGTGGTCTCCGCAGTCACTAGGGACAATACAAAAATGTTTTCGCAATTTGTGTTTGAAACTAGAAGCTTGACTAAAATACATGAAAGGATCGAGGCTTCACCCATTATCAGTCTGAGAAATTATAGACTGATAACTAGGTTTTAGCTCCTTAATACAGGGCCAAAGTGGGGGGGCATGGCACCATGCCTCCCCTGCGTGCGGCTATGACTAAAAGCATCATTTTTTTTTGTTTCGCACCAATTCAATGCCCTTATTGCCCATTCCAGCATGAACCAGAAAGGGGAGCCAAGTAAGTGTAAATGATTCAAATCTCCGTTTAATTCCTGCTGTAATCGCGGAAAGCAAGGACTAAAAACAATCACCCCGAGTCTGGCCTGATTGACTCCCATTACAAAAGCTTATCGTACTGACATGCTACGCCTCACTCTCAATCCACATGTAAAGGCCCCCAACTAAAAATTTAGAGCATCGCCTGTCATCAAAGCAAGAAAGTAGACAGCTGCAATTAGCGCCTCTAACAAAGATAAGCATCAAATAACATCGCGGGTGCGGCATTCTCATCCCCAGACTGCTTTACATCACACCCTATAGGCCTATAAGCAAATAACAAAGAAAATTTGAAACCTTAAAGAAAACTATCAAACAGCTCTCTCTTCCATCATTCTGCTGGAATTTTCTTCCTAGGCTACCTCACATATCTCTCTCTGAGAAGCCAATTCTCAGAGACTGAATTTTTTTACCAAAAAATTTGTTTTCACAATCTCAGTTTAAAAAATTTAAAGTGCTTAATCGACACTTCCTATATTTTTTTATTTTGGTCTAGCTTCAATTCTTACACCGGTACCAGTTCTACACTTTTCTCATTAGCCTTTAGCTCATTTACACAACGTCTACTGCCTAGCAAGATTTCAATTTCATCCTCTCACTTCCAAAGCCAAGCAGAATTAGCCTAGCAAAACCAGTGGCAATATTGCCAAACTTCCGCAATCCTCATGCTTCAACCAGGCAATGAAGCTACATGACGTCACAGGGTGTTCACTTTTCAAAGTGAACACCTTGAATGACGTAGACCTGTGCATTAGGATGCTGCTGATCGCTTTTTTCTTTTTTCAATTGTTTATTATAAGTGTAGGTGTTCACTTGGGTTTGGTGAAGTTGAACACCCCGGTTGACGTCAGCCTTAAAAAAATCAATTTTTACGGTAATCGCAAAAAATTGCAACTATTAAATTATTTTAAAGGGGAAAGTAGTAAAATTTACTTTCTGAACGAAAAATTTTATTACAGAAAATAAAAAAGATTGTAAAAAGTTTAAAAAAAATTTTTTTGGAAATGTCAGGGTGTTTACAGTGGGTTTCTACAAATGCACTAAAAAACTACGAATAAATAAACCCATTTTCAATTGCAAATGTTTCAAGTCTGGCAATTAACTGATATGTGGCGATTGCGTGATAAATTTCTGTTCTTTTCCATTTACTTTGCAGCTAAATTTCTAAATCGAGCAATATTGCAGAAACGCCTTGCAGGTTTCAATATTGTGTCTAGCGAAATTATTACAATCTTAATTTCTGAGTTCCCATAATATTTCCTGTTCCCAACATTGCGATTCTATGTTTGCTTATTTTACCTACTTGTGCTTATTGGAAACGCTATTTCTTTTTTCGCCGGCTAGAAATCTCACAGTTATTACATTATTTGTTATGTTTCACATGAGAACCAAATTGAGCAAATTTCTGCTTGGGTTTGCATGAATTGGTGCGGCCAAAACCCAATCTGTGCCTTTTTTGAGTGATCGTTTAATGCATGCTCTAGCTGAAATAAAGCTCTTCTGCTTCTGGTTTCGAGATGTCCCAACCTTGAGATTATGAGACTCGCAACAACTGGCGCGCTTCCTCCCAATAATAACAACAATGAGCTCACAACAATAAAAAACAAACGAACTGCGCAACAGATAAGTTGTACCGATGTCTTGTAATCAAAAGTATGAATGCACACATCGCTTTTTAAGCAATATATTGACAATTTCTAGGTGAAACATTAAACAATATAAATATGAACACGTAACCTACAATACAGGTATGCAACCTTAAGGTACTTAAGCAATGATAAAAAAGGGCATGGCACAATACCACCCGCCCCCTACTCCCTAGATATGCTCCTGATCAGATACTACAAGTCACAAAATTTATGTTTTTAGTTGATTCGAGAAACAGACGATGTAACAACAAAAAAGGGTGGTACAGTACTACTTGGCGCACATTTTTTGTCATTAACACCCTTTATTCGGTGAGGTCTGCAAACCCCGGATCCACTCCGTGGGCACATCTATTTGTCACGCCTAATTGTAGCGCCAAATACGTGCGACAAATTAATTTTCCGACGGTTAGTCAAATTTTTACCCGGCCAATCAAATCAGACTAGTGTCGCCAACGGCTCGTTACAGCTGCGACATCTCTGTTGCCCAGACGCTAAGCCGTGGAGATGGGCCCCGCTGCTCGTTAACACGCTTCGGCGTCATACCGCGAGCATAAGCAAGATTTGACTTGAAGGGGAAAACCTTGCAAAATCAGGTCTACCGAGACAAAACTGACAGCCAAGTTATATGAGTATTAAAGAGGGTCCATCCAAAATTTTTCAGCGATGAGATTGGTCGAAAGAGCAAACATGGTGACAAGTATCCAAAACAATTCAAAAAATACATCAGTGGAAAATGGAATATAAGAGAAAAAGTAATGTTTATTATTTCAATGTATGAAATGAGAAGGACCTTGTTAATCATTGAAAATTAACTCAATAAATCTAAAGAGAATTACAAAAAATGACGTAACTGTCGACGCTAATTCATCAATAAAAACTTTTCGTAATTAATAAAAAAGTATTCAAAAATGCAAACTGCATTGAATGCAAAAACACTCACAATCCACGTCAATCTTGCATAATTTCTTTTACAGAGGTGATGCTCAAACAAGGCACACTGTGTCCTCCATCTGTGATCAAAGTCATAGACAAATCCGTGAACTTAATTTTCCATCTGTTATCATCAATCGGATCTTTCAAAAGACCAAAAATTTGTTCAAAAGTAGCAAACATCTTCAGACCACCTAATGCTTCGCATTTGTGCACAGTCCCACAAACCAGAACTTTCGCCATTCCATGTTTGTTGATACGACCTCGGTAACCGCTCGGAGTGTCATTTGCATTAAAAACAAGATGTAATTCCGTAACAAAAGAAGCAAGTCGTTTTTCACACAATTTAGAACCTTCATAAGTTTCAAACGTAAATTCTTTTCCTGTTTCATCGACCGGTAATTTACAGCGCATTCTGCATTCTGGCCAAAAGTGGTGAATTGACCAAACAGAAGCGTCAGAGAGTTGATTTAGTTTACCGGTAAGCGAATTTAACATCGGATAAAACCACGATATGAATTCTTTAGCAATCTGTTGATCTGTTTCAGCAATGCTTCTTCCTACATTCTGGGTATAGAAATTGGCCGCTGATTTCTAAAAAAAAGCATCCATACATACATAATATGCATAAAATATATCAATACATAAAATAATGAATCTGTTTTGGTATAACCCAGTAGTTCTCAAACTTTTTTAAAATTTCAACTTTACGGTCCCCTAAGATTTTTTTTCTATCACTCACGGTCCTTTATTTCCACGCTAAATCAAGTAAAAAGCAAAAAAAAGGTCATCACGTCCGCAGATATCCAATCAAGCACAATTCAATGGGACGATTTATCAGAAATCCGCAACGACTTTGTGCTCCCCCTGAAACTGCTTCGCGGACCCAAGGGGACCGCAGTCCCCAGTTTGAGAACCACTGGTATAACCTAACAATTACATTATAATATTACAAAAAAAACTTGGTTTACGCATTGTCCGTCTCACGGAGATGTCGACACCCACGGCACATCCGCAAAACCACAACCAAACACATTCTAGAACGCGGCCTTCAAAAACGTGCACTTCTGAAGTTGTTGCCTTGAAAAATTAATTATATACTGAACTTGTCACCTGAGTTTGAGAGACATTGCTCAAAACCTTTTCGACAGCTATAATGCATTCGACTATAACAAAAGTCTCGTCAGCCTTGCTACGCACAGCCAATCCAGGCTAAACTCATTCCAGACAGTAAAGACTCTTCTTTGCATTGCTTCACCTGGACATCTTGACTTCGTCTCTTTTCTCGGTTGTGCCCTATTTTTTGCAGGCGAGTGGCCCCAAACAACCATACCCAGTGAAAGAACCTCTCTAATAGCCCATAACTAAGATACCGGTAGCCTAACTAGCCCACATCGCTAGAAGCCCCCACGGAAACCCTCTCATTTGCAGTTGCAGACGCGTTTCGACCTTATTATGGTCTCATCAGTGCTAATTCCTTGAAAAAATTTTGTTATAGTCGAAACATTAATTTGTCCCTTGCAAATTTCTTACGTAATTATTGTTTTTAACTTACTTTAAGATCAACATATTAGGCTAGGCCTACTAGACCTGATCTGTCAAATATATAAAAAAGATTGTAAGCGTAAGTTAAACACCTCAATATTCGATTGTGTCGCATCATCTGCTGTAACACGGGCTGCTGACTTGAGAGAAAGTGAATTCAAGTTGACATCCCTGCCAGTGCTTTTGATATATTTCAAAATTGCTTGAATGATAACTTCCTTACTCGCAGAAGGATCAATTCTTACTCTCTACAAAAATATAAAAAGCAGACATTGATTTCAATCAACCGCTTTACATGCTGGAATTTTTAAAATTTTTCTTTCCATCTTTTTCATTTCAAATATATCTACCTGTCTACCTGGTTGTCCTAATGCAAGAATGATCTAGGATGCAGAGTCACTCAACTTTAGCAAACAATTTGGTCAACGTGTTTAGCTCAATCATCTCCTACAGAGTACACACACATCTTTCTTTTCAGAACAACTTTTAAAATTGTTCTTTCTCACACGTCCTTGCGTTTTATAACAACTGAAGTTAGAGACTTGACATTTTTATTGATGGTAGTTTGTCATTTACCCAAAATAGTTGCAAATTTACAATATTTCTAACATTGTTAAAAGTTGGAAACACGTTTTTGTTTCAAATATATTGGTAGCTTCGAGTTTCTATATAAAGCTGGAAATTCACAGTGGGGGCAATGTGTCTGCGATCAGTTAAAAATATTTTTGGTCTGCTTACAATCAATGATAGGGCTGACACAGCAAAATCCCATATATATTACACACTTAAAAAGAATGCATGATGACACCCAAAAAAATGGAAAAATCATTTTTGTCATCACGATTTGTCATACAATCCAACCTCTTCAGCTCTGGCAATAACAAGTGCAAAGTATTTTAATCAAACAAAATAAGTCATGAATTTCAGGATGGTTATGATAACTTACCTCTTGAATCAAATATTTCAATAAAACTTCTCGTTTCAACTTTCGTCGAGTCAACAATTCGGTTACGTTGCTAGAGTATTCCACAATAGCATTACGAGTTTCTACAACAACAAAAGACAGTTATCACTAATCAGTAGGGCAATTTTTTGTCATAAAAGTTATACATATTTTTTATAAGGTCTGTTTTTTTTATGAAGTACCCAAAATATTAATCAAAACTTTTGTAGGATGTTCAATAACGGAGTTAAAAAGTCATATTTTATACCATAAGTCATAAAGTATGTTTGCGGTCATAAAAGTCATAAATCAAAACACTGTTGCCGAAATCAGTATGTTCATCGTGCGAAGATGGAAACAGGTCTAACTCCATTATTGTTATTACTCTATGACGCTGTAGATGTCTTGCTCAAAAATCTCGAACTATCCGAGGGTGTCTAGCTGCTGCAAGTAGCGACTTTCTTAAAATCGCCTCTGGTAGTGGTGTAGATTTATCAAACCACTGTTCTGCTGAGGTAGTGCTGCTTCGAAAAGCGTAATCAACTTTGGCTTCTGCGGAACGCTTTTTTTTTATTCGGAAGAAAATGCTATGTTCTGGATGGAGTTTTGACAAGAAAAATGTCCGTTCTTATTTGATCATGCGATTCAACTGTTTAAAATAAATGATAACAAGTTTAACACTCTGACTCAGCAGCATGGTTTTTAAGAACAAGACAGAAAAATTTAGGCCATATTTTTAAGTCATATTCTTGGGAATATCAAGTCATATTTTGAAAATAATTAGGTCATAACAAAATTGCCCTACTAATCAGATTATATATAACACAAAAGGACTTTGCTGCATCAAGGTGGTAACAACCTCAAGCTTATTACAGGTTAAAATTGCCACTAAGTCCATTGTTTAACACGCGTCTATAAGAAATGAAAATCCAATATTTTCTTTGCTTAGTTAATGTAAGCAAGAAAATCCAATTGCTCAATACCAAAAAAACTGTATCTTCTTTTTTTTTAAAGAAAGGTTTAACGGATTTGATAAGCTGGCGCTTTAAAGTCTTGGTTGAAACAATTTTCTCATATCACTAAATGAAAAACCAGGCTCGATGTGCTAATGTACACAGTCATAAGTACCCTGTCCACATGTTCAATTTAAGTGGGTCAAAAGCCCGTGCCACTTAAGTTGGACATGTGGACAGGGCAAAGGTGATCATGCAAGATTTGATGATGTAGTCTGAACTGTTCTTAAAATCCCTGCCACTATGCAGCCAATTAAACACACTGTCACTCTGTATATTAGTTTATCATACTACGGTATTTAAGGAGCAGTTTGGTTCATGTTAACTATGAAAAACATACACAATTTGCTAAAGATTGATTAAAAATAACTGCGAACACACTAAAACTGAACTCATAAGTGCCTCCCACAAAATGCCCACTCTAATGCGGGACTTCCCCGCAGACATCCACATAGTGCATAACACACCATTGGATCAAGCCAGACGCTCACATTGTTACATTTAAAGTGGGACTTCCCTGCTGACGTCAGCGGGGAAGTTCCGCTTTAAAATCGACATGCTATAAGAGGCAGCTTAATTCAAACTAGCTTCCCAAAACTAACCTTGTTGATTTGAAACAACAATTGCACCTCTAGTGATAGTATCTTTTAGCGAATATAAACTTTCTTCATCCAATAATCTCAATATTTTCATACAATGTGATGATTCATGACCTGATAACATCTATAGATCGCACAAATTCAAAAAATGCAAATACAAATAAGAATACACAGTATGAGGGTAAACTATACCCTACAGTGATGATGATGGTGTCATTATACGATGTTGTCCCCATTCAATGGAGGTGGCCGAAATGACCTCATGGAAATTGCATGCTTTCTCTCTTCATTTAGTTCTATTGTGAGCATCCTTCAAATTCAGACCAGCCTTCAATTACTCTTCTTCTACTTGCTTTCTCCACTATCTTTTCGGTCATCCCCTCTTTTTTTGTCCCTTAACATTAAATTCTACAGCATTCCTTGCTACATCACCATCCTCTTTTCTCAAAACATGTCGCAACCATCTCACTCCACTTGCTTTGGCCATTTTATCTATGGTTTGATTCAAACCCAACATATCCATCATAAATTATCTTCTGTATTTCTTCTGTCCGCTAGTTGGGCACCACACACTGCTCTCACCATTGCTCTGTCTGTTCTTCTCAAGATACCCATTTCTTTTTCTCTCAAACACCACGTTTCACTTCCATACAGCATTGCAGACCGAACGCAACTCTGAAAAACTCTTGCTTTTGATCTATAACGAAAATCTTTTTCCAAGCAATAACTCACTACATTTTCTACATTCAATCCATCCAATTCTCATTCTTGCTGTAACTGCAGCCTCACATCCTCCACTAATTATCAACTTGTCTACCAAACAACAAAACTTAATTACTGTTTCCACTCCATCACATAGATTCTCGATTGGTTCCAACTTCCATGCCATCCTCATCTAAAGTTTTGCATGATGTGCAAATAAAATTCTTGGCCAGGCCTGGAGTGACCCTTTTCAAGTTATTATTACAAATTATATTTCAAAATTATTATATATCAAAGAGGCAAAATTTATTTATCAAAGTGGCTATTTTTACTACATTACAAAATTATATTACCAGTATCAAAGAGGCTATGACATTTCCATGGGCCTGTAATTTTTGTCGCTTCAGTTTATCTTACATACTGGTATTACTTTGTTACCGTACTCTCAGAGCAGAGAATGAACATGAAAGAATAATAAAATAGGAAGCGTCTATTTCACCAGAAATTCCGGTTACCGAAGTTCGAAAATCGTGGTTTGCAGAACCGGAAACATCCCCATACGATTCGCCTACTGTGAGAGTCACACTACAGGAACCAAAACGATTACCCAACTACGATTTTTCTAACTTCGGAAACCGGAATTTTCGGTGCAATAGACACTTCCAATAAAATAATGGGGGCTTGTTTGAATTAAGCCATAGTTTGGGGTTAGGGTTTGGGTTAGGCCCTAACCCAGTGCTTCTTAACCTTTTCACTTGCTGGCACCCCATTTGCATCACCAACCAATTCTCGCACCCCCATTTAAAATTGAAAAAAATTGATGAAGACCAAAAAAAAATTCATCAAGTCTGCAGATGTCTGATTTTTCACGCGAAACCAAGCATAGAGCAAAAAAATCTTCAGATGTTCTATAAAAGACTAGGTCTAATCAACCTCAATGTTCATTTCAACCCCGCACCTCGCACCCCCTAGCAACGTTTCTCGCACCGCCTGGGGGTGCGGGCACCCCTGGTTAAGAACCACTGCCCTAACCCCTACTAATAACTCATTAGTGCCCCTAGCAGTCCTTGTGCTCATGATATATCCACCTGTTATAAGATGCGGTTAAATTCAAACAAGCTCAAAACAATGAATGCCACTATTATTATGGGCTTGCACACAGCACAAATAGCCACTGCCTTACTGCTTAAATTAAAATTTTTACCAGTCACCACTCAGTTACTTTAATTAGGCAATGTATGGAATAGTAGGCAATGTGTGGTATAGTAGGCAATGTAAGGAATTTAATATTTAGTCTAAGATACAACACAATGGTGCTAGGTCACAAACCAAGGCACACTAACAAGTGAGGGTAAATAACACCACATCAAAACAAGATAAATCAAGTAAACCTATGGTACATACTTAACTGTTCAGAGTAGCAAAATATTAACAATGAGTGATGGCAACTGTGCAACAAGTGATACTGTAATACTATAATTTAAAAAGTACACAATATAGGAAAGGTTCAAGTTTTTCAAACGCTCTCTGAATATAACAGTATTGGGTGCAGAAACTAAGTCATGAGGTAGATTATTCCAAACTATAATAATACGAATGAAGAAGAAATTGCGATATTGATCAGTATTGGCACAAAATTTGGATTTAGCTTTAAAGTCATGAGAATGAAGGTTGTACATTTTATCACAGTGTTCAAAATAGTTATCAAGAGGCAAATCAGAAAGGTTATGATAAATTTTTAACATGAGAATAATATCAAATTCTAATCTACGATATTCCTGTGACAACAGCTTAATACTTAATTTATTTAAACGATCAGCATAGGAGTCGAAACCTATATTGCCATAGGAGTCGAAAGGTATATTGCAGCGCAAAAATATATTACTGTACGACTAAACTTTTCGTGTGCTAATTCCAACAGAAGTATGTCTTTTTTTAACCCTTAACTACTCGCTCCCTTTTTTTTAACGTAACTACTCGCCAATGTTAACGTACAACATTTATTTTCCGAAACAAATGAAACTATGCACAAAAACTGCAAGAACGTTCTTTAGAATGATTCATCAGTTGCAAGATGTGCACAGGTGTCACATTTCCCATCAGTTTTTGCATGAACACCTGTGCACATCTTGCAATGGATGAATCAATCTAAAGAACGTTCTTGTGGTTTTTGTTCCCCAATTGCATCATCATCTAAAGATCTAATTCGTCTAGCCATTATGTATAAAGTATTTCTGCACACAAAAACAGCATAAGCAAGCAAAAAACTATAAAAAGAAACAATCTTTTCAAAAAAGCTTAAAAAATTATAGTTACTCAAGTACTAGCGCGGTGTATTTTGTACACCAAAACAGCACCCCCACTTATTTGTCTTGGCATACCGTCCGCCACAAGCTTTCTAAAAATACGCCAACGCGTCAATACATGCCTGTGGAGTTATTAGAGGATAAATGGTGGTTGCTGCCTGCAGAATTTCAGAATAAAAGGGGGAGAGCCGAATTAGTAAAAATGGTGTACAAAATACACCAACGCGAGTAGCTAAGGGTTAAACATGGATTCCATACTGAAGAATTATATTCTAATTTGGGACGAACGTAAGTGATAAAAGCTTTAAATAGAGTCCAAACATTTTTAGAAAAAAAAGCTCGTAAGATCTGATAAGAACATACAGAGGTTGTTGAGAAAATGTGATAGATATGTTGGGATCATTTAAGATTAGAAGAAATAAAAATACCAAGATCTTTCACAATTCCAACTGTATTAATATTGTGGCATAGTAGAGGCAATGAATGGAATAGTAAGCTATGCATGGAATAGTAGGCAGTGTATGGATATGGAATAGTAGGCAATGTATGGAATAGTAGAGGCAATGTAGCCTATGGAACAGTACTGGTAGGCAATGCATGGAATACAAAATAGAGTAATGCATGGAATACCGTAATGCATGGAACACCCCAACACACTTCCCCACTTAACCCATACACTCTCCAGTCTCCCCACACCCTCACATCTTTCCTTACCTTCCCCCACACCCCAACACACTTCCCTACACCTACTCCCCATCTCTCCTCACCTCTTCCCACATTTTTCTTCACCTTCCCCCACATATCCCAAC
This sequence comes from Trididemnum miniatum, assembly GCA_964006365.1. Classification (NCBI taxonomy): domain Eukaryota; kingdom Metazoa; phylum Chordata; class Ascidiacea; order Aplousobranchia; family Didemnidae; genus Trididemnum; species Trididemnum miniatum. The sequence goes on along the minus strand of OZ023231.1, from coordinate 30,325,170 downwards.
TTCCCAACACACTTCCCCACTCACTCCATACACTCTCCCACACTTCTATACACCCCAAACACCTCTCCCCTCATCTTTCCTTGCCTCCCCCACACACCTCCACACTTACCCCAAACACTCCCACACCTCTCCTTCCACATCTTCGATTCATGAAAATGTGGCAAAGTTACCTCGCAGCATGTGACCAGAGTTTTCTCTATCAAAGAGTTGTCCGACTCTTTCTCATTTTTGTTTCTTTATTATAATGGTTACGCTTGGATACTAATAGATCAATTGTCTCAAAGAAACGTCGCAGTGCACAAGATACAGTCGCAGTAGCAGCATACGAATGCCGCAATCCAGCAACTCTGAAAGTCTGAATCCAGTCTTGTAGCTTGCAGCAGCATTATTTTTTTTATTTGCTTTGAAATCATAATATGAAATGCACGAATTCGTTTTTAAAAACTTAGTGCCAACCAACTAGCAATACTCTGCTACTGCGCCAAAGAAAAGTAAACTTATAACCTACCCTGATATTTCGCCACTTCTTTTCTTAGCATATTTAGCAAGGAATGCTTAACGCAGGTAGGCTAATAGACAATGGTGTAAAAGAAAGTAACGGTAGACTTTTACACGAGTAACTTTTTCGATAACGAATAGGCCTAGCATTTTTGATAATGAGTATTTTCAGCATAAAGTAACGCTACCCGAGCAGTTTTTTCTGCACAGAGTAGGTTAGTTTCAAATTTTGAGCCTTAATGTCGATTTTCTTAATTAAAAGAAAAAAATAATTGCGCTGGATAATTTAAGATCTTTGGAAGCTTGCACAGCACACATTATTAATATTTGACGAGCGCGTCACGAAAAACTTCTGGCATGCAACAGCTTTTTTCAAAGCTATCGAGAGTATTTATGATAGAGGTTTTTCCAAATGCGAAAGCCAGGGAGTCGAACCGAAGTTTTATAAACCGGTTTTACGCTAATTTTGTCGAACCTGAACCGTATTTTTCAAAATCGCAAAGAGCGAACCGGAACTGAACCGAATAATCTGAGTACTTACGAACCTTAACCGAATCGATTAAAAAAGCGGCTCGCTCTGTGAGGTCACACGCGTCATTTTGATCGGCGTAACCGACTGTCTCTTTGAAGGTGGCTTATATTTAAAGAAATACAGTACTTGCACAGCACTACAAGCTGTGCATTGGCCCGTCAATGTGAAGATATGTTTCTTTATCAAAGATTAGGCCGCCAGCGTCGGAGCGTAGTAGCAATTTAATTATCTCGCATCTGGTTTTACTACTAGTATTTTATGCATTATAGTGGCCTGTCAATGCGAAGAAAAATTGCTTTGTACGTCCCATTTTTCAATTATGTTACTAGAAATTTATCATTTTTAACTGCGAACTTGAACCGGAATTTTATAAACCGGTTTGAAATATTTTTTACTGGAGCGAACCAAACCAGAGCGTTTCAATTTATATGAACCTTAACCAAAACTGAACCGAAATTTGAAACCGCTGTTGAACCCAAACCGAACCTGGACCGTAAAAATTAAACGGTTCGACTCCCTGGCGAAAACAACTTTTTCAAAGCTATTCTGATGTTCCGTACCGATAATCTATTGTTCAAAATACCAGGCTAATTTTTCATTTGCACTGGCAGTGATGGGCACGATAGGCTAAAATTTTCTGTATTTAAGCAATAACGATAACCGATAATTTCAAAAAATCCCTGGGCGATACCGATTATAATCGGTAAATTTCAATTTCTGGAAGTGATATCGGTAATCGATAAATTCTTCCGATATATGTTGCATTAAATTTTCGAAGTGTTTGACGAAGCTTTTTTGAAAGTCAAATTGCAAAAACATTTTTCTAGATTTTTAAGAAAAGAAAGCAGTTCACGAACTCTGCCGTGGCAACAAAACAAAGAGACATTTTTTTAAATTGTAACAAGACTTTATGGACACTGTGTATTTTCCACAGCACCACCTCACTAATTTTGAACACAGCAGTGTGCATGAAGAATCGTTTATCTCGATAATTTATCGGCGAAAACAAAATGTACTACAAAAGCGATATCGGTAATCAACAAATCAAAACTGTATCACCGATAAATGCCCATCTCTGTGCACTGGAGGTAAAGCGAGTCTACTATTAAGATTTTAACATTCGTTTCATATGAATAAACATTCGTTCGTTTTCCGATTACCGCAACAATTTTTAAGAGAGATTTGCAATTACTTTAAATCGCTTAATTATGTAGCGGTCGGAAGGTCACGACTTTATTGACAAAAAGTCCCCGTGGGGACGTTTGAGTGACATTTTTTAACTGCAAATAAATATACCGTGAGCATTTCCAGTTTTTTCGTTTTGGTGCAGAAGAGTTTCATCACAAAATAAAGTCCAAAAAAATCACGCCTTCATTATACTCGCGGTATTCTGCCAAAGAGTGTAACAAGTAGCGGGGCCCATTTACGCCGCTGAGCGCCCAGGCAACACAGCTTCGAAATTCGAAGAAAACAGTCGCGGTGACGAGTCCCTGGCGATACTGTGTCCGATTTGACCGGCCCAGGGCGCGAATCCCAGACCTCCCGCATCGATAGCGATGTCGTTACAACTACAGTAAATCCAACGAACTAAAAAGCATTTGGCCTAATGTATTGTCCAACCAGTTGGACAAAAATTGAATTCAGTAAAACTTGTGCGATAGGTCCCCTACTTTCCCTGCTTTTAATGAGATCCATAAGACTTAATGACTATTTCGACAGCTAAGGTCTACCAAAAAATCAAAAAATAATTAATGTAAAATATTTTGCATTCAGAAAAATGTCGAATTTAATTTGGATCAAATTCCTGAAAATATTACTCCAAAAGTTTTAATGATAGAAATCAATTTCGATTTGAAACGACATTTAGACTGGAACTCTAGTCTATCACTAAATGCAGTTTGTGTCCAACAAAGGGTATCTTAGTAACCCATGCTAATGTACAGCTATATTGACTACCTAATCACTGAAACTATCCTTCCCGTTATGTAAATTAGTTTTTGCTAACTAGGCAACATAATCACTGAAAATTCTCTTGCAAATGTCTGTAAAACTATCCTTCGCTTAATTGAAATCAGTTTTAGCTAATTCGTTAGCTTAACTCCGGCGTTTGAACGCTTTAGTCACTTTTCACAATGCAGTCTGATTGTAGTCTGGTGAAATCGATCTATAAGTACTCATGCGTAAAAACGAAATCACGTGATAGAGTCGGACAACTCTAATAAAGAAAACTCTGATGTGACGATGTTACTTTTATAAATTAACTGGAAAAGCGCAATTAAATTTTCTATGACAACCGGTAATTTAAAGCCTTATTTCGGTGTAGTCTAGGCATACTAGCAGAGTTGTCTGAAACAAAGAATTTTGTTCCTAATTCCATTCCAAACCTACAGCTTTTGTTCCTATTCCAATCCGTTCGTAAATTTTAGAAAAAAACAAAATTTTCCTAATTCTTAGATGTTCCTAATCTACAACAGCAGCAAAAGGTGTCATCAGTAACGCAGCAAGCACACAATTTCATGGGGGGGAGCAAAACTTCATAGGCTTGTCCAGTGGCGCACGCAGGATTCGGCAAAGGGGGGGGGGCAACCGAGGGTGTAGCGGCAAAACTACGAGCCGCCGGGGACTAAGGGAGTCTGGGGGCAGAGCTCCCAGCCGCCACAAATTTTTTGGGTTTTCACAAGAAAAATACTAATTTTAGCGTAGTTTTTTTTTTTTTGTCGAAAAAGAACACACAAGTAGCCTACCCCCGGAGTAGTCTAATCCGCCCCTGCTTGTGTTAGTAGATTTAAGTTATAGCATTAGTATCTTTGTTTGTAGGCTAATGGTAACTGAAAATATTTTGGAGGGGGGAATTGCCCCATTTGCCCGCCCCTGGGTATCATCATTCAGTTTATGATATTTTTAGAGCTCGACTGCTGGTAAATACCGATTATGTCAATACCAATATGAAAAATTACCATACACACAGTTACTGTGCTCTCCAAGTCTCCAGTACATTGGTTTAACCAAAGGTGGGCACAGCGGCGCTGTTTTTTCAGCAGCGGTAGCGGAAGCGCCGCTGTTTCTTTCTGTCAACTGCGAAAAGCGGCAGCGCCGCTTTTGGTGGAGTAGCGACCAGCGGTAAAGGTGGAGTAGCGACCAGCGCAGCAGCGCTTCTGTGAAGATAATTGATTTACCGCTGCCGCTGCTGCGAAAAACTTTTTGATTTTGAAGACTGTGTGTTACGCAGCAATCTAATAATAAAATTGCAACTTAAATCTAGACTCGCTCTTCTTGAAATTAGTACCATGAAACAAATAAATGAAAACGTAAAGCGACGAGATAGCGTGAGATCGCAAGCGATGTTCCATTAATTCATTAACACCATTTTGATCGTTTTCATCGCCAGACACTAATCCTACTTGACAGTTGCCGCTTCACAAACACAGCTGCATCTTGCCATCAGAAATCCAACGTTTCAGTAATGCCCCCCGCTGGTTTGACTTCTCACCTCTTTGATTCGAGTACCGGTATCTTGGATCGTTTTACCTCATTAACACTAGGGGTCGTATTCACCACATGTGCTCAAGTTGAGACTCCGCACAAAATCAAACTCTGCTCAAAAAAAAAAAGGGAAAATATTGTCTGTTCGATGAGACAATTAATGTGAAAAAAATCAGTAATCAGGCTTTGTGGTGGTAAGACAAAAAAGGATATACAAAAATACGAAACTCAATGTTTAGCTCGAGATTTTTTAACGAATTTAGTGCTAGTAAAATAGCGATTAAAAATGATTGTTTATTTTACGAAGTGTCTATTTCACCGAAAATTCCGGTTACCGAAGTTTGAAAAATCGTAATTGCGTAACAGTTTTCGGTTCCTGTAGTGCGACTCTCACAGTAGGGGAACCGTTAGGGAATGTTTCCGGTTCCACAAACCACGATTTTCGAACTTGGGTAACCGGAATTTCCGGTGAAATAGACGCTTCCTTTATTTTATACCAAAAATGGTGATGACAGTACGGTATGGCATAACAAACAGTAAGCTAAGTAAAGATAAGTGTGATAAATAATAATTATTTTTTAAACTGATTTATATCAAATCAGTGGCGTAGCCAGATGAAAATTTCCAGGTGGCCATATTGATTTTACTTTGTGTACTTACTCCCGATTGTGTGCTTTAAAGTAGGCCAATCCAATCATACTCACTTTGATTTGGGTGAAAGTATTCTCATTACTTTTTATGATGCGAGAATTTGCCTTGAGCTTAATTTATTTTGGCTCGTTAAATAATCAGATCAAAAGAAATAGCAAAAGTAAATTGACTCTTTGTCTCTCCTGCCCCACTCCCCCTCCAGTTACACCTCTGATCAGATTCCTGTGAATATGCGTTTTTTATCCCCAGTATTTGTTTTTCATGAAAATATGATTGACTCAAATTGACTCTTTGTTTCTCCTGCCCTCCCCCCTTCCCGGCTACGCCCCTGATCAGGTTCCCATGAATATGCGTTTTTTATCACCATTACTTAATTTTCATGAAAATATGATTGGCTGAGATTGAGGAAATTCAGTTGTGTGTCATTGTTAATCGTAACTTTTTAGTTTTTACCAAAACTTTCGCAGTTTCATAATTTGAAAGCAGCGGCAGCGCCCGCTGTTTTGGCGTGCAGTAGCGGCAGCGGAAGCGCCGCTACTTCTTTAATTCATGTAGCGGTAGCGGCAGCGCCGCTGCTTTTTTCGACAAATAGCGGCAGCGACAGCGGCGCTACTATTTAAGTAGCGGCTGCTCAGCTCTGGGTTTAACAAGCACAAAAGTTCAAGCCAAAATAATTAAAAGCATTCAACATGAGATCTAGCCCGCCACTTAATTTCAAAATGAGCTACAAAATCAAAATAATGAAATTAATATACACTTCAATGAAAGAACATTTTCGGGTATGTTGCACTCTTCTGGCATAATACATAGGAAAGATTTAAGCTATTTTTACTTTTGTAATAGAGTATTGATACTTTAAAAATTTGCAGGTTTAGTTTTGTCAGGTTGCCAAATTGAAATGATCTTTATCAGGAATCATGACTTCTGCAGAGACACTGCGGGTCACTTCCCCTAATTGTGATCAAAAGTCCATGAAGAATCTATAGGCTACTTAGTTATTCAACTTTATTAGCAAAAAGGTGAAAATTAAAACAAACAATCAAGGCATGAGTTCTGTAACATTTTTAAAACCGTCAAGCGGAATTCCTGATCCTGTTCCGGTAAGCCACAAAAAAGTGCCAATCCGGCTCCTGTTCCTAAAAAATTTATGTATTCCTGCCGGAACAAATTCCTATTTCGGTCCATGGACAACTCTGAGGCATAGGCATTAGGCAATGTAAATTTTCGATGAATAAAATTGTGGCGAAGTAACCATGTGACAAAGTTTCTGTGGCGAAGTTACTATGTGGCAAAGTTTCTGGCAACCAGGTTCGATTCAGTTACAACCCTAACCGAACCTAATCCTAACCTAACGTAACCCTAACCGAACCCGGGGGCTGATACTAGACGTTACCCACCTAACCCTAACCGAACCTGGGGGCTGATACTAGATGTTACCCCATTGATGTGGTATTGATACTAGACGTTAGCCCAGACCTGGGCAACATACGGCCCGCGGGCCGGATCCGGCCCGCGAGACCATTTTACGCGGCCCGCTGGCACTTACAAAAATGTGACCTTATATCGCGAATCAAGCCGAACCTCTTTTACTCTTTTATAGGATATCTGAGGAAAAGTAGACTTTTTGCTCTTCACTGCAGGAGCGTATTTAAAGGGAAGGGCATTGTGCCATGCATCTCTTTTGACTCAAAAGACCCTCTTTTGACTCTGCTTTTTAGCAAAAAGAACAAAATTATAGATGCTAAGTGACTGAAATATGCCAGGTACTTTTGATGGTTTCTGTAGCTTATAGCCAGGGGCGGATCCAGGGGGGCTAGGAAAAGGGGTAGGCATCTTCCCACTAGCCATTTTCAAAAACGTTTTTGATGTATACAATTTTTCTGTAATTTCGAATATTCTTGATAGCGATTAGGCTACGTCTTAGGCAGGCATAATCGAAGAAGTGCGAACGAAATGCATTGAACGAAGCACTCAGAATTAGGGTCTAAAAATTTGCGTGAAAATTATTTAAAAAAGCACTAAATTAGCCATTACAGCATGTAAATTTTCAAAATGATTCCGTGGGAGCATGCCCCCGGATTCCCTACAGCCTTTTTTGTATGTCAATCAGCTTCAAAGTAGTTCTGCTTAATAAAAAGACGATCAAAAAATGTGGAAATTATGGCCCTCTTTTTGAAGTTTTTCGCTACGCCACTGCTTCACCGATATTTTCGGTGGAAAGCAGGACATCTGAGGAGTGTGTAGACCTTTTTTTTTTTTTTTTTTTGCTTTCCAATCATAGCGACCCTGACAATAATAGTTGTTGAACATGTTAACTTGATCCATTTAATAATCCGGCCCGGGAAGGACTTCGTCTTCCCGCATGTGGCCCGCTGACTAAAACAGTTGCCCACCCCTGCGTTAGCCCATTGATTTTAGGTGCAGCGACTGTGCTAATTTTTTGTTAATGCTTTTGTATTGATTTTTCATTTTGTGCATTTTAATTTGGAAGCGGCTATTTCACCGGAAATTCCGGTTACCGAAGTTCGAAAATCGTGGTTCGCGGAACCGGAAACATACCTTAACGATTCCCCTAGTGTGAGAGTCGGACTACAGGAACCGAAAACGGTTACGCAACTACGATTTTTCAAACTTCGGTAACCGGAATTTTCGGTGAAATAGACACTTCGTTTTAATTTTCAACGTAGGGGAGATGGGTTGCCAGAACCTTCGTCACACTATGCATCGACGAGTCCTGCGATGTATGCGGGTAGTTTACTTTCGCATTCCGGTCATATTTTTGGGTCGTATAGTGTTGTTGTTAGCTATTACTTCTTTTAACTGTTTTAACACACCTGTTGCTTCGAGCACGTTATAATCGAGAATGCACGAAAAGCCCGCGAACTGTTGCGATGACAACAATCAATACGCACAACGATTCATGCCATAAAAGTTAAAAAGGGTGAAACACTACAATCCTCCCCAAGTTGTTGAAAGAAGCTTTTCCCGTACTGGTGTCGAAAATCATGACAAAATAGCAATGAAGCATTAACAATTTGGCAAAGTTCAGCAACTACACGAAGCTCGAATTAACTTCTAAAAACGAACTATACAAACGTCACATGGCGTCAATTAAACAGTACAGTATCATAGCAATTAGCAGTACGCAACATATACAAAGAAATAGTTCACTAACAGCACATTGCTTCATTGCTTCATACATAGTTCTCAAGATACCGCGGCCTGTTGCTACTTCGCTCTGGGTGTCTGTGTAGCGGCAAATTATCGGTACGAGTAATGTTATTATTATCACATGAGAAGCTGTCAGTATCATTATACGGAAAATAACAATCGTCGTCAGACACGTCATTGTAAACATCAGAATTGGTGTCATTCACTAACTTCAAAAATGAAATGTTCCGAGTGACTTTGAGAGTGCCATGTTTCTGTTGAGCAGTAATCATGGATCCTTTAACTTGTGTGACTGTGTATGGTGTAGGTTTGTACGATAGCATGAGTTTCCTTTCCCGTTTGACTTTGAGAAGCACGGTGTCTCCTACTTGAAATGAGCGTTGTTTGGGGTTTAATTTCTTGTCTGCGTATGATTGAATTTCAGGTTTAGCTGAGGCATCGGCATTTCTCAGAGCTTGCTGTTGTGAATCTGAAGGTTGTGTCTGAAATTAAGATAGTGTGGTGTGAATTTGCCGGCCAAAAAATATTTCTCCTGGACTCTTGTTGGTGGTGGAGTGTGGTGTCGCTCGATAGTTCAACAAGAATGTGTGTAAATCGGATTTCCATGATGATTTTGGGGCGTGTGAGATGCGGGTGTTTTTGTTGAGAGTCTTCATGAAGCGCTCGCATTCGGCGTTCGCTTTGGGCCAAAGAGGTGTGATTTTTCTATGTCGAAAACCTAGACGTTTGGCGAAGAGTTTAAATTCGTGACTGTTAAACGGTGGTCCATTGTCGGATTTCAAAACGCGTGGTATTCCAAACGTACAAAAAAGATGCTCCAGAACTGGGATTACTGAAAAAGCACAAGTCGATTTTACAATTCCAACAAAAGGAAACCTGGAGTATTCATCAATTAAAACCAAAAGATATTCTCCATTTGCATACGGTCCAGAAAAGTCGATACTTAATTCACTCCAGGGTGCAGAGGGTAAAGGTGACATTGTAAGAGGTTCAACTGTGTTTGATACAGTAGAAGCTTGGCAATACATGCAATTTTTAACTGCTTCCTCCACAGCTTTGCCGACGCCAGGGAACCACATTTTTTCTCTAATAAGCTTTTTGGTTTTGACAATGCCTTGATGTCCTGCATGGGCTAAGGCAATAGCTCAATTTCTCAAAGAAAGTGGCATAACAATTTTGTTGCTTTTTAGAATTAAGTCGTTTTTTGTCACAGTAAGCTCATCTCGGATAGGAATAAAAGATTTTAATTGGCTGTTCTCACTTTTCATGACATGTTTCCATTTGTTATTGCGAATAGTGTCGGCAAGATTGAGCAAAATTTGATCAGATTTCACAGCGTCAATAACTTCAGCTGAAGTCAGAGCCACTGGTATTACGGATGTAGCAATTAGATTGACATACCGTTCCGCCTCTTCGCTGGAGAAGTAAGTGGTTTTTGTTCTGACAGAGTGTCGGGACATATAGTCAGCAGGATTATCTTTGCCAGGTCGATAGATAACGGAAAAGTTGTACTGCTGCAGTCAGAGGTGGGCACGGTATTTTTTAAAGTACCGGCGGTACCGGTACTCGGTACTTTGTTAAAAGTACCGGCGGTACCGGTACTCGGTACTTGAAAATCAAAAGTACCGCCGGTAGTTCCGCGGTATTTTTGAAAAAAAGTTCCAGAAAGAAAGTACTGCCCTATATTTTGTTGATGTATAAGTAAAACTGTACAGTTTCATAATAATTAGGCCTATAGCTATTAGGTAGATAAACACTAAATTACTCAAGAGTGTAGTGTTACCGCCTACTTGGTACGGTACAATTCACGAATTGCAAACTATGCTACAACCATCAAAAAACGGTACAAAACAAGCTATAATTGTAGTGTCAGTGGTCAGCGCAACAAAAATCGGAAGAAACGCAACAATTTTCTTCTCCCATAGAAATGGGCCGCAACGCATAAAGCGAAAACTTTTTTTATTGGAGACCACTTTTTGCGCAGAATGCGACAAAAAGATTGTTTAAGGATTTTGAATGAATGGGGACCCCATAACCAGAAGTAGTCTACGCTGGAGTTTTCACTAGAAGGAGTTCGTCATGGATTATATTGACGTCGATCGATTAAACCTTTTTGATGAAGTCAATAAAATAGAAACAAAATTTTTAACATCGAAGTGTGTAGAGAAGGGGTAGGCCTACTAAAATTTTATTTTAAAAGCACCAGATTTGATAATGTAAAAGTGCTCGAGGTGTCGAGGGCCAATAATATTTTAAGGTAAACACTTCGCTATTTTTTAGACTTTGTTGCACTCCGGATCTTCACGCAAGATAAATCGTTCTAACTTTTTCACGGCGCTTAATTTTCGTGTCTGTGATTATCAGAAAGCACTCAAAGCGGAAAGTTAGATTCATGTGATCATAATAATAGACAATACTTCGTGCGACCACAAACGAAGACAATATGAAAACTCATGACCGCGAGACTGGAGACCCTGGGTGTAGAGCAGTGATTCTCAAACATTTTTGTTCTACCGCTTCTTTTTGGAAGTTGAAGACTTTCATCACCCCCTTAATTACTGGGAAACAAGTTTTAAGAGGGGCGTACGCCGTAGGCTACGTAGACATTTTCCAAGATGGGGTTGCGTACGTGCAAAGACACGTTTTGCTGTGTGAGTGTAGTATCTTATGAATTGAGATATAGCAAGTAATTAAGTTGGTTGGAGCAAAAATGCATATGAGCGTTAGGAGTTGGGAATAAATCTCATAACGGAACTGACAGATGGCGAATAAGCAACAAAGTAAGATGGGAAGAGCTGCTGCAATAGACTGTTATAATCAGCAATGATTAGTTTGAAACATTATACAAATATTCGTCGAGTTGACACGAGTAAATGTAATACAAAAGATACCGGTAGTAAGCTATTTTTATTAAGGTAGGCCTCAGGCCAATAATGGTTAGGACGCGGGCCTTCAAAAAAACGAAATTGATTTCCGCTCGTTAATAATGAGGTCTACATTGGTCGAATACCATCGGATTCATAAGAAAAAGTACATAATTATTTTAAATTTTCGCATCTTAAGGAAATTCACTCAAGAAACATTATTGCAGAGAGTTGTAAGTCGGTGAAATGTCTGTCGGAAGCGTGCCCGAGTGGTTCGGAGGGTCGTTTTTATAACGGTCATGTTCGCAAGATTGACGGTTCAACTCTCGCTCAAACCTCGTTGTTGCGTCCTTGGACAAGATGCTTTACAACAATTATCTCTGCTTGGTAGAATCGAACAAGCAGAAAATTGAAGAAGTCACAAGCAAAATTCAAGCGGAAAATTCAGAAACACAAGCAACTCCTAAGCGAGTCTGGATTCGTCCAACGCATAGAGCCTCCGTCGCTTTCTCGTGACTGGAAGATAAAAATGAAGAAATCACATTAAAGAAAATCAAATGCCAAGAAAAAGCATATTTGCGAAATTACGAATCAAATCAGAAAAAATAAATTTTGAAATCTGCAAAAAAGACGTCTTAGCCTAAAACTACTTTAAATTTTCTGTCGTCCTTGTTCTTATAATTAAGCTTAGGTTTTAAGTTGCATGGAAATACGCAAAAATCAACCAATCCAACCCTAAGCCTGCTGAGACAAAGTAATACAAAGTTTACGGACTTTGAATTAAACATCCCAGAATCGTATCGAACAAGAAGAAACATATTTCGGATGGCGCAAAGGCGCATCGATTTCACTAGGGCTGCCCATTGCGCAACTCTGCTTAACATCACTTAAACCACGTTGTATGCAGGCTGTTAAAAAATCTACCCAGGTGTTGAGACTTTCTCTTACAGTAACAACCTTATCAACAAACGGTGACGCAAAAAAGAACCGACGAAACGAAACTATTGAAATACTTTAAATGGTCTTTCAAAGTACCGACGGTACCGGTACAAAAAAAGTACCGCGGTACTGCCCACCTATGGCTGCAGTCGTAAATTACAACGTTTAATTCTGGCAGGGGGTTTGGACAAAGGGTTTTGAAAGATAAGTTCGAGAGGCTTGTGGTCAGTAACTAAGATGAAGGGTGTTTGGGAACCATACAGGTAGAGATGAAACTGTTGACAACCCCATACTATGGCCAGTGCTTCTCTCTCGGTTTGCGAATACCGCCGTTCCACAGGTGTCAGGCTTCTGCTGGCATACGCTATGATCTTGGGTCTACTGCCGCTAGAGTCATTTTGTATAAGCACTGCACCAAGTCCTACTGGGCTTGCGTCAACAATTAGCTCTGTTACTTTGTTGGGGTCGAAATATGACAAGGCGTCGTGAGCTAAACTGTTTTTGAGAGCGTTCATGGCAGCATCATATTTCGCTGTCCATTCCCATTTGGTATTTTTGTGGGTGAGCTCTCTTAAGGGTTGGGTGATTGATGCAAAATTTTTGATGAATCTTGAACAATAGTTTGCAAGACCACGCAAACTTCTTACTTCACTTGCTGATTTAGGGGTTTAGCATGCTTGATGGCATTAACTTTTGCTTCTTGTGCAGCGATGCATTCTTTTGAGAATGTGAAGCCAAAAAATTCAAGTTGAGTTTTGCCAACTTCACACTTGCGCATGTTGAGAATGAGATTATTTTCTTGCAGCTTTTGGAGCACAGCGTGTAAAGCTGTATCGTGTTGATATTTTGTTGCGCCATACGCAATAATGTCGTCGCTGATGTTGAGTGTTCCACTGATACCTTCTAGCGTTTGCTGGATAAGTTTTTGAAAAAGCTCAACAGCTGAACAATCTCCAAAATTAAGTCGTTTGTAGCGGTATAAACCTTTGTGCGTGGAGAACGTAGTAATGTGGCGCCTGTCTTCATCAAGTTCAATTTGATGATATCCCTTGATCAAATCTAGTTTGGAAAATGTTGTGGCACCATTGAGTGCATGAATGATGTCATCAAGTGTGGGACAGATGTGTCGTTCTCTTTTGATCGCTTTGTTGGGCAGTCTCATACCCACACATATTCTAACCTCTTCAGGATTGTTAGGTTTTGGTGGCGTTACAATAGGAGAAACCCAAGGAGTGGGCCCTTCCACTCTCTCAATGATGTCATGTCGTTCCCGATAGGCTAGTTCAGTTTCCACCTTTTGCCGTAAATGAAAGGGTATACGCCTGTGCGGTATGGCAGCTGGGGTCACAGTGTCGTCAGTGTGTAGCTTGGCTTTGTAATTTTTGAGTTTGCCAATACCTTCAAACAATTGGGGGTAGTTGTCAATAATGTTCGTGTTATCAATCATGTCATGTTGTCTGATTTGGTTTAACAGCAGTGTTGTAGCTTAACAAACAACCATGTGAACCATGTACAACATAAAATTTATCAACAACAGAATTATCAGCACTTTTAATTTCAGCATTGAATTTACCCAACATTTTTAATGGGCTTGCTGCCCCAAAGTATAAATTTTAATTTTCGCATTAGAAAGAGCACAATTTGCCTTGTTGAAAGCTGATTCATCTAAAATATTAACTGAGGCACCAGAGTCAATAATAAATGGAATTGAGAGTCTATTGATTGTCAAATCGATGAGAGGAGTGTCCTTGCTTTTCATTTGGCAGACATATATTTGATGGTTCTCGTCAGTGGAAGAGGTTTCATCTTCAGATTGGGAGCTTATTTCATCATTCGCTGTGGTTGTTCGGATGTGTCGTCTTTTGCTGTCTCGTTTTGCCAGGCAGCATTTTTCAAAATGGTTCTTCTTACCACAGTAGTTGCAGGTACAGCCATAGGCTAGACAAGATTGTTGACCATTGCGATGCGGATAACCTTCTCCGCAAAAATAGCATGGTGTTTTTCGATTGCTTTGTCGTGGCTTGCTTGAAGATGGCTTGGTGAAATTGTTGGACTGCGTATTCCTCTTGCTAGAATAGGAGCGATTTTGTCTCGATGCTTTGATACGACACAAGTTTCTTTGCTAGGTTTTATCTGATCTTCAATAGATTTAGCTTCTTTCTCCGCTGACTCCATGGCATTTCCCATTTCCAATAGTTTGTTGAGAGTGATATCAGGAGTTTCCAACGCGCGTTGTCGTAGGCGTTTATTACAGCACTTGCTAATAATTTGGCTTTTGACTTCATTATCAACGGAGTGGAAGTTGCATGTTTGTGCTAGCTCACGTAATCTAGCAGAGAACTGGTTGAGCGTTTCGCTTGATTGTTGGACTGCTTCACGAAATTAAAAAATTTCGTAATTCGTGTTTTTCTTGGGAATGAAGTAGTTGTTTAAGGCTGCTACAGCTTGTTGGTAGTTGTCAGCTTCACCTGTATCTGGTAGGCTAAGAAAAATATCAAATACCCATTCGCCAGCATAATGTAGCAGAGCAGCTCGTTTGACTTTATTGTCGGTTATGTTCGCAACAACAAAGTAGTTCTCTAGTTTAAGCTACCATTTTCGCCATCTGCTGCTTGTTCCTAATGGACATGGGCGTCCGCAGAAAAAAATCCGGGGGAGGGGGGGGGGGGGGGCAAAAACATTCTTGAGATGGCCATTTTAGTGAAAGCTATAGTCAGGTAAGTGTCAGTGATAGGGTGACCAGGTGACCAACTGTGCAGAACTCTTCTTTCATGTTATTGTGCATTATGCGGACATAAGTCAATTTATGTGCCACTAGGCTTGACAATCTGTTAAAACAACTTTCTTTTTGCATTGTTTTCTTAGGTTTTGTTATATGTGGTTGGTTTGATGCTTACATTTCAAACAATCAAATCTTCACTATACTTGCACTATTACGCCAAAGTGTGTAACGAGTGGCGGGGCCCGTCTCCGCTGCTTAACCTTCGAGGAAACGTCGCAACGGTGGTGAGCCGTTAGCGATACTGTGTCTGATTTGACCAATCCGGGAATCGAACCCCAGACTTCCCGCACCGATAGCGACGTTATGATCCAAAATGTCAAAATAAAAAGTAGTTTGAGCTCTGAAAATCAAACTTATAGCTACGGCCTATAAATCAGTGCTGCTCAATTTTTTTATTGCAATGTACCGGCAGCGCAGTTTCTGCCATCAAGGCGTACCAGTAGCACATCAGCAACAAGTCCAAATTTGTTTTACAAGATACGAGATACAAGATACAATACTCGGTATATAGGCAAAAACCAGAATTTTTCTATACAAGATGCAAAAAGTAAAATTGGACATGCTGCTGTTGCCGCGTGAATTTGCTAGTATACGTACGTCCACATGATGGATTGGTAATCGGCTGATTGGTGTAGCAGTAACGATATTGTTTTCAAAGTCAGAGATCTGGGGTTCGATATGCGACCTGTCAAATCGAATACAGTGCTGTTCACGGCCACCGCCAATGGCTCGCCGCGTTTGTTTCGAGTTCGAAGCTAAGTTGCTCACGCGCTAAGTTACGGAGATGGTCTTCGCCACTCGTTGCACGCAGCTTCTGGGTAATACCACGAGTATAACCAAGATTTGAGATTGAAGATCAATAAAAAGACGCACAAAAACTTTTAACCGAATTCTTCATCTTATGCGAAGTGTGCGCCTGCTTATCTTCCACCAGTCTATCCGATTGTGGTTTGACTGAAGAGTAGCATTTGACACAAAGACACTTTTCTAGTCTTTGCGTCATGACAAAAGATAAATTGCCCTGTCTGTTGACCTGAATAGAATGCGATAGTATGTACTATTGCATACGGCCTTGAAAGACAAGAAAGTAACCTAAACGAATGGAATCATGCAGAGAACAAAAAATGAATTAAGTATCAAGCAATAACTCGTACTGATCAACGTAAAATGATGCTCGGGACCTGTACCAATATTTTCTAACGTGCTTAGCACTGGCCTTGGTAACAGCATGCCTAAACGTAAAACCAGTTTCAATCAGGGCCGGATTAAGCCTTTTGTGGGCCTGGGGCTATTTGATAATCAGGGGCATATTTTTCATTCTATTCTTTGAAGAAAAAAGTAACCACAATTAAAGAAAAGCACAAATACATAAACGAAGTCTTTACTTTGTATGCACACTTTCAAATGACACATTTTCTGGATTTAGCCAATGCAAAGCTCTTAATAACGTCATCAGCGTTTATTCTTTCCAAAAGTTCGTTTTCAATGCCGAGTAGAGCTAAGGAATTCAATCTGTTTTGGCCCTTGGACAAACGCTCATGATTCTTTAGTCTTTTTAACGCTGAAAATGAGCGCTCGCCAGAGCAATTAACAATTATCAAGGTACTGCCTAACTAAGATTTAGAACGCAAAGCAGTTGCATCAGGCCTACTGGACGTCGTCTCTATACACTGTTGCTTTTCGGTTTGCTTTGTGGCCGAGTGGTTTGGAGCGTCGTTTTTACGACGGCCATAATCGTAAGGTTGATGGTTCAATACCCACCCAAGCCTCGTTGTTGCGGCCTTTGATGAGATGTTTCGCTACAATTATCTCTGCTTGGTGGAATCCAGCAAGCAACAAACCAAAGAGGTCGGAAGCAAAAAAATTTAAGAGGAAAACTCGGAAAAAAGGCAACTCCTAAGCGACTCTGGATTCGTCCTATATATAGCGCCTCCGTCGCTTTCTCGCGACAGGAGGATAAAAATGAAGAAATCATCATCATCAAGCCTGCATAAAAAAAGTCAGTTACTTTTTGGATTTTGCTACAGCTTTTTTCGGTGTATCTTCTGCTTCTCTTCTAGATTTTTCCTTTTCCGAACTGCTTTTATACTTTCTCATTTTCGTTTTCAAATTACTCCAGCCGACATAATATGGAATCTCCTACTTTTCAAGCTACATACTGAAATCGACCATCGATGGTATTGGTATAACTGGCCGAGCAGCCGCGAAAAAGGATTGTTGGGTCATAGTGAGCAAGTAGGGTTTTGCAGCGACAGTGCATGGACACAAATTGAGCACTGTTTTCCACATACTATATATAGTAGGTGGGAAATTTCTAATAGGCTACCTTAGTTCTATTATCACTTCATTGACTTAGAATAGTGATGGGCCTATTTTTGGTTGTGGGCCTGGGGCTGCAGCCCCATCAGCCCCCGCCTTAATCCGGCCCTGGTTTCAATGATGTGTGAAGGGTGGAGTTTCCACTCATTGAACGGCCGGACTAATTTAGACAGCAACATTTAGACAACTAGACAAACTCTTTTATGCTTTAATTCAGAGGTGGGCAACCTGCGGCCCGCCAAAGCATGTGCTAATAGCCAATTGGTTCCGAAACCTGTTTTTTTGCGATCAAGTTCAAACCCAATCAACACACGAACTGCTTTGAATGCTATTTTCCAGGCTGAAGTTTTTCTAGTCATCTTTTATTTCAGAGACCTCTTCTTCACGCGACAGACCCTTTTTTAGTATTACTCCTGCCAAGAAGTGTCTTTTTTTTCTAAAAACTGCGGCCCGCTGGAAACCTATATTTATAATTTTTGGCCCAGTATCACCAGAAAGTTGCCCACCCCTGCTTTAATTAAACAGATTATTGCAAAATGTTTTGTTATTTTATTCGTTTTGTAGTAAACTCATCCGTATTTTTCAATTTTTTGTGTAGTTTCTTAACTTGCATTTTTTCATGCGTATTTTTTCAACTTTTTTGGTTTTTCAGGGAGGGGCAAGTGCCCCTCTTGCCCCCCCCTGCGGACGCCCATGCTTATGGATCGCTTTCCATAAACGGTGCAAGATTGTTAATCTGCACGCTAGCCATGACTGAAGTTTTTACTACGTTTTCTCTGTATCCTCGTCGCCAGTTATAGTGTCGCTGTTAGCTACTTCTTTTAACTGTTTTAGCACACCTGATGCTTCGAGCACGTTATAATCGAGAAAGCACGAAAAGCCCGCGAACTGTTGCGATGACAACAATCAATACGCACAACGATTCATGCCATAAAAGTTAAAAAGGGTGAAACACTACAGGTCGATTCCGATAATCATTCGAAACCTTCGTCACACTATAATTGCGTACATCTACGTTCGGTTAAGGTTAGGTTCGCTGGTTAGGGTGTGGCATCTTACGTACCACAAGCACAAAAATAATCACGATTAGTTGAGTTATTTATCAATCGGAATCTGCAGTAATGAAGGCTCTGGAGCTCCACGAGTATACTCACAACGAACGTCGTTCTTTTGACCATTTGGCTTTATAGTAACGTAACAAAACGCCACAAGGGTTAGGGTTCGGTTCGGTTCGGGTTAAGTTCGGTTAAGGTTAGGTTCGGCTAAAGTTTGGTTGGGGCATGGTTGGGGTTATCTTAGGTCAGGGTTACGTGGTAACGTCGGATTTGATCATAAGGTATACCCGAGATAAAACAAGAAACACCCGGGAGTCCCGTTGGCTTCGTCGAACTATGGTGTGACGAAAGTTCCATGTGACGAGAGTTCCACGAGACGAAAGTTCTGTGACGAAGGTTCCACGTTACGAAAGTTTTGGCAACCGGAGAGATATTGCACCTTTGGGACAAAAATCGTGTTTTTTGCAATACATCCAAAAATTCATATTTTTCGTGAACAAAACTTACTAAATGATAAAGTTTAGTGTCTGTGTTGATTACGTAAATGACCTTCCCAACGTGTCCAAATTCGAAACGACGCTTTTTACCGATGATACAACTTTGCGTTTAGCACATCATGATTTTAACATACTTCAGCAACAAGTGAAGGAGGAAATTGATAAAATTGAAACTTGGGCTACCAGCAACAAATTAACTATCAATTACAATAAAAGCTGCTACATGATTGTCTCGGGTAACAAAAAAAAAAATTGACACAAACGAATTAGTGGCAATGCCATTGTAAAATCCGACTATGTCAAGTGTCTTGGAGTATTTTTAGACGATTGTCTGTCATGGAAAATACATATTGATAAACTATCAAAAAAACTTTCCAGAGCTTGCGGTATGGTTTACAAACTAAGACACTACGTTGCCCTCTCCTACTCAAGTTAGTCTATTACGGTCTTTTTCACTCTCATCTTCAATATTCCTTATTAAACTGGGGTAGAGCCGCCTCTTCTCACTTACAAAAATTGATAATTCTCCAAAACAAGTTCATACGAGCAAGTCTTTTTTGTGCGAAAGAAAATCCGATAAACTTTTTTTACTCTAAGTTTAATACACTTATGCTTACTGACATGATTAAAATAGAGTTCGCTAAATTTATGTTTAAATATAATAACCGTCTGTTGCCACCCTCTTTCAACAATTATTTCACGAAACTTGATGTAATACATCATTATAGCACTAGACAAAAAGTAACTTCTGAATTTTTTCAACCTTTTATCGCTTCGGAAACTGGCAAAAATTCTCTTCAACACATTGGCCTGAAAATATGGAAAAACATTCCCGAAGAATTTAAGCACTGCTCCTTTTTTTCTTTCAAAAAATACGTTAAATCTTCTGCCGTCTCCAAATATGTATGAAATCACCTTCTCACACAATATTTTATCTTGCCTTCAGCAGATTATCAATTTTCTACAAATGTCACCACTTAAATTGATATTGTAACTAAGTAGTTGATATCTGTATCCCTTTAAATCAGTGTTTCTCAACCTTTCATGGTTCACGACCCCTTTTTAGAAATTCATACAGCCAGCGACCCCCCTTCCTACTTTTCTTTTTAAACGATTAAAATTACGGTACCACAAAAAACACTTCAAAGATATATAATTTTGAACCACTGCTCAATTTTACATCTGTTAGTGCGACGGCTGACTTTGCAACCGCACAGCCGATTTAGAGATTTGTGGTTTACTGTTCGATAAAGCCAATCTTATATCATCATAAACTTTTTTTCGATTTCGTGCTTTGGTTTTGATAGAGCTGAAAAACCGCTCTCGCCGAGGTATGTTGTGGCAAATGGAATTAATATTTGAAAAGTCAGTTCGGATATTTGTTGGTAGGATTTGTGCATAGCACACCAAAACTGAGATTCGTGAGAACGGATTTTGTACGAATCGACCTTCTTGTTCTTTACGCTCAGCAAAATATCGTTTGAACTCAGCTTCAAAAGATTGACGTTGCTCTGTAATCGATGTCTTCAAACGTTCATCGAGTTTTTCATTTTTAATAGCACTGGACAAATTTTCAAACATGGCGATATTTCCACGTAAGCCTATCACATTTCAATGCCAGTTTTGCAATTTTGAGCAAAAGACATTCAAACTGTCGCGGTCATTTTGAAAATTTCAGAAATCTTTGCGATTAAGAAAATATTTTATAAATAAATTTACGACCCCCCTGGAAAGACCTTTGCGACCCCCTTGGGGGTCGCGACCCCCAGTTTGAGAAACCCTGCTTTAAATGTATTTTTACCTTCTCTAAAACTAAAGTTTTTGCTTTCTTGTGCTTTGTGTACGTATTGTTTTCTGAAGTTGTAATTTATGTTTTCTGAAGTATTGTAGGATGTTGGTATTTTAGCTATTATTTTTTTACCCTATTTTTTAAACACTGCTTTATATTAGCTTTGAATCCCAGGCTAAACTCCCCTTTCTGATTGTCGTAAAGTTATGCCGTCACTGACAACCTGCTCAACCTTTTATTATTATTTTGCATGTGTGTGTGTTTGCGTTTACTTTTTACTAATTAATGTCAGAGTAAGATATGGCAAAAAGGTGCAGTTGACCTAGATGACCGAGTAATGATCTTTTCACTGTTTCCTACCTGTGCTTTCTTGTGCGTTATGGTAAAACAAATAAATAAATAAATACGTTGAATTTTAAAAATCAAAAAGAGCTTAAAACTTGCTATCTTCCTAGGTTTTTTGAGTGTTCAATATCATCGATCAGATGTCCCATTGGTAAAGCACTAAAGGGACCAATGGGACATGGTTATTGCGCCTATTGTCTTAGTTAGAAAATATGGTTTAAACTCACTGTAGGTAAACATTTGTGATTGAATTGAACTAAAACACTACTTTGCGATTACTGCTCACGTTTTTAATCATAATCATAACAAAATCGGAGTCCACTCATACATTTATGCAATTGAAACACACATGATTGACTGATGTGCTTCGTAGCCCTGGGCATAGGTGGGCAGTACCGTGGTACTGTACCGCGGTACTTTTTTAGTACCGGTAATGTCGGTACTGTGAAAAAAAGAACCGGTACCGCAGTGCCGGTACTTTTATTTCTCAAGTTTTTGGCGGTACTCGGTACTTTTGCAAAATCTTTTAAAATAAAAAAAGAAGTTTGCGCAGCTACTCCTTCCGCAGCAACCGTTTGAAAGATTTGTTTTTAAAACACAATACTGCCATCCCGTCAAGCGCGGTAATAGAAAAATTCTTTTCCACTGGAAAAGATGTTTTGAAGCCGAAAAAGAGTGGTCTTTTAGAGTTAGACGACCTTTCCCAAATGATCTTGTTTTTGAAAGACCATTCAGAGTAAAAGTATTTCAATAGTTTCGTTTCGTCGGTTCTTTTTGCGTCACCGTCCGTTGATAAGGTTGTTACTATAAGAGAAAGTCTCAACACCTGGGTAGATTTTTTAACAGCCTGCATACAACGTGGCTTGTTGAACAAAGTTGCGCAATGGGCAACCCTAGTGAAATAGGCTACATGCGTCCTCTGAAATATCTTTCTTGTTCGATGCGATTCCGCGGGATGTTTAATTTAAACTCGGTATAACTTCGTATTACTTTATCTCAGCAGGCTTAGGATTGGATTGGTTAATTTTTGCGTATTTAAATGCAAGTTAAAACCTAAGCTTAATTATGAGAACAAAGACGACAGAAAATTTAACGTATAGTTTTAAGACGTCTTTTTTGCAGATTTCAAAATTTATTTTTTCTGATTTGACTCGTAATTTTGCAAATATGCTTTTTCTGGACAATATATTTTCTTTGAAGTGATTTCTTCTTCATTTTTATCCTCTTATCACGAGAAAGCGACGGAGGCGCTATGCTGAGGATAAATCTAGACTCGCTTAGGAGTTGCCTGTATTTCCGAGTTTTCCACTTAAACTTTGCTTCAGACTTCTACAATTTGCTGCTTGTTAGATTCCACCAAGCAGAGATAATTGTTGTAAAGCATCTTGTCCAAGGACGCAACAACCAGGCTAGGATGGGAGTTGAACCATCAACCTTGCGAATATGGCCGTCGTAAAAACGACCCTCCGAACCACTCGGGCACGCTTCCGACAGACATTCTACCGCAGTGGTTCTTAAACTGGGGTCCGCGAGACAAATTTTCTGGGACCGCGAAGCACCTTCCAAAAAAATTAAAACGACGATCCTGAAGAAAAAATTTTGTGTAAAATTAAGTTTTCAGGCAACTTTTTTTCCAATCAACTTAACAAACACAATTTGTCATGAAACGTTACAGGCTACATAGGCATTTATGATATCACAAGAAGCAATTTGATGTCACATTAGTGCAATGGCTCCTTTAGCGTGAAGTCTGCGAATGATGGAGAACGTGCAGTAGCAAAAAGGATCAAGTTTTTTTGCGGATGGCTTAAAAGTAAAAACCTGGTGGGTGGCGGCAGCAGTATTGGTTTCAGAGAAGGATACTGCAATGTGTGATTTTAGTCTAACTCTAGTAAATTGTTCATTTTCCTTGAATAAGTTTGCAAAGAAGCAAGTGCCCTCGTCACATTGATACAATAAAAAATCAACTGGTTGTTTTGTGTTTATTTGTGTTAATTTTTCAAGGGGACCGTGAGCCATTAAAAAAATTGCTAGGGAACCGTTGCGTAATTTTTTTAAAAAAGTTTGAGAACCACTGTTCTACCGACTTACTACTCTGTGCAATAATGTTTCTTGAGTGAATTTCCGTAAAATAATTGTGTACTTTTTCTTGTGAATTCGATCGATATAGACCTTTTTATTAGCGAGCGGAAATCAATTTCGTTTTTTTGAAGGCCCACATTCTAAATATTACTGGCCTGAGGCCTATCTTAATAGCATAGGCCTTACTATATTTTGCATTAC
Organism: Trididemnum miniatum; assembly: GCA_964006365.1. Taxonomy (NCBI): domain Eukaryota; kingdom Metazoa; phylum Chordata; class Ascidiacea; order Aplousobranchia; family Didemnidae; genus Trididemnum; species Trididemnum miniatum. The sequence continues at coordinate 30,301,962 of OZ023231.1, read as the reverse complement.
ATTTACTCGTGTCAACTCGACGAATATTTGTATAATGTTTCAAACTAATCATTGCTGATTATAACAGTCTATTGCAGCAGCTCTTCCCATCTTACTTAGTAGCTTATTCGCCATCTGTCAGTTCCGTTATGAGATTTATTCCCAACTCCTAATGCGTATATGCATTTTTGCTCCAACCAACTTAATCGTTTGCTATATCTCAATTCATAAAATACTAAACTCACAAAGCAAAACGTGTCTTTGCACGTGCGCAACCCCATCTTGGAAAATGTCTACGTACAGCGTACACCCCTCTTTAAAACTTGTTTCCTGCTAAGAGGGTGATGAAAGTCTTCAACTTCCAATAGGAAGCGGTAAAAAAAAATGTTTGAGAATCACTGCTCTACACCCACTAGGGTCTCCAGTCTTGCGATCATGAGTTGCACGAAGTATTGTCTATTATTATGATCTCATGAATCTAACTTACAGATCACATGCATCTCAATAATTCTGTTTCTATTTTAATGACTTCACTAAAAGGTTTGACGTCATTATGATTTATGACGAACTCCTTCCATTGAAAACTCCAGCGTAAGCCACTTCTGGTTATGGGGTCCTCATTCACTCAAAATTCTTAAACAATCTTTTTGTGGCATTCTGCGCAAAAGGTAGTCTCCAATAAAAAAGTTTTCGCTTTATACCTGGCGGCCCATTCTTATGGGAGAAGGAAATTACTGCATTTCTTCTGATTTTGGTTATGCTAACCACTGGCACTAACTATAGCTTGTTTTGTACCGTTTTTTGGTGGTTAATGCACAGTTTACAATTCGTGAATTGTGCCGTACCTAGTAGACCTACTACCGGTAACACTACAATATTGAGTAATTTAGTATTTATCTAGCTCAGGAGTGGGGAACCTGCGGCCCGCTTAAGTTTTGAATGTGGCCCGCGTCAGAACTTTGTTCAGTGTACGACACACCAGCAGAATAGAAACCATTAACTTAAAATTGCTTCACATTCAATTACATGCAGTATTTGTGACATAAAAACCGTGCAAAAGTCTCTGATTTTACGGTAAAAAATAACTTATCTTGAATGTGACGTAAAATTGTGTATTTTTAAGGCGAAATTTACAACTTAAAAGTAAATGTGGCCCGCTGAAAATATTATGCGATCAATGTGGCCCGCTAAGCTTTTCCGGTTCCCCACCCCTGATTTAGCTAATAGCTATAGGCCTAATTATTATGAAATTGTACAGTTTTACTTGAAAATCAACAAAATATAGGGCAGTACTTTCCTTCTGAAACTTTTTTGAAAAGTACCGCGGCACTACTGCCGGTGCTTTTAACAAAGTACCGAGTACCGGTACCGCCGGTACTTTAAAAAAGTACCGTGCCCACCTCTGGCCCTAGGCTACACTCCAAAAGCGCTAACTTCAGCATCAAACTTAATAACTCCTGCTGAACGCTTGGTGGTAGCAGTAGACATTGGCTTGGGCAGGTTTTTCATTAGGTCGGCAAGTTTAATCGAAGCGAGGTCTTCGATTTTTGGATAATAAAGCCATCCTTAATTTTCATGGAGCGTTTCAAAAAAATTGCTTCAGAATCTCCATCTTCATCCGGACCATCAATTGTCTGAGCAAGAAAATTTTTCCATTAGCTGTCCAACGAATAGACTTTGACAAACACAAAGCCATTAACTTCCAGATTGTTCACAGGTACGTTACTGCTTTGGCCACTTAAATTTTTCCCAGAGTCCTGACCAACAATAGGAGCGATCCCATCATCATATTTACGATGTACCAGTAGCCTACGGGTATCAGTAATGAGGTAATGTCTTATTGTTTAAAATTTAACAGCAAGGAGTATTCCATTACACTTTGATTGCATGAAGACACTTATGAGACAGTGTCCCAAGGGTCAATTATTGCAATGTCCCATTGGTCCAACATCAGCCATTGTTGATCAAACCCGTTTTATTTCTTTAAGCTCACAATTTCAGGACTCTAACTCTTCTTATTACAAAACTTCTTTTATTGCCCGATCTTTCACAAAAAAAACTTGCTTTCAGGAATAATTCTTCATAGGCTACAGAAAACTAAAATTGTTTTTTACCACTAATTTTACTTTTTTATCTCAAAACCCTATTCTTAAATCTTGCCATTTAAATACGAAAACCACGCGCTGGCAAGTTAGTTTGAAACGATTGCAATATCAATAATTAAACTCCGCTCTGTAACGGAGTTATTTAAATTTTATTTTCACACGTTTTCGAAATACAGCACTGTCCCTGGTGTTCCATTGGTGCTGATGTCCCATAGGTGCAAGATCTCCCCTATATCGTTTTGTCGCTGTTTCCTTATTTTTTCCCAGCTGTTTTTTGTGTTGATGATGGCGTTATTTTATGGTTAAAAATAAAAAATCCTTCTACTACCCATGGTTTGCCGCGATAAGTAAAAGTGCTTGTTCGTACATCTTGCGCAGAAGACAATATAGCCTACTAGCGTGCTTTGATTTCAAAAAAAGCTTATAAACTATTTTAGATATTAGAACAATTGCACTAACGAGAAGAAGCAAGTCACTAGACCTATTCAAATAGCGTACATTCTTTTAAGAAAAAAATTAAACTCATATACGCAGCGAAACTCTGAACGTGAGTCTAGCAATCAATATTATTGGCCTAGTTTACGTTTTATTTCGTTGTCTCTGAACAGGGAGTCGAACCGAACCCGAGTTTTATAAAACGGTTTTACGCTATTTTTGTCGAACCTAACCAATGCCGTAGCGGCTCAACTTTGGGGCCCCCCCAAAAAAAACCTTTCAAGGACCCCTATACCATAAACGTAGCCACGGGGGGCACGGGGGCCATGGCCCCCCAATCCATCCTGGAAAAAACAAGGATCTTGGCAGAGTCGGCGCCAAGGGGAGCCAGGGGGGCCTGGTCCCCTCATTTAAAAACAGCGGCTTTTGCGCTTAATTTCAAACTTTGTCCCCCCACTCCCTGATGAACGCTTCGCCCCCTAAGTTGACTGCTCTTCCGCCGGCTCTGGATCTTGGTAATTGGGATAAATAGGCCTACTTGCCATTGCGTGTTGATTCCTAGCTGGGCTTTTAATAAATGGGCTTACATAGGAGAAATACAACACAACTTTGCTTTTTGCGTTGACTAGAGTTATGATGGCGCAGCCGCAATGGCCAACGAAAGGCTTCACTTCAGTTGTTTAAAACGAATCTCCGTTGGCACATTATTTTCACAGTGCTATGCATTGCTTAAAGTTGAGCGCTTCTGCAGCTGTAAAAGTTTCAGCAATGCAAAATGTTGAAAACGTTGCACGAAAAGCAGAGGTGGGCACAATTTCGTTAATCGTTGATAACGCAGCTAACTTTTTCATTAACTAGCTAATTCGTTAAATTTCTTTTTAAAATTAACGGACTAAATTAACTTCCGTTAGTGCTTGATAACTTCCGTTAAATGTTTGTAAACGCTTATTTCTCTTATTGTTGGTTAAGTTTGACATCGATTAACTAGCAAAATACGACCAATGAGGTCAAAACGTGAGATAAAAACGAAAAAACATATTGTTTGTGAGCAGAAAAATTGCTTAAATGCTTACGCAAACTTTGATATAAAAAAAATTAAGCTTTTTTGTAAAAAGAAATGCCATTAGTCAAAATTAACGATTTAACGAATTTAATTGACTTCCGTTAATTGGAGCTGAATTTAACGAATTAACGTTAACGAATGTACATAACCAAGTTAACGAAGTAGTGGTTAACGAAGCTAACGTTTTGCATTACTTTGCCCATCTAAAACGAAAAATGGTTAAAATGTGGACCAGTGCGAAGAAAACAGCGGAGTTGAAGTCCTGCATCAAAGAAGATGTCTCTAGTCAAGGTGAAACAAAACGTTATCTTGTGGCTTATGTAAAACCCGGTTTGTAGAACGCTATGTATCGATACCGGTGAAGCATTCACATAAAATTTCAACAAAGTTTGCCCGAAAACTGTTCAAAATGCACTAGAATGGCCATTGCAGTTCGTGAATTTTCAAAAAATTTCCGCGGAGCATGCCCGCGGACCTTCTGGAGCTTTTTTGTTCCTCAACTTGCTTCAAATTAATTGTGCCGGAAAAACTACGCTTGAAAAGATGTCGAAATTTGGAGCCCTTTCCTTAAAAAAACTTCTGATTACGTCTCAGACTTGAAACATTTTTAAAGGGCTTATTTACGATCTTTTCCGCGTCTAGACATCGGCCGTTTTTGTATTTACAGTAGTAAAGATTTAACCTATATCAAAATTGCATCCCCCCAACAAAATTTTTTAAATCCACTACTGGCCTGACGTAAGCACGCATAAGTCGAAAATGTGAGAACAAAATGCATTTGGTGAAGGACTACGAAGGAGGGGCAAAAAGTTCGATTAAAATTTGTTCAAAAAGCACTAAAAAGGCAATTACACTTATGTAAAACTTCAAAAACTTTTCGGGAAAGCATGCCCCCGGACCTTCTACAGCAGTTTTTTCTCAATTTACTTCAAATTTACTATGTCGCAAAAACATACGCTAGTAAAAGATGTCGCAATTTGGTGCTCTCTCTTAAAAAACTTTGAATGCGCCTCTGACATGAAACATTGACGCCCTATTTCGGGTCTAAACGTCTGACGTCTTAGTATCTAGTTAACTCTCAACCTAATTCAAATCTGCATTCCCCCACCAAAATTTTCTGGATCCGTTTCTGCTTTTGGGTAAGATTTTTTAAACTTTAGCCCCCCCAATCGAAAATCCTGGCTACGCCTATGCCCCATACTAAGCTTTCGATGTATATTGTTTTAGGTTTTTCCAGGGGTAACAGCTCAGTTTCTCACCACAATGCGAATACTGTAGTAAAATTAAAACATATAACGCGTTATCACTGTGTAAAAATAAAAGGTGTAATTTTAAGACAAGTTTGTTACACCCAATCCATTTTCCATCAAAATCGTCTAGCTCAGGGATTTTCCACCTTTTCTTGCTCATGGCCCACTAAAATGATACAATATGATGGTGGCCCAACAACTTTTGCTAAAAGGTACAAAGTCAAAGTGATAACATGATTAGGGAATGCTGATGTTGCTTTCTAGTCAAGCTCTGTGGCCCACTGTTGGGCCATGGCCAATAGGTTCAAAACCTCCGGTCTAGCCAAAGCGCACTTTTTCGTACGCAGATGCTCTTATGACAGTATCATAATCTGGAGATCGGGCGCATTAACTTTCGATTGACAACATGGCCAGTGAAGAATTAATTGGATGGCCGAGTGGATAGAGCGTCTGCTTCTGATCCAGAAGGAGTGAATAGACTGCATGAGGGTTTGATTACGAGTCAAGTCAAACCAATGACTTAAAGATTGGTATTATTCACAGCTTCCCTACAAGACATTCAGCATTAAAGGGATAGTGTTAAGAAAGCCGTCAAGTTTGCTCGTGCCGTTGGGAAAAACACTTAACGAGATTCCCCCATCTAAGTGTGGTAGGTAGACATATGGCCGGCAACTCTTAAGGGAGCTCGCGTAGCGCCCCATTGCTTTGTGTGATAGGTGGATAAAAATGCCAATAAATGAAAAGTGAAAAGATAGTTTGCTGTTTGCCATACTAGCTTTAATAAACATTTTAATAAGTTTCAGTTTTCTGAAGCTTTGTTCAGCACTGGTAACAGTAACAACGCATTTTGTAAATTACTAAATTCGAGGAGCAAGGCAAGCAAGCTCTTATTACTATTGAATTAAAAGCTCAACGGTATTGAAGGGAGACTGCCAAACGAGCTTGTGCCGTTCTAATCAGCAGCCATCTGATATAAATATCAAATGCAATAGGATCCAGCCGTGAATCGAACCCGTCACAAAGAATCTGAATCTGCGTGCGGTGGTGCCAAATCATATTGCTGACAATGGCTGTTCATGCACGAAGCTGCTGGGTGTAAACAGCAATGAAAATTAGAAGCGACGTCACATGTCAGCTTAAAACTTTCTAGTATCCACATAATAGCCTGGTCCACCAGTTGTTTAGAAAAGTTTGCTTTGAATCTCTTCCTCAGAAGCTATTCAATATACATTTGCTTCGTGACTAAACATTCTCTTTTTCTGTTTTCATTCTCTTTTTCTTTTTTACTTCTTGATTGAGGAAGACAGGACCAATGACCAATTCCTGCGCTATTTCAAAAGCAGACGTTGTCAAACTAGCAAATCCTTTTTCAATGGACTTTTGTAATCGGTGTCAGATTATGGTTACTGACACAGAACTAGGGTAAGATTGAATTAAACTTACCGATCGATGGCATGGTGGATAGAGCATCCGCTTCTAAATTGGTAAACTCCGGGGTTCGATTTCGAGCCCGGTCAAACCAATGACTTTAAAATTGGTATTCACAGCTTTCTTGGTTGACGTTCAGCATAAATGGATAGTGTGAAACAAGCCGGCAAGTTCGCTTGTTGTGCAATTGGCAAAGGCACTAAACGGGATTCCCCCATCTAAGTGTGGTAGACCGATGGTCGGCAACTCCTTAGCGAGCTCGTATACCGCCCCGTCGCGTTTTCGTGATAGGAGGATAAAGTTGCGAATAAATAAAAAATAAATAAATAAGTAAAATTTTAAATCTGCTGACAAAGTGTCAATGAATTGGAATTTAACGTTCTCAAAAGTAATGAATTTGAATTTAAACTTTGAAAAATGATTGCATCCAACACTGCACCGGCCTCCTTTTTCAGGTCCCACGCGCACTCTTACACACAGTGTATTGTTTATGACATTATTACGCAGTTTATGACGCTATTTCAAAGGAAACAATAGCGAAAAATTTTAAAACTTAAGTATATAGAATTTGAGCTCAAAAAATCTCATTCAACACGATTCGCAAAGCAAAATTTTGTTTTTGAATTAATGCAACTTCGGGTCCTTCAAGACAATTTGGGGCCCCCCAATTGGAGGGTTTGGGGGGCGGCTGCTACGGCTCTGAATCTAACCGAACCCTAACCGTATTTTTCAAAATAGCAAAGGGCAAACCGGAATAATTGAACCGAATAATGTAAGTAGGCTTACTTGCGAACCTTAACCGAACCCGAACCGATTGAAAAAGCGGCTCGCTCCGTAAAGTCACTCGCGTCACTTTCAAACTGGTTCGAATTCAACATAATAGTCACTTATGCAAGTAATCTATGCATGGTGAAGAAGTCTTTTACGTTTGATATACCCAGTCCCGTAGTACACGCGTAACAGACTAAACAAAGCGCTTTAACACTAATTTAACGTTACTTGTGGATTGAATAAGCCGCCGGTGCAGGCACGCCGAGAGGGGGGGGGCAGAAGGGGTCATCACCCGGGGGCCCGGAGACACAGAGGGGCCCTGGGTTCAGAATTGTCAAGACAGAATGCAAAACTACGGCCTACGGACGCCACTAGTGTATTTAGGAGGTGCAATTGTGCTATGCACCCCCCCCCCCCCTTTTGACTCTGCTTTTTAGTAAAAAATAACAAAACCAATGGTGCCAAGTGACTGAAATATGCCATACTCTTTTAATGGTTTCTGTAGCTTATGGCCAGGGGCGGATCAAGGGGGGTAGGATGAGGGGTATGCATCCTCCCAGCCATTTTCAAACATGTTTTTGATGTATACAATTTTTCCATAATTTTGATCCTCTTTGATAGCAATAAGCCTTACGCCTTAAGCACGCATAATTGAAAATGTGCGAACAAAATGCGTCATATTTGACGAAGCACTCAATATAAGGGTCAAAAAATTCGAACAAAATTTGCCTGAAATTATTCAAAAAGCATTAAAATAGCCATTACAGCGTAAATTTTCAAAAATTTTCCGGAGGAGCATGCCCCCTTTTGTTTTTCTCAATCAGCTTCAAATTTGTTCTGCCGAAAAAAATACGCTTGAAAAAAATGTGGAAATTATGACCCCCTCCTTTTAAAGTTTCTAGCTTTGCCACAGGCGATAATGTTTTTTTGATTTCGGGCCGAAATTTGAACATCTGTGGACGCTATGACCTTTTCTTTTGCTCATCGCTTGATTTGGAGCACCACTGACCAAGGGGCCCAAACGAAATTTTTGCCCCTCGGCCCGAAATTTCTCTAGGCGCCCCTGCGCCGGTGTCAGCTAGCATAGTAACAATTTAATTATGTCGAAATTGGCTTTAAGTATTTTATGTATCATATTGGCCTGTCCAGCGTTTTTCAAACTGGGAGACGCGAATGGTAACCGAAAACTTCCTGCTGGACTATTCATAGGAGAGGCGCGAATGTTAACGATTATTCTTAAGGGAGGCATGGAAACGCAAAGTTTGAAAACCACTGGGCCTGTCAATGCAAAGAAACACTGCTTTGTACGTTTTATTTTTTAAACTGTGTTACTAGAATTAAGTTATACGATTTTTTAATGCGAACCGAACCGGAACTTTGTAAACCGGTTTTGAAAAATTTTTTACTGGAGCGCCCCGAAACCGAAGTGTTTCAATTTATATGAATCTTAACCGGAACTGAACCGAAATTTGAAACCGCTGTTGAACCCAAACCGAACCTGAACCGGAAAAATTAAACGGTTCGACTCCCTGCTTTTGAAAGTGAAGAAAATGATAAAAATCGCATGTCTTTTTTAGGGTTACCATACATCCTCTTTTAGGAGGACATGTCCTCTTTTTTAATGAAAAATAATTTGTCTTCCGAGGACATTAAAAAATGCCCAAATGTCTTCCTTTTCGGCATTTTGAACAGTAAACAGAACAGAACAGAATTTTATTCGGTGTGAAAACATGTCCTACACGAAAATTCTGGGAAGATTTGGCTCAGGGCTGGGCAAACTACATCCTGAGGACGTGATGACCTTTTTTTTGTTCTTCACTTGATTTTGCATGGAAAATTAGCTCCAATGTGAGGAGAAGACCTTTTTGTTAGGGTAACGCGATGCTGGCTAAACCTGTCCTCCTTTTGCGCAGTGAACATCATTCATTCATTCATTGGCAAACGTCGATCTCGAAAGATCATCGTTCCGCAAGTCCGAGAGATCATTCAGGTTACAGCCTGTGCTGCGTGGTAACAAGATTGTTCGGGAAAATCTTCGTCAACAGAGATTAGTCAGCAACGCGTTAGCTAGCTCTCCCGCTCGTCTCCTGTCACTTCTCAAGTACAGGCGAGCTTCGTGGCACAGATTCAGCGACGCAAGGCACCAAACATCAAGCGTCAATCATCAAACATCGAACGGTTTCTGACTGTTTCAAGCCCGAACTGCAACAACACACGAACGAGGTCTAAAGTTGGCAAAACGTCTTGATTTAGAAGCCACGGTCGGATGCGTTACCATAAATTGACGAGGAGCACACTCATTTTTAAACATAAAATCCTTAAAAACCGTTAAAATCTCAAATCTTATTCAAATTGATTTAAGTCATTTGAAGTATTTGCACGTAACTAATATCGGCGCTTTCATTCAACGTCTGCTATAAATAACATTTTACTGTATGATTCATCACGTAAAAACTCACTCTTAACTTACAACTTAACTAGCAATAGTATTTGTACACTAGGAACGGCAAAATCTCCAACATTGCTCTAACTGTACATTTGCGTTTGAACAGTACAATGGGCAGTGCGTTGGCTATACACTGCTTTTTACAACACGTGACCAATTAAAGACGAAAGCAGCAGTTATGTGTGATGTGCCGAGAACAAGGTGACTTACATCTATCAACACAGTAGCGAATTCATGAATTTTAACAAGCAAGTTCGACTCCCAGCGCAGCTAACATCAGATAACCAGTTAATCATACAAACGAAGTAACAACTCCCAGCGCAGCTAACATCAGATAACCAGTTAATCATATAAACGAAGTAACAACGGTAACAGTGCAAACATACGTGACTCTAATTCATTCTAAAACATGATAACAAAAAGGTGCGCAATATTTAACAGCCTGTAAACAGCGTCGATTATGGCTAAGCAGAAGCAGTAAAGGCAAGAAGCAGTGAAAATATGGTGACCTTATTTTTAATAGAACGTTGTTGGTGCGCTCAAATTATCTTGTGAGTCACCAAAAGACGGTCTTTGTCCTTGCGACCACCATGCACAACAGTAGTGAACTTTCATGCAACAAGGCATATGGGTGTAGGCTACTGATGGTAGCAGATGACAAAAAAAAACGCTCCAAAAATCTTATTTTAGCTTCAAATTTGATACAGTTTAGTTACAACCACAAACTAATACCGGTACCATCTTTAGAAAACTATCGTTTATTTATCGCATACTACGGCGATACTTTTATTGCTACCGCTCAATATTTTTTTTATTAATCATTTATCGTGCATCGATATCGCATGAGCAAAACTTGGCTTTGCAGATTACCTTTATCGCTTAAACAAAAACAATGTTTATCGCGCCTATCACTGACCACTAAAGCGTTTAGGCCTATTTCAATTTTTCAATTCAATGCTTTTTGTTCTTGAAAATGCGAACATTAAGTACACAGAGCCAGTGGTGTAACGTAACGAAGTAGTTTTACTTAAGTAAACTACTTAAGTATTATTGCTTGGTTACTAGTGTTTACTTCAGTGATTTAAATTTTGACTACCGTACTTCTACTTTTACTTACGTGGTTCAATCAGAAAGTAACGCTACTTAAATGGCTTTAAGAATGACAAGTAGTTAATATTAAGCAATGTATCACGCAAATGATAAATAATCATGCTTGATAATAAAATTGGCATCATTAGTATTAGGTGTATGGTTTTATTTTATACAATAAATTTTACAAGTTCGTGATATTAAGTGGTCTTTTGTTGTTTGTGTTTGACGTGGGCAATGAGGTTGCATTTTGCAGATTATGACGCACTTCACTTTTTTATTTTCGTCAAATAAATGTGCTAATTATTTTAAATATATTTTAGCATCGGCAAAATACATGTCAAGTTTGGAAGTGAGCAAATTATCTTTTGTCAAAGCTTAGCTTTACGGCTTAGGTTTTGCAGATGCTACTTTTTATTTAAGTAGCTTCAAATTGCTGGTACTTTTTACTTTTACTTGGGTACTTTTTTTACATTCCCTACTTTCTACTCTACATCAAGTAGTTTCCGCCATCAGTAACAATACTTTTACCAAACTAGATTTCGGGACCACTTTTTACACCACTTCACAGAGCGACCGCGTCTGAGAGGAATAGAAATTCAAGCTACGAAAGTTTCGATAAAACGGAAAAACAAAACGTTCGAAACCAAAAGAATATCTGGCAACTTTGTACTGTGCAAAACTGTGCAAAAATAAAATTGCAGCGTGCTGAGCGTGCAGCACAGATGAAGCGGATTGCAAAATCATTTGCAGGCGTGCTGCAAAGCTTGAACGCTGATTAGACAGTTTAGAGATACCAGCAGTAAGTGGGCAGGCAATTTTTGCATCACGAGCAAAGGTGCGTTTTGTATTAAGTTACATACCGTACCGGTTATTTATCAGTTATCCTTGTATCTACTGTCCTGGTACTGTGGTACACTACTGGCAGACCCGTCAGCCGATACCGGTATCATGAGAAAGTGACCAAAGCACTAACCCTGACCATGTAATGTGCGTCTACCTAACAAGCTTGCTACCAATATGGAGTGATCGATACTTGCCACCAGTGTACTCTACCACTCTTGCGATGTTAAATCATGCTGAGTGCCTTTCTCAATGGCATATACTGGTACGGTACCAGCAGTCTAGAGTAAACTTGCTACCGGTAGTCTAGCTTGTTCTCCCTACTGCCCCTTTATTGTTGAACAGCAAGCAGGGTAGCTCTGAGCTGTGAATAGTCTACAAATTTAAAAATATTTTTGTGTATCCTATATTTCAGAGGGAGAGAGAGATTTATTTCGCCATTCATTCACTACACGATATAACAAAATATATAATAGGAAACAATTCCAGTAAACAAATGGCCAGGAAGCATCGACTAACCGCAAGGTTTTCGAATCAAGATGCTCCCTGACAGTCGCAGAATGTACATTACACATAGAAAAAGAAAATCACAGAGTAAAAAAACAATTACTAATATTTTTAGGTGCCAATAATCAAATTTTCAGTGAGTAATCAATTAAGTAAATTCAAAACATTTAAACTGTTAAACTAGGTTATACAAAGAAAAGCATATTCAATAAACATCAATACGATTGCAATAAAAAATGTTTGTAAGCCTTGTTAAAGGAAGCCCAGTGTGTGCTTTTTATATCATTATCAATCTCTTTCCAGAGTTTGGTTCCTCTGTACGAAAGAGTTTTTTGAGAAAAACTTTTGTTCATATGCGGTAAATAGTAAATTGCTTTTTCAGTGGATCTTGTATTGTGATGATGAATTTGATTAATCTTCATGAACGAATCATGAAATATTTTAGGCACATTTCCTTTACACAATTGAAACATGAATTTGCCAAGTTCCAAATTGTATACGTCATGAAGTTTTAAAAATTTAAGTTTTTTATGCAGCGAAGTCATTGACGTATAACGGTTGCTACGGGTAATAGTCCAAATTATATAGACTGATTCAATCTGACACTGATTTCACTTAGATAATTTTTGGTAGCCGTGCCCCATACAATTATGCCATATTGTAATCTGCTGTAGATAAAGCTGTAGTATAGCATGCACAGAGTTTCCACGTTAACAAAATCACCAAGGTGTGGGAAAGTGGTTGGAGTTTGGGGAAAGGTGAGGGGAGATGTGGGAGGAAGTGCTGTGCCGGAGTTCCCCATACCTCCCCCACACTTTGCCTTTCACCTCCCTCTTACTTCCCAACGCACTTTCCTACACCCATCTCCACACTTCCCACCTCTTCCCTTACACCCCAACACACTTTTCCGACACATCCAATAGTGTGACGAAAGTTGCACGTGATGAATATCGATGTATGCAATAGTGTGATGAAGGTTCCACGTGTTGATCGGATTCGACCCAAGAATATGACTGAAATGCTGAAGCAAACTATTGGCATACATCGCAGGACTCGTCAATGTGTAGTGTGACGAAAGTTCCAAGTGACGAAAGTTCTGGCAACCCATTTGGAGTACTGGTACTATGCACATTTACTATGCCATATTATTCCATAAATAGAGACACCCTGTAAAAGTATTGATATTTACCAGTTTACATTAAGTCAAGTCAAATTTATTTTTTGGTACGAGATGAAATAAACACAAACATCATTTCGCCATGCACCATGGAATCCTGTGAAAGAGCATAGCTCACTGAGTCTACTGCATCCACTTCTTAGTTAAGTAAAAACGACAGAGTCTTGAAGGTAAAACAAAAATCAGTAACATACAAAAAAATGCAAACTGATTCAGATTTCAAACAGCGGGCACTCGGCATCGCAACAGCAACTTCAGGGAAGGCAAGTAGGACACATATGATAACTGCATACCGATAACCAATAGCAACTACACCAAAAAGAAAAATTTTGTAATAATAATTAAGCGAACATTGGGTTACCTAAATCTTTAGGCTACATCTGAACCATATTCAGAGTCAGCAAACAAATTATGAGACTGTTTATGGCTATAGTCTTGAGGTGTGTGTGCAATTGCAAATATCGCATTTGTCCAGTTTCACTCAAATATCTTTTTATGTTTAATTATCATTATACTTTTCTATCAAAAAATTTTAATATTCTTTTTTGAATCCTTAAAAAGATAAATTTTTCAGTTGTGTGGGTACCGGTATCTGGTTCCATAACTTGGCACCAGAGAACTCTAGGGAACTTCTGGCACTGTTTATCCGAGCTGGGTTTATATAATAGTTTTGTTTGGTAGTACTTCTGGTGTGATGATCATGAGTTTGCTTCACCAATAAAAAGTAGTTTTGAAACACCTCGGGTAGTGAGTTTTGGTGATAAGGTACATAAATTGTCTTAATTCATACTTGTGTATGTCTGCAATTTTTAACAACCCGTGTTTGTAAAATACTGTATTAGTGGTTATACGATCACGCCTGGATGATTTGTTGATAATGTTCAGAACTTTACTTTGTAGTGTTTGTATTTGTTTCAGGGCTGTCTTGTTAGCCTATCCCCACCCCAAGATTCTGTATAGGGTGTGCAAAAAGAAAAGAGCGTAATAAATATTAGTGAGTGTCTTGTGATCCTGATAGCATTGAAGTTTACCAATGATACCAGTTGCTTGAGAAAGTTGCTTTCGTAAGAGGTCAAGTTGTGGTTTCCAGTTGAGTTCATCATCTAGCGTGATCCCTAAATATCTAGTGGAGTGGCATCTAATAATTTTAATTCCTCCAATATTTACGTTTAAAGTACATGGCATGTTTTTTTTCTTTGTTGGTGGTATTAGCAGATAATTAATGCGTTTTTGAGTAATTTATCGACAACTTGTTTATTTTTAGCCAGTTCTCAACTTTATTGAGTTGACAATTTAATGATTCGTGAAGAGTTTTTAGGTTAACATCATTTAATAGCAATGCAGTGTTGTCAGCAAAAAGTCTTGTTATGAATTTAGATGTATTTGCAAGATCAATGATGTATATTGAAGACAAAATAGGTCTTAGGATGGAGCCTTGCAGTACCCCATGCGTTATAGTTTGTGGTTTTGAAAATGTACTGTTTATGTGCACCAATTAATCTTTATCTTTTAGATAGCTTTTGATTAGTATTACTTAAAAAATTGCAAAGATATGGAGTTAGGAGTAATTCAAATAAACTTGTAAAGCTAACTCCATATCTTTGCAATTTTTTAAGTTGTACATTGTGATTTATGGTATCGAATGCTTTTGAAAGATTGAGTAGAATTAAACAACTAAATTTTTTTTATCACGAAAAATTTTTGATTTATTTATATCTGCAATTACATGGGGAAGTAGAATGTTCAGTTCTAAAACCTAACTGTTCTTTTGAAATCATATCATTTTTCAGAAAATATTTGTTTAATTGATTGTAATGATTTTCTGGAATATACAGTGGAATTGATGCAGTTTATGCTCGAATATACGGTAGAATTGAGTTTCTTGAATATACGGTGGAATTGATGCAACTGATCCATTAAATACGGTAGAATTGATGCAGTTTATGCATGTCTACATTGCGCATAATGTTTTGGGGAATTCTCGTCAGCTTTAAAGTGAACCATCCATAGTAATATGAAGCAGTTCGATTCATACGAGCCCAAGCTGGCTTAGTGAATTGTTTCTTGTTGACTATAAAAAGAGCAACGAAGTATTACACTAAACATTTTCTATTTGACTAAGCTAGCCTGGGCTTGTGTGAATTAAGCTGCTTCGTATTACCATGGATGGTTTCACTTTAAAGCTGACGGGAACTCCCCAAAACATCGTGTGCAATGCAGACATACTGTTCACCCTAATTCAATGCACAGTGCATGTCTCGCTTACACTATGACGTATTGGGAAATTTCTCCCCCACGCTTTAAAGTAAATCATCCATTGTAATACGTGGTGGCTTAGAAACAATTTTTTTTGTTTTTGTTCAAATTTTGATTACAGAGTCTATGAATCAATAGTTCCTTGAACAATCGATTAAAAGCCATTTTCTGGGCTTCTCATAGACTCTGTGGCATCGCTTTTTATTTTATATCATTTCTTTCTGATTAGTTTTGTATTTTTAGCTGTTGCTGAAATAATAAACAAACAAACAATTAGCCCCGCTAGCCGATCCACCTGTCCCAAAAGGCAACCTACCCATATGCAGACTTTCCAATCTCATTATGGTTTCATCACTGCAGCATTATCAACCTTCTTTTAGATTAAATACCTAACTCCTGCTCCTTAACTCTACTGCAACAAACTCATTTAAAAACTTGGTTTAAAAATTAGATTTTGTGACAACTATATTAAGAATGTGAAACTAATCAAAATATATTTATTGCTTGTTGATTCACTTCAATAAACTGTTTAAATTGCATTGTACCATATTTGTAGATGTCTGTAGTATTTGTGCAAAAATCTTGTGACACCATGAGATTTGCGGAATTATCATATTAATCTGCATAATGTTTGTCTTCACACAAAGTTGTAGCTGTTTGCCTATTTTGCAGAAAATATAGAAGAGTAAAAAATCTAGACACATATGTGAGTGGGTTCTGGCATCTTTAGTACTCTTTTTATTTATGGCAATGTTATTGAAGAAAACGTTCACCAACTTTTCCGCCAGGTTTTTTCATTCCGCAATATCTTCTATGTCTCAGCATAATGTTCCTTTAACTTCTTCAGTTTATTCTATAAAAAGGCAAGTTTACTTTATGGTATTTGTTTTAATGATTTTTGGCATTGGTTATTTGTATTTAGGTAATAAAAACGCAGTAATCAAATGATCTTTAGTAGTAGTTACTTCGCATGAAATCGGGAACTAACTAGATTCAATGCCATATGAATATGCTATGCAAAACAATAGGTTCCCAATGCTTCGCAAAGACATCCTTTTTTTTTCTGAAAAGCATAATCTATTGTAGATACTGACCTTGTTTCTGCGCAGAGGAGATTTTGCCAAAGTGACAGCAGAAGATGAGAACTTTTTCACCAATGTAATTGGAAGTTCATCCGTTGTAACAGATACGGATGATATTGAGCATTATAACATCGACTGGATGAGAACGGTTAGAGGACAAAGCAAGGTGATATTATTCAAATTTTACATATTTTGCGTAATAGCTATTTATGCTGCAGTGGCGTTTGCACCCTTTTGTAAAGATCGTTTTCAAACAGACTCAGATCTTCATGCTCAAACACATACAGTTTGATGTTTTTAATCAATTTTGGATGGCAATTTGTACCTGACTTGAAATTGTGTAATGACTTGATACTTTTGACAAAACTTTGGATCAGTCTGCAGGTAAAACTTTGAATGAAAAAGGAAACAATGTGTTTGTTTATGTTTCAAAAATCGTATGTCATTCGGGTTCAGAAACTTTTCAATGCCAGTACCAATAATCTTGATTTTACGGATCTTGCCTCTAGTTAGATCCGTAACTACTTTTCAATGCCAGTAACAATAACTAGAGGCAAGATCCGTAACTACAGATTATCGACGACAATCTTGTTTTTTTGCATTTACAAAGGTGTAATGTGATCTTGCAATTTTTTTGACAAACTTGAGCTACAGTAGATCAAACTTTGTAAACGAGTTA
Organism: Trididemnum miniatum; assembly: GCA_964006365.1. Lineage (NCBI taxonomy): Eukaryota > Metazoa > Chordata > Ascidiacea > Aplousobranchia > Didemnidae > Trididemnum > Trididemnum miniatum. The sequence goes on along the minus strand of OZ023231.1, from coordinate 30,284,852 downwards.
AAAAGTTTTGTTGTTTCAAGGATACCTGCCGTTTGACATAGTGGTTAAAGACATCACTGTCGGTGCGGGAGGTCTTGGGTTCGATTGCCTGGCTGGTCAAATTGGACATTGTTGCCAACAGCTCACCACAGCTGCGGCGTTTCTGCGTTGCCCAGACGCCGTGTCAAAGAGATAGGGCCCCGCCAATCATTACACACTTCAACATAACACCACTAGTACAATGAAGATTTTATGTTATTGAAGAATGGGATATTTGTTTTGTTTACATAGTTTTAAAGCTGAAAGGATTTTGCTAAATTGATACATGTTTGTGTGCGAAATTACGGTTCATTAGAGCTGATTGCCCTGTTAGTTTATTCTTACTTTGTTTATGCAGCTGCTGTTGAAGCCTAAAACATCTCAAGAAGTGTCAAAGATTTTGAAATATTGCAATGAACGAAAATTAGCAATTTGCCCTCAGGTAACTCGAACAATTTCTGTTGTTACTTACTATTCATAACGTTGAATTCTAATTTTTAGGGTGGAAACACTGGTCTAGTAGGAGGAAGTGTCCCAGTATTTGATGAGATAATATTGTCCACTGAAAGGATGAATGACATTGTATCAGTTGATCCAGTGTCGGGTATGTATTGTCTTACAGTTCATTACAAGAATGTTAATTCGAGTGTAATTTTTTTTGTAGCTGATCCATACAAGCATAGGTCCGTCAAGATTGAAAAAAGGGAAAAATTCACATACACAACAAATACTGTTGACAGAGAAATATATTCACTTCCGGCCAATGAAGAGTTTTTTTCCTAAAGCTGCAGAATTCGGAGAGTTGTTTCTGGTTTTTGCCTGAGAGGGAAAGCTAACTTTTGCCATTTTTCTTTTTATCTTAATCGAGTAATATTTTAAGTTCTGCGGCTAAATTTTCCAGGAGAGGTAATATTTTTCGCCGAAGACTCTGGAGGGTTAGGCGGCAGCGTGGACGAGTGGTTGGAAACGTCGTTTTTGGGATGGCCTTTGTGGCAAGGTTGATAGTTCAACTCCCACCCCTGCCTCGTTGTTGCGTGCTTGAATAAGATGCTTCACGATAATTGTCTCTGCTTGGCTAATCTAACAAGCTGCAAATCAAAGAAGTCAGAAGCAAAACTCAACCGGAAAACTCTGAAGCAAAGACAACTCCAAAGCGACTTTAGGTTCGTCCTATTGTATAGCACCTCCGTCGCTTTCTCGTGACAGAAGGATTAAAATGATGAAAGAAAAAGAAGGATTGAGTGCCCTTGCATCGAACTTCTTAATTTGCTGTGCAGGCGTATTAGTTTGTCAAGCTGGATGTATCCTGGAGAAGGTGAATGATCACTTGAATAAGTACAAGATGATGATGCCGTTAGATCTGGGCGCTAAAGGAAGTTGTCAACTGGGAGGAAATTTATCCACAAACGCTGGAGGATTGCGTTTGCTGAGATATGGATCTTTAAGAGGAACTGTGTTGGGCATCGAAGCAGTAAGTTTGATTTATCTGGATTAGAAAACTATGGAAGTGACTAAACATGCTGCTTTCATGCTATTGATTTTAGCCGCTCTATCCAAGTCTCTGTCTGTGGTTTTCGCTGTAAACCTCTAGATATCTAATAAAAGAATTTTGTAATTTTTTTTTTAATTTCCAAAACATTTGAGTGAGTTAGGTTCCAAGTGCAGAAACTGTTTTTGCAAATTGTAGTATTTAAAGAGCGTTCAGTTCTAACAAGAATTAATTTTGTAAAAAAGGACTAAATATCTTCTGTCTATGGTTCGTACAACGGCCGTGTCAGGAACGACTTAGTGACCGATTTCTTAGCTAACCCGGCCACGAAAAGTTGACGCATTGCATGAGACGAGTGCAGACTCGCTCAAGAAATTACATTAGTTCTAAAATTTTTTTAAAATATGCTTTGGGCCTATTAGGTTCGCTACCTCCATCCGCCTGTAGCGAAAGTAACCATTGTGAAGCTTTAAAGACGCACCAACAAAGCTTGATTGGGAGTTGAACATGCGAGATGCTGACTCCTTCGTGTTGGGGTTAGTAATCGAAATGCAACATTAACAAAACTCAAAAAGACCTCACCGAAAACGTTAATTTTAGAAACAAAACCTGTCCCAGTTTTCTTGCTTTTTATACTGATTCATTTACTTAATATTAGGTGTTAGCAGATGGGACTATTCTGGATTGCCTCTCCACTCTTCGTAAAGATAATACTGGGTACGACGTCAAACAACTTCTGATTGGATCGGAAGGAACATTGGGAATTATAACGGCATTATCGGTTGTTTGCCCTCAAAGACCATCTTCAGTGAACTTGGCTTTTTTAGGTATTTTTTAATGTTTTGTAAAGTCGAAGTAATCTGAGAAAAAATTTGCTAGATTGGTGTACATGTCGGTCACCCTGTTACTGCTAAATATTTCTTCCAAAAGTCAAAGCTTTCCAAATGCTGCATTGAGCAGGGCGTTGAACCTAAATTAAATTGTTGTTCACGTACCAACTGATCGGTTGGCGTATTGGACAACGACATTATTGGAGCGGGAGGTCTGGTGTTCAATTCTCGAGTTGGCCAAATTAGACTTAGCATCGTCTACGGTTTGCCGTCACTGATTTTACACATTACTTCGAAGTTCTGCTGCCCCGGTGCGAAACCGTGGAGATCGGTCTCGTTACTTGATACATGTTTCGTCATAATACCGCGAATATAGTGAAGATTTGATTTTTTGCTCTTGTGCTTGGCTTTGAAATTATGTTGCAGTTATAAGTTTTCAAGAAAATATCTTACGGGAAAACCTTGTTTAAGAGATAAATTCTCTGCTGCGAAATGGTGTTATCAACGTTTTGCAAGTACTGTCAAATGCAATTACGTGATGGTTGTTTAAATTAAGTTCGTGTGAAGAAGGGTTTGAACCAGAGTTTGGGAGTTGAAGTCGGTGGTCTTTCGAGGGGTAATGTTTGCAGCAATCTTAAGTGAAGTGAAGCATGTTTGGGTAGTGAAAGTCTGATGGTTTTGGTTCCAAAGTGGATTCGGTTGTCGAGCAGAGACAAAAGGAGGTCGCAGATAAAATAAATAAATTATTTTTCAAAATTCCTGTTGATCTTACATCGCCTTCTCCATCTTGTACAGACCGATTATCGTTTGAAACCGGCATTTTCAAAATCCTTCCGCTCTCACTTTTCAAGTAATGTAAAAAGTTCTTCTGTCTGGCCCTTAAATATTGCTGCATTTTTAGTTTTCATCCTGACAACTCCTCCTAATGAAAGTCGGAAGAAAAGTTTCGAGTAGTACCTTCATTAGAAGAAGTTTCAAAAAATGCCATCTACTTAATTTTATTGTAGTCATTTAAAATAAAATATGACCGTCGTATTATTTCATTAAAATATGAATATTTTTATTTTAGGAACAGAAACATTTGAGGATCTACTTATGGTGCTGCAAGAGGCAAAGATGTCACTGGGAGAAATTCTTTCCGCTGTTGAATTTATGGATGCGGAATCAATGCGATTGGTCAATACTCATTTAAAATTAACCAATCCTATTGAAAACAATCATTTCTACATGCTAATTGAAACGGCAGGTATTTTTACATTAAATGCTCACGTACGGTAGTTGCTATGTACCTTTCTGCCTAACTAACATTCCTGCATAGTTGTAAGTCTGGCTGGGTTTGGGCCTAGGCTTGAGAAAAATTTCGGCTGAATTCAAACCCAGTCTGAAGCTTGCCGATAATAGACCACTTTTTTTCAGCAACGTAGCGCTGCAGCTAGCTGTTTTGATTTTTAGTGTGTATGAACTTATTTTGTTGCCTTTCATCCGCACTGAACGCATGGTGGTCAAACATCAAACTTAATACTTGCGAAACAAGAATTTTAGAATTAAGCGTTTTAGACCCAAACTTTTTTGGGCTCGTTTGGGTTTCAAATTCCACTTGAGCTCGGGTCTGAACTAGGTTTACTTGGCCCGTTTGCAACTTTGGATTCCTGATTATGCTGGAAGAGCTTTTTTGGGGTGCACGTAATAGGGTGCGATTTATTTTAACGCCGATTCTAGGTTAAAGTGAACTCTTTGCTTAAATTAGAATAAAAAATGATTTTTGAGTAGTTTTCACATGAAAATAGTGTGACTTACGCCTAATTTCCTAGCTAAGTATCTTTATGCGCAACATGAGCCCAACCAAGCATTTTAAGTCTCTGGTCCCCTTCCTCCTCTTGAAGGATATTTATCCTGTCCGCTGTCTAGTGTAAGCGGATCAAAAGACCATGGGCTCTCTGCGTCGTAATCAAATCATGACATCAAATATTTCGGTGCGGAGGTGGCTGCGAAATATATTTTCTTTTAACTCTTTTAAAGTAGAAAACCATGTCACTTGATTTGAGCGGCTAACGGTAACTGCTAATTTTTATTTATTTATTTTTTCTTCATCAGTGTGTTGATCGTTTGTTCGTGGCAACAGAATAAGCAAAAATGATTAAAATGTTTACAGAAAGTTTTGATTTATTAGGATCAAATTCAAATCATGATGAGGAAAAATTAACTTCTTTCTTTGAGAAAATTTTGGAGAGAGGTTGGGCAAAAGATGGTACATTAGCTACTGATGAAACCAAGATGAAGGTAGTTGGCTTTTTGCTATGTAGTTTGTTAGCGTAACCCTACATACTTGTAGCTTACTTGTTGACAAGTTTTAGAACATAGTACTGTAATGTTTTCCACATAAGTTTTGAGAAGTTTTACGGCAGTTGTCTATGCCCGCAATAACACCCCTACAACTCTGAGCAAATTAATAGCTAAGACTATTCGCAAACAATGATCATTTCCATTAGCACCAAAATTACGGAAATCTAGTATTCCACTAGAAATTCGCATATCGGCATAATAATTCACGAGGTAAGTTTTGTGTTTGAACCCTTTTCGGGTGATTTCTAAAAATCTGTAATAGCATATTTAATAACTGCATTTATATCAAGAAAATAGATATTACGCCTATGCCTGTATACAAATATCTCACCAGTGTGCTCGTATTCTGCTAGGTTTACAGCAAGGCTGCCCAATCTGCGGCCCGCGAGGTGGTTTTAAGTGGCCCGCGATGTAGTAAGTTTGTTAGTAGACTTTTTAAATGTTTAGTATTTTTTTTATAGGTTCAAGTAAATTTGCCGTCAAAACACACCAAAATTATCCATGTTATCTCTGTTATGGGCCTGCCACCCAAACACTTGCATAACAAATGCTTGGAAAATATGCCAAATTTTTCAGATTCGGTTTACATGCGTGCAAGGTGGCAAGTTGCACGCAGTGTTGCCACCATGTGCAACTATAGCGACTTATCAACCATCATCACCTCGTGCATCGCGTAAAATTTATCAAAATTAAAAGGGATTCTTACGTCACAAAAGCTTAATTGTTTATTTTGTTCAAGTTATTGGATTCTGCTCATTGCTGGCAGTTACTGCCACCTGCTAGCATTAGTGGATAGAGGAGGTATAGGTTTATTGCGGTACTGTACGAATAGTACTGGTAGCAGAATTTAATACTGGTAAGTGGTTTAGCAAAAATGAGTAAACCTGTAAGCCAAAAACGTGAATACTGCGACGAAAACGGAGTTTTTAATGAGCAATGGACTATGCAATTTTTGTTTATTGAAAGTAATGGGAAGCTCCTATGCCTGGCCTGTCAAGAAACAATATGAATATCTGTCGTGAAGGAATATAACCTCAATTACCATTATATAACCGACATGAGGCTGAGTATGACAATACCAGATGGCAAGAAATTGTTTATTATCAGAGGGCTAGAAATTATTGTTTAAATTCCTTCGCAAATTACATCTTAATTGGTATTTAAGTGTGGTAAAAACAGTTGCGGCCCGCAATAAATTTCTTCATGTGAAAGTGGCCCGCAGCACCAAAAAGGTTGGGCAGGCCTGGTTTGCAGTATATCAGAATTTTGGAAATGTGCATCAAACATAGAAACTTCGCAAATTCGGATAATATTTCTTGTTTCTTACTTTTTTCAGTTGATAATCAGACTTTTAATAGACAAAGTTTTAGATTTTTGTCGATTCATAAACAGTTCATCTTTCACAGGCTATTTGGGGGTTACGTGAGCGTTTAGCTGAAGCACTGCTACGGGATGGTTATAATTTCAAATACGATATGTCTCTTCCTACCAACCGCATGTATGATATGGTCACTGATACCAGAGAACACCTTAGCGGTAAAGTAAAAACAGTCCTTGGTTACGGCCATCTCGGTAAGTGTAGATATTAAACTTTTTGTGTTGGGCTTTAATTTTGTTTTTCGTTTTCATTTTAGTGTTGCTTGAAATTGTGTTTTTTTTGGGGGGAGGGGAAGGGCAGAGGAGTAAATAAGTTTGATGTTCCATTTAGCATTGACTTTATAGCTCTATCTCAAAAAACATTGAGCAAATTCGGGCATGTGCCTTGTTCAGTAATGAACGTTTCCTACTCATTGCTTGCAGAGTTGGGCAGTACCATTTATCGGTACCGTCGATACTTTTTAAAAAATGTACCGTTTTTGGTACCGTCGTTACTTTTTAGACCGTTTTACTCGATATTTCGGTAACTTTTTTTGAGCTCAAGCGAAAAATTTTCCGGGAGTTTCCGCGAAAAGCATCGCGAAACCACGTTGTTGCAGATCAGTGGTCGGCAACCACCGGGCTGCGGCCCCGAGCCAGTCCGTGCGAAGTTTGTTACCGGTCCGTATGCATTTTCGAAATAAATGCTTTGAATTTGAAACATTTTTATAACGTTAAACGCAATTTTCCGACGCTTTTAAATAAATACTTGATAGCTCGATTTGATAGACCCAGTATGGCAAATTCATTCAAAATCATAAAATTGACCAAATTACGAAGGCAAATCTTTTGATTTAACAGCTAGCATTTGATTATGCTGTCATTTTATCGTAAATCTTACTTAAATCAAATAGCGCTAGGCTAATTCAGTGCGTAAGACGGCTATTGGGGTTGCGGCATTTGAAACTTTTAATTTCACACTTTTCCCTCTGTCTTGCAACCTAATTTCGCTACAGCAAAGTTGTCAGATAATACGCATCGCGCTGAAACAAAACAGTTACAAAACGACTTTCCGGTACTTTTGAGGCAATCATAAAATGAGACGGATAAAACTCTTCATCATCGCTTATGCCTTTGAAGCAGCAATTCAGATCGAAGAACTTGCAACGGAACCCTGACTCCAAGGAGGTTTACAATAAGATTCAAACAAAGTCAGCTTACTGTTGTTCTATTGGCAGTCAGTCCGAAGAAAGCACAAAAAAAACCTTCATTATTCTCGCCGTAATACGCCGAAGCGTGCAACGAGTTTGTGGGCCCATTTCCGCGGCTTTGCGTCTAGGCAACTCAGAAGAAACGTCGCAGCGATGGCGAGCCATTGGCAACACTGTGTCCGATTTGATCGGCCAGGGAATCGAACCCTAGACCTACCGCACCGATAGCGATGTCGTTACCACTACGCTAACCGACCGATCAACTCACAGAATTACGAGGTAATTAAAGTAAAAAAGTAGTTTTAGGGCGATTTGGGGCAATTCGGCTATAACGTCAATTCGCGTATAACGCTCGATTCTGGTGATTCTAGAGGTGCTTTGCAAGACGTAAACCAAAACAAAAATTAATTTTTAAGAAAAAAATTTTTGTTTGATGAGTACCGAAAATCGGTACCAAGTAACGGTATCGTTACTTTTTTAAAAAAGCACCGTTATCGGTACCGGTGATACTTTTTTTAGCAAAGAATCGGTACCGATATCGTCGTTGCTTTTCAAGTACCGAGTGCCCAGTTCTGATATCGCAAGAGATGATATTTAGCAACTATAGATAAGCGTTGACGTACCAGGTACTTGCTAAGCAAATACACGCTTATTACTCAGGCATTAAAACTAGATTTAGTCCTGCATTTTTCTCAATATAGCACTGCAGTGTTATATTCTTACCTTGTACCGTTTTATACGTTTAGTAATGTATTTCATGCTGCTATTATTTTGTTGATGTTACCGACAAAAAATACTGTGCTACTACTACAGATAAATCAAGACCACGGCCTGTCATTGATCACTGAAACAAGAAAAAAAAGACAGAAATGTACATGTGTGTGACTCTTGAATACAAAACTGTGATGTAATAAACAGTAATATCAAACTCCCAGTTTATTCATCACTTAGATTTCTTGTGAAGTAAGATAGCATTAAGCAAAGAGAACGACATTTTGCGTATAGCTAGCGATTTTTATCGAGAAATTTGCATTTCTTAAGAGCACACCTATAACAGTACCCAACCCATATGCTACTTATTGCAAAATTGATGTAGATTTTCTCTTTATGCCTGACTATAAACCTCGGGCGGAGCAGATATGAATCTGAGACCCTGGCTGGAGCCTTGGCGAAATTAAGGCCTCGGTCGTTCACTAACTTGCTACTGCGAACACCACTCATCGTAATTATGGCCTTTTCGGAACAACCCATCTCGCTCCTTATCGTTCGCTGCTTAAACATTTATCTGATCAAGTTTTCTGGGCAATTTGTTTATCGAAGATCTGGAACTACAAAACGCGAAATGGTGTCAGAATATTCACTAAAGATGTTTTTTACTTGATATTTTTTCTTGTAGGTGATGGCAATCTTCATTTGAATATTACCTGTGATAAATATACTTCAGAAATCCACTCTGCTATTGAACCATTTGTATATCAATGGACCAAGAAACACAAAGGAAGCATCAGTGCCGAACATGGACTTGGGTAAAAATTTTGCTTAATTTAAAACTGTTTTTGTAGTCAGCCCAGAATGATTCACGCAGCCTCAGATTCGCCGCATATATACGACATCCACATCTTTCCTAACTAATGCTTTATAGTTTTATACTTTTTAAGTGCCGTTTAATTCAACAGCAGCTGTAAAATGTAGATACCGGTAAATTTGAGGTATAAAAATTTGTTTGATAGATTCGGTGCAGTAAGCTATGCGTCGAAGTTGGTGGGTAGAAGTGGTGATTTCTTACTTTTTAGGCGTGGAATCGTAACAGACGAAAATAATAGCACGGCTAAAAATAAAAAACACGACGAAATGACACTTGTTACCACGTGCTTCGTAATGCGAATTAGATGTAGATTCAAGAATATCTGAGTAGCTAGTAAGCATTAGTTTACTTGCCATTGTAAGAATGTTGCCGTTATCGGTTGCTGCGTTGTTATGTCATTTTTTATTTTCGATCAGGCTGTCGAGAATGGGTGGTATAACCTACAACAGCTACCTACAACTATAAAAATATTCTAGCCATGATTATAGAGCGATTTTTTGGTGTTTTGGTACCGTGCCTAACTACTAACTGGATGTTTTTGATCAAAAGATCTGTTAGCATGTTAAGACGTTTGAGGTCGAATTGAAATACATGAAAATTCCGCTTCTATTCTTTAATTTTGGAGGTCATCCCCTATTTCTATTTACTGTAATATTTTTTTTTGAAGTTGAGTACAACATTCTATTGTTGTTCTAAAAAGTTTCCAATTTTTAGAATTAGGGGAGACCGGGACTAAAAGTAACAGGGGCAAGTTGTAACAGCGCTGATATTTCCATAAAAAAAAGAAAATTAATTCAATTTTTTCCGGCTACCACTTGATCAAAAAGCAAGATATTCGGCAAGTTTCATTTTGGTAGCTGCAAAATTGTTGGCGTGGTAATGAAAAATAAAATTTGGCGTATAAAAGTCAAATTTTTGAAATTTAAACTTTTATTTCTTATTGACTGATCCGGTGATATACAGCGACACCGGTATCGTTACTGAATACCTTGTTGAGTAGGTTAGTTGTGTTGTGACGGTCAATGAAATTGCTTTGCTTTCAAAGATCAATTTGTTGATTTTTTTAGCCTACCCGCTATTGGGGTAAGTTGTAACAGTTCTTGTGGGGAAAGTAGTAACACAATGGAAGCTCGTATTTCAGGCCTGTTTAAGGGTAATTATCTAATTACTTTTTAAGATGTTGCACCTAGTTTAACAGCTGGCCTCCTGGCGTAATGCCCTATTTCAGGGACGCATTTAGGGGGAACTGTGCAATGGCCCCCGTTTTTGACTTTACCTTTTAGTAAAGGGGCAAAATGTTTCCAAGTGACTGAAATATGCCCGACTCTTATAATGACTTTTGCAATTTAGGTTATGTCCCCCCCCGCAGGAGTGGATTCAAGGGGGGGGGGGGGTGCAATGGGTGCATCCCACCACCAGCCATTTTGAAAAATGTTTTTCATGAATACAATTTTTCCATAATTTCAAATCTCTTCGGTAACAATAAGCCTTACGCCTTAAGCAAGCATAAATCAACAATGTGCGAACAAAATGCATCATATTTGGAGAAGCACTCAGAATTAGGGGCAAAAAAAACTATACAAAATTTTCCTGAATATTGTTGAAAAAGCGCTAACATGGCTATTGCAGTACGAAAATTTTCAAATATTTTCGGGGAAGCATGCCCCCGAACCCCCCTAGAGCCTTTTTTGTTCCTCGATTTACTTTAAATTAATCTTGCCGGAAAAAACCACACTTGAAACAATGTTGAAATGTGGTGCACCTCGTTGAAGAAATTTGCGAATAGGCTCCTGATATGAAACATTCTTCATCAAAAAGCTTATTTACGCTATTTTTCCGGGTCAAACGCCTAACATCTATGTATTTAGTTAACATTCAACCTAATTCAAAATTGCATCCCCCTACCAAATTTTTCTAGAGCCGCTCCTGGTTCCCCCTTTGAAAGTTTCTCCCCACGCCACTGCCCTATTTTAAAACATTTCAATTTTGTGAATGCAAAAAAATTGATGTTCTCCTGCCTTGTTTCTGTAAATGATTAAAAAAATCTCAAATTATGAGCCACCACACGTTATGTTGTGTATGGCAGCATTAAATTTAATCAATGGTAGGTATAATGAATTAAGATTGTTTAGTATTTTGCTGAACTATAGATAAATTATTACCGTTACAATGTACCCCGGGTGGTGTTGCAACTTACCCCAGTATACGGGGCAAGTTGTAACACATGACCACATTTTTTAAAATCCATTATCTCCTAGATGCGACTTCATCTTCGGAAGATTTTTTGAACATAGTATACCAACGTGGTTAGGTTGCATTAAACGCTTCAACCGGCTGGATATTCCGTCTTGTTATCAAATTATAACCCTAAGTATGAAAAATGTTTCAACTAGCCCCGGTCTCCCCTACCATATAGGCTAGTGGAAGTTCAAGCTCAAAATTTGATGCCGAATTTGGTCATTTTCATTGTTTACAATGTTACTGCGTTACAAGTTTCGCCTCGTCGTTTTTCACGAAGATGTTTTGTGTGCATTTAGATTCAAAAAGCGACAGTATATTACCTACTCCAAGAGTCCGGAAGTTGTGGGGCTGATGCATCAGTTGAAGAAACTACTGGATCCAAACGCTATTTTAAATCCGTATAAAACTTTGCCCAGTTTTGGAACAGAATAGCAAAATATTTTTTTCACGATCAATTGTAGGCCTCAACGTGATTTTTATAACTTGATCAATCCAACGCTCTTATTTATCAAAGTCAAATCTTCATTGTACTCGCGGTACTACGCCGAAGCGTGTAACGAGTGGCGGGGTTCATCTCCGCGTTTTAGCGCCTGGGCAGCACAGCTCCGAAGAAACGTCGCAGCGGTGGCGAGCCGTTGGCGACACTGTGCCTGATTTGACTGGCCCGGGATTTGAACTTAAACCTCTCCGCTTCGATAGCAATATTGTACCGGCCGTTTCCTCTTATTTATTTTTGTTCACTTAGACTTCTTTATCACTTCAGTTGTGCAGCAATTATTGTTTCTAATTTTTATGCAAATACAATTGTTATACCTGATATGTTGCTACTTTTCATATTCCACAAACTACAGTAACATGGGTTGAGCCTCATTACAATTTGTCGATAAGTACAATGCAGTCTGCTTAGTACAAAACTCTCAGCGTCGATAGTTCTCTGATTCTGTGCTGTCGAAACGTCCAGTAATGAGAATACCTCTCTTTTTTTTTTTTCAAGCACTATTCACGTAGATTTAAATACCGTTCCTTCCCTATACCGTGGTCCAATGGATCTATAAACAATTTTAGTATTAATTCTGGTTCGTCATAAAGACTTTTTGTTCATTGACAGCGGTCAATGGCATGATTTAGGGTAGGTTGGTGCCATTTCATTGCAAAAATGTTTTGAAAATTAAGACTGAAAGAACTTTTGTTGATTACACAGATGGACGTCAAATTTGTTGTTTCGGTTAGGCCTAATTGTTGTGTTTTTGTATAATTTGGGGTCGCTGATTTCAAATCTTCAAACAATTTTTTTTCCATCACATCAGGATTTTGCGCAATTATATAATTAACTTTTTATTTAAGTAGTTGGTTGCTTCTGTATCATTATTCATAGTTTAATGCTTGTTATCCCAACGTGATGTGATAATGATGCCACTTATTTCCAGTACAGTCATTGGCTACAGTGAGCATATGTGTTTTCACAGCAGTTTTCAGGTTTTTTGTTGTCTGGCTTGTAACTGTAACAGTTTGTATGCACGAAGAATGGTAGACAAGCTCAGATGGCCGAGTGATAAAAGCATCCGCCTCGGAAGCTGTAGGCTCGGGTTTGATTCTGAGTCGGGTCAAACCAATGACTTTAAAATTGCTATTCACAGCTCCCCTGCTTGACGCTCTGCATTAAAGGGACAGTGTGGAGAACAAGCCGGCAAGTTTAATTGATGTGTCGTTGGGAAAGGCACTTGGCGGGATTATCCCGTCTTGGTGTGGTAGACAGATGGCCGGCAACACCTAAGCGAGCTCGTATAGCGCAGTGATCACTTTTTTGTGATAGGAGATACAATACAAAGATAAACAACTTAAGCTGATAGGTGGCCATAAAATGACTGCATAATGTCGCGTACACCTGGGCATAAAAATGGTAGGTATAATGGGGGGAATTGTACAACATTTTCAAACGTCCTATGCCACTGTGTAGGTCCCTCTGAGGCAGAGTGCACAGATCAACTGAGGATACCGGTACTTGCTAAATCCTGTCGCGTGCCTCGCCGCTTTTCAATATTACAAACAAACTTCTGCAAAACCAGTGGTGGGCAAGTTACTTTTAAAAAGGAACTAGTTACAAGTTACTTCGTAGAAAAAGTAACTTAGTTACAGTTAAAAATTTAAAAAAGCAACTAGTTACAGTTACTTTTTTGCATGCCGCAAAACCAAAACAAAAATATCAATTCTTAACATGTAGGCCTAGAGCTCCATGGTGTGTATTTAAACCCAAATCATTCATCTTTATATTGAAACCAAACTGAAGTAGGCTACGATTCTGATACAATAAACGCTACAGTAATAACAATTGATCGCCTTTCAGAAACGATAACATTTCAAAGTGATTATATATCACTAAGCCCACAGCGCTTCAGCTTTAAAATGTCTTTTTCAATACTAAAAAGTCGTTCAACCGCAGCACTAGAAGCAGCGGCGTGGCGAGAAATTTTAAATGAGGAAAGGGCCCACTAATTCAACATTTTTTTCAAGCGTAGTTTTTGTAAGGCAGAACTAATTTGAAGCTGATTGTGAAACAAAAAAGGCTCTTGGGGGATTCTGGGCATGCTCCCCCGAAAAAATTGCATGCTGTAATGGCTATTTTAGTGCTTTTTGAATAATTTTCAGGCAAATTTCCTTCAAATTTTATGACCTTGATTGTGAGTGCTTCGCCAAATTAGATCCATTTTGTTCGCACGTTTTCGATAATGCGTGCTTAGGCTAAGTCGTAGCCTAAAGCTTATTGCTATCGAAGAGGTTCAAAATTATGAAAAATTGTACTTATCAAAAATATTTTTGAAAATGCCATGTGAAGAGAATAGGCCTACTTACCCCTAATCCTAGCCCCAGGCCATAAGCTACAGAAACCTGCGAAAGGGTCTGACATGGTTAGTTAGTTAGTTACATATTTATCCTCCCATCACGAGAAAGCGATCAATGCGCTAATCGAGCTCGCTTAGGAGTTGCCAGCCATCTGTCTACCACACCAAGATGGGGGAATCCCGCTAAGTGCCTTTCCCAACGGCACAACAAGTAAACTTGCCGGCTTGTTCTCCACACTGTCCCTTTAATGCTGAGCGTCAAGCAGGGAAGCTGTGAATACCAATTTTAAAGTCATTGGTTTGACCCGACTCGGAATCAAACCCGAGTCTACAGCTCAAGAGACAGACGCTCCATACCACTCAGCCATCTGAGCTGTTGAATATCATAGCGGTACTTCAGTCACTTGGCACCACTAATTTTGTTCTTTTTTACTAAAAGGCAAAGTCAAAAGGGAATTACACTTTTGACCCCCCTAAATACGCTCATGACTAGAAGGAAGAGCAGTATCGTAATGAAATAAAAGTTCCATAAGTTCTTCGTGCATAAAAGCGTTTGCATCAACAATTTGTGAGAGCGAGGCGAAAAGGAACTCCTTTGTACTTGATCGACATTGCTAGATCTTCGTCGCTTTGATTGTGAGAACAAACAGCCAAAAAACTGTCACTTGTGAGCTTTAGTAGCGTCTTCGGCATTGTAACAGTTAATCAGAAGGTTTATTTTAATCAACTAAAACTTACTCGAGTAGAATCTTATTCAAATAGAATCAAGTTAAGCACAATAATAACGAATAACTAAAACATTTAACATAAAGAACGTCGACTCAATATTACTGACTAGATTCGAGATCATTACTCTATTGCATAGCAGCTGTTACCAACAACAGTTCAGTTTAAGACTGATCAGTTGAAATGGATGAAGGGTTTATAAACAGCTTACAATTTCAATACGCGGTGGGAATATGGAAGTCAAAAACATTAAAACCAAATCATGATTCATATCAACCATACTAAGAGTTTTGCATATCTACGTCGAGTGGAAGTTAAGGTTTACAGTTGCATCAGAATTAGTATTGTCTAACACATCCGTTTGTCAGCTCGTACAGTGCGAATATATACAAACAACGATTGCGTTGTTATGGTTATGAAGATACTCAGTGTTTCCAATTAATAACTGTTAAACAAGTAACTATAATCGTGGTCACTACACACTTAAGCAAGATAAGCGTGCATCACGGTCGGTGTCACTATTTGTCGAAGTATCTAGAGCAGTCTTTCTCAAAGTGGGCAGTAAAGCCCCCTTTGGGGCGAAGCAGAAGCACCAGGGGGCAAAAAGCAAAAGGGGGCGAAAGCGGCGAAGGGGGGCGATAGCTCATGAACCGTGTAAGACTTTTTTTTACTCTTCATCGTATTTTCCTTTGCGAATTGGGTAATTTCCATTCATCAGTAGCTCTCACCCTTGCGAGGTTTATTAGAACACAAGCTTATTAGGGCGATGGGGCGATAATGGTATGCAGAGTACCGTAAAGGGGCAATGGCACGAAAAAGTTTGAGAACCACTGATCTAGAGCATCGTCGGTTGCCTTGTTTAGTACGTTGATCATTTTTCTTGTCAATTTGGCCCAGTGGTGAAATTGGTAAGTTAGAAGTGCCGGAGCTCTCCGGTTTGCAGAGAACGAAATGAAATATTAGGTTGTTTTTAGGCGCTTTATAACTACCAAGGTTTTGTAGCGCCAGGACTGAAGAAATTCAAAGGAAAAGGTATGTTTTAACCAATTTCATTCTCCACACTCCCCACGATGCCGAGCGCTAAGCTGAGTAGCTGTGAATATCATATTTAAAGTCTTTGGTATGACTCGACGGAGTATCGAACTCAGTCTCCTTGAGAATCAACTCCGAGCATCACAAAAAAAAACAGTAGAAGCAATAATTGCGAGGGTCAAAGTTGTCGGTCTTCGGGCAATATGACGCGGCGAAGCTATCAAGCAACATATCATGGCTTGGCAGTGCATATTGGTATGAAAGCAGAAACTCGCAACTTAGGTTAGCCGAATCCTTATCAAAAAACTAATAGTGTTCCTGTACGACCATGTTTTACTCGGTGATCAGCATTTTTGAGCGGCTAAAAATAACTGTTTATAATAATCGCGATATCGGTAACGAAATCTTGACGCGGAATTATGTTTTCTATCACAACTTCCTACCCGTTCCTTTTATGCTCAGCACAATGAGCACACTCTGGATTATGGTTATAGAGTATGATATCAAGAAGCTGAGAATTTAGAATTTAAGGTAAATTTAGAAAAGAAGCTGAGAATTTAAAGGCAAAAACGCCAGCATTAGTGATCACTGATTAAGACTTCGCCTATTCCTATTGCTTCATCACACAACATCCCACTTTAAGCATATCTTTAGTGCTACGTAAGAAAAATCCTGTTATTTTTGTGTTAATAAAAATAAATAAACCCTTCTGTTTCATGCAATACGCTCGTCACATATATAAGGTACGGTACCTCAACTACTCACTTCTTAGCCTTGCCGGTGAGCAAGAGAGCAGTAGGCTTACGTCTGATAGCCCAGTATTCGTTCTACTTTACTCTCATTCACAAAGTATTTTGACATCATAAACATAGTATGATCGACAGGTTTAAAATTGCGGTTTTAGCAAATAATGCACCTGTAAAAGCCTTACGGTCGTGATGTGAAAGACAGGTGGATATTAACGCGACAATTACTTAGTATCACAAAGTGATTCGGTTGATCGATCCAATAACATTCGTTGTCCCAGGAACTGCCGGAGCTCGCGCTCCGGTGGTAGTGTAAAAGTTTGGGACGGAGCTCCAGCGCGCTCCGGCCCAATTTCACCACTGATTTGGCCTCAGTTTTAGGGGGCTCGTCAAAGAACCAAGCTCATTATTACGAATGGAGTGAAATCAAATAATTTTTTTCCATTGTTTTAGCGGAAGAAGATGCCTCATAAAAGTAACTGTCACTTTTGAGGTTGTAAAGTGGTAACTAGTTACAAATTCCGTTACTTTTGCAGAAAGGTGACTTAGATACAGTTACTAAAAAAGTAACTAGTTACTGCCCACCACTGCGTAAAACTCATACTACTACCAGTGGCGGCTCATACATGAGAGCTGCAGCACCCCCTAACTTTTTGTTATGCGCTTAAATTTTTTGTCCATTACCTTTTGACGTTCTATTGCCAAATTTTTTAAATTTCTTAATTTCTTTCAATGTTTTGATCATATATGAATATAAATTTTTAAATGGAATCCCTGTTTTGTTCTGCAGCTCAAGTTTTTTCGTATGCAAATGAGCCAAACGGTGATGCAACAAAGGCTATTCATGACGTTTTGAACTCGCTGTTCAATTTTTGTATGAGCTGCACTGTTGGAGGATCAGAGCGCATTGAGACTAGCTTAGGCTCATGGCATAACGGGACTAGTTTTTAGCCCTGCTAAATCTGATCGAGTTAGCCCGTGTAAGAGCTCTATGATATATTTAGCCCTATGATATGATATATCATATTATATTTAGCTCTATGATATATTAGCCCGTATAGCTGAAAATTGCATTGAAAACGCTGTAAGCTCGGTGGCCGAGTGGTTGGAGAGGTAACGCTCTCAATCACAAGGTCCTGGGTTCAAAACCTGAGTCTACCTGATGAGCGGTCAAACCGCGAAACTAGTCGTAGAATTGGTTTTTACAGCGTTTATTTAGTAAGTCTTCAAGGCCTTCCATTTACCCTGTTATAGCTCTATGATAGTTGTACTTGAAGCAGATATTTACTGGGCAGGCTTTCTATTTTAGACTACGAAGACAGATATCAGTAGCCTAACTATAGGCTAATCAGTAATGGTAGGCTACTGGTACCAGTATGTGTAGCCTAGACATTTAGACCACTGCCGGGCAGAAATGCTTATCTGCTTAGGCTATAATTCAGACAGTTGATACTCTTAAAATAGGATTAGGCTCAGGTTGGTTGATGGTAGCAGAAACATGTAATGGTGACTGGATCAAGGATGCTATGGTTTGCTCAAGCAAGTGTAGGTTTGGCAGGTTTTTTAGGGGAGATTTGGGGCTTGTTTAAATTAAGCCGTGGTTCGGGGTTTAGGGTTAGGCTCTAACCTCTACTAATAGCTCACTAGTGCCCCTAGCGGTCCTTGTGCTCGTAATATATCCGCCTGTTATAAGATGCGGCTTAATTCACAGTTTAAACAACAAGCTCCGAAGATTTTAGTTGGTTTAAAAAAACTATTTTCCTCTACAATTTTCCCTGATTTTACATACCAGTACCCGGTTTATGTATATTATATATATTTGGGGATCCATGCCAGGTCTCTACAAAATGTTTATTAAAAAAACTTGAATTTGTGGATAATAGCCCACAATCCACCCACATGTATGTTGTGTGTATTGTTATTTAAAAAACAAGTGAAAAAATTTGTATTGTTTTTACCAAATTTACTGGTACTGTTCTGTTTTGTGTTACCTATCGCAGCCATACTGGTACATCAATATTAAGGTATTAGGTAACTCTTTCTATGATTTCAGTATGCAATCATTCCTGTAGATTGTTGTATCAGGGAGTACTTTAACTCTTGAATTAATTGCAAAGATTTTTTTGCAGTGTAAGTGTGTATAGTGTACGCAATAGTCTGCTAATTGAATCCTGGCTTCTGTGATGTTCGTTTGTGTTCTTCTATGGGGGAAATTTTTGCCGTTGGTGTTTTCAAAAGCGATGGCGGAAGCATTTCTAAAGTGGGGGGCCCAAATCCAATGGCCATATTTTTTTGGCCTACAGCCAGGGCGGCAATGACGTAGCGAAAAATTGTAAAAGGGGAAAGGGGCATAATTACCACGTTTTTTTCAAGCGCATTTTTTGTTGGCACGACTAATTTGAAGCTGATTAAAAAACAAGAAAAGTTCTAGGGGAGTCCGGGGACATGCTCCCCCGGAAAATTTACATGCTTTAATGGCTATTTTAGTCCCTTTTGAATAATTTCAGGCAAATTGTGTTTAAATTCTTTGACCCTAGTTCTGAGTGCTCGCCAAATGTGACGCATTTTGTTAGCACATTTTTAATTAAGCGTGCTTAAAGCGTAAGGTTCGAAATTATAGGAAAAATGTATACACCATAAACATTTTTGAAAATGGCTGGTGGGAGGATGCATATCCCTCATTCTACCCTTATGGACTCACCCCTGGCCATAAGCTATTGAAACCATCAAGAGAATCTGGCATATTTCAGTCACTTGTCACTATCAGTATTGTTCTTTTTTATTAAACGGCAGAGTCAAAAGGAGGGCCATAGCACAATGGCCCCCCTCTAAATACGCTCCTGAGGGCCAGATTTAGACAATGAGAGGCCCTAGGCTGTTTGATCACACTGATTGAAACAGCAAAAAAAGGTCTTCACGTCCTCAGATGTCCTGTTTTCACAATAAATATCGGTATAGTGAAAAGCAAAAGAAAGGTATACACGTCCTCAGATGTTCTGTTTTCCACTGAAAGTATCGGTGAAGAGAAAAAAAGGTCTTCATTGTTCGTGATGAGGCTGCCCCATTTTCTCAGAGGTCTTAAGTTTCAGCCTGCTCAGCTTATACGTAAATCCGGCCTTATGCCTACAACCCATATTTAGCCTGTCTACATGTGACATATGTCCAATTTATGTGGGCTTCAGACCCACGGTCAGTGGTGGTCTTAGGAATGTGCAAACCGTGCGGTCGCACAGACCCCCCTCTAAAAGAGAAAACCCCCCCTCAAAAAAATCATCGTGTTAACTACGAAAAAATTTTTTTTTACTTAAACTTTAACCATATCAATGAAATTAATTTTAGTTTTTGTGTTTAAAATTATTTTTAATTTAAAATATTCTTTTTTTATATTTTTCTTTATTTAAATTATAATTATTTTTTTTTTATTTGAAATCATTTCTAGTTTTTAGTTTAGTTTTAGAACCATATAAAAAAACACTTTTTTTGTAAACTTGAGCCATTATACATCATTAGAATTAGTTTCGGTTAATCCGAATAGGAACCACCCCCTTGCCACCTTTAAAAATATGCCCCCTCTCAAAAAGAATCCCCTTTGAAAATAAAGCCCCCCTCAAAACGAATTAATGCGGAAACTCCAAAAAACACTTCTCTTTATGTTAACTTGAATCAAACCATTAAAATTGATTTTAGTTATCCCAAATTTAACTTCCCCTAAAAAAAATTCATTTTAATAAAACTCTTTGCATTGAAACACAGCAAACAATTTGTCTGAACCATTCTTTTTCAAAGCTGAACCACCTCAAAGTGAAACTTCTCAATTTCTGTATCTTATGATTATAATAGACTGAGTTATACCCCACTGTGTAATGGCTGAATCTTTAGCAATAATGATTAGTCAGTGTAATGTAGACTTCCTGAAAGTTAACACAGCGTATCTTACTGGTTTACAGTGCAGTTATTATGGTAAACTTTTTGGTGATTGTCTATGCTGTTGCTGCAATGCTTGCTCCTGATTTGGCAAAAACGCGCTTTGATGGTGTGTAGCGGTTTTCTATTAACATAAGACAAATGCATTAATGGTAAAGCAAAGGAAAAATAAATTCATAAGTACGCGCAAACTGAGGAGGATTCATAAGTAGGAGAAATTAAGTATATAAGCATGCACAAGAAATATAAAAATAAATAACATACACTGCAAAACTACCGCAAAGGAAACGAACTAATTCATCGGTAATAAACACAGGTTAAGTAGAATTACGTAAAGAAAAAAGGGTGTTAGTAAATAATGATAATTATTTGATAAAGTAACTTATATAAAATAAAGAAACGTGAGACTTACCGACTGTTTTTATAACAGGAGCAACAACTTCAAAACAGCTCGTAACAGTAACTTATATCAATGAAATTACAACAACTGGCACAGACATTCGCAACAGTATCTGTAACTTATTCAAATAGAATCAATCTTTCAACTTCAATAACGGTTATATGGTATTTTAAAATACATCTTTCTTATTTCTTTACACAGTGGAAATCTAACAGCCTCAAACAGTCACATAAATTAAAAATAAAACCTGTTGACTCTACTGCAAACTAGCATTATTTGCTTACTCTGAAATTACGTCCGGCCGATGCAACGGCGACTTCAAACTGAAACACAAAACATGTAGAACACTGTTAGGTGAACTAATTATTAAAGAAACATCGAGAATCAGCCTGTGGTCGGAAGCCATTAACTTAAAATATATAAATAAAAATCACGTGAATAGTTTAAAGAAAAGATTCAGTGCCGATTGCAGAGATAACAACGACGATTACAAAATAGGAAACGACTCAAATTAAGACGACAACTTTGCAGGCATACCACGCAATACAAATAGGTTCAACAAAAGGTTGCGACTCGATTCCATAGCTTAGTTTTTGCTGGAAGTCCTAATCAGAGGTTTAAGTTCGATTCTAACTTACGACTTGCCGTAACAGTGATTTGTAACCAAAGGTTTTACCATATCGTACTACACTCTGCATTTTGAGATAGTATCTTTGATGCTCGTTTAAGGTAACATGATATTTTATAGAGCATGGTTAATTTTGGTTCCTTCCTTACGGAACTGGACTTTTAAAACCTTTGCTGTTTGTAACTAAAATGCCTCTATGCTGCATAATTATTGTCGCATAGTTTAAATCACGTAGGTTATGTTGTTTATATCTGGTCATATTGGTGTTAAGCTTTTCTTGGTTGTTGGGCCCTAGTAATATTGTGCAGTTTGAGATTATTAAGAAGTTTTTTTCCAATTAAGATTGTCTGAAATAATCAGTATGTATACCTCATAATAAATGCCAAAATTTTTCCAAGATTCTCGCGAGACTTTGAAGTTTATTTTGGTTTGCTACACATTGTACTACATGTGTATTAAATTTACAGTGTGGTTTAAACTACTGAAAAGAAATTAGCTCAGTGAAAGCCACATCAATGTACAGTAATTAGTGTAACTGTTTTGATTGGAAGTTGCAGTTAGTGGAAATAATTCTGTACCATTGTTTTAAAGTTGCATTTTGACTTTGTGACTAGAAGAGTTGTGTTGAGAGATTTCTTGTTTCAAATGTATATAGATGTTACTTGGAAACTAAAGTTGTGGTGATTAAATTTTAATTTCACTAATTTAAAACCACTGATTATGATGTATTCAGAAGCTCAGAAAAGAAAATTATGGAAGTAACCTTCAGAGCTGACTCTTTACTGCTTCACCAGAACTAAGCATCATTTTGCGAATTATGTGAGCAGTAGCTCATTATATTTTTGAAGTGTATATATTCGGTTTTAGGGAGTAAACTTTTTTTATTTTTCACTTAATGCGAATAGTCCAAAATATGAAAACAAAATTGTTTTAGCTAGTGCATAAAGATGATGAAAAGTTAATTGGAAGTGGTGCGATATCTCACAAACCACAGTACGTAGCAACCTTGAATTGAAGTGTTGTTTAAATATTAACAGATTACCTTTTGTTTCTAGAAATTGAAGAAAAGACACTTTTGAATTAGAATAATAGCAATTCTTACTGTATAATAAGAAAACCAGTTATTAAAGGAAAGTGGAAAGAAGGATGAAACAGGTGAAGTAATCTTACAGACATAATCCAGTTTCAGGACCATCATAGCAGTTCCGCAGGTATTTCAGGAGAAAGAAAACTAATTCACTGGAAGCTTTTTGCCTGAACTTCGCACACTCAGTTGCTTATCCTTACAGGTCTGCATCAGCAATGTGCTTGATCACAGGTAAATTTATTGCCAAGTACATTTTGTTTATTATCGTTATGAATTGCCACTAAGTGCAAAGAGTATTGCAAGCTGTCACTAGCAGGTGCAGCAATATTGCATATGAGTTGATATTAAAATTAATCATTGCGAGTATACCAAAACTGATTTACCGTTAATATAGCCAACTAGTTCGTGGTTTACTCAAGCTATCAATATTGTATATATACAGTAGATTAAGCAAATCATTCCATGTCTCCAATTTTGCTTAAGTTCTGGGAGATTTTTAATGAACCCTAGCCTTGTAATAGCCTGCCAATTACTGGCAGTAAATGATGTTTCTACATTACATGCATTAAATGAGCTTGCTTGATTGGCGCTTCTCAAGTAACTTCCTATCAAATGCCTATTATAATGTGCTTTAGTACACACTACAGCGTTTTGGAATTTGGATCCCATAAGGCCCCCCCTATAATTGTTGCACAGGCCCCCCTTCGTCTAAGACCACCGCTGCCTACCGTTCTTGCTTTTAGTTTCTGTCGCCCTCCCCACCTTACAAACAAAATTCTGAAGGAGACCACAGCTCTTTCCGGATTTAAGCTTTTTCCTGGGTTTTAAATTCGATGGTAGGCCTATTAGGTTGCAAATACGTTCATGCAGAGGCACTATTGTAAAAATAAACGCGTAAATTAGGCCCCCCCTGAAAAAAAGAGGGGGGCCAGGGCCCCCCGGTTCCGCCACCTATGGTTTTCAACACGTGTTATGGATATCATTGCCATATAGCTAAAACCAAAATCAAATCTTTATTATACTCGCCGTATTACGCCGAAGTAGTAGTAGTAGTAGTAAGTTTATTTGTTTACGCTGACACAGTTCCACATAGCTGATACAATTTAGCGAAAAACAAGCATTTAAGTCAATAGGTTGGCAACCATGCAGCAGCAAAACTGGACAGCGAAAGACCGTTTCACGGTCATCAAAGTCAAGCTGCCCATTATATCAAAGTCAAGAAGCGTATAACGAGTTGCGAGGCCCATGTCCGCGGCTTAGCGCCTGGGCTACACAGCTCCGAAGAAACGTCGCAGCGGTGGCGAGTCGTTGGCGACACTGTGTAGATTTGACCGGCCCGGGAGTCGAACCCCAGACATCCCGCACTGATAGCGTGCGCTTTGCAACTGAGCTAACGGCCTGTGTGGCACCTAACTGAAGATGGGGAAGTATGAGAAACAATACCACTGGTAACAAAGCTTATTCAAGGCAAAACGAAAACTACCGAACTATCAGTGTGTGGCGTTTATTAAATTTATTTGTTTTTTGACATATTCGCATTAAATCCGAAATTTTTTGCTGTGACGATTTTGTGTCTTAGTCGCATTGAATTACATTTCATGGTGTCATTTTGAGGCTGGTTTGCACTTAGTAAGCTAGTTTTCTTTTCAAGCCCTAAAGTGCTGGTAGTAGAAAACTGTCGGAATAGGCCTACATCTCTGCAAGTTTTGTTCCACAGCAAAATTTAGTATTGAAATAATTATAGCAAAGTAACAAATCTGAAAGAGTAAACTCTACTTTGAATCGTGGAACTATCACTGCACCAATTTTGAAAACCTTACAAAAATTTTTGAAGCCCCGAAGACCATTTAAAGCAAATATTTGCAAGACTGTCGTCTTTGGTTAAAATGTCGTTTTCGCGAAGTTAATGCTTTATAAAAAGATTTTAGATTTCACCGCTATTCTAGCGCGTTTCTTGCGTGAGTGGATAAGATGCTTCAGAAAAATTCTCTCTGCACCCCCAGATCCAAATCAAATCTTCGTTGAGCTCCTGGTGGTAGGCCTATAACGCCGAAGCGTGTAGCATATTTAAACTTTTGTGGTAATATTCGGTGATCAAAAAAATTAATATGCTTATCTTGAACCGGAACAAAAAAATTAAATCAAATCTTGATTATACTCGCGTTATTACGCTGAAGCGTGTAGCGAGTGGCGGAGCTCAGATGGCCGAGTGACAAGAGCGTCTGCCTCTGGAGCAGTAGATTTTGGTTTGATTCCAATGCGGGTCAAACCAATGCCGTTAAACTTAGTATTCACAGCGTCCTTGCTTCACGCTCAGCATTGAAGGTACGGGGACAGTGTGGGGAACAAGCCGGCAAGTTTACTTGTGTCGTTGTTGGGGTTCATCTCGGCGACGTAGACCCTGATCAACGCAGTTTGAAAAAAAACATCGCAGCGGTAGTGAGCTGTTGGTGACAGTGTGTCCGATTTGATCGGCCAGGTACTCAAACTTAGATCTATTGCAGCAATAGTGATGTCTTTAACAACTACATCAACTGCAGAGTAAATTAAAGAAACAAAATTTGAACAGAAATGCTACAACACCTCGATTTTTTTGCTGTATCGTATTAGCTCGCCGCACCGCAAATTTGTCGTTTCTGTAATAGGCGTTGGGATTAACGCAGTTAAGCAGGCTTGTCAAAATTTGTCGCTTGCAGCACCTCTTGTTTTTTTGGCCACGAGCCGCCACTAACACCACACTTCATAACTTTAACACATAATGAAATGAGTGGCCTATTAACTGAAACAATGTAAGGGCCAAAAGTGTGTGAATAAACGTGGTGATTTACGTTCATTTTGGTATAATCGGGACTATTCACACAAGAATATGATTTTCTAAGTTGTTCGCGCGCGTGGCCTGTTTTGTGCACCCCTATTCTAAGGTAGTACTTCCATCTCTCCGTTTTAAATTGGTTCTCATGAAGCGGCATGTTTTAAGCTTTAGATCAAGGGTGGGCAACTTTTCTAGTCGACGGGCTATATGTGGGAAAATGAAGTCCTCGGCGGGCTGGATTATTGGATGAATTGTGTTCAATATCTTAAACAACTGCTAATATTATAGCCGTACTGATTTGAAGAGCAAAAAAAAAGCAAGAGGTCTGCACGTCTTCAGATACGTATATTTTACTCAAAATATCAGTGTAGAAGATAAGGTCCTCGGCTTGATTCCCAGTAGGTGTTTATTAATATTTCTGTAAGTGCCGGCGGGCCGTATGCTGCCCATGTCTGCTTGAAATAAACAAGGAGCCTGCTTCCTATATTGCCAACAAATTTCCAAAACTAAGCAGTGAAAAAGGCTATTTTTGCGAGCTCACAAATTGGGCAACTCATCAATGATGAACAGTTTCAGGCAACGATGACGTCTGTGGACAAAAGTGCACAGTTGTTGTTTAAAGAACTGAACAGTGGTAGGCCTATGCGAATTTGTTGGTAATGACGGACTATTGCTGGTCATTAAAATGTGATTGCCATCGATGAGACTAACCACTAAGAAACACGTGACACAGGCAATGTATGCCAACTGCCAAAAAAAGCGTAACTATCTGTTTCATCTTATTCTTGCGTCAATGAAGCCTAAGTGATGTTCAATAGCTATACGTGCAATCTGTGTGTAGCCTACTGCTAAAATGATTTTTGCGATAAATTGTGACGTCCTAGAGCAATTTCACGTGCATTTTTGGAGTCAGCGGGGTCGAATTGTCCACACACGTCTACTTTTATGAAAACAACAGAAATTTATGAAAAATGTCCACCGGTGTAATTATTCGGCATTCCCAGTTAAAAGGTGATTGAATTCTTTCATGTATATATGTAAAATATTTTGCTTTCCTTAATTTCGTTAACACGAAGGCGTCCTATTTATAACATATTAATTGATGCGGCCAGTAGAACGTTGGTTTTTATCTGTGTTTAGTGTCAGATTAGCAAATTAACTGTTTTTCATTCTTTTTATAGCTTTAAACCAGCCTTTTTGCTTCCATCATACTCTCTTCTGTCATATCGCTTTGACCATCTATTGTAGCCAAGGGTGGAAACCTGGTTACTTGGCGTTGGGGTGTCAGTTTCAGTTTTGGTGTGATGAAACCCAGATGTTAGGTTTCAGTTTTGGTTTGGTTTCACAGCTGTTGAAAAATTGGTTTCGGTTTCAGTTTTGCTTACGCACAGCTTCGGTTTCTGGGTTCTAGTTTTATTCAAGAAAGCTATTTTATTTTGAATGTGTGCCAACTGCCAAAAAAAGTGCTCTACTTCTTGGCGTTTTTGCTACATTGCGATAATAAGTAGCAGCTCAGATGGCCGAGTGAGGAGAACAATTGCTTCAGAAGGTGTCGACTTGGGTATAATTCCGAGTCCGGTGAAACCAAAGACTCAAAAATTAGTATTCAGAGCATCACAGGTTCTCTATTTGAAGCTCAGCATTAAAGAAACTGTTCTGGTAAGACAATTATTAAAACCCCATACCGTAAAAAATTCTGAACAGGTTTTAGTTTCGACGTTTCAAGGAAAAACGGTTTGGGTTTTCAAAAATTTGGCTGAGTAGGTGTCAGTTTCAGTTTGGGTTTCAAGAAATTCCTTTAAAACCGGGTTTTCAGGTTTAGGTTTCCACCCTTGATTGTAGCCTGCTAAAATTCCATAGACCTATCGTCATTTTCCTCCTGGCACGATGCCGACTGGATGACCTTACGCAACAACAGAAACTTTCGTTTTTTAATTTACATCACTTACGTCCAAGTCATTAGTTGTTTGATTGTTCGTTTAACAGCTGAGATGACCGAGTGGGAAGAACGTCCACCTTTAGAGCTGTAGCCTTGGGTGTAATTCTCGAGTCGGGTCAAACCAGTCACTTTAAAATTGGTATTACCAGCTTCCCTGCTTGACAAGCCGGCAAGTTTACTTGTTGTGCCGTTGGGAAAAGGCAATTAGCGAGGCCGAATGGCGGCAGCGTGGCCGAGTGGTTCGAAGCGTCGTTTTTACGACGGCCATGCTGGCAAGGCTATGGTTCAACTCCCACCAAAGCCTCGTTGTTGCGTCCTTGGATAAGATACTTTACGACAGTTATCTCTGCTTGGTGGAATCTAACAACAACAAGCAGCAAATTGAAGAAGTCAGAAGCAAAATTCAAGCGGAAAACTCGGAAACAAAGGCAACTCCTAAGCGAGTCTGGATTCGCCCTATGTATAACGCCACCGTCGCTTTCTCGTGACCGGAAGGATAAAAACAAAGAAATCAATTAACGAGATTTCCCATGTTGGTGAGGTAAACAAGTGGCTGGCAACTCCTAACCGAATTCGATATAGTCCTTTGATCGCATTTTCGCGATAGGATAAATGCGCAAATGAGTACAAATCACAATTACTTTGTTACTGTCGTCTGCGAAAATTAATCATTTTAATATGCCATAACCATCTTGCTACACTTTTCTTATCCATCTTATGTTGCCGCTTATCACTATATGTGAACTCACCACCGTGTGAACTTTCATGTTTCACGTAATAACTTTCTAACTGGTACAATAATACCTTTAAGAGCCAGCGTCCGAGTGATCAGTCGTCGGGAGGAAAGGGGGCAAAAAGCACGCGATTAAACTTTTTGTTGATCTAATTGGTCGATTTTAATGAGTTGAAGCGCAGGTGGATGTGAGAAAACGGGCTCAGGTGGCAGTCACATTGCATTCGCACTCTGCAAGTTGCGGAACAATTAAAAAAGCAGACGATCTAACATCAACGGTTTGCGCAAGATCGTTAAGAACGATTTGTACGCTATTTTTGCCCAGTTTTTTGTGAATTTCCAACAGATGTTTTGCGATTGTTACTTGAAATTTGTACAGTTAAAAATGCAGTTTAAGCTGCTCAATCCCGAACTGCACAGCAACGCGCAAAGCATTTACTTTCTAACAGCGCAAAAAGCACAGTTGTAATGGCCGTGGTCTTTCTTACTACTCGCTACACCAAATACCGGTATTGCAAACACTAAGCTTAAGTACAACAGCAGCTATAGTCTACCCTCAATTTATAATCATAATGCAGGCCTGTTGCAAAGGCCAAAAAAATTAGACAAGAATATGCCATAATATGGTAGACTTGAAAGTTGCGCAAAAACGCAATTCGCGAATTCAACTTTTCCCGAATTTTGAAGCCCTTCAATAGTCACGCTGCATCTGAACAAGGAATATGAAGATCAAAATAACAAAAATTGCCAGCTAGGAACCTATCCACCAAAATTGATGTGGTTTTTAACCAAAAAAAGCGCGGTAGTGAAAGGCAATGCAAAAATTAAATCTTTATTACAATCGCAGTATTACGTGGAACAAGCGTCAGAGCCCATCTCTGCGGCATAGCTCCTTAGCAACACAGAAACATCGCAGCGGTGGCGACAGTGTCCGATTTGACCGGCACGGAGATCGAACCCTAAACCTACTTCGCCGATAGCGATGTCTTACCGGTCTGAAAGCTGGTGCCAGCTAGTAGAATTAATAATGCCTGTTGTTTCTGAACAAGTTTAACACTCCTTATAAACTAAAACATTTTAATTCCTACACACAAAAGTGCTTATAGATAAAAATAGGCTACAAACCAAAGAAAAGGAGTTGCATATTAAGAGATGGATCCACAGACCATTTTTTGTTTGTTCTAATACTGCGCTCCAACTATTCAGAAACAGAGCATGACGTCAGAATGAAACGCAAGATCAGCGAACCCCTTACCCTACGAGTAGCAATTCAGCATTACCGGTGACAAAGGCTACACCGCTATAGCCAGTTAATCAGAGCAATTTTTCTATCTCTATCCAGGGGTAGATCAGATTCCCCCTTTTAACGTCTACACAGACACTTTTAAGGGCTTTCTGCGACACATTACGAATTGAGATGTCTAACATCCATGTTTACCACGTACATCTTTCCCCCCTAACAAAAATCCTGTTCCGCCGGTCTCCATCAAGACTTTTCCTTTTCTGTTCTGTAGAGCCATTGATAAGTACTAGAAACCGTTAAATTTGCTAACAAAAAAATAACCCGAGAGATGAAGCATGAGAAAATCACAATCATTAACACATTAAACGTGTTGGAATGAACACTAAAGCTAAAATGAGATGATAGGACGTATTACTGCATGGGCAGGCCTACCAGTGGATTACATCTAAAATTGGAAGTGAATTTATCACAATAATCAGAGAAAAGGGGGCAAGCTGGAAGTCGAAAGGCATAAAAATTGTAAAGGTTGAAATGTTGCCCATCAGCAACCGAAAAGAAGGGAGTATCTGTTTTTCAGCGAGAGTTAAAGAACTTGAATCAAAAATGATATAAATTGCAGCAGTGCTTAAAATTTGATGATTCAAAACAAACCACCAAATGCATCACATAACGCTCGTTCACAAGCAATTAAGCTGGTGTAACCTCCACCAACATCGCGGGAACTGGTTTCTCTCACGTTCTGCAAATATCCCAACTCAAACAATGAACTTGTGCTAGGCATTTCAGGTCCACTTATGTCCATTATAATCGCTTCATATTCGTAAGTAGGGTCATCAACGGATTCTTGCAGTTGATTAGTGACATAAGCCACTGCTTGTGAAGAACAAAAGTCACTAAAGAGAAATTTGCTATCATAATGTGATTTAGAAAGTTCGTCTTGCTTTATTTTTTTATGCCGTGCCAAAACTTCTGCTGATGATAAATTAGTGTTATTGGTTAAATCGTTTAGCAGATCTTCTTGTTCACGTTTCTGATCAGCTTTAGCTTTTCTATCCATCTGTTGAAACAAGTGCGCGCGTCTCTGTTGCTCCGAATTTTGTTTCGCAAGCTGTTCTTTAAATAAATTTCTTTCTTGATTAATTAATATCTGATTTCTTCGAATAAGGGCTTCATTTTCTTGCCTGCAAAAAACGACGTTTCATGTAGTGCATTTTTATAGTGGAAAAAGTTGGAATTACAGTAAAGTAATTTTTAAAAGCAATATAAAATTATTACGCCGAAGCGTGTAACGAGTGACGGGGCCCATGGCTTAACGCCTGGGTAACACATCTACGAAGAAACGTCGCAACGGTGGCGACAATGTGTCCGATTTGACTGGAATTAAACCATAGACCTACTGCACCGATAACGACGTACTTAACAAATGAGCTAACTGGCCTGTTGTAAACCAAAAATTAAATAAAATTTGGCCTATGTGTAGGAAAATTGAGAGTAACGTGGTACTTGTTGCTGCATTTTAATGGCAAAGTGTAAGACTGTAATCAAAACCAAAATATGGTGCAAGACTGCTACTCAAAATATGGTCGCTGATCATACCATAATAGGCTTTCTCCACTTTCTTAGCAAGTTATATTGATGGGGATTATAGTATTCCAGATGTTATCATCAAAAATTAAATTTTATTTATATAAAACAACTTTTGATAACCATAGTTCATCAGCGCGAAAATTGCGTCGGGAAAAACATCAACCATCGCCCTTAATTTTATTTATTTATTTAGTTACAAGCGAAATACCTGTAATCACTTTTTATCCCTTACAAACGACTCTGAAAGTTTGAAAATTTAAACCTACTTGTACAAGGCAATTTTCTCTTTAATTTCTTTTTCATTTCTTCCACTTTCCAGACTCCAAATTATATCTTCAATCTCTTCCAAATAATCATTATATTCTCTTAAAGTTGGAAAGTCTCTTTCTTGTTTATTGTAAATTTTCAGAATATTTCTTCGAATATCAACCTCTTTGTCCACTCCTGATAAAAAACAAAAGTTTTGTTTCAGCCAGTCACTGTCATGTGCATCAGCTACCTCAAGAATACTTAACAGACATCTGTTACCATGACTAAAAAGCTATTTTGTCATAAAGATATTGACGTCCACCACTGGAGTTACACTTGTGATTAAAAGAAAAATAACAGTGTGGATGCGTGCACAACAATGATATTTGTAGTGCGATTGGGAAACGCACTTAGCATGATTTCCCCATCTTGGTGTGGTAGACAGATGGCCAACAACTCTCAAAGCAAGCTCGTCATAGCGCTTTGACCCTTTTTTCGTGATAGGATAAATATACGACAAAATACGAATAATATATACACAAAGCAAAACGCAGTTATGTTTTAAATTTTGCCATTTGCCGCAAGTTGCCAATACTATTTTAGGTCCAACTTACCAATACCTAATCTAAAAATCAAATCAAATTAGTTAGATTGATTGTTGCTTTTTTTATGAAATATTAAATACCTGATAGCATCAGATCACCTGGAAAACTTTAAGCTATATTGAAATATAATAAAATTCAAAGTGAGTAAATTGACACGAATCTGAAACACTTGGCATAACTTGCATATATAAGAAGAATACATTTACTTTAATTAGCTGTCATCATCAGCAGTGTATGCAAATACACTGCTGATGATGACAGCTGAATTTATGCTGTCGAAATGTCCAGTTTTGAGATTTACTGCGGCTTTACTTTTCCTCCTTAAACTATTTTTGACACATATTTATTGCACTACTTTATTTATCTGTAAAGGTTCATAATAAACGTGAACATAAGAAAAAAGTTAAGGCGTGAGTCAAATATTTGTGCAACAGAAACCAAGTACAACAAGGTAGTTTGGCCTATTAATGGTTTCAGCATCATGCTTTTGCTAAAATTGAAGGATTCAGCATTGGCAAATCCTCTAACAAATGCATTAGTAGATATTTTTATTTGGTCTATTTTATGTTTTCTGTCACAAGCATGTGATGGATGATGGTATGCATGGGACAAAGGTAGATTCCTTTTTGATTTTTCAAAAATTCAGACGTTTTTATGTTCTTAAACTTACTGCTTGTAATGAAGTAGCCAAAAAGCATTTGAATAGAATAATACACTGATTAAGAAGTCTTGGATAAGTGATGCAAAAATGAAGCTAGGGACGAGTTAAGGAAAAAGAGGAGGGGCAGTCGTCAGCAAACAAGATAGCAATAGTCTAGAGATGCACAGCATGGCATGTTAGTGGTTGATAGGAAACATTACCCTAGAATTAAATCAAAATCAAAGAAAACCCCCAAGCAATAAGCCACTGCCTATTCCAGTACAAATAAGCAGAGGTGGGCATTCCGCAATTTGAAGCGCAAAGCGCTAGTTGCACAACTTCCGCACCTGCGGAAGTTGCGAAGCGCTTTAGCAAATTATTTTTAGCCATTGCGCAAGTTGCGCTGCGCTTCAAGGAAAATAAATCTTTCTTGCGCTTTATTGCGTTGCGAACTGAAAAAAATATAATAGTGTGCGCATTATTGCGCTGCGAACTGAAAAAAATCTGGTTGCTTGCGCTTTGTTGCGTTGCGCATTGTCGGAAGTTAAAATACTGCGTTGCGCTTTGCCGGATTAATTAAAGCGCAATGTGCTGGAGTAAGCAGTTTTTTGT
Organism: Trididemnum miniatum; assembly: GCA_964006365.1. NCBI lineage: Eukaryota > Metazoa > Chordata > Ascidiacea > Aplousobranchia > Didemnidae > Trididemnum > Trididemnum miniatum. The sequence goes on along the minus strand of OZ023231.1, from coordinate 30,251,976 downwards.
AACTGTTTTTAATCGAATAGCAGTTTGTTTTTTGATGCGTACAATAGGCCTGTAGGTCAATTTATTGTAGCAAAAATTTTCAGCTCATCAGAAATGTGATACACTAAAGTCTTTTGCTTTTTAAAATAATTGCAAGTGCTTAAAGAGATCATTGATTGTTGAATAAATTGTATTTACTTGTTGTTGTGGAGAACTTCGCCGCATATGCAAATTATGATTTACCGCGATGAGGTGCTTTCAACGGCACGCGATAATGCAACGTGGCGCAGTGGTTTGGAGCGTCGTTTTTACGACGACCGTGATCGCAAGGTTGATGGTTAAACTCCCAACCTAATCTCGTTGTTGCGTCCTTGGATAAGATGCTTCACGTTAATTATCTCTGCTTGGTGAAATCTGGCAAGCGGCAAATTAAATAAGTCAGAAGCAAAATTCAACCGGAAAACTCGGAAACAAAGGCAACTCCTAAGCGAGTCTGGATTCGTCCCAAGCAGCGCCTCCTTCGCTTTCTCGTGATAAGAGGATGAAAATGAAGAAAGCAATCATCAGCTACGCATCGTTTTTCGCTTCTTATTTAATTTTCCTGTTCATTGACCACGCAAAATCCTGTTACAGTCACTTGCATTACAATCGTTGTCGCGTTGTAGCCAACTGCGTGCTGTTAAAAGCACCTATAAGAATAACTCAAGAAAAAATTGCATTGCTTATACATCTACTCGTTGCGCTTTATTAAATTTTCCATTGCGAAAGTTGCGTTGCACTTTTTCTTTTGTATAAACCTCATTGCGGAAGTTGCGTTGCGCTTTAATGCAAAAAAATTATTGATTGCGGAAGTTGCGTTGCGCTTTAATGCGAAAAAATAATTGACTGCGAAAGTTGCGTTGCGCTTCAGTCAATTTAAAAATCAGGTTGCGCTAGTTGCGTTGCGTTTCATGACTTAACAGAACTTTTGCGCTTTGTTGCGCTGCGCTTCAACCAATTTTTAAAAAATGCCCACCTCTGCAAATAAGCCACTGCCTATCATTTAAACTTCTTCCTACCACCAGACCACTAGGCTGCCAACTTGCCCTTGCATCATAAGCAAGCCATGATGAATTTCTCTGTTTTTCAGTGATTAGAATTTTGCATCATCGCAGAATTCATCCAGAAGATAACCAACTGACCAATGGTGAATTGCAATAACAGAAAGCATAATTTTTTGAACACTAATCAAAACACAATTACGCGGTCCACATGTCCAATTTTAGTGGACTTTAGGCCCGTGGTTCTTGGTTCTGCATCATAACTAATTTTTTGATGTCATAATTACGATACGTTTTTAACTATGGCATCAAAAAATTGACTATGATGCAGAAATTAGAACCAAGAATCGCGGGAAGGTAAAGCACACTAAAATTGGACATGTGGACAGGGGAATTACCAGTAGAGAACCATCAGCCTTACATATTCGACATACTTGTATCTTCAAACATCTGGGTGCGAAATCCGCTTCTCTTTAAGTTTTTTCCACATTCTGGACAAGGGGCTGAATCTCTTGTGAAAGTTAATTCGACACATGCTTCACAAAGTGCATGGCCACACACATTTATCATTAATTTTAAGGAAGGATTGCGATATTTTGTCATGCGACATCGTGGACATGACAATTCATCCATTCCCAAGACTAATATACAGTATAATGCAGATTACCGTAATGAAATAGAGCAAACAAAGGTACAAACTTTCAAAGCTTACCTAAATCTAACCTATGAAATCATATCCATGAAATTTTTTAAAAAAATTAAACAAAAAGAACTCAAAAAGTCAGTGGCAAAGTATGTATTGAGTTACTACCATAAGCTTTTTGGCTATGCCCACAACTGAACATATTCTGTGTTCTACCCTACCCCTTTCTCCACCACCATGATAGAATTTTCTGTAAAAATAACAGTTTAGAACTGGCCGGAGTAACGCAGAGCAGACAAATGAGGCAACAACCAGGGTTTCAGTGACATCGTTGTTGTTGCGGGAGGCATGCGCAGATTTATGGGAGGGGACCTGGGCCCCCTCCGAAATTTCCAAAATTTTTATAATTTCTACTTGCTAGCGAATGTCATTATTGGTATTAAAGTCTGAAATACTCTAAACTAAGATTCAGGAAGGTCATTTGAGTAGCAGCGTTTTTTGCGATCAAATTCCTTTCTGATTAAAGGCTAGGCTGCAGCTATTGCTACTGGTTAGGCCTACATCATAATCCATATGAAAGTCAGAAATAAATTCGTGATGAAAAGGTTTGTTGGATTGCATATTTGGTGAATCAGTGTAGGCTATTGCATTAAAGCAGTATTGCAGAAAAGCATAATACAGAAAAAGAGTTTGCTTATGTTATAAGGTATTGTAGTAGCCTACTGATATGCCATTATGCTTTGAAAATCTCAGAACTCTAGTTCAGCTCAGTAGCCTGCTTGTAATAGCCTACGATACTATAAGCCGAGTGTGTAGAGCCGACAAGTCTTATCTCTGCCAATTAGAGTCCTACCTTATTTTCTGTAACCAGCATGCATTAACCAATAGAGGGCAGTACCCCCTACCTCAGGCGAAAATTAGTCGAAGATGCAAAAAAAAGCACATGGAGTTGGCCGAGTGGTTGGTGCATAAAACTACGGAACTGGTTTCACGGGTTCGATACTCAGTTAGATCATCTTCCATGATGCATATAGGCTACGTGGCTTAAAATAAAAGAATAACAAAAAGATATAAAAACAAACTAATGAAATTAAACTGTTGGCATGGACTACACTAGCTGTCAACACCCAACATCCACAGTCAACACTCGACACCCATCCCCTTGACGATTGCAGAAAAGAAAAAAATTCTTTTTTGATACAAACCCACTTTTCTTTGGGTGTAGCTTGTCGCAATTGCTGTCATATTTTTTTTGTTCTGTCCAACCTTCTAATGTAATCTCGAGAAACTTTCATTACGATGTAATGCAACAATACTGGTACCAAGTCCAACTTTTCTGATGTGTTTTGCCTGAACTGCATTTTTGTCATTGATGCTACTGTGAAGCACTCAATATGTACGAGTTTCCTTAAATGCAATGTATCTGCAGTAACTATGGCTGTGCACAAAAATTGTTTTAAAAAATTGAATCAAACCTTCATTACAACTTACTCGTTTCGTTACACTCGCTGTACAGCTGTAGTGCCGAACAGGCTGGTAGCCAGAAATTTTTTTCAGGGGGGGCTCGTTGGGGCCTGCATTTTTATTACGTATATGAGGTCAAACACTGTGACAATGTAGTAGCAGGCTAACGTAATTTTTATCACGCTATACATGAACTGTACACGTGTACAGCCTATTGGCTTCTCTGTACGGTTTATGCACACGGTATTTTACAAGTAAATAAGTTTCTGAAGATGAATACTACAACAATAGTTTTGCTTGTATTTCGTGTACAGAGGCACCCGCAGGAATACCGCTGGAAAGATGGCATCTATAAATCTGACATTTTATCTCAAGAAAAACTGTCTGCTGCTGCAACACAAACCATAGTAGGCCTATAGTAACCTTTAGGATCAGGGTTGCCAACCTTTTGACAAAACTACATTATTATATCAAATTAACTGTCAAAGATACCAAAAAAATTATGCTAAACTCGCGATTTCCTTGCGCAAGTAAATTTTCTTCCTTCTCTTCAGGTATCAATTCAATCTTTCTTTTATTTCTGACAGGCAAATGGCAATAAAAAGATAACAACAGGAAATAAGCCCCAGAAAAGGAGTGTGCAACATAATGAATAAACGTTGAAACAAGCATAGTTAGACGAACTATACTTGGTTGCAAAACTGGGTAAGGTAAGCAAGAAGTCCTTTCATTTAAGATTCCTGACCAATCTTCTACCTAGCGGTTTTTTTGAGCTCCTTTCCAAACATACTTGTTTGAGGATATATTTGTATTATAAAGCTGATCTTTAGGCCTATGTTTTTCGCTGATTTTTTTTTTGTGGCTTACCTTTTATCTTGATTTTGTTAGGATAATAAACTGCTACTACTAATACCGTTATACAATTGCACAAGCAATTAGCCTACGCTGGCTCTATATTCCCTCTACGCAAGACTTTTATTACATCTACAGCAGCTATGACTAAATTTTATCCTTTTCCATTACAAAGAATTTTGTGATTTCATAAACACGATTCCTTTCGAAGCTACGAGTCCGAGCATAATTGAGGACTCAAATGCTGACTGGCTGAAGAAGAGTTGCGATAATGTGGTTTTTGCGTTTTCTCCCCAATAGACTGAGTGTAAGCACATTTTCAAAATGTACCAGAAATATAGGCTACCAAACCAAAACTTTACCCACCAAATAGCCAAAAAATATACCGGTACCAGATTTTTCGAATCCGGTATACTAGTTGGCAACGCTGTTTACGATTGAAATGAAAATAGCAGTAAAAATTTGACTCAAAAGCAGGTTCCTCTGCGGAGTTCCAACTTCCAACCGCACTTTTATGCTCTGGTACAAAACCAGGGTCACGCGTTTATCACCATCATTGTTACATTATACTAGCGCTAACGCTGCGCTATTTTCAACTCGTAAAACAAAGGTTTTGTTGTATCTATAATTTCGCAATTTTTTTCAGAAAAATTTGCAAATTTTTTGCGAAGTTACAGGGGGGCCCAAGTTTTTTCAGGGAGGGGGCGGCCCCCCGTAGCTACGAGCCTGGTGCCGAAGCGTGGTAACGAGTGGCGGGGCCCGACCCCACGGCTTAGCGCCTGGACAACGCAGCTCCGAAGAAACGTCGCAGCGGTGGCGAGCCGTTGGCTACAGTGTGTCTGATTTGACCGGCCTGGTAATTGAACCTCAAACTTTCCTCATCGATAGCGACATCTTTAACAACTGCGCTATAACTGGCCGGTTTGTTAAAAAATTATTAAAATATAAAGAACTAAATTGACACTGCCGTAAGGCTAAGAATAAAATATAAATACTGCCAAGGAAAATCAGACCAACAAAAGATTTGAAGAGACCCAAGGGCGGAACGGGGGGGAAGGAGGGGAGACAAAATTGTTTTTACGTACCGGTACCGTAACTGTTTCAGTTTCAGTTTCAAGTTTATTTTTATGGCACTACAATGTAGGCCAACACAGTTAAAACGAAAGGACGTTCCTATGCATATGGGTCCCGTAGTGATCGCAAAGTGACCGCAAGGTCTTCGAGTAGCAATCACTCCTTGAGCGGCAAAAAATTATATTATCAAGCAACTAGAACAAAATAAAAAAACAAAAGATAAAAAAAAACACGACGAAGTCACAGGTTATAGACAAAGTCACAAATGAAATCGAAAGACATTCAGTGTGTTATTAACAAACTTTACAAAGATAATTGCTTAGAGCCTAGTAGTTTCCTCATTTCTCCATTGAACTTTTCAAAAATTGTATTTTCGAATTAAGGGAGGTATGGCATTACATAATTTTATACCTTTATAAACCAATGATGATTGTAATTTGAAGGAAGAATAGCTAGCTAGGGACAAGTTGCATGAGTTTCTAGTTGAGTAAGAGTGGCGTAGTTGTACTTGTGAGAAAAGATGAGATATAGGCAGGGCCGGATTTAGACAGTGAGAGGCCCTAGGGCTATTTGATCAATGAGGCCCCAGTGAGCAACGATCAGACTCATCTCTAAGCAGTGGCGAAGAGAGAAATTTTGAAAGGGGGACCATAATTTCCACACTTTTTTCAAGCGTATTTTTCCGGCAGAAGTAATTTGAAGCTGATTGAGTCACAGAAAAGGCTCTAGGGGAGTCCGGGGACATGCTCCCTCGAAAAAAATTTGAAAATTTACATGTTGAAATGGTTATTTTAGTGTTTTTGAATAATTTTCACGCAAATTTTGTTAAAATTTTTGGACCTTAATTCTGAGTGCTTCGCCAAATATGATGCATTTTGTTCACACGTTTTCGATGTACGAGCTGAAGGTGTAAGGCTTATTTCTGCGAAAGAGGTTCGAAATTATGGAAAAACATTTTTAAAAATAGCTGGTGGGAGGATGCATACCCCGCATCCTACCCCCCCCTGCACCCCCCTGCTGGTCATAAGCTACAGAAACTATCAACCATCAAAAGAGTCCAGCATGTTTTAGTCACATGGCACCATTAATTTTGTTCTTTTTTATTAAAAGGCAGAGTCAAAAGGGGGGGGGGACCATGACACAATGGCCTCCCCCCCAAATACGCTATTGTCTCAACCTTTAGGCCTATAATGGTCTTGATGGTCGATTTCCGAAAAAAAGGTCTTAATAAAAAGGTCTCCGTTGCTCGTGACAAGGCCCCTTATTTCTCCGAGGCCCTAGGCTTCAGCCTGCCTAGCCTATTGGTAAATCCGGCCCTGGATATAGGGAGGGGTAGAGAAGAGGTGGAGGATTTGTGCTTGAATTTTCCAAGTTGCAAAGCATATATTTGTTTTAGAGGTAAAATATCGAGTTGGTGGTACAGCGGTAGAAGTCTTTGTTTGAATTTTGCATTCGCAATTTCAGGAGCTGGAGTGCTCCGTTTTTTAGACATCCGAATTATGTGTTTGAGAGTATCTGATGATATCGACGCTGCGATTTGGATAAAAAATGCTCGGACAATATCGACACTATTTTTGACCTTAATCGCTTGATCAGGGATTCCTGTCGCGCGCAATTCATTTTAACTTAAAAATGTTTCGGTAGGAATGGCAGTGTTTTCTCACGCTCCACTATCTTCACTTTTCTGGACAGTTATGGAAGAAACTGTCCCCTTTATAATGAGCGCATATTAAATTTTTATATCAAGGTTTATATGCGTTGCTTATAGCGATGTTGGTTTTTGAAAAAAATTTATGGAGGGAAGCAATTAACTGTTTTACTCCCATGGCTACACCCTGTTTGTAACGTTGTGAAAGCTGGCCTACTTTAGTCAGTTAACCTTTTTATGGCCCAAAAATGAGGTAAACTAAAATTTTGCAGTAAATTTTTGACCACGGCTTGATGGCTTGAGTTTCTGCAAAACCTTTTCTCTCCTTAAATGAAGCGCGAAGCATCAAGCAAAAATATGAATGAAATATCTTGGTTGTTTCCTTAGTTATGGCATGATATAGCTTAATCATAGTTAACTGCTATTGCGTAATGATTTAGACTAGAAACATTACAATCCGATGCACTTTAATTCCTCTGAACTACCGTAATGGTAGCATCTTTACGTCATCACGATGTCACGTCACTGAAACACCCTCCATTAAAAGATCCTGCGTACGTCACAGCTAGATAGCGTACTTTAGTCATAAACTTTTTCCTTCAGCTCTCTGAAAAGCCCTAAACACATTAAATTTTCTGCCCCCCTCAAAAAAAAAAAAACTGTTTAAACCGCTCCTGGCGGGAGGTACATAGGTATGGGAACATGGGGTCCAGTTGCTGAGCGAGGAAAATCGGACACATTGATCTTGTTCACATGTCCAGTTTCGGTGGGTCAAGAGCCAACAAGCCTTCCGCATTGTATTCAAATTTTTATGACAAATTTCAAAGCTTGCCAAGAGCTTCCTCGATGCCAACAGCCGTTTTTTCGAGACTTCCTACCAGCGGCAGCGCCATTGCAGAAAAATGCTGTGTTCATCATCTTTTGCAAGATGTTTACTGAAATGATGGATTCATGCGTTGTTTTTGCGACGATCATCATTGTAAGGTTGTTGGTTTAACCAGAACAAGATTTGTTGCGGTGTCCAAAAACGATGTAGGCCAAGCCCAGGCTTACACAAGATATGAATGCTTCCGTCGTAATGAATAAATGATCATAAGGCAAAGTACTCCATGAAAGAATCAAAATCTAATACACTAATACTTGGAAACAAGAACGATTTCTTAGCAAATCAAGTTTCAATCTCGCGTCGAGAGGAGCTCTTTATAAACCACAGAGCACATAGTGCAGGTAACACCACTGGATTTAACATGCTAATTTCCTAAAACTCGAACGCTTTCGGCGATACATAGGCATATAGGTAGGCTACTACTTGAAACTCGAACGTAAAAAACGGTTTGCCACCCATGCGACGTTTCTTCGGAACTGTGCAGCCCAGGAGCTAAGCTGCGGAGATAGGCCCACCACTCGTTACACGCTTCTACGTAATAACGCGAGTATATTGAAGATTTGATTTTTTTTATTTACTAAAAAGTCCCTCAACAAAAAAACTAATTTTCACTTCGCAACTTCTAACGAGTTTTTACAAAAAATGTAAAGCTTGACGCAAAAGAATAAGAAGTGTTTTGCTGGTAGCGTTAGGCCATTATGATTTGGGCCACATGGTAAAAAAAATCTTCATGATTCGATCATTCCTTTACTGTTAAATGGCATAAAAATGCTTTAGTTGTGTCAAAGCCACAAGACAGAATTAAAAACAGCTTCCATTTTTGGATATACTTTATTTACAGAATAAAGCATGAAATTGTAAAGATACTGGCAAAGCAATTTACACATTGCACTACATTCGACATGACAATACGAAAATAAGCTTACTACATTTATTTGGAAAAATGATTTTTTTCTGATTACTGTTTACAGATATTGTAGAAAAGATAGTAACCATAATAAACAGTGGCTATGAAACATACGCTTGTAGGCTACAGCAAAAAAAAACTGAACAAAACAAAAAATTGAGAACATCATTCAGTTAAATACAAAAATTGCAAAAATACTTAAAAATGACGGTACCATTAAAAAGTACCGTACGCAAACTTAGGTACATGATGAACGATCTTCTACAAACGTGAAGTCGGAATGATTTGACAAAGATTTGATTTAGCCGTTACAATACAAAATCTTATTTCACCCTTTAATTGAAACTACTTATTCCGGAAAATTGAAAACTTCAATCCAACAAACCGCACTGCATTAAAATTGCACAGCATTGAAAGCACAATGTTCATAAATCGGTGACGGTAACTAGGGGCTGTTTGGATTGTGCGGAACGGCGAGGCGCAGGAGCTGGCTTGTTTGCGTCCCGCCCGTTTGGTTCTGAACTTGGCTTTGCGGCAACTACTGGCTTTGTTTGCAGTTTCGCGCTTGGCTGTGGCGGAATATATACTTCTTCATAAGGGTGATATCGCTGCCGTGGACCGGGGACCAGGTTAGCGGTCACGTCTTTTACCAAAGTGGGTGGTTTTCGGTTCTCTACAGTGGCAGAACGGGTAATAGGACGATAGATTTTTTTAGCGGCATTGTTTTTGTCATTCTCACTGGGTAGATCGAGAGAAAGGTTTTCAACACGAGATACTTCACTTTGGTCCGCTTTTTCTTTTTTGTTGTCATTTTTGAGAGAATCATAATCCAACATTTCCTCCATTTCAAGGCAGTACAATAACACATCCATCTGTCATCAAATAATGCTAAATTATAATCTTCATAAGCAAGAAAGCTCAAAGGTAAAGCAGAAAAACGAGATTCCTATCGACTATTAAAAATCTGGAGGGTTCCAGAGAAAAAGCTATTTAACACGAATTAACGGAGCTTCCCCGAAAAATGTGGTTAAGATTATGGATCAAAGATTAAATACGAAAAGGAATAAAGTAAACTTCAGAATAGCTTTGAAATAGCAAACTAAGTACCACCTTAGCTTGCTTGAAGCCAGCTACATCAAAGTATGGCGACCTAATCTACTGTATGTAAATAGAATGAGTTTGTCTATACTTTTAAACTGTTCAAATACAAGTTAGGTTCGTACATCTCGTCCAATCAGAACCGCGTATTTTTCTCGCATTCCATTGGCCAATGTACCACATTTTCGTAGGCGTACGAATGTGCTATTCAAAAAACCAGACCTTTCTTCTTGTTCTAACATTGACGCGAATACCCACGGAGCAATGCGTCACGAAAAGCTTCTGGGACAAACAGCTTTTTTAAAGCTAGTTCTGTACCGCCAGCCTATTACTAACGAAAACTTCATTAAAAGAAATAGAATTCCAGTCCTCAAAATATTTTCCAAAGAATTTGCATCCACTAAGCACTACCGACCTGATAATGGACATCTAGTTGCAGAGCATTTAGCATGAGAGCACTGTGGCTTGGAGTCTGACCCAATTGTGTGGATTTATCTTCAGCAGGACGAAGCAGGGTTGGCCCGAACACAGTGGCCAAGTTATGCATGCTCATTTTGTTCACAAGCTCGTTCTTTGCCACTCTAAAAATACATTTGAAAATAAAGGCTCATCCAAGCCATGAAAGTCACACGCATGATCGTTTAAGCACAAAAAACTCTTGCTCCAAAATTGTTCATTCAAAATCGAAAACCACTGCCAAACATAACGGAATACCTGAACTGCTCTTAAGCGCAAACTTTACAATCAAATTTTCATCATACTCACGGTATACGCCGAAGCGTGTAACGAGTGCCGGGGCCCATCACCGCGGTTTCGCGCCTGGGCAACACAGCTTCGAAGAAACGTCGCAGGAGTGGCGAGGCATTAGCGACATTGTGTCCTATTTGACCGGCCCAGGAATCAAACCTTAGACCTCCCGTACCGATAGCAATGCACTTAACAACTGAGCTGACCAGCAACGATAAAAACTTAAGTCGAGAAAACCGAAAAAACAAAGCAATGTCACAGAGTTTGAGAGGGGACGAATAATAATTGAACTAAAAACATCTTGGTACCAGGCCATACGTTGAAAAAAATTTTCTATTACACTACGTGTTGCAAAACGCCGCCGAGGGTTTTCTTCTCAATCAGAGTAGGGAGCAAACTTTTCAGTCTACCCAGCCAAAATAGGTAGCCGGTGTTTAGCAAAGATTTTCGGATTGTTGAATTATTATAAACACATTAATACGCCTTTAATAGTCAGGCTAAGTGTAATCATTGAGCGACAACAACTAATAATAACGAAAACAATGAAACCACAAAGAGGAAAAATAAAACCATAGTAAACCTCAAAGCTTTATTTTTTCTCCTTAAGCTGTTTTCGTCCCATAGTTAATGTATTTCGAAACGAAACCATAGTATGCTACAACATACTAAAACGTGGTTAAAATAATCATTCACCTGACAAGATGGTTACGCAGAAAATATAAAGTCTTGTAATTGACAGCAGGAAGATCAGACAAAAGTCGTGTGATCGTTAATCGTTTCGTCTCAGGGTCAGTTAAGGACGATGCTTCGAGAAAAGCGCTGTAAATGTTTCTGACATTAGTATTGGAAATAAACTTGCTTTAAAAATGAAATATTTTAAATTCAAATAAAATTTCGTTCTTTTAAAACTTACGAGACAACTACACAATACTAATATTACAGGCACAACCCATGAAAATGTTATTGAATATTCAGTGAAAAGAAATTAACATTTCACTATGTACGTTAACGGCTAAATGTAGCCAGCCGCAGCACCAGCAGCACGTAACGGTGAAAAGCCAACACAACACTTCATAAACGTCAGCACGGTCAGTCCACTCAGTCCTAAGTCATTCTTTGTCCACAAATATCACATTGCATGAAATAGAAGATCGATTTTAGTAAAGCTAAAGCTTGAAAAAAATGAAATAAATCTTCTAGTTGATGCCATCTTCAAATTCGGAACCACAAAACGTATCCTAAAATCCCACATTCAAACACCTGTATTTGGCATCAGTGTATAGTGGTTCTGGAAGCTCTCTGAAGTATAACTTCAACACTCCTGCCACCGCGTTGATATCGACTTCACCCAAAACAATGTTCACGTCTTTGCGATCTAAAAATCATTAAATGTTAATTGAATTGGCTTAAAATGAGCGCAAAATAAAAGTAAACACGGGACAATAAAAAGTGCTAGAGCGAGACAGGAACCAACAACCTTTCAATTTCAACGGTCTGCGCCAGAGTTGTCAATCGGGCTCGGGCTTTTCGGGTCGGGTCGGGTCGGGCCGGGTTCGGGCCGGGCTCGGGCCTGGATTTTCAAAAATTGTCGGGCTTGAATCGGGCCGCACGCCTCAGTAAAATCGAAGTTTTCAGTAAGCGGTAAGGTTTTCGCCTTTTTACTGGAATAAAGTAAAGAGAACACTAATTGTCTGCCTTCGAAAGCAGTGTTAAACTTTGTTTCATACAAATCAATGCAATTTAGCAAAGTATTGTGATATCATACGCTGAGGATTGAGAGATAGCATGTCTCTGACAAAGCTAACTTTATGATCTCATAAGTGGCTTGTCGATCATAAATTTATAACCAGTAAAAATAGGAAAAAACTAATTAGCTTTGAGGAACTCCGGGCGTAATTTCTTTTTGATCTCAAGAATTTACTGTAAAAAGCCGTAGTAATTTAATAATATTAAAGATTTAGGCCTACACCAATTTTAGGATTGAAAGCGTGAATATATCGTAGATCAGGTATCAAAGCATTCCTTTTCGTCAAAAGATATAGCCTAAGAAGAGAAAAAAGGCATAGGCCAAATTAGTCCAGTTTAGTAGGCTATCTTCTTCGTTTGAGCTAGATTGTATTATCCAGGCTACGCCATTATGCGTCAAGCCCGAAGAAGTATAGGCTATATATATTGCTTTGCTATTGCTTTATTTGACGAGTTTCCTCGACCAGAAAAGAGCGAAGTGCGTTTCGATCTTGGATTCAAGCAGCCACTTAATTGCCATCTGTCTATGACTCTACCACAGAGAAATGAGAAATCCGGCGAAGTGCACTTCCCTACTGCACAAGTGAACTTGCCGGCTTGTTATCCAGGCATACCCGTAGCCTACTGTCCCTTTAAATGCGCCAAGCTGGAAAGCTGTGAATATCGGTACCAAATTTCAAGTCATTAGTTTGACCCAACTCGAAATCGAACCCGTGTCTACAGCAGTTCAGCTCCAGAAGCAGACGCTCTATCCACTCGGCCAGCAGCTGCTAGCCTAGTTGTATTTTTGTAGGCAGGCCTAAACCGAATTTATTACAATTTATATACTGAAGCAGCAAAAACATGCACTATACAATGTATAGTATACATGCGTAAGCGGCAGGCCTACAGTATATACCTTTATTTTATTGGCAGAGTAGCCTAGAAGAGCGAAAGAGCAAATGCCATATCACTCTAGCTTGTCGTATTTTAACTTTACATCTGACATATTGTTAGATGATATACAGTAGGTCATAGAATATAATTTCGTAGTTATTAAATTTTCATCAATAGCCATACTCGATGTCATCTCACATCTTCCTAACGGCTCAAGAGTTGTCTTTGGAAATTCAAAAGAACCCTACCAAATTTCAGTACACAGGATCACCTGGTCGTGCAGAATTTTGGAAATCGTTTTCCACTTTAAGTACATGTGTAGAAAATGAAAACGCATCAGCATCAAATTCAACTGCTACGGTTCCTGGTTTTGTTATTTGTAAAAATTGCAAAACTGTTATGAGGTTCGACAATAAACTGACTGGGTCATCCCACATAAAACGTCATGCTGAAACATGCTCTCAGCCTCAGCCGCTAATACAACAATCTTTGCCTTTCGTGAAGAAGATGAAGCTTAATGATGCCGAGAAGCTAGCCATCAAAAATGCGCAGTTGGACTTTTGCGTAAGAGACTATCACTCTTTCAATGCTTTAGAGGCAGATGGCTTGTGCGGTTTATCACAAACAGTTGCAAACATAGCCGCCAAGCATGGCCATTGTAACGTAAAAGATTTTTTGTGTAAGCGGAACACTATTTCCAGCTTTTGCAAAAGTAAGGCAAAAGAAGTTAAACTAAAGTTGAAGAATGATTTGGTCGAGCCTCAAAATGCAGACTCTTTAGCTGTGACTGTGGATTTGTGGTCAGATGATTATAAGCATTCTTCCTACCTTGACATGCATGCGTTTTGGATAAATCAAAATTTTGATCTGAAACACCACCTTTTGGCGGTCCGTCATTTCGGTACGGAACGCCATACTGCTGACAATATCATCCAAGTAATGCAGGATATATTTTTGGAATATGATATTGATCCCACTAATGTGACTGCTACAACCGACCATGCAGCCAATATCGTGGCTGCGTTTGAAAAAATGGACAGATCTGGCCGTTTGGATTGTTTTGCTCATCGTCTTCACACTTGCTTTACGACTATGTGGTCTAGAGCATGTAATCTGTCTCCAGAGCTGCTGGAGTACGACAGTGCTGCCGCTGCGCTAGTAAAATATTGCAACCAAGCATCTGGATTGCAGGAACAGCTTCCAGTAACTGTAAAGAAAGGATCATCTACCAGACGTTGGCAAGGCCTCTGTGATCGAGCTCACTCAATAAACGAAAGTTATGATACTTTGATGAGAATTCTTGCGGAACCACATCGTGATCGAGCAATCCTTGTGGCGTCAGTTAATCGAAGACTGAACGAAAATTTATTGGGGTTTTTGAAACCGTTTGGTAACCTATTTAAAGCGCTACAATTTAACTCCAAACCTACCATCCAATATGTCGTGCTTACGTACTATAAAGCAGTTGATCTGGCTCAACCGTTGGAGAGTGACAGCAAAGAAATCGGAATCTTGAAGACTCAATTCAGAGATATTGTGGATAGAACTCTGTTTGAGTCTTTGAAAGCGCATCACTGGTTGGCCACCTTTCTAGATCCCGATTTCAAGAAATTTGACTTCGTGCCCGATAGATCTCGTAGCGATATACTTTTCCAGTCAAGATTATTGGCGGACATTGACAAATGGATCATACAGCACATGGAGCACGCGACTCAGTATGCTTCAGCTTCACTACATCGAGGCAGTCCTCCACAAAGGCGAGCTAGAGTCGAAATATCAGACGACAGCGACCCATTCTCAGATTTTCGGAATGGCAGAAATGTACTAAGCACTCCTGACAACATGGCAGAAGATGGGATGATCAGCAGTGCTGACCGAGAAAGTCTGAACAAGGTACATTATAGAACATTTCTAATAATAAACATAAGCATTTTTTCTAAAATAGTTGTCATGTTGCTGACTGAAATTTACTGGGGCAGTTGTTTATCGATATCCCAGAACTTACGCATGTCATTAAATTAAACCTTGTGATAAAACAGTATTTATTTTCTGTATTGTTACAGGAGCTCCAATCGTATAAAGGGAATGACGGCAAAGCTAATGATGCAAATCCACTAACTTATTGGCGCGCAAACAAAGGACTTTTTCCGATCCTGAGCAAAGTTGCGCGAAAGCTGTTCGCCAGTCAGAGCTCCAGTGCTCAGTCGGAACGCGACTTTTCCTCCTGTGGTCTGACGTTAACGGAGCGACGTAGTCGCTTGTTGCCGGACAGACTTGAAGCGATAGAAATCATCAATTCCGCCGCGCTGCTGAATTGATGATTTTCTATTGCTTCAAGTCTGCTTATTTATTTATTTCGTTTGTGCTTGCTTATTTATTTCGTTCATTTATCTTAGCTACTAAGAATTATGGATATCAGGCTTGTAGGGCAGGCACACTACAATGGTTACTGGCTTTACTGCTTAATTCCGTATTCTTAACTGTTGGATATAAACATTCATTGCTGTCCGTCGTTAGTGTGACTGTGGATGAGTAATATTACGTCTTTTCATTTTAATTACAAGTTCTTCAAAAGGTAATGTGATGTTTTTGATTTCGGGCTTAAAATCGGGCTCGGACGGACTGATAAATTAGGATTCGGGTTCGGGCCGGGTTCGGGCTTGAAAAATCGGGTTCGGGCCGGGCCGGCCCCAAAATCTTCGGCCCGTTGACAACTCTGGTCTGCGCTTAAATAACGAAAATCAACTGGCTATAAAAAGCTGTATTTTAGGTAAAAAATGACTGGGTTCCTTGCTTAAGTGCAATATCACCCAAGGTGCAATCGCACTGACTGCGACTTGGCATTTCCTCTGGGAAATTTTTTGATCTCTTTTAGTATTACATCACTCCTGCAGCATGATGACGTAACAACAAAACAAACAAAAAATGTCTCCTTAGCAGGGAGACGTCCCGGTCAAGAGCGATCCTTGAGCACGAGATTGTTGTGCGGTTGGAAAAGAACACACATGCCAAAGTGTCAACGGGCTGAGTTATATAATTATCTATTCTACAACTATTAAGTTGCAAAAAAATGCCTTAAACTTCCACAAAGGAATAATGACTTCCGCAAATGTTTAAAGGTGAGAATAAAATTTAAAAAAAAAATTTCTGACTCGAAAAACAATCAACTTTTATCGCTTAATCAATCTCAAAACGACCTACTATGAGGCGCAGGTCGACCGCATATAAAAACTTAAGGTGCGTATACCGATACGCGACAACGTGACAATTTTTTATCGCACTTTGTTTAATTTTACTGTTTCGCGATCACGCGAAAACCTTCTGCATTCATTCACTTACATTATAATTTTTGTCGCCTGTGGCTTGTCACGTATCGGTAAACGCACCTTTGCCGTGCTTGCTCATAATCAAATTTAGAGGATGTCATTGTAAAAGCATCTTCCGTCATTACCTGCGTCAAACGATGCTTTCAGTTCCTGAATTTCAGACGCAACTCCTGACACTCGATATATTCCAACCTCATTCATTCCTCGCCTTTCCACTTCCGCGACGCACTTGCGTACAATCGACGGGATGCCAGAGCTGTCTCGTCTAAAAGCCGAAAAAGTAAAGACTATTGAAATGCTAGGACTGTAGAATGCAGATTCTTGAAACATTTTGTGCTGATAACACAATAATCCTTTGGTTGTTCTCTTTTGTTTAAAAATAACTGCCTTTTCAAACTAAGGTTAACCAAAAAATTGAAATGCAAAACCAGACCCATTGACAAGCGGAACAGATAACGTTGATTAAAAATACTTTACATATTTTTATCTACGTTTAAAACATGTTCAGGCGAGGCTCCATAACATAAGTACTTACACGGTAAACTAATGTAAGCATTAGTTCTTACATTAAAAGTACTGCCACAATGCCACACAGGTAAAGTGATTATTTCTCAACAATGGTCTGTAAGAGGATGACGAGTGCCTCACACTGTAACGCAAGATGATGCAACACGCTCATCTTGCTTGCAGTGAGGCCTTCGATGTTCAGTTGGAGAATGCTGGGCCTTTGGAACTTGTTGACGGTGCGCCGAAGATGCGCATCGCCCCGTCCTGAAAAGGACGTTTGCCACGGCCCAGCTTGAACATCGTTGGGTGTCCCGCCGTTAAGGCAGATTCGGTTTCTGTCAGCCAGATTAAATAGCGTAGACAGAGTAACGCTCCGGGCTACGGGAAAGCATCTGCCATCCGGAGCTGGGTTTTCCTTGAGCAGGAAACATGGTCTTGCTACGTTTGTCCATGAGCGTCTGAAGTGGATCCTAATCGACCAGTCCCCACCAACATCGGAGATCGAGTGGGTGTGCGAGGATGTTGATAACTATAAAATAGTCAACGTCTACAAACCCCCTCTCAACACGGATGCAAGCATCTGATCTTCCAGCATTCCCCCATCCCTGCCTCTATGCTGGCGACTTCAACTGCCACCATGTTGACTGGGGTTATGATAATAACAATCCACATGGTGAATGCTTGGCTGGCTGGGCCAGTGCCAACAACTTCACCCTGCTATATAGCCCCAAGGAGGCTGCCAGTTTCCACTCTGGCCGCTGGAAAACAGACACCAACCCAGATCTTGCATTTGCCAGTGTCGATTTGGACAGTCGCTTACCTGACAGACGTATCTTAGGAAAGTTCCCAAGGTCACAACACCGACCCTCGCTTATAAGTCCACCCAAACTTGCTCATCCAAAACCGAGCAAGCCTGTAAAGCGATGGAACTTCCGCAAGGCCAACTGGGACCACTATTCTAACCTAACCAACAAACTGGCCAAGAGTGTACCGCCACCTGAATCTCAAAACATCGATCAGGTTTACCAGTGCTTTTGCAAGGTAATAAGCACTGCGGCGAAGAAATGCATCCCTCGTGGTCGACGATCAAACCACATACCTTGCTGGGATGCGGAGTGTGAAGACCTCTATCAGCATTTCCTGCAGTCGCCTGGGGGCCCTGATTCGGATAGGGCTGCTACAGCCCTACTCACAAGGCTCGACGGGAAGCGGAGAAATCGCTGGTCAGAGACGGTCCGCAACATTGACTTTTCGCACTCCAGCCGGCTGGCATGGAATACTATAAACAACTTGACTGGTAGGTCACGACAATCCCCTCGTCAATGTCCCGTTTCAGCTGATGCTACAGTATTGCTTCTCAGCTGGTTAAAAACGGGAAATACGAAGGTGTGAATCGACGCTCATCTCCGCTCGTTTTACAGGAAGTGTCTGACCTTTGGAGGGCTGATCCATTACATCCTGCGAATGTCTCCGGGAGCTTCTCCCATCGGGAGTTCGCTGCTGCCCTGCAACATTTAAAACCAGGCAAAGCTCCTGGACCTGATTCCATTTGTCCGGAGCTAATAATCCATGCTGGAGCCGGCTTAAAATCTTGGCTACGTGGCTTCCTATCTTCCTGCCTGCACCACCTCAAAATTCCTAAGATTTGGAGAAGAGCGCTAGTAGTAGCGGTACCAAAGCCTTCGAAACCGGTAGAGGACCCAAGGAGCTATCGTCCGATCTCCTTGCTCTGTGTTCCCTACAAGATTCTCGAGCGACTTATCTACGCCCGCGTCGAACCTCTTATTGATCCTCTGCTCCCACGGGAACAGGCGGGTTTTCGACGCGGAAGATCCACCGTGGATCAAGTCACTTTGCTCACGCAAAGCATCGAGAATGCATTCGAAGCGAAAAAGTAGGCCGGTGCCGTCTTTATCGACCTGACAGCTGCCTATGACACTGTCTGGCACCGTGGCCTCATCTGCAAGCTGTTGCGGCTTCTGCCGGACAAGCACATGGTTCGTATGATTATGGAGCTGATCCGCAACAGAAGTTTCACCCTTACAACTGGCGACAGCAAGCCTAGCAGGTTACGACGCCTGAGAAATGGCGTCCCCCAGGGATCGGTCCTGGCCCCCCTCCTTTTCAACATCTATACATATGATATCCCCTCCATAACTTCCAAGAAGTTCGCTTATGCTGACGACCTGGCGATACTTCATACATCTGGAGAATGGAAGGAGTTGGAAAGGACTCTAAGCCAGGACATGACTACACTCTCGGAATATCTCCAGACCTGGCGATTGAAGCTTAGCCACACTAAAACGGTGACGGCGGCCTTCCACCTCCACAATCGAGAGGCTAAGCGTGAGCTTAAGGTCTGTAACATCGGTAAGACCTTACCTTTCTGTCCAGTTTCCACTTATCTTGGGGTCAAACTGGACAGATCGCTCACATATCGTTCTCACCTGGAAGCATTGCGCAAGAAGTTATGTGCTCGCGTCGCACTGTTGAGGCGACTTGCTGGAACAGGTTGGGGTGCTAGCGCTAAGACATTACGCACAGCTGCCCTGTCCCTGGTCTACTCGACTGCCCAGTACTGCGCACCAGTCTGGTGTCGCAGCGTGCACAACTGCACATACGGCTTATCGACAGTGTAATAAATGACGCCTTACGCATTGTCACTGGGTGCCTGCGTCCCACTCCATCGGTCTACCTTCCGGTTCTTTCAGGCATCCAGCCAGCTGAGCTTCGCCGCCAAGGAGCGACACTCTCCCTAGCCAACCGCAGCTCCCTGGACCCTGACCACATTTTACATGGCCAGTTTCATGAGTCACAGGACGGATGTAGGGAGAGATTGAAATCTAGACGCTCATTTGTACCTGCTGCTCGGAAATTACTAGACAGTCTTTCTGAGATGGACGCCCGTGCAGCCGAGTAGACGAACACGAAATGGGACATGGAGTACTCTGCAAACGCATCGTCACTCCACGCTTTCATTCCCAAGGCTAGCTCCAGACCCTTGGGTATGGGTCTGCCGAGGGCAGCCTGGGTCAAGCTCAACCGTCTGCGTTCTGGTGTTGGACGTTTCTGTTCGTCCATGTACAAATCGGGTCTCGCTCCTCTAGCGAATTGTGAGTGTGGTGCCAGTGAACAAACCGCAGATCACATCATCTCACAGTGTCCCATACATCGAGCACCCCGAGGTATGTTTGGTCTAATGGTTTTGGATGACGAAACAAGATGCTGGCTGAAGTCCCTTACAGTCAGCATCTGACCCAAGCAGTTTGGTGGCCAGGGTGGTAAAAGGATAAACCCTCGGCCTTGGTCCTTCCATCTGTCTTGGAAGAGATGCCCCGCCAAACGACGACGACGACGAACAATGGTCTTGTAATTTGAACAATTATTAAAAATGGTTTGAATTTTGAGCCCTAGAAACTTACTTTGCAGCAATTTCAATTTTGACGCCGAAAACCCCGCTTGATTTTTTCGAAGGAAGTCGTTGGAGACTTCTTTCTCGTGCTGTGAACTTGACAGACACACGGATAGTTAATTCATTCATTAGAACTGATTCTTCGACCCATTCGCCTTTCTCTCGTAATGATTCCTGGATCAACTACAACAAACAAAATTAAGAAATTTACTGGACTTAATTCACACCCAGAGAATGATCAGAAATTTACAAACCGTCTGCTTAAAAAAAAAATCTCAAATCATGATTATACTCGCAAAATTATGCTGAAGCGTGTAACGAGTGGTGGGGCTCCTTTACGCGGCTTAGCGCCTGGGCAATACAGCTCCGAAGAAACGTCGCAGCGGTGGCGAGCCGTTGGCGACACTATGTCCTATTTGA
Organism: Trididemnum miniatum; assembly: GCA_964006365.1. Classification (NCBI taxonomy): domain Eukaryota; kingdom Metazoa; phylum Chordata; class Ascidiacea; order Aplousobranchia; family Didemnidae; genus Trididemnum; species Trididemnum miniatum. The sequence continues at coordinate 30,231,351 of OZ023231.1, read as the reverse complement.
CCGATTCGGGATTAGAACCCCAGACCTCCCGCACCGATAGCAATGTCTAAGCAACTGAGCTAACAGGCCGGTTTCGTGAGAAACACGTACCGTACTTTCTATTACATTTTACAAGAGCCAGACTTGCAGGAGTGTGTTTTCTCGCAAAAGCATATTTCACATCAAACACAAGTGAGCAATACATGGTATGATTATTGAAAATACTCACTCCAACTTTTCCTTTCGCTATTAACACATCATCATCATAAGAGGCGCCAGCCGATGCTTCCCGAGCCCGATCGTAACAAAGTATTCGAAGAGTCATAGCACCATCAACTTCAAGTTCGAATTCTTCATTCCACTCAGGATTTTTTGTGTCACGGCAAGGTCTCGTTTTAGCTTTGGTTTGAAATTGTCCGTATGAATCCACTTCCAGCGTACAGTATGGATCTGTAAACGAGAATTCAAGTATTATTAAAATGAATTAACTGAACCGAGGTAAATTCATTCGCATCATGCTAACAACTAATACAACTGACGAAAAACTTTCAAGAATGAAGAAGACACAATAAAACTTCAGAGAAAATGCATAAAGTCATGCAGTAACAAAAGTAAAAAAAGATTCTTGAAAATAGGAAACCCAAGGGATAAAAATAGCAATCCATAACCGGTTACGCTCTGATTGTGAGCTCGTCAGATGTATAAAGCCGAATAATGGTGGAAAAATGGCACCAAAATAAACGAACTTGAGAAAAAAGTGAAAGAGTAAGAATCACTAGTAGAGTCGCAGCACCACCTAATTTTAATAATTTTAATATAATTCCAACCGGCCCGTTAGCTCAGTTGTAAAGCACATGGTTATCGGTGCTGGAGGTTTGGGGTTCGATTCCCGGGCTGATAAATTTGGACAGTGTCGCCAACGGCTCGCCATCGATTGCGACGTTTCTTTCGAACTGTGTTGTCCAGGCGCTAAGCCGCGGAGATGGGCCCCGCCACTCGTTACACGCTTCGGCGCAATACCGTGAGTATAATGAAGACTCGATTTTTTTGATTTTGATAATATACTTCAAATATGACATCAATTTTATTCTAACTGGATTTGCTTTCTATTTGAAAAACATGGAAAATGTTTAATTCTATTTGAATAAGGTTGAAAATGGATTTTGCTTTTCAATTACAACGTCTCGTTTAATGATGTTTCAATTTGCTTTGGTAGTATTATCAAAAAAAAATCATATTTCCATTATACTCGCTATATTATGCCGACGCGTGTAACGAGTGGCGGGGCTCGTCTCCGCGGCTTAGCGTCAGGACAGCACAGAAACGTGGCATCAATGGCGTGCGGGTGGGGGCAGCATTTGACCGGCCAGGGAATCGAACCACAGATCTAGCGCGCGGACAGCGTCGCTGCACATTGTAGACATGTGTTTTCGTGCAACGTGAATCATATGGAATCAAAAGCTTAATTAAATAGCACATGAAGACTTACTGCAAGCGCGCAAGAATCCCTGTCCAGAGTGGATGGTGACAGTCAGATAACCAGATAATAATTCTTCATCTTCCCGCATTAACATAGAACCAATATTGTTCATCTGCGTAGAAAAGAAATAGCGACATGACAAACTTTGGAACACAATAAATGAGGGGCGAAAACAGCTTAAGGAGGGAGAATATAGCCACAGTATTTCTCAAAACTGGACGTTTCGGCAACGTAGATTCAGCTGTCATCATCAGCAGGGTAAGCGAAGCAGTATAAAACTGAATCTATGTTGTCCAAACGTGCAGTTTGAATTACTGCAGCTTTATTTATCCTCCTTCAGATATAAGAAATATTTTCTACAGCAAACAACTAAGGTTATTTACGAAACATTGAATTGAAAATTGAAGAACTTGGAAAAAAACTACCCTGAGTTCTCCGGGTCAACAGCTACTCTCGATATGCACCAAATGCTATCACTCTATCTAGAATCAAACTAGGCAAGATCATAATCTCAAATGCGGTATTGCTAAACTATCTTGCAAATGAAAAAATACCAACAACAATTGAAGCGAACGGAAGCGAAAGCGAGGAAGGCCTAAGCAGACATGGAGGAGACAAGTTGAAGAGAGTGTAAAGAGAATTGGGTTGGAGGTGGAGGAGGCTGCAAATCGGACAAGATGGAGAGATAAGTAAGAGCGATCGCTGAGGGAATGAGGTGCATCCGGTCGGCCATGAAGAACACACCGGATTGAAACTGGACGATGATGTTGAATATTCCAACACAAAAAAGTGTTAAAAACCGTATCCGCTGGCCCAACATGATCTAACTTTTATATCTAAAATTTCAAGGTCGAATAATTTCTGCATCAAACTATTGTTACACGCTCATTTTATTTACATGTTACTCATTTGTGTAGGACTAAAACGAACTACGTTAAACAAAGCTTTAAGACGAAAATCTGCATTTTGCAGCTTCTATTTACAGTTTATTTAAATATTACGGAGTTTCTTGATAATTTAATTCAAAGTTACAGTAGTTTGCTACGACAAAGGTGGTTTTCTTTTTCATAATTCCACACAAAGACACAAAAGAAGAATCATATCGAAAACTACATAAACCAACATCAGTCACTTGAAGTAAAATGAGCCAAAATATAGACATCAAATCTCAGATCCTTACTAAAAATTTACTTCTCAAGAACTACATAGGCCTAATTAAGATACTAGTTGTCAGCGATATGGTATAGCACAATGGTACTCAAACTTTTAAATATAGCGTACCGGTAGCCCACTTTCTGTCATTTGACGCACCAGTCATGTATTACAAAAGGAGAAAATAGACTAAAAGAAGTGTTATTCGGTAAACAACAACCATACATTAAACAAAACCAAAAATGCTTTTATTATAATCCCTCTGATGAAATGCCATATAGTTAAGAAAACCTAAGTATGTGAAAACATGCTCTGATCAAAACATGCTGTGATCAATGCAAAATAATACTGAGCACACTTATTTTCTAACTGACCGCGTGCCGGCATTCAACTGCTTGCGTACTGGCACCGGTACGGGTACCATAGTTTGCGTCGTTGCACTGGCATAGCAGTACCACACGCAAGTTACAGACCCTACGTCAGGGGTTCGATACGTGGCTGGAGCCAATCGCTTTCGATTTATATAATGGGTGGCTGCTGAGTCTAAAAGCGCAAGCTTATGTCGCAGTTTCTCTTAATTTCCGATGATTTTTCACTTTAATAGTGGTTCAATATGCTCAAGCAAATGCGAGGTGTTTCTCGCGGTTATGCAAAGCGTTCACACCATAGTGACAAAACTGCCTGCTACATTAACTTGAAATTTTTAAGCCAAGATACTGTATACCGGTCACTGACGTCATGGTTAAAGAGCTAAAGGTGCCGGGCGTCTGGGGTTTAATTTGTGGATGATCAAATCGGCACAGTGTCGCCAACGGCTCGCCACTGCTGCGAGGTTTCTCAAAAGTTGTGTTGCTAAGGCGCTAAGCCGCGGAGACGGGCCACACCACTCGTTATACACGCTTCGGCATAATACCGTGAGTATAATGAAAATTTGATTTCTTTTCGACTTAATATCTATCAAAGATAATTGAAGTACAGCCGCATCTAAATTCATTATATTTACGCTACGTTTTAAGACTCGCTTTGGAAAAAGGTAAGATTGCAATTGAATCAAGCTAGCACTATAGAAAATCTTGCTGACACAACTGAAACCAACTTCTTACTTTTCTATTTTTGTTGCAAGTAGTTATGAGAGAGTTAATTTCATACGACGTGAGAGTGAAGCTTTTAAAGCAGGATTCTTGTTGTTTCATAATCGCCTCTGTCCATTCAATGCGCTCGTAATCAGATGACATCAGAAACATGTAGCTCTGTTGTGAAAAATACAGAAAAACTGCTCATTCTTATGCATTAATGAAGTAGAAACGTTCCACACAAAAACCAACTTACAGTAGCAAATTCAAAATTGAAAAAAAAAAAAACTGTTTGTCCAAGTTTGTATTAGACGACCATAAGAACAGAGCGTTTGCCACTAAGCGGGTTCTTTTCCGAGTTTGGTCAAACCAACTTGAAAATGTGAACGTGTTACATAGCTTCCGTGCTTAGCACTTAGCATCAAAGAAATGCTGTGCAGTTGGAAAAGGCACACAAAAGGATTCTACTACCTTATGAGTTGTAGGCAGGTCCAGCAGGAGACAGGTTACTTCTAAGCGAAATTACAACAGCGTTTTTGTCGTTTTCCGTCGACCAAAAAATGAATAATCAAAGAGGAAGCTTATAAAAATAAATGTCCAAGTTTCCAGTGGCGTAGAGACGGTGGGAGGGGGACAGCAATTTAAAGCAAATTAGCTTAAAGTCATCTTGGAATTATTTGATAACCAGTACCCTGAAGGTCGAACTACTGACAGTCACTGATTCAACTTAACGTGCGGGTTCCAAACTAGAACTTAGTTTCTTAATTTTTGCTTTAAAATTGCCCCCTCCCCCCCAAAAAAAAAACAATTTTCTGTCTACGCCACTGCACGTTGCTGTGTTTCGGTGGTTAAAAATGATAAGGATTGGTTAAAATCAGCGAGCCCTTCCACAGTTCACACTTAACTTCTCAAGCATTAACCCAAGATGAAATGTCACAAACAAGTAATTGCAGCTACAGCAAAGTTTTAGTTTAGTTGCATATTTATCCTACTATCACGAGAAAGCAATCAAACCGCTATAACGAGTTCGCTTAGGAGTTGCCGGCCATCTGTCTACCACACCAAGAGCGGGGATTCCCATTAAGTGCCTTTCCCAACGCACACAAAGTAAACTTGCCTACTTGTTCTCCACACAGTCCCTTTCATACTGAGCGTCAAGCAGGGAAGCTGTGAATACCAATTTTAAAGTCCTTGGTTCGACCCGACGCGGAATCAAACCAGAGTCTAGAGCTTTAATGGCAGACGCCCCATCCACTCGGCCATCTAAGCATATTGTTACTTGAGCTCGAGCAGAACTTATTGCAAAAGACACAGCGAGAAACAGTATTATCAAAAGCTTGTCTTTATAAATTGAAACAAGTCACAAAAAGCCTGCTTTTATCTCGTACGAGCATCTTACAACGGCAAAGCTAAAGCACAAGAAACACAGGAAGCAATCTGCATATGCTACGACAATAGTGAAGTGATGGAATAAGATCATGTAAATGACTCTATGCTAAGCAGCATACTGAACTCGAAGAGCATGTAAAAAAGAAAATGACAGGCCACTGCGGATACGATTTCAAAGAGTTTGGAACGACTCCATTACGAACCGAACCCTGACTTCCAGGCTTCAATTGTTTGCATGGAGCTCAAACGCGTCACCAGCGCACCATACAGTTTACGTATAAAGCTGCTGGCCGGTGAAAGCAAAGTTTCTCGCTAAGAAAAGTTTAAAATTGCTGTAATAATTGAGCAATTTTAATGAAAAACAACATGACACGGCCATGCATTCACCAACGTTAAAGCCCCTACCTTCGCTTCATCCACAATCTAGCCAAGCAAAAACGTGACAATTATTAAAGTTATAAACACTTTGTCTTAGAGACACCACGCATATCAGCTCCAGATGAAAAAATAGGTCAATAATAAAACAAGGATATAGAGAAATTATAGCTCCCCATTTCCAAACTGAAATGGCGCTTTCAAAGACGTAAAACAATTGAACCAGGGGTCCAGGCATACCAAGCATGCAAACTTCATTTCATTAATTAAACCAAGAATATCAATAAGTTGAACTATTAACAAACCAACATCATCATTAAAAGCACATTTTTAAATTCTTCACCATCAAGTAATACGTTACGGCAGGGGGTTCTCAACCGCGGGGGCCATCGGCTTTTTAGGAAGCCACGGACATTAACCAGAGGCAACAAGCACAAGATTCAATAATGGTAATTAACCACTTACGGCCAGAGGACAGCTGTAGCTACTATGAATGAAATACCGACAGAAAATTTTTATTGCTGAGCAGGAGCCACTGGTGGTGAGAGTCTCTAGCTAGAAGGGGGTCCAAACCATAAAAGGTTGAGAACCACTGCGCCACAGCTTTCTATAATAACAATTTAACCAATCTGATTGAAAACAAACTTACTTTTCCTTGCATGTGAAATATTCTCAACGGTAAATCGGGTGCCGCAAGAACCATTCGCGCTTCCAACTCCGCTAATTTCTTACGGAGTCGTTCTTCTTTTTTACTTTTGGCCGGAGATTCGTTTGATTTTCTTTCTTTTGCGATCCGCTTTCGCTCACGCGCGATTTCGCGTTTGAGTTGTTGAGCACCATCACTCATGCTTCGAAGTTCTTCTTCACTGGTTGGTTGAACTTCAGGAATAACTAAAAAAAACACAAGTCATGAGCTGGAAGACGTGAAAAAATTCGAAGACTAATTGGTTAGGAAATGGGCAAAGTTGTTTCCTAAGTGACCCTCAAGCTCGAAGACTTTTTGTCCCTTCACGGTATTTTGCGGAGGAAAATAGCTATCTAACTCTTGTGTTTTTTTATTTATTGCATTTATGAACTGAGAAAAATAAAGCTGTATCGTCTTGTTTCATACGAAAGCTACTTACAAAACACCAATTCAACCAATTTCGAATTACCCTATTTGTTCCTGTGGTATAACTAAGGCGAACTGAAAACTCAACAACAATTGAGCGAGACTGCGAATTGAGCTTCCGCTCTTTTAAGTCAGCAGCCACCTGGTATATATGTCAAATGCGATCGGCAGCAGCCGCGAATCGAACCCGTCACGTACGATCTATCACCTGCGCGCGGTACAGTAGGCCATGTCGACTGACACTACATACTTGGCCAGTCCGTTACTTTAGCCACGCCTTGCAGACCTTACTTCCAATTTCACTTTTTCCCAGCGTTTGACCTCTTTTGACTCGACGTAGAAAAGAAAGCCCCGCAAAGATGTGGACCCACAAATCCCAACTAGTACTAAAGTTCCATACTAACTAAGCTATGTCAGTTTTCCACAAACTCAGTAATTTCACAGCGCAGTACTGCTTGACTTAACTTTACCGTTTATCAAGTCTTTAAAGTAAAGAATTTTAACAAAAGTGTCAAATGAAAACCGGCTAGTTAGCTCAGTTAAGCAGATCGCTTATCGGTGCGGGAGGTTTGAAGTTCGAATCCAGACCGGTCAAATCTGACACAGTGTTGCCAACGACTCGCCACCGCTGCGACGTTTCTTCGGAGCTGTGTTGCCCAGGTGCCAAGACGCGGAGATGGACCCCGCCACTAGATACACGCTTTGCATTAATAGTGCGAGTATAATGAAGTATGAAGATGTGATTTTCTGACTTGTGTTTAACGAAATATAACTTGAAAGGTCTTTCCATATATAGAATACAGCAAATTAAACTTTTTCAGCATATAATACATAGCATTTTCAAAATATTCCACATCCTCTTTCACTGTTATGCTTCTTCTTTTCTACGCACAGTAACAGGAGTTACACGTAGCGAATAAACTGAACGCAAAAAATCAAATTTCACCTTCGGAATCTTCTCTTGGTTTAAAGGAGAGATCAGCCAGAGGAATGTACCATTTGCACTCGTACGAATCCTTTGAATGAAAGACACTAAAAAATAATAACATTGCAATTAATTGCTTAAAGCTTTCAGCCCTTGCTTCGGCAAGCTTAAAACCATCAACTAAGAATAAAAATCAAGTTATTTTCGATTGAAGCCAAAGATTACAGCGATCCAAGCATTATAAATATTTCAACAAAGCAGCGTAAAATTTACTCCACCCTGTTTTATTTTAAGCTAAAACATTTCTTGTATTCTGTAGCAGTGGTTTTCAACCGGGGTAGCGAGGAACCCTACGGTTCTGCCAGTGCAGCCCAGAGGTTCCGCAAGTTTACAATTTAGAGCTGGGTTCAAGAAAATTAGTGAGTTAAATCAATGCACAGAGGTTCATCGAGTTTCTGGAATGTTTCATTGGGTTCAGCTCCACCAGAAAAGTTGAAAGCACTGCAAGTCAACAACAAGCTAATACCATTCACAACTATTCTGTCCTTAACCACAATAATTGTGGTTATTTGTAATTATAATTATAACCACAATAATTGCAATTATTGCAATATTGAAGACGACAATACTCTAATTCGAAGTACGAAAACATTTTTACCATTGAACGTCAAATCAAGTCAAATCTTCATCATACTCGCAGTATTACGCCGAAGCGTGCAACGAAAGGTGGGTTCATGTCCGTGGCTTAACGCCTTGGCAGCACAGCTCCGAAAAAACGTCGCAGCGGTGGCGAGCCGTTGTTCGATTTGGCAGGCCCGGCAATCAAACCCAGACCTCCCGCACCGATAGCGATGTCTTTAACAACAGCTAACGCAATACGTAAAAACGAAGCAAGCAGCAATAGGTTGTCCAAACCCACGACAAAAAACACCAACAGTACCTGGCAGCGCTCTTCTGCTTGGCACAGAGCAATAAATCACTGAAGAGGAAACAATGTCTTAACTTGCGGCTGGAATCAGAAGCGATCTAAACACACGGAAAATTATACTTGTAACTTGACTTTGCGATCCACGATAAAAATTCTTCAAAAATTAAGGCAACGGCTCAATACCAAAAACATATTAGTAAATGTTGGAAATACTAAATTACGTATTAATACAAGCAAGAAAAACAAAAAATATTTGCATCAACATTCATTTTTCATACTTCAATGTCGACTAACTTTTTCTACATTAATAATAATCTTAATTCTTTAGTTGCTGATGGTTTAAAATTTTCCCGGAAATTTCAGTGTTTTCAGTTAAATGTCATAAAAAATGAAATGCATATCAGCTAGTTGAGATAACTTTCATGTCATTTCAGGGTTGAGAACTCAAACTCGTTTTTTTCCGAACTTGAACTGGAACTCGAGAAAAGTTCATTGAGTTTTGAACTTATCCTAAACTAGACGAAAATTGCTTGAACCTGACCTACACCTCGATAAAACAACTTGAACTTAGCATAAACTAGGTGAAAATTCCTGCAGTCGAAATTTCAATTCGCAAAATAAAAAACGAAAAACTTAAACTCAGTACTTAGATGAAGCTTTGAAATCACAAAGCTTTGTCAAACAGTCCCCTACCTCGACGAGGAAGCCATCTTTTATGAGCTCACGATCTGCAGATCTAGCAGCTGCTAGAGCCGACGATGGAACTCGCTTCGGTTTATGCGATGATGTTGAGTTAATCCGTTCCAGAAATATCTGGGATTGCTTCAAAACCTTACACATAACGAAGTAGCAACATTGAAACAGTGATAGAATGAACATAAATTAAGGAAAAACAGAGTCCAAGCTATTTTCTTTACTGTAACTAGATGTTTAGACAATTCTGCTGTCCTCATCAGCTATGTCTATGCTAGGGAAGTACCCCAGGTTGTCATTAAGTTAGTAGATAGATTTTTACGTCATACCAGTTTTTCATCTAGAAAAATTATGCAGTGGATCATCAACAATGAGCAATCTTGGAATATCACCTTTGAACATAAGGATGCCTTGGTTTGGCTGATGGAAATCATTTCTTTCAACAAAATTTTACCCTGCCAGCAAAGTACTACGACGGGTGCAATGGGACGCGAATATTGTGACGCCTACTATTTTTGGTTATGGTTAAAATCAGAACTGAGACTGCAGTTCACAGCGAAATTTTTCAATTTTCGAGCAATTTGTGTCTAATCACACGTGCGCCAAATTGCGTTGCGTCTAAACCAAACGTTCATCTACCTGTCTAAGAACTTGATAATCGGGATGACGATGTGGCGTGTGCTTGAGCAGGTCTTGCAGAACTAACGTTGTTCGCATGACGCGTTCCACTGGCTTATATAAAACATCTGAAAATAAAAGCAGTATTTTATATACAAAGATGAATGGCTTGTCAAATCAGCATCTTTCGGTTCGTTCGTTGAGACATTGCTATTGGTGCGGGAGGTCTAGGATTCGAATACCGGGCCGCTCAAATCCGGCACAGTGCTGTCAACGGCTCGCCACCGCTGCGACGTTCCCTCGGAGCTGTGTTGCCCAGGCGCCAAGCCGCGGAGAAGGACCCCGCCACTCGTTAGAGTGTAATACCGCGAGTATAATGAAGATTTCATTTTTTTTATTTTGAGCTTTTGGGTTTCTACTTAGACTGTACTCTACAATTGCACTGAACACTGCTACCTGTAGAATAGTGTAAGAGCTTCGCTTCTTAGAAAAACTGGTATCGAATTCCTTTTTCAATGAAAGATCTACACTACAAATCGCTTGGGAATGGGCTGCTTTAGCTAGTTTTTCACTGCGTGCAACGCATCAAAATAGCTGATTACACTGTAGACAGAACAGAGCGGCTAAAAAGGTTGGTAAAACTTGTTTTTCTGATGCTTTTTTCGACACAGTTTTAGTTAGCGATATTTCAACCACGGAGAAAGTACGTAAATAAGTGTCTCTCATCCATTTTTTTCAACCTTCATTAAGCCCGTCACATTGCAATCAGATTATAAGCTTCTATCATGTCATCGTTGCATTAAACTTCATTAAAAGTTATAATCGCACTCAGCGCATAGTAATGAGGTATTTAAAGCTGGGTGTAGCACTTTGGCTTCATGGAAACGGAAGCTATATGAATATTATACAAATAACTTGGGTTATTTTCATATTACATCGAACAGAAAATGCAAGAGTATCTGCGGGAGACTGCAAAGCAAGCTTGCGCTCTTCGGGTCTGCAGCCACCCAGCCGGTGTATACGTCACATGCAATCGGCTGCAGCTATGAATCGCAACGGTCACGCTGGATCGGCAACATGCGTGCGGTACCGCTACGCCAATAAGCCACACTGTCTAATTTTAGCACCAAATAAAGAAATAACCTAGAAAAGTTTGCATCCGGGCAATTCTTGAACATTGATAGCTTGAAAGAATGAAAACGTAGAATTTTACAAGTTTTCGTCAGAAAAGTTGAGATTTGGAAGTTTTTTCATTATTCACATCACGTTCGTCAATCTAAATTACGCTGGTTCATAAATGATCTGCACCAAACAGTTGATCTCTGTTAAGGCCACTCAAAAAGCGAATATTGTGATCTCAATTACGCTCAACTGCGGTTTGGACCAGCTCGTTCGAACCAGCAACAAAATCCCACCAGCATCGAGTGTAATTGATTGATTTGTCGACCCTTTAGCTGAATTGTGAGCCAATTTTAAAAATCTTTAATAAAACTGGAAAAAAGGTAATAAGTCATAGTTATATTGAATAATAGGCCCATGTTCAACAACATTACTTACCTATTAAACTAATAGATTCTGAATCTTTGGTACCTCGAGATTGTACTTTCAAACTCTAAACATAAACTTTATTAAGCAAAACGCTACGTTTTCGCCATCATAACTTTACAGATCAATATCAAAACTGTATTCGACCGGATCCGTCGATTTATTTCCGAACAACTACCCGCTTAGAAACCAGCAATTTCTGATATTGTATGAACGCTAAGCTAAGCGGCTTTCACATAAAATAGGTGGACACAAGCTGAAATTTCTTGCTAAACCTTAAGCTAACAATAATCAATCAATCAATCAACGCAATTAATCAGCCGTGCGGTATTGAAAAAAAAAATCAACCGGCCGGTTAGCTCAGTTGTTAAGCACACGCTATCGGTGTGGTATAATCATGACATCCTGCTTTCTAAACTGAGCAACTATGGCTTTCGCGGTGTGGTTAACGATTGGTTTCGTGATTATCTTAATGGTCGCCAACAAAAAGTTCGAATTAATGATAAATACTCTAATTTGAAACCTATTTCGTATGGTGTACCGCAGGGTTCAACCCTAGGCCCTGTTCTGTTTTTAATTTATATAAACGATGTTTTTCAAAATCTCGATTATGAAACCATTTTGTATGCTGACGATGCAACGGTCCTTGTACATGCTAAGTCACTACCTGATCTTTTCAATACTGCAAATGAATCTCTAAACATTGTCCACAATAATCTTCTCATCAACAAATTAACTTTAAACATCGCTAAAACTAAATTTATGATATTATCTCCACAGCCACATCGTTTGGTTCGAAACCCCGATCATGTAATTTCTGTCAACAAAATTCCGATCTCTGAGGTTTCCAAATTTCGATTTCTCGGTGTTACCTTGTCTAACAACCTCAGTTGGAAATCTCACATTGAATCCGTCCACAGTAAACTTCGTACATGTTTAGGTATAATTTACAAAGCTCGCGATTATTTAAATACTAGCTGTCTAATGTCTATATTTCACTCCCTTGCATCGTCCCACCTTAATTACTGCATCACTACATGGTGTAACACCACTTTTTCTAAAATATCCAAACTTCAGAACCTATGCAATAGAATCCTTCGTTTGATTTTTCACCGCTGCGCCCATGACAATATCGATGACATTTATAAAAAATTTGCCATCTTAAAAATCAAGGACAAGTTTAAATTTGAAATCTGCTGTCTAGTCTACAAATTCCTTCACCAATTGTTACCTGCTTGTTTTAATAAATTTTTCCAACGTAACTCTGAAATTCATTCTCGCCGAACAAGGCAATCAAACGATCTACACCTTCCTCTATTTAGAAAAAGCATTTGCAAGCAATCTCTCAAATTTGTTGGCGTTAAATTGTGGAACGAAATACCAGATGAAATTAAACAATCAAAAACTTTAGGTCAATTTAAAAAAAGATTGAGGTACCACTTTTTAAATAATCATTAAATTATATCGTCTTTCAAATTAATATATTTTCATCTCTATTTCTCAAGCGCTCTCGAGTCCCGAACACTCCACTTCACTAACGTTGTTTGTCTTTTTTTTGTTTGCAGAGTCTATGAATCGATAATTCCATGAACTATCGATGAAAAGCCATTTCTGGGCTTCTCATAGACTCTGTGGCGTCGCATTTTGCTCTCAGTTGCTTTATTCTGTTTTACAGTATTTTATGTTGACGCCAAATATAATCTGAATATAATCTGGTGCGGGAAGCCTGGGGTTCGATTCCCGGGCCGATCAAATCGGCACAGTGTCACCAACGGTCGTCACTGCGCCGGCATTTCTTCGGAGCTGTGTTACCCCAGCGCTAAGCCACGGAGATAGACCCCGCCACTCGTTACACGCTTCAGCGCAATGCATCGAATACAATGAAGATTTGGTTTTGGTACAGTATTGAATACAGGACAATTTTCAACGCGAAGCGAAAGTTCGGCATAGCAAAACTCATTCAATCATCAGCAGAGCAATTTCTCTTGGTAATTTGTCCGCTTTGTTGCAGACAGAGGGCCATTTGCTTTACGCTCATAAGCTACTTTTAACATAAATACAAGCAACCGTCTTTTGCTAAGGCCGTAACACACACTGGCCGCTAAATCTTTTCAACTTACTTCAATAATATTGGCAAATCTTCTGCTCTCCTTAGCACATTTTTCCACAGTGTGCTGAGCTCGTTTGTAATTGTTCAAATAATCGTTGTAGAGGCTAAGTTTGTTGAGCTGAAATGAATGTAAATGATTTTAAGACAAAGCTTAACTTACTAACAAGAACAAACAGACCATCCTTTAAATTCAGCCTTTTCAGACGAAAAGTTTCACAAAAATCAAATCTTTATTATAATCGTATTATTACCCTGAAGCATGTAACAAGTGGCGGGGCCACCTACGCGGCTTAGCGCCTGAGCAACACAGCTCCGAAGAAACGTCGCAACGGTGGCGAGCCGTTGGCGACACTGTGCTGATGACCAGCCCGGGAATTGAAACCCAGACCTCCCACACCGATAACGTGTACTTAGCAACTGAGCAAACCGGCCGGTTCGCCATAAAAATTTTTTCACAAAAATTAAGCTTTTCCAATGTTTCTATAAAGATGCAGTGCGACTTCATATTACGAAGATTGGAGCTAAACGGTAATTAAGAATGAAAAATTTAGCGAAAACCCCAACAAACACACACGTAGTGCAACTGTAAAGTGCAGTGCAAAATGCAGCATATAGTTTCATACTAAAACCTTAAAATCAAACTGAAAGAAACAAAAACTTGTGCTACAAAATAAATGATTTATTCAAGTAAAAGAAGCATGAAAGATTTAAACACTGCAAAAAAATTAAAAACTGCTGAAGAAAAATGCTCCTCTATTAAATTCAAGCACAACCTTTCGCCATCTGTGACACATGCAGCACTAACCAGTTTTTTGAACAGGTCTCCCACATTAGTATCTGCGCTCCACGAATCAAGCCTCGGTTTCAAAGTGGCGTAGAAATCGGCATGCAAGCTGTGGAGCTCGGGGACGCGGTAGAAAAGAGTGTCGAAGTCCTGAGCCGACATAACGGGTTGCGATGTACCGATAGTAGCTTTCAGCGGTTTCATGTACTGTAAATTGTAGAAAAATGATTGCTTAAATTCTGATGCACTTGAAGTTTTGAAATGGAAAAGCAGCAACGACATGAGAACACAATATAAGCCTGGTAGTTTGATCGGCAAAAGTAAAAGTACTACGACATGTAAAAACTGTATGCACACAATGCATTTAGCACTTACATTTTGGTGCCACATAGCAAAAATCTTTGATGGTCGTTAAAATGATTTTGAGAATCGTCACCTCAAACCGCTCTGAACAGGGGCGTTGGAACTTATTTCAAGACGGTGGGGGGGGGCTGCATCCGACAAAACCGTACCAACGTCTGGGGGGCGAAGCCCCCCAGACCCCTTTTTGCAGCTGCACTATTGGTCGAGTTATCTGATAGACCAAGTGATAAAACTATGATAATTGTGCTGTAAACAGGCGCAATCTTACAATCTTATTAGTGTTCTGCCTTGTAAATGTGGTTTATCAAGAAAATACTGCAATTCATGTTACAGTTGTAGGAAAAAAAACAACGTGCACAAGAAAATAAACGCTATGATCGCTATCGACTGTGTTTTGTGGTTTATCCCGGAAGAAGTTCTAATGGATAGAAAGCGTAATGCAAACGCGCCATTATGTAGCACGCTTCCGTTACTAAAACAATATTTTTCTAAGAAAAAGCTGCACCAATGTTGTCAACAACGAAAACTTCCACACAAAAATATTCAGAAAAACAAACCGAGTGCATTCGAATTGACAAGCATGATAATGCTACCACTTTGGTGCCAAAAAAACACACCTTTTGACATAAAGCAGCTAAAATCCTTTTCCTTCCCCCCAAAAAAAATTACCCAAAAATGTTGTGGGCTGTGGGGTTTTAAAAATAACCTACAGTGAGAACAAACGAGGCTTGAATTCTGCAACTGATGAATTACAGATCAAATTTTACAACATCAGGTTCGAGTATATCAGCTCTTGCGATCACATCTCCAAACACTGATCGTCGCTCTGCTGTCGTGTTGACGAAAGTTTTAATCAGTTTTTGAATGTCTATGTCGTCTACTCTAGACTGTCTTGATGCTCAAGTCATGCATGAGTGATAAATGTGTTACTCTTTTTTCTGTCATGGAGTTTCGAAGCCACGTCTTTAGCCGTCTTAGAGCAAAAAAAGATCGCTCTAATAAATGAAGCAGTGTCTGCAATGCCGCGAAAGAGATTCATAACCACGCTTTTGCTTCTTGGGCAAAAACGGGCAAAAATAAAGTGGAACCAAGTGCGCTAAATTTGAGAATTGCCTCAAGGTCTCTGACGTCACAATTTTTACACAAAATCGCCAAGAGAAAGTAAGACGCAAAGCGTTTGCAGTACCGCAAGACGATTCCAATGAAACGCATGTTTTGTCTTCACAACCTTTCGGTAAAAATAGCACCAACCAAATTGCACAAAAGGTTGCGGCAGTACGTATACACACAAATACAGTACGGTGATTGCCTTAATGTATTGCTTAAATTTAGCATTTAGCGTAAATTTCGCTTTTCGCCTGATAGCTCTGATCAGCAAACTACACGTGCCCTGCGCAATGCTGCGCACTAACAATACTCGAACTGTTATTTGTGTAACGTGAAACATACCGATAAATATAATAAAACCATTGAAGCGCGTGCATTTTAAGAGGGGGGCTTTAGGGGGGGACTGAGATTTTTAAGAGGGGCGCTGAAAAAATGAAGGGGGGGCTTCAGCACCCCCCATTTCCAACGCCCTCGACTCTGAGCTCCTTTGACGAGACCTAATAAGGTCGTGATAGTGGTTGTCAGGAGATGGGGGGATATGAATACAATCATACAGGTAATTCCCCGTGCTTGCACAACGTACACCACACACTATCACGCTAGCAAGCAAATCTGACAAACGTTCCTGTGCCCAAGCTATGTAACACTTGTTACAAAGCGCCTTTAAACGAACTGATCTCACCAACGCAATCTTGAAAAAATAAAATACCGCCACAATCACCACCAGAAATAGGCAAAACTCACCAATAACAATGTGTTGAGATATTGCAGATAAGCTTCCTCGGTGTCCAGAAGCAAGCTCAGGACCCACTTCCTCATCCGTAGTTTCTCCGCTTCAGCTATACTACGGACTTTTTGATAATCAACCAAATCAGACACAGCTTCTTTCTGCAATGCACGCCAAAAAGCTTTTAAAACATCGAATTGCAGGGCCGACGGAAACCGCCGGCAATGTTCTTCATTATTTTCACTTCAGATGATTTTACAAGCTCAGGTTTTAGCATGAAAATACGTTCTTACACCTCAATCAACAATGGTAAGCAATATAACCAAATGATCAGTCACATGACTTGGTAGAGGCCCGACTAGGCAAGAAAATTGAGCACAATAACGTTATCTTTTCTAGTATTTAAATGCACGGGAGCCTAAAATTAAAGGTGGTGAAGACCATTTCTTTGCTCAACCCATTTTAGCAAGATTTTTATGAATGGCGAAGTTCTTTACCTGCATTGGACCATGAATTTTTTCTTCCTTAAGAGATTGGACTGACTTGCGCTTACCAATTAAAGATACATCGCTTGATAAATTTTCCACGTCGCTGCTTTTGGGTCTACAATAATAGCAAGTGCATTAACCGACTTGGTAAAACGCCAAAGAGGTCAAACAAGGTAAAGTATGACCAGTGGGCGATGATTGTAAGTCTCAATTACTCTATCCACAAGTTCAGTTTAAGTACGGGCTTTTTGCACCTTCATTATTTTTTTCGCTGTCGTAATTAAAGTATTTGGTTATGACATTGAAAATTTAATTGTGATGCAGAAAGTCTGCGAAATTTTAAAACTATTTCGACTGGATATGTGCACCGGGTAAACGATATCCTGTGCAAAGTAGTTGCTCCATAAGTTGTTTTTTGCAGCACAACAATCTTCACTGCCATAATGAAGAAATTGAAACAAAAATTCTTCATCATACTCGCGGTACTACGCCGAAGCGTGTAACGAGTGGCGGGGTTCATCTCCGCATCTTAGCGCCAGGGAAACACAGCTTCGAAGAAACGTCGCAGCGGTGGCGAGCCGTAGGCGACACTGTGTCCGATTTGACCTGCCTGGGAATAGAACCTACAACCTCCGGCACCGATGACGATGTCTTTACCAACTACGCCAAACGGTAGAAAGCAATTATGGCTTCAATAAGAAATTGCGATCCAAAATGCCAGGTTTTTTTTGTCTGATGCGCTCACAGGTCAGTATACTCCACAGAAATTGCTAATTGCAAATACAAGCTTTTGTTTTTGTTGGAAGTTACCCTCCTTGCTGAATCCGAGCGTGAAAACAACAAAAATGTAGAAGTAGCAAGCGCTTCGCTTCCTTAAAGGGGCAATTTGTACGGCAACTCCTTATGCAACTATCTTTTTTTTTTTGTAATAAAAAGATGAACACTGAATCATCTCTCACCTTGAAAAGACAAAGATTTCCGTAGGTACATCAGTCTTAGCAACATCCGTAGGAGGACTGGGAAGAGATCCATCTTCTTCACTCGCGTTTTCTGCAACAAAAAAAGACCTAAAACTGTTGGATATAAGAGTAAAAATATGGTATAAGAATGCAAAACAATCAGAAATGCATTTGTGTTATTATCTCTCATGTTAGCGTCAGTACGATTGGAAGTGAAAAGCAAAAAAGACTAAATTACAGAAAATACATATTCAAAAGTCTTAGAAAATAACTCAACAACGCAAAATCGTCACAGTTAAATTTTAAACAATTTCTAGCATAAAATGGCTAAAGAAAGAATTGTTACAAACACCAAAAATTTTCTGTGTATCTCATCACAGCACTTTTACAGCTAATGTCTAGACGCTATATCAAAATTTCACGACACCTCATAATTGTGTTCGTTCTGATATTACAAAGTTTTAAGAGCTACAACGGTTGACGTTTGCCGGTCGGTTAGCTCAGTTGTTAATCACACGCTATCGGTGCGGCAGGTCTGGGTTCCATTCCCGGGCCGGTCAAATCGAGCAGTGTCACCAACGGCTCGCCACCGCTGCGACGTTTCAAAGGAGCTGAGTTGCTCAGGAGCTAAGTCGCGGAGATGGGCAAGAATCGATTTTGACGGATGAAGTGACAGTATGAAACTTACATTGTGGCAGTTGGCGCAATTAAAATTCGTAAAACACAAGAAAAATCAAGAATAAAAAAACTGAATTAGAAAGTATGCAATTGAAACGATGCAAAATCGACGTAAAACAATCGTGACAAAAGGAAACTACATCTATGTCTGCGCAGCTTGAGTAAGCAGATACAAACAGGAAGGTCTTAACAATTGGATATGATCCAATGCATTGGAGCGTTTGCTTGAAGCAGAAAGGTCATTCTAAGAAATAGACGGAAGTTCATTTTGATGAAAGGCACAGCAGCATATCTTGAAGACATTTGAGTTTGTTACCAAGACATTTTAACTCAAAATTTTCGCCGTGCAGAGCAAACTATCACAATAGCAACATACAATTTCTTCCAACCAAATGTACATCAGCTTAAAACAGCTGAAATCGTTGTCTAGACATTTCGACAGCAAAGATTGAACTGGCCACCGCCAACATCAGAAAGATAAGCCAGGCGCTACAAAAAAACTGCTGATCTACAAACTGCGCATGATGATAGCCGGGTTTAGATGTTTTAAGAATGAAATAATATACGGGACAGTTGGAGCTTTAAGTACACATTGTGTCAGCCATTGTCAAATGACCGCCCAGTGCAAATATCAGTCCCGCATGATCGAATACTCTTGGTGGATATACAGGACAAACAACACACATACAACTTCACCCTTTGTACTTCCACTACTGCCGAGCGCCCAGCAGCGAAGCTGCAAATACTATTTTAAGTTTCAAATTCAAGTTTATTATTATTTTTGCCTCCAACAACAGCAAAAAGTCCTTAGTTTGACCCAACTGAGAACAAAACCCAGCACCCGGCTACCAAACAAACGCTAAGGAAAAAGAGTTTTAAACACTCGTACATAAGCACAAACCTTCAGGATGGACGACGTAATGTTCTTCGTCAGACGACGGAATATCAACCGACTGAGCTGATAGCATGGATGAACGATCTGCTGTGGTTCTGTCGTCATCAGACCATTCATTCATAGCAGAAAACGCAGCGCTCATGCGTTCGTTTGTAGTCTGGGCTCGTCTTAATCGGTTTAGAGGAGATGCATCAGGTAAAGGCATCAATGTGGAATGCTAAAATTGAAGAAGAGTTGAAATTCAATATAATTACATGACTCGATGGTCGCATAGTCTGTCTGTTCCCAGTTTCCTTGCCAATTATGAATGTTATTTATTTTAGTGTGTTTGGTTACATTTTTCTGAAATAAATCTTCTTGTTGTTGCTTACATTACACGCTTACTTACATGCACAAAATGGGAACAACAACTTGTGTTCTTGAGAGATAAAATCAGCGAAGCGACAGTCTTAAGAGCATTTCTCAAAGTCTTAACGCCACCATCACAAACGTGAGCTAAGTGCTTACTTTATTTTAATGTAAAAAATAAAACAGCTTTCCTGGTTCAATAAAGCTGATAAAAAAAAAAACTGGCACTATGGTAAGTACGACTTAGCTGCGTTTCGATTACATGTTGTCCTGGCAGTGGAGTATGCAGTTTTTGGTGCTTTCATAATTTTTTGTAGCGTAACAACTATCAATATAAACAACTCAAAAAGTGATGCTTCTTTAGGTAGTAAAGCTACCAATGTTCCTCTGTATATTGACAAATCACTTTATTTTAACAATCATATTGCAGCACCGTCTTTGCCCAAAGGCGCAACCACACAGACTGAGAGGTGTCAATGTTAAGGAGACAGTTTTCGTTTGTTTCATTGTTACGTCATCATGAACATATGACATATGTGATGCGATAATACAACAAACCAAGAGGTATTCAAATACGTTGAGAAGTCTCAGCCATGCGATTGCGCCTTCACTGCTTTGATTCAACATCAAAATCCAATGCTTACTTCTGAAATAGCTGGGGAATCCCCGTTCTCGTCATGGCTACTGTCGCTATTTTGGGATTCAGAAGTCTGGTCGTTTTCCAAATCGCTTAATCCAATATTAGCTGAATATCCGTCAATATTGTCCGCTTCAGCCTGCAGCGCGTTGTCCTGCGACAAGATTGATGTCATAAATGCAGAGTTGTTCGTTATTCGGAAGTTTGCAAACCGGAATTTCTGGCAGCTCCTTTCGCCACGTATGCCAAACAAGCACGAATGATCGCCAAGCAGTAACTAATACCAAACGTATGACGCTATAATTATTTCATCCTGCTATTCAAAGCTACTTATTCCACTGCCAATGTAAAAGTAAACTTTGGTGCAAAAAAGTATATCACAATTCTATTACCAATTTGAACAAGCAACTCGAAAACTAAACAGTTTTTTATCAACCTGAAAAACAAAATTTACAAAAATTGTGAATCAAAAGGTAAAAAAGTAAAAGCATAAAAGAATACAAAACACAATAGCATAAAATAAAATTGTTTCAGCGACATCGCCTAACGGTGCTATGCGTAGGTTACAGATTTGATATGAGGGATTCGAATCATAGTTGGAACCGGTCGTATACGACTTGCATGCAGGGTGGCTGCGACTCGATGAACACATGCTTACTTCACAATTTTCCCTCTGTGAAACTTTCAGTTCAATAAGTTGAAAATAGCCTCAGTTATTCATACAGTCAAACCTCGGAGATCGAACGATTTTGTTCTCGACCAAAAAGTTGGAGATTTTTATGTCTCAGTCTTCGAACATAAATTCGGGTCTCGACAAAACCGAGAGAAGCCGAGCGAATACGAACGCGTTCATTCAAGGTCAAGAAAAATCTAACGTGCCATGATGATACACAATGCACATTTCTCGAACTCAAAATTCGTTCGGAACAGACACACTCGTTGTTATCCGAAAGATTTTTTTATAGTTTTGCATAGTGCATTATTATTAAGGTGGGTTTACTGATACGTGGCAGGCGGCAACGCGACTACCTCATTTTTCACACGATCTTTGATGGAACTAAGCTGTTGTATTTTATTTTACTGTTTTATTACTAATTTCTGCAATTTTTTACAAATTTTTTTGTACTGCATCATCCGCTTTAATATCTTCAATGCTTGAAGAAATTAAAATTATTTACATTAATTCTAAAGGGAAAAAGTGTTTTGGATTTGGAACAAATCACTTTTTGAACAGTGTTCACGAACGAATAATGTTTGATAACCGAGGTTTGACTGTACTTAAATATTAACAACACCAAACTATGAATAACTAAAGGCATGGATTGAGTTACAAGGAACTTATTTCCGTCCAAACAAACGTGGATTTAGGTGCATTATCAGAACACACTTTTTAAGGAAGTTCAGCTATTAAGTCAAGTGTAAATTTTCCCAAAGCATTCTTTCAGAAAACTAGTTCCGCCAATGACGTCACCATCACGAAAAGCGTTAAAAATCAACGAGTTTGTCGAAAAAAATAGCAGCAACATAACTGTTTGTTGTACTTAAGTCAGCTGCAGCAATGGTGGGTTACCGGCAATATTGCAACTGCCATTCTTCAAAAAAAAAAAAAAAATGGTTTCACCAATCCACGAATTAACGCAGGTTACCAGAACGCTAAACAACCTGGAGTTGGTTTCTCAAATAAAAAGAAAATTTAATCAAGCTCGTTGAAAATAAGGAGTGTTTTAACAGTATGCTATCTTCTATGTTGCTTTTTAAGCAGCCACAGTCTAAATTTTGCTCTTTCTAACACAGTGACCGTAGACTCGAAAATTCTGCGTCACCTCACGGGCTGAAATCTGTTGATTAGTATCTAAAATAGTCTTAGTTCTTTTAAAGCAGAAAGGTGAAACAATATTTCGACCCACATAGGATTTAAAAATTCGAAAATTACTGACACAAACGTACAACTTCTCATATTCTACGTTTTAATTGTACTTCGTCACAGATTACTAACGGCAAAATGCTATAAACTGCAACTGATTGCTTCAAACTAAAGAGTTTGTAAAGTTAATACAGTAGCAACAATGACAAAACTGATTCCTAGAAAATGTGACGCAAACGCGGCTGAACAGTGCACGACTTACGAGCCAGTTTCACATAAAATAAAATCCAGCAAATCTAAACCTTACTTTCTTGAAGTACTCGTTTTTTTTTTTTTTTTTTTTTGAAGAATAGGCCCGCTAACTAAAATTGGAATGAGCCCATTTTATCCATCTAACTCCTGCTATAATTATCACTGACAGCGCAATGAGCTTGTGCAGCTAGCAAGTCAATCGCGGAACTTATATTATTTCCTCAACTGTAGACTTCTACGCGTTACGCTAGCAATCTCCTGCATTGTGATTCGTGAATTTTCCTGCTATAAATAAGACGCTGTATATCTGCTCAAATAAGGTAAAAGAAGAACAATGGCGACAGTGCTCGACCTATGTCATAATTCTTAGCATCACTGTATTACTGTTCATGTTCATGTTCACCAAATTTATTTGTCCAACAATTTAACAGTGCAAATGCTTTCAAATACACAACAATAATCTACTGGGTTCAATATTACATGACGTCATCGCATTTCACTTTCAATGCATCACGAGAAATGACGTCACGAGTGGAAATGTAGAATCATGTGCATTCCTCATGATAAACATCTGATTTCATGACCAATCAGGTGATAAAATCAAACGGAAAATGGTTGATCATAAAAAACAAGCAGATTGATCAGCAAGGCAAGCTTTCGTATAAAATTAAGCCGAAAACCGTGTTACTGAAAAAATTATTAAAGCAGCCACACCATTCATTCTTTGTTTTTTCTTTTTCTTATAATGAGTGCGCAACTATTCGGCGTTATGACGCCTAACTTAGCCCTATCCCGAACGCAACTTATAATTCCAAACCAAACCCGAATCCCAAAACCGGGTAGGGTCACGTCGAACAGTCCTGTCTAGTAACGCGTAACGTTACTCTCCGGCTTTTCTTACAAGGATGCCCGCTCCCATCCAGAAAGATTTTAGTACCGAAAAGAAGAACGAGAACTAAGGTTCAATGCTGACAGCGATGAATCGCTAGTTGCAACATTCGCATGCACAAGAGATGGAGCAGAACTGTTTAAAAGCAGGACAATCAAACAGCATTTCGGCTACTCTCAGCAGGTCTGGGAATCAGAACCGAAATAACGAAGCACTTTGATCAATTTTCTAGTCAAGATATCACTCTCAACTTCAAAGCTCTACCACAATTAATTAAAACCAATGACCGATAAGATTAAAAGATTACCTCACAAAAATTTAATATCGTGCACTTGAAAAAAATAGCTTGAAGCACG
The DNA here is from genome assembly GCA_964006365.1 of Trididemnum miniatum. Taxonomy (NCBI): domain Eukaryota; kingdom Metazoa; phylum Chordata; class Ascidiacea; order Aplousobranchia; family Didemnidae; genus Trididemnum; species Trididemnum miniatum. The sequence continues at coordinate 30,207,626 of OZ023231.1, read as the reverse complement.
ATTCGGCAGTTTTTTTTTATTCTTACACGAGCAAAAAACAATAATTAACCTCCAAACGTTTTATAAACAAAATACAGTATAAGTGCATAAACAATGTACCTGAAAAGGCGCCACTGTAGCAGGCCAGGTAAGACAATTCGACGCATGGTCGTCATTTCCAGTCGATATATTTCGAAGTTTCACATCGGAACCAGCAAGAGTATAGTGTTTTTTGCCGTATCCGTCTTTCATGTCGATATCGTGAACGTCGTAGTCCTAAAATACAACATATCTTCCATACATAACAGCAATAAAATATAGAAAAATCAGCATTCGACTATATAACGCAAATGTTAAAAAACAGAAATGGAAATGATTATGCAGAAGTCAATCGGCGACATCGCCTAACGGTACGCCGCGAGGATTACAAATTTTTGTTACGTGTTCCATTCACGGCTAGAGCCGATCGCACTTCAATATATTAGAAAGCTACTGACTTCAAAAACGCAAGCTCCTTCGCAATCTCGCTCAATTACCGTTGTATTTTCAATTCCATAATCTAAAAATATCTTCAAAACTAGAGATGAGAATTCGGCGCAAAGCTCATTCGAACTTGGCCAGTAGGGATAAAACGTCAGGAATAATCGTGCTCTACCTTTTTCCAACCATTGAAATAGGTATAATTGAAATTACGAAACCGTTTTTCCGCCTAATATCACGATACACGGAAAACAAAAATGGCATGGAACATAGTATCGGCATACAATCTAATCCACGTAACATTTTTCCGGGAAAAGACCGTTTTAGGTGTAAAGTTTTAGCTTCTACCAATAGCAGCATTTACTAAACAAACAGATGCTCGTCGTTTACCTCGCCTTGCTCAATTATGTCGTTGCTGTCCTGAAGATCAAAGTTGTCGTTCTGATCGTCATATACCACACCAACACTGATCTAAACGCACAAAACCTTGTTTAAACTCAATAACTTGTACAGACAGATAGACAGATACTTTACTTTGCAGCCTGCACATTGCGTTACTTATGAATATTTGTCGTTAAATTTCCAATAATAGACGAAGAAGATGCTCGATGACGGAGTTAGAGCAAGATAAAGCAATAACTAAGGCAAACTCTTAAAGAAATAGGCAGGAAAGAGTTCAATTTTCTACAGATTTTTACTTCATTACCATGATCTGTAACTGCTATTTTGCGCATTTCACATTTCAAGCGCTACATATATTTTTTTACTGATATGTAAGCCTCAGGTTGCGGCAATCAATAAACTAAAGAAGGTTTTTCCTAAACTGCGATACGTCACAACTTCAACAAAAGTTGAATAACATATATTTTCTACCTTTTCCAACCATGCAACAAGCTGCATAAGTAGTAACACACAATTCTGCATATTGCGATTTAAATTATTCAAACAATTAAAACAGGATCATTGGCCCAGCGGTACGGAGCGCAAGTTGCAGATAGGGATGTCCATTTCAGAATAATTAAGTACTTTAGAATAATTCCGAATCTTTTTTTTCGAGTCCAGAATTTCGAATCCTTAACCGAATCCTAAATCTATAAAATGGCCATTAGTACTAGTTTGATATCAGTTTAGCACGCAACAGCTCGACTACTGCAAAACAAAAAAAATCAACCATTTGTTTCATTTTTAATGAGTGTAGAGTCAGCACAACGATTACAACACTATAAATTCGAAGCATTTGTACACGCTGTGGCATAGTCATGGCTAACCGCAAGCATGCCCCTCTTAAATTTTAGAAACCCATGAAAAAATACGACTCCAGTATATACAAGTGCTGCATACTACACTCATGGCCTCCCACAAGCGTTTTACGGCCTCCGATGACCACCGCATGATCACTCACAAGGCCGAGCGCGCACTTGCGTTTATGGGCAACGTCTAAAAAGATTTATCACGCGCAATCTTTCTTCACAAACAAACTGAATCCTAAAAACGGAACCGGGTCCTAGGATTTGATATTCTGAAACGGACATCCCTAGTTGCAGATCCCGCTGACGGGTTCGATTCACGGTCGAAACCGATTGCGCTTGTCATATATCTGCGGTGGTTGGTGACTCGATGAGTGCAAGATCACTTGCAGTGCTCCTCAAATATTGCTGAGTTTTGAGCTCAAACATTTCAAAATCACGTCAGTTATTGATTTATTGCTTTTGAAGCCTCTTTGTTGTGTCCTTCGATAAAATGCTTCGCGATGATTATCCCTGCTTGGTAAAATCTAACAAGTAGCAAATCAAAGAAGTCAGAAATATAAGTCAACCGAAAAACTCGGAAACAAGGACAACTCCAGCCGGAGTTTGGATTCGTCCAATGTATAGCGCCTCCGTCACTTTCTCGTGACAGGAGGATGAAAATGAAAAAATCAATCAATTCTTCCCAAAAGTAACTAATTAAACAACTGTTTAGCAACACTCACACATCACCAATTGAACTACACACAAAAAGCACGTAGACAGTGTCTAAGATAAGCTTAAGTCTACAATGAAACCAACTAACTTGGTCGCCAGTGTTGCACCTCCAGACTTCCACGTAATCCTTCCTACTTCCACGCTGAGGCAGCGGTTTGGTCTTGGAAGCCATTGCTACTGCAGCACTACTTAATTTATCCTCACTTTTATCTTGTTCTTCGTTTTCTTGAGATAATTCGTCGTCGGTACCAGTTTGACACTCCCAAACCTAAATCACATGTAACAAAATAAAAGCTAGATGAAAAAATATGCTAGACTATACATAATGCTACTTGTTACTTGCACACGCTTCTCATTGCCTGGTATACACTTGGTACATCATACACCCGGTTGAGAGCACTGCGTATTAGAGTGTGAACATGTAATAACATTCCAACTGCAAAATCCCCAGCTATTCTTCTCACCAATAAGCTTAACGTCACTATCAAGAACGGAATAACATTGAAGTTAAATAAGATTTCTGCAATCTAGCAAACTCAACTATCTCTGTGTTGACTGCTACGGCATGAAAATGGTTGCACTAAACCACTTCCCTGACTAACGTTTCCTACATATTTGTCATGACAAAGGTTTATGTAAGGAAACAAAACTATTCATTCACTTATTCGTAAACACAAGTTGACGCAGACTTGCTTGGTTGCTTTAAAACTAAACTGTGTTCAAGACTGGCAATTGGTCTTTAAAAATGAAACTACTTTCTTGTTTCTCAACAGAACTTTTAGTTTCAATTTTCATAACCCTTTGCTACTTAGTAATACCTAATGGATTGCAAAGGTAAACAAACAACTTCTTTCTCAAACCTTTTTCAACTTTACAACTTCAGCCCTGTAAGGCTTTTAAAATACAACACCTTATCTGCATCAGCCTTCGCCTAGCTAAAATATAGCGAACAATATATATCTTATTTAAATTTATGCAAATTATGGGAGAACGAAAGGTTGCGAGAAAAAAGATACTTTTACATTGTCACAATCACTACAAGAAGAAGTGGAAAAGCGCTATGTAAATGAAACAACTGGTAAAAAATGAAAAAATAAAGCACTGAAACAAAACAATTGATCTGCAAGTCAAATTGTTGGGGCAGTATAGCACATTAACAGCTGCAAACCGTAGGCAAAAATAAATTTAACGTGTGAAAAAGTCCAATACTAATTAAATTTGAAAGGTTTACTGAGTTAGCAACGCGCGTTTACAAGGACGTAACACCAAAAGTTAACAGGTTAGGAACAGGAGATAATGCAAGTGGATGGTACCGGCAATGAGCAAACGCCATTTGCTGTAATGCTTATGCAATAAACGTATAACTCATGTTGAAAACTCTTACAGGGAAGTGTCCCGGCCACATTTCATCCAATAAGATCAAAGCGAAAAAAACTCAATTTTTTCTGGCCAAATTCGCGTTTATTCTGATTGTTGCCTCCCAGTTTGCCACAAACATGTTAAGGACCTGGTAATTCTAGCAAAATGTTCAAGTCTTGAGTTCGATTCCCGTAGCAAGCTGGCTTCCTACACGGAAACAAAAAGGCGAGAAGAGACGGAAAAAAAAAAGTAGAAAACGTAAATACGTTCCAGTTGCGACGCCGCTCTTTTGTATCGAACCCCAGTTTCTGTCAAACTGATCAGGAAAAAAAATGAAGCACTTACCTGAAGATATCCTCCGCGTTTCCTCACACTGGTTCTATGAGAGGTTATTCCCTTCGCCGGTTCTTCTCCGACCGAACCACCTATCTTCGTATCTACTTGCGACTCAAAAAAGTTGACGTTTGCGAGGACTTTTGAAAGTCGGTTGGCACTAACAGGCCTTCCGATTTTGGTTGGTCTTAAATTGACAGCATCATCATTAGTAGAAACTGGATTCGTTTTATTTGCATGTGTAGCAGCTACACTTGTATCCACCTCTATATTTTGAGCAGGAATTGCATTGTCTATTTCATTTCCGACCGAAGGTGTCACAGCTTCATTCTCCGTGCTGTTTGATTTGTTAAAGCCCCAGCGTTCGCGATTATAACTTTTTTTCTGGCTGGCGAGATAGGTCTACAAAAAGAAATCGATTACCGACTTCGAAAAAATTTAAGTCACAAACGTGTTCTATTAATGCAGTAATAAACTCAAATATCATTGCATTATCAGCAAAATTATAAGTAGATATTTCCGTTTTTTAATCCCTAGTACAGAGACAAACACGTAGTGAACAAAAGTTAAAAGATTCCAAAAGGAAATGAATCTAAGCGTATATAGTGCGCGACTATTCGGCGCAGGAGACCCAAATCCGCACACTAACCCTAAAATTCTAAACTTACTAGATCCCTAAGACAAACCCAAATTCTAACCCGAACCCTAAAGGATGCCTAATCCTCCTAAATTATGGCAAAACAAAAATAGTTTTTCAGACGAATTTGAAATATAATCCTACTGTACCGAACAAGCAACTTCAATTACCAAGAATGTCTTTTTGCAACCAAAACCACGATTTCCTTGGCACATGAATCATGCTACCGCAAAGTCAGTATTTTGCCTTAAACACGAGCCATTATCTACAAATCCAATCTCACTTCGTGAAAGTTGCCAAAAACAAAACAAACTTGTCCCAGAGTAACACAACACATGCTGCCCCAAATGTTATGAATTAATAAAATGTAAGGACCACAAACGTCTAGCTAGCAACTTACCTGAAGGAAAATAAGATGAAACCTCTCTTGCTTTAACTTTTCTTCTAGATTTTTGATAGCGGTCTTGCATGAGGCCAAACTCCTCTCCACATCCTCCATTCCTTCAAAGTTTAAATCCGGAGTTGCTACTCCGGGAAACTCCTCTTTCCATTGCGATACAAACAGATTGATTTGCGGATCCATGTTAAAAATATTTAGCACCAAATTCTTAGATAAAAACACCTCTCTCAAGGATGGCATAGAAAACACAGTCTACTTTTAGACAATTCAATTATACCTTAAACAGTTGCTACATAACGCAAATATTTACACAACCTGCCGATAAAAGATAAACGTTTTAGGCACTTTGCAACTTTCTTCTCGTAGAGTCAGCTGGACTCAGGACTGGCATAAGGGACGACAACATACAGCAAGCACACAAAAACAAACTTCCATTGAATTGATATTTCACACTGCTTCATATTTTCAAATAAAATACACCATATTACACAACTTGACGTTTTAGCCTCTGATGGTAAGACTTAGTAAGGGTTAGTATGTATTCGGCATTTGATTATTGACAATCAATTCTTTCATGTTTCAGAGTTGCTTTGGAAAAAATGGCAGCTGCGAACTCACACAGGACTCTTGTATCCCAAAAGTCTAAACTTCACCTGTTTTTTAAACCTCTGAAACCACCAACCCCAATGCACTTGCATAATGATTTCAAAATGCTTCGCTCTTAGGGCTATATTCTAGATATGACGCTCCACTTAATACGTGGAAGAAACAAGAATATTAGGAGCAGCGTAACGTTGCTAGAACGCTTAAAACATCTCTTAAACTAATGTTAAAAGTGTTTATCTACGAAAGATGATATTTTATCAATTTAAAACTAAGCAGTCTACGCTGGCACACTTTTACACATTACAAGATAGGCTAATAGGCATTTTCTTCTGCACAAAGATACAAAGTGTAAATGCGCGATCGGAAAACCTATGAATCAAGGTTCTACAAGCCTTCCACCACCTTGTGGTTTACACATATAGACCACAGAGGGTATGTGGTGCATTTGTTATAATAGTATATCTAAGCAATTGTGAAGGATAAATTTGAAAGGGTGCAAGTTTTTGCCATTGCTGGAATAACCCAAAGCTTTAATCAACTACAATTAAAAACACTGCTCGTGATATTGAACTAAACTTTTTCAATAAATCTGTTTTTTTGGACTGAGTAGTGAGCACTTCAGCAGTAAGCCACGTTAATTGATTTTTCATCTTACGATTACAGACAGTTACTAAAGTCAAATATACGAAAGCCTAAACAAACTATTTTTTTATTCAAGCAAAGATTTCTTAAAAGTTTATCTAATTTTGTATTCTGCGTAAATTTGGCTCCTACCTAGCATCAATCACAATTCTCGTCTTAATCATAACTCTGAAATTCTAGAGCAATAAGCAAAATTGAAATTAGATACGTCTTCTCGCGCTTTTCTACGTAAGCAAAACTTTTAGAGAAAAACACTTTGGTAGAAAACTTACCATTCTTTATAGCATATTCAATGCATTGGGCACAAAGTTTTCGAATAACCTCGTTCTTTAGTAGAATTGCATCTAATAACTTTTTCCACACGAGGGACGACAGACTGGTATCTACATTTAGAAGTAGTTTTAACTTTTAACTTCCTCTGAAATGGCAAGTTCCTAATAATAGTTCCTACAACTAAACTGTCTAATTCAAGTCTCTAAATCTGGAAAATGACTCTGGACTCCTAGGATTAACATACATGCTAGCATATTAAAGCGCTAAATCACATCATCAATCACACTACACTTAAACTTCGAATGAAATACAGAAACGGTCACGAGAATCGAAATAACACAGTCACTGATTGTGAATGGTAAAGTTTGGTTATATTTAAAACAACGGGCGTAAACAAGCTCAGTTAGGTCTTAAAATAGCAGTAAAATAAGGAGAAAAGCTGATCGAAAACTTTCACTAAGGTTATATTCATAACCAACCCAACTTACTAAAACCTTACTACTACGCGTACAGAAGAAACACTCACTGTACAATGCAGTAACACACTATAAATAAAACAAGTCAAATCACAAAATTCACAGTGGCTTACGCTATATTGATGCTGACAGTGAACACTCCAATCAATAACGTTGGCTTATCTTTGATCGACGATTTACCCACTAGAGCTGAAACGGCGGGCATGTTTCAAAATTGAGCTCTAACCAACATAGCAAAATATACTTAACTCATATGTAACCTGATATGTGTTTCAAGATGGAACGAAAGCCTTCGCAAGTACATCAAAATAACGGAAAGGTTTGGTACAATGTAACGCACCAATTGACATGGTTATGATTAAGAAATCAAAAGGTAAGAAGATACCTAACCAGCTCCAAGTTGGGCATGTTTCAGGGTTAGGGTTAAAATTTGGGACTGGTTTAGAATGGTTAGTTGTTTACAGTGTGGCTGCTGACGCGAAAACTTCGCGATCCATTCGCAGTCACCCCGTTACTACTCCTCTTATTTTTAATTTTATTTGATTAATGCCTGTGTAGTTGTATTATTATATGATGTGGTTAATGACAGACAAAAGAAACTGTACATGAGCTTGCTGACCATCGATGACAATAGTTTAATAACTTCTAACAATCTGAATTGACGTAAACGCGTTGAAAATGTTGTTATAATTTGATTTGAACTTTCTATTCTAGTCTTTCCTTCACAGGTGCTTTTTCAGAACACTAACCTTCACAGCCTGGTTCCTTTTAAATCAATATAATCTCGGACTAGCGCAATAGCATAGTAATAATACTGTGGTAAAGATAAGCTCTTACCGATGTACAACAAGTTAACATTACAACCTTGCCCAGCGCTCAACGCTAAGCAAAACACTTGACCAATAAAACAAGAACGTTGCATGTATAAAGCAATCTCAAAACCGCAAACCAACATAACTAGTACGCACGAAAATAGAACGTTTCTGATTACCAACTGCCTATTTGGGTCCTCATGTCATCCATACATAGCCGTCACCAAGCCATTGATAAGCCAAGACTAATGACAGCATGCATTTCAATATTGCGACATTGTGTTATGACATTGACAATCCCGATTACATTTTTTTACACTGACGTGCCGTCATAAAAACTACACCATAATAACAAAAATGTTTGACGTAATTACGACGTCATCGGAAACCAAGATTAACCTTACGAAATTATTCGATTCAATAACATACATTTCCTGCTCGTGCAAATGTTAGGTGGTTAGAATACAACTTAATGATCTTTCGTGAAATAGAAATAACTGCACTGACGAGTGACGAAAGGTAGCCTTATTTGAAAAATAAGAAGCAAGCATTGCTTGGTGAAATAAACAGTTTTGAACCTAGAGTTGCCCGTTTTAAATTCGCATAAGGTCTAAACCAAAAATCAAGAAATGTTCCAGAGCCGGCGGCACAGCAATCGACTTAAGGGGCTAAAGTTTGAAATTTTTTTGCATTTTTTGTATTTAGTTGCATATTTATTCTCCTATCACGAGAAAGCGATCAATGCGCTATACGAGCTCGCTTAAGAGTTGCCGGCCATCTGTCTACTAGGGATGTGCCGAGTCGAGTCCGAGTACTCGGCCGAGTATTAAAGCATTATCATTTTGACCTTTTTTGCTCTGTATCCGAATTTGAGTCGAAATTAGGATATCTACGGACGTGATGAGTTTTTTTTTGCTCTTCACCTGATTTTGAGTTCATATCTTGACGTCGTAGATACTCGGACTTGGCCGAGTAATGTCGTGAATACTCGTTACTCGGCGAGTCCGAGTAATTTTCCTTGAGGCACATCCCTACTGTCTACCACACCAAGAAGGGGACATTCCGCTAAGTGCCTTTTCCAACGGCACAACAAGTAAACTTGCAGGCTTGTTCTTCACACTGTCCCTTTAATGCTGAGCGTCAAGCAGGGAAGCTGTGAATACCACTTTCAAAGTGACTGATTTGACCCGACTCGGAATCAAACCCAAGTCCACAGCTTCCGAGGCGGACGCTCTTACCACTCGGCCATCTGAGCTGTTAATTTAAGCACAAAAGCAGCTGTCTGCAAAAGAAAAAACATGTTGATTGGGGGGGGCAAACATGTCGATAGGGGGGCCAGGCCCCACTAGCCGCCTTAGCCCCCCTTATAGCCGGCACTGTAATGTTCTTATTTCATTGTATGAAGACTAAAAGTGCGTTTAACGGCAACGCAACTAAAACTGCTCAGATCGAACGATTTACAAATGACATCAAACGCATCAAATAATCTGTCTTTAAAGAGAAATTGAAAGCGCACATCGGAATTAGCGATTTTTGTGCAGCGCGGAAATTGCATTCGCAAACAGCACACGTTTGCACTAAATAGAAATTGCATATCTCGATATGCACATAGTAAAACAAACAAATTTTCCAATCGCAACTATGCCCCTTTGTATTAAAGAATCGTATGATGACAAAAGAAAAATTCAGAACTATTAGAATCTAAAAATTAAGATTGCTACATGCAAAATGACATTGAGTTCCCACTTTGCTTTTTGCGTAAATTTTATTTTTTTAGCACAACCAAAACATTTTCGATGCAACTACGAGCTGCAGAACTATTTAACCGACGACGGTAACATTACAGCTCATTTTTAACAAACTAAACCATTCCTGTGTGCACATGCATGTCAGTACACTTAAAATAATTTAAAAACTATTCTAGCATGTAAATGGAGTGATTCAATTTTGCGCTCGTTTGTCCTTTTCTCCACATAATTACGGATCAATGCACTGCTACTATATGCTAATAACAAGAACAACACTCACGTGTGGCTGGTGCAGTAGCTCTTTGCCAGGGCACTAATAACAACTGCTAATCAATTGTAATGCTTTCACATAAGTTTCCAAACCAACTTCTGATCTGACAAGATTTATAGCTAAATTGCCAAAAACCCGACCGATGCAATAGCACGATATTTATTACATGCAATGAATCACATACAAAGGTCATTTTCAAAGTAATGAACTTAAAATTGATTTAAGCAATGCTCAAACTAAAAAGTGGACTAGCGTTTTTCAAGCCACAAGCCGCAAATTTTTCGAAAGTCGTTAGTATTGACGTTAAACAGCGATTGGCGAATTCTATACTACCTCGATAAAATAGCGAAAGAAAAAGCCCTCACATTCCCGATGCTTTTTCTTGACATTTGACGAGAAAATCGACAAGTGTCAGACGAAAAACTTCGGGCGTATGATAACCCTCTTCCTCGCTAGTTTTAAGCTCAGTACCACCAACAACCTGTTAAACTAAGTTCTCTCTTTGCTACGATCTGACGAGTGTCAACAGACATTCATCAATCAACATATTTCATTCCAGTCGACACGACCATAAAAATGATTGCGTTCTAAAAATACAACGACAAAGCGTTTGTGTTACAACGTTTGGTTTCAACACTGGCACCCTAGTGCTACTTGTAATGCCAAAATAAATTTCGATGTGTGCTAGAACGATACCTATGACAAAACCGATGATCTCTTTACAACTCGAAGCGAAAACCGCGCGTTCTACGAAAGATAGACCTACTATTTTGTACCACGAAAATTTATTAAGTGTCAAATCCACCAAGTCGATTTTATTTCGCTGTAACACTGTTCCCTCTAAGACTTCAGCAAGTGCGAATTGGCCCAAATTTTAATTTTAATAAAAAACTTCCGGAAGACTCTCAAAGGGTTGAAGAAAGTTTGATCCAATTTTTACCTCAAAGTTCACTTTCCAGAGTTGCATAACTTTTGTTTTCCACCAAGGTACTTAACAGTTTGATTCAAACTGGCCAAAAATTAACATTCCAGACGGCAAATTTTTAAAAAAATTCGAAAATTTCGCTCAACACTTCATTTTTCGCAAACTTTGCACCTTAGAGGGAACAGTGGCTGACACCAACAAATTCCTTTCGACTATAACCAAGCGTAACGCAAGCAGTAAATAAAAAGTGCTGTAACAAAACTAATAACCACAGCTCATAAATGAACAGCAGCTAAATGCCTCACACAGATACTGCACCGGAGGTTGCATTAGCAGGTTATAAAAAAAGATGAGTTGTGGGCGAACTACACTATATCATAATCAGCAATTTATGCAAGCCAATTAGAATGCAGCGTACTATACTTCGTTCTTGTATCAAACTACACAGAAATAAAGAGGCGGGCAGCACACAACAACTAAACAATATCTCCAAAACCTTTGCAAATATGCTACCAGTAGGATTGCAAACTAGAACTTGCTGACCTCAATTTTTTTTGCCGAACTCCAAAAACAAAAGTTCCTGAACGCGAACTTGAACTCGATCTCGTCAAAAGTTAATTGAGTTTTGAACTTATCCCAAACTTGAGAAAAATTGTTGTTAGCCAAAACCCGATGAAAATTGCTTGAACTTACTATAAGCTCGATTAAAATTCCTGACTCGCAAAACTTAAATTAAGAACTTGAAATCGACCAGAAAATTTTCGAACTCGTTAAAAAACTTGTTAAAAATGCTTGCGAGTTAATATCCCTGTCGACAAGCAAGACCTACCGCCTGACTATGGAACAGAAGGTAATGTCCAGCCTTAATCAGGTACAGAGCACAGTAAAAAACTTTCTCAACTCGCCGCGATAAACTTGATTCGCTTTCTCTTCACAGCTCAATGGTTCATGGTTTTAGCGATAGCTTACTGAAGAAAAGCATGGCTTTCACTACAGTTTGCATTAACTTGCTTTTGACGTCATCGCTGTTCTTTAGAACAACGTCTAGACAACGTAAAGTTTTATCCACTAGATCCCACGTAATCCGGCCAATTCCATAAAAAGGTTATGATAAATTGAGCTTGGTCTGAAATAGACTGCAGTGACAGACGGTAGATTAATGTAGGTCCAACCGCTTATTACAAAATAGTAATTCTGGTCACATTGTGCTAGGGCGATGCAGCTACTGCTAGAATACTCTATTTTGCTCAAAATTTGTGAATAACAACTCATTTTTATTTTTGTAACAACATCGAAATCGCTACGAAAAATCACACATGCTTGCAGTTATTTCTATACAACAGGAATCAATAGCACTAAATCAATGCAGCGGAAATTTCAATAATTAATAAATGCACAAACCAAGCTTGTTCTGTTTAGAGCGGCTTCAAGCTGCGCTGACATGTTGCACATAGTATTGATAACATTGGAGAAACGATTCATCATCTCGCATGCGATTGAATAAACTACAAGAATGAACCCACATGATTTCATTTGCGCTGCGTTACGTTGTCTTACGATCACAAATCTCCGAGCAAACACATCCTAATTTATTACAGCTGTAAAAAAACTCTCAATTTCAAAGCAAAACTAACACATTAAAAGAACATAGTCACGAGATGGTGATAATTTTTTTGAATTTATACACTTCATCGGTTTAACGAATTATTGCAATTTGAAAACAAATACCGATATATCAATTCTCGTTACGTAGATTGTAACGTGTGTGCAAATCTTCGACATATCGCATACAGATTGCGCAATTGTGAAGCCATAGCAAAACAACAGTATTAATCACAGTAAAAAATTAAAATTTTATTATCACAACACTATTTTCGTCGGCCACGACTCTTCAGGTGTAACGTACATTTGGAGAACTGGTTGCCGACGCAACAAAACATTGTGTTTTCAAAGTTTTAATTTTTAACTGTGATTAATACTCCTATACAGATTGTTGACAAAATTAAAAAGTTTATTTCAATACGTTGAACTGAAAAAAAAAATTCAAACTTGATGAGCAAACAAATCTAATATCACCGAAAGAACTTAGGGTTTACTTTTTAAAATTAAAACTAATAAGTATTCCTGAATTGACGCCACATAAATTGCAACTATAGTTCGAATGCTGACAATATCCAGAATAGGAAATCAACCTTTTCATTTATCGTAACTTTAAGCACACTCAAATGACTAGTGTTAGCAAGGACATTATACCAACATACACTTGCAGACAGTACCGAAGTATGTCAAAATAGCTAAGGGGAAAGTTGGCTTCGTTGAACCAAGAAATCAATAACTTGTTTATTTAGCATTTGGGCAAGTAATATGAAGATTCAGCCACTTTAGGCGGTATAACGACGAACAACCAATACCACCACTTTCCATCCTCTACAGTTAACAAGCTTTATGTATAAACATTTACGATCGCGGCCACCTCATAAATCTCACTGAATAAAGCATCTGATACAAAGAATAGCAATTTCACGCAACACTAGACCAGATTTAAATCATTCGAAGCACTCAGTACGAGATAAATTGTTAACTAAGGCAGACTTAGGTAACCAACATACCAGTTAGTTTAGCAATGACATATTCCAAAAACTGTCAGCTCTTGACAATGACGACGCGTTGTACCATACAAGGAAAATGCCACATCTTCAGAAAAAGCAAATATTTAACTAGTTCGGCGAATACTAGTCCATGGCATCATCATTTGGAGTATTTTATATTCACTAAGTAACTCACGTGTTAAATTTTATCTAAATGCACCTAGACTAAACGATAAAACTCTTATCTTAAAATTGGAGCTGAAAGCTGTACCAAACCAATTAGATTTTACTTTCAGCCAAATACACTCAACTCGGAAATGCAAGCTAATATTTGCATAACCAAAACAAATACACCACCAACAATTATAAATACTCGTCAACTTAACTCTTCGCTTCCTTCTATGAACTGACCTTGTGTGCAAAGAGAAGTCCTTCTATAAACACTAAGCAATAAACAAAAAACAGAATGAATGCGTTTTTTTATCAAATGTAACGTAAAAACCAAATGTATCTCTTATCTGCGTAGTCGAGATACCTTCAGAAATTACGCAACTGACGAAAGTTACGGAGTGAAAGGGTGGTTAGTACATTTTCTTTGACGCTTAAACTTTAATAACTCTTCAATCTACCTGTGAACACCCGGTCGAGGGCTAGCACGGCTAAGCGAAAGGTGATACAAAAATCGAAACTAAATTCTCATACAGCAACAGCAAAAAGACTACATTTATTCAAGCTATTTCACCTACATTTTAACCTGTTGCACTCAATAAATCTTACTAATTCAAAAACTACAGGACGTCAAATTTGGAAATGCAAATTATGCTATCAGTCGCGCAATGCAGGATATAGAAACTTAAAAGCGTCACAGTAGAATATATCACGAAAAATGGTTCAATTTTACAGCTAAGGTGCATTTTCGTGAGCTACTATCACAAATCTCAACTTTTCGTAAACACAGAACTTAACGGATCACTAACAATAAATAGATTTGCATTAGCGCAGCGTGTATGTAGTAGACCAATAGCTTACCAGGATGCACAGTTACGCAAATTTACACATACATAATTACATACTCCCATTTCATCTCTACAAAAGTTCATAGATCTCGCTATCGCATTGAGCTAAGAAAAACATAGATTTGCGCCAAAAACTCAATTGGAGACAGAATCACAACCAAAAAATACACTTTGTAGTTTGGAAATATCAAACGGCCATGACTAAATAACCGAGAAAAGCTCGGGTAGTGACACGGCATATAAGCCAAGTCAATACCAACAAATCAAGGTACAAAATAATGGAACTATTTCTTTTAAAATTTGACAGGATATTAAGACAAATTAGTAACAAAGAAGCAAAGGCAGCTCAGACAAAACAAACCAGCAGGAGCATCGACAAACAGCAAGTGCTGTATCACTAACCATAGCCCCAGGGCATTGTCAAACGAACTTGCTAGCTACAAAATCAATGATACTGTGCCAGAAACTCAATACGACATTGTCACAAAGAAAATATAAAACAGCAATCTGAAGCAAGGATTGTTGTTCACAATCAATAAAAGTAAGTCAACCGTTACAACCACATTTTCGTGACAAAAAGACGTCTAGTCAGTATTCAATTGTACCAATCATGCGGTGCTCAGTTCATTTCTCCAGTCATTGGTAAAATAAGCATGACGTCAGAACCTAATGTTTACTTAAAAGCTAATTTAAATCAAACATCATAAAACAGGTAAGCTATAGGTTCATTAAGCCATCTTATGCACCATGGTTGGAAGAAGGTTGGTTGAACGAAACATTTCATACACAGTTTAACCAACAACAAAAGGTTGGACCAGAAAAATCACTCACAGCCATGCTATTGCTTTCAAGATCGTCACCAAATTTTAAAGAAATGTAATCTGTCTCCAAAGGAAAAAACAGATCTAACAGCACATACAGAAAATTTTCTGTAAGTAGCACTAAATCCATATCATAAGACAATTATAGGACAGTTACTCTTTAGTTTTTATCAATTACTAGTATATGCTTTTATCTATTCTAAATTTCAAAACTACAACTTTCACACAAGGCTACTTGCCATATTTGAAAAAAGGATTTATTTAATTAATATGTTCTCATTACCAGGCTTGATGGAAAGCTGCAAAATAATACAAAGCTTTTACAAAGAGTCAGAAGCAAAGACACAAAAATACAGTGGAAAGTTAATATATAACCCACAATGTCAAGTTGCTCACCCACCCACGAGTTTCTGCACAGTTATGCTTTATTGCTACCCAAGAGCACATCTGGTTCTAATCACCAGACCCGAATTGTACAAACTTATTTTATTCACATTCATTGAAAATGCTAACTAACCCTGGAAGTAACTTGGAGCTAATGCCAAATCGAATAAAATCTTTCAAACACTTTTGCCAGCATCTCAACCCAATTGTTCGATCCAACTTTAGCCTTCTTCCCCTACCCAAGTAAAATGATTAATTCAACTCTACTCAAACTTTGTCGCTGCTTCGCAAAGGTGCTCTAAAAATGAAAGTTTAGTAGCGTAGAGACAGAGAGGGAGATCGCAAATCAAACTTGCACTCTTCAAGTCAGCACCCCCCAAAAACACGGGGCAGGACTTTTCGGCGTGACCGATTCGACGTGAGACGATTTGTCGTTGGGACGACTCGACGTTGGGACGTCTCGGCATTGATATGATTCGGCGTGGAAAGGTGTGATTTGTGAGCGGACGTAATTATCGCGTTTCGCGCTAGAATGTGCGAAAAGACGTAATCATCACGTTGTAGAAGTGCTAAAAGTAAACAATAAGCGACTTTATATCTACGGCTTTATATAAGTTTCGCGAGATATTGTTTTAAAGAAGTTCAAAATTGTTCGACGTAAGTTTAACCAAGAAGTGGTGAGAAAATTGTTTTACAACTTTAAGTATTTGATTTCGTGTTATAACATGAAATACAATTGCGCGTTTAACAAGCGATTAATAAGCGCTGCGACTGCACTTTGCTTTTCATTTTTTCATCAAGATGCAGCAAAAAATGTGTATTATTAACTGAACATAAAAAAGATTAATTAAACACAACAAAATTTTTGTTGACGAAATATATACCCGCGTAAAGGTCACGGCCTCCGCTTGGTCGGCTGTGGCTTACTGCTAGATCGGACGCTAAATACTTCATTATTATGCGAGCAGCCCTACACGGCATTTAATTTATCGCCAACACATGATTTCTCAAAAAGATGGTTTATTTTTTTTTTTTTCACAAGGAGATTGAGGTGAATTTTACTCTTGATCTCAATTGATGATGCCGTGTAGGGCTGCTCGCATAATAATGAAGTATTTTGCTTCCGATTTAGTTTACTTCAGTAAGCCACAGCCGACCAAGCCGAGGCCGTGACCTTTATGCGGGTATATTTTTCGTCAACAAAAATTTCTTGTGTTTATTTAATCTTTTTTACGTTCAGTTAATACACATTTTTTGCTGCATATTGATCAAAAAATGAACATCAAAGTGCAGTCGCAGCGCTTATTAATTGCTTGTCAAACGCGCAATTGTATTTCGTGTTATAACAAGAACTCAAAACTTACGTCGAACAATTTTGAACTTCTTTAAAATGATATCTCGTGAAACTTCTATGAAGCCGTAGATACAAAGTCGCTTATTGTTTACTTTTAGCACTTCTACAACGTGATGATTACGTCTTTTCGCACATTCTAGCGCGGAACGAGATAATTACGCCCGCTCACAAATCACACCTTTCCACGCCGAATCATCTCAACGCCGAGACGTCCCAATGTCGAGTAGTACCAACGACGAGTCGGTCACGCCAAGTCGTCTCACGTCGAATCGGTCACGCCGAAAAGTCGCGTACGGCCTAAAACATGTGTCAAATTATGCAACAATCTTCAACCGTGATTCAAGCTCATTACAATCAATTAGAATCTGCATTTTAGTAACTTTCACAAAGTGCTAATATGCCATGTCGCAGGTAAGAAATTTTGCAAAAAAATGGAATATGCATTGCATTGATATTGTTGAAACTAGTTACAAACGTGGAAAAAATAGCACATTTCCATAATAAATGACATTTCTTATTAGAACATTTAAGTATCTTATTTTCCTTAAAAGGTACAATGCAAAATAATTTTTTTATACAAAGTTGCAAGTTTATTATGTAGAGGAGTTGCAAGTTTATGATGTTTTTACAAAGTTACACGACATTTCATAAAATCATAAAAAAATGCATATATTATTGCATATATAACTTGAAGCTCTCATTGCATATATAACTTGAAGATAGCTTTTATCATACAGGTGTGACCGACTTGATGACCCTTGGTCTTTCGGTTATTCCCCCTCCAAAGCCAGCACAATAAATCTTGACACAGTGTAGTATATTATGCATTCTTTCTTGGATGAATAGCTGATATGCTATGTGCTATGCGTTGGAAAAAAATAAACACCACTACCAGGAGACATATATACTAGAAAAATCAAACAAGAAATGACGATCAGCCCTACTTAGACTTATTAATACACCTCACTGACAGAATTATAATTTTAGAAAATGGATTAAGCATTTAAAAATCTAAGAAAGAAACTGATAAAGCAATGCCACATCCAGCTGACAAAACACAACAAAATTAATTTAATGTATCTTAATTTTTAACAATTAATTTAACTTAGTAGCGAACATACAATTGCAACGTGATTGAGGACAATTAGGTTATGATTACTTAACAAAGCGTAAACCCTCAACGTTCTATACTACCGCATTCAATAAGATACTGTCACAATAAATAGGCTTCTTTGTAGCTGTTTTTCAAGTAAGCGATAGAATCAAAATGTTAAAGTAACTAAAATGAAACGCGAGGAAGTACATACCTTCCGAGAAAGACTAGGTTTATTCTTACCTTAGCAGCTATGCATCGTTTTTTGTGATAGAACAAAAAGGAAAAACTATGCTACCCTTGACAAATTAAAAATATTCCAGCATAGCCATAAGCAAAGCAAAACTGCCCAAAGCTAATGGCACATAAGTGCTGAACCTCAAGTTTTCCAACACATAAGCTGATTCATGGGCCACACAAAATTCCCAGGCATATTTGTTAGCTCTGTAATAGAAATATTGATCATGCGACTACTTCAATGAAATAAAATATTTGAATAACATGAAGTAATTCGAGTATCAATCGTTGACATTGTCATCTTATGTCACAAACACAACTATCTATACTGATGACAGACCTTACACATAACCAAAACATTCTTTAGCTTTGGAGAAACGCTACCATGGCCATTATGTGGTTGAGGTATTAGTGGTGCACCTTGTATACAAATCTGCCTAAAACAGATAGTTAACCATACCGAACATCAGTTCTTTGTCTCTAATTAAAACTATCTTTCAAAAACATCAACATTATACCACAGTTTCACTGCAAAGGTCACCTTTGTAACAGCTTGTAAAAATAATAGTTATTAAGCAACCATAGTGATAATTTGGCATGTGATATTAATGTCTCCTATTTCCGTATCACCAATGCAATATTTCCTGGTTTGTAAAATACAACACCATAAAGTTGAGTTCATATCCAGACACAGTTGCTAATGATAAATAAACAAAAAACTTATAACAAAAAAAATAAATGCAGTACTGACTAAACCTGAAACATCAATGGAAAAATATTGCATTTACGTCAAAGTGGTTTAATCATTTTGTTTCATACATCATTCTGAATTACATATTTATACAGTACAAGGAATAAGCATCTAAACAAAAAAGTAGTGTCAATTTTGCCATTATTATTCTGCAGCCAGTAGATCCTGATTGGCTAATTTACTCAAAACCAGTCAAGCATATAGACGCAAGCCAATCAACAATCATGCATCTAGAGTCAAGCCAATCAGATCTAGCCATTAATGGCAAAATAGACACTGCCAAACAAAAAAAGCTGTAATATGCAAGCATGAGTAAGAATTGAGAATTTAAGAAAAAGTAGGAGTAAGTGTAATTGCAAGTTTGCAACATCCATGATGCAATATAGATTGTTACCAACACCACAAATTTTAAACTCGTTTAACTCACTTTGTCTTTTGGGGGGCCTACAGCACACATCCCCAAGAAGCACAACTAGCTGAATTGCTACTTGCAGGGGATGTGAGAATTTCATCAAAGATGTCATAAATTATTACCAACACTTTCCAAAAAGCCATCCAGTCTTTAGCCCAAACATTAGTTCTTAATTCAGATAGGTTTTTACATGATGTGTACTAATATTGTAGTAATTATTAACAAATTAAAATGGCCTAACTCTTTTGCAACACCGAGTTTGGGCTTTGCGTATATATCTAGTAGTTTAGACTCAGCAAATGTGCAGCGGCAATAAATCAACTAAAGGAGTTACTTGGTGCAAGTGCTACTTTTCCAATTTGCCTTGTTTTTATTGTGTGTGTGAAATATCAGCTTTTTTAAACCCTATCTAAAACTTGACATTTTGACCACATAGATTCAGCTGCCATTATCAGCAGTGTAAGCAAGGCAGTACAAAACAAAACTTTTTAGCTTTAAACTGCCTTGCTTACACTACTAATGATGATCGATAAATCTAGTCATAAACGTTCAGTTTTAAGAACTACCAAACTGGAGGTTTATTGAAATCTCCTTAACAGTTACCAGTAAGCTTTTTTTTGTCCCATATTTATTGCATTCCAAAACTCAGGGCTGTTTTACAGAAAACCCTGGTATATATAACCAGATAGATATAAACCAGGAGCTGCAAGTAAGGCCTATGCAACATAATTTTTGCAATGAAAAGGTGCAAGATTAGTACCAGTATCAATTCAAAGGAGTGCAGGCTAAAAAGCAAATCAGAAAACATTGATCTAAATTCATCAAAACTTAAAGGTAGTGTCTATTTTGTTGTTAACAGCAAAATAGCTTCTAGGTCTATTTTGCCATACGTGACGTCGTGGGTTTTTTAACGCCATTTTGTGCTAGATTGCCATGACTTCTTGATAGCTCAGTGGATAGAGTGCAACGTATAATGGGAAGCGATGCACTAGTTTTGGGTTCGATTCTCGTCATCGCTTTGATTTGTTTTGCTGGCTTCAGTTTGATTCAGATTCGTGTCACCTGGGGTTAACAATAGGGTTTGTGAGGACAGTAGAAGAGAATAAGATGTAATATTCGTGTGACATGAGGTTATGTAGCTGCGGCAAAATAGACCTAGAAGCTATTATGCTGTGAACGACAAAATAGACACTGCAAAACCTAAACAGCTAAAAAAATACAATAATTTGAAAAGTGCTAGTTGGTTTTTGCTTTGGTATGAGCTAAGCTACATCGAGACAATGGCAACAAATCCAACAATGTGAGATGTTATTGGTATAAACCGCATGTAGCCTAATTTAAGAACCTAGAACACTTACCGGCACTAAAATTACCTGTAGACCACTTGATCATTAAACATATGACGATAACAGGATAACCTCCACTTAGGTACTGTATTATAACTGGTACCGGTATATACAGGAACCGGTAATTCTTAAAATAGGCTATTTATACAATCATTCTTGAAAAGAGCTAGAGTAGATGATACGCAGATGCAGGTCTACCAACAGCCTTACACTTTGCAGTCCTGAGTCTGCCAAGCTTAGACCTGTAGACTACTACCTATCTGCATTTTTCAGAGCCTTGCAAAATTATGTCAGTAGTCCATATGTAAACATGCCTAAAATCTGCACTGGACTACGGTAGTCTACTGCATTACCACTGCACCAGTACTGGTACTTACACACTTTGCAGTCATAGACTAGCAGACTGGTAGACCTATACCATGCACAGACTGGTGTTCTACCAGCATACGACAAAAACAAGACAATGCTCCAGGCAGGTAGACCAGGAGTACTTCAAATTTAACAATAGCCTAACATAAGCAGTGTAGTGCCTAGATGCAAACATTATCACACAGCACAGTAGTACCAGTGCAACCTGTCACCAAGCATGTTAATGTTACAGAACATGCACTGCAATAGGCCTACTACCTTGTCTAAAATGCAGTTCACAGCCATTACCATTATACGCTATTCTTTTCCTGGACATTTCCGCTTGTTAAAATATGCTTCGCTTTTTGTGTAGACCAGTTGTCGTTTGCTCAAGTGAAGTTACGCTTACACAGTTACTATGGGTCGGTACCGGTACTGTTTCTGTACAATGAGGAATCTGCTCGCGTGTTTTCTCCTCGTTACGTCAAAAATCAACAAAAAGGTGTTGCCAACTACAATTGTACACATGGTCTTTTCACACTGATGACTAGTATTGACCAAGCTTAGCTTCGGCAATACTTTCATAAAAATTGGCAACTAAAATTGTCAAATGTAACAAAAGTGATTTGGAGCACATTTGGAGTATCGTTTTTAAGCAGACCAAAAACACAAAACTGATGGTTCCACTCTGAACGTAGTCTTGTTGTTGCTTCATTGGACAAGATCAAATCAAATCTTCATTATACTCGCCGTATTACGTCGAAGCGTGTAAAGAGTTGCGGGCCCCATCTCCGCGGCTTAGCGCCTGGGCAACACAGCTCCGAAGAATCGTCGCAACGGTGGCGAGTCGTTGGCGACACTGTGACGATTTGACCGGCCCGGGTATCGAACCTTCCGCACCGATAGCGTGCGCTAAGCAACTGAGCTAACGGCCGGTTTGGACAAGATGCTTCACGGTAATTATTCCTGCTTGGTGGTATCTAACGAGTAGCAAATTATGGAAGTCAGAAACATATCTCAACCGAAAAAACAGAAAACGGCAACTCCTAAGCGAGTCTGGATTCGTACTACGCAGAGCGACGACGTAACTTTCTTGTGACAGGAGGATAAAAATACAGAAATCATTTAAATGCGCCAGAACGTAGGCTATTTCATGAAGATGGCATCAGAGTTGGTCCGACCGTAAGACATCATTATTTTTTTTTTAAATTTCAGATTTTGGTTTCTTATAGTCAACTATAACTTTCTGGAAAGTTCAAGAAATATTAAAAAACTTTGTCCAATTTGGCCCAGTCTAATAATCATCTGCACATTTCATTTTTATGGTGTGGTTTTGGTTATTTTTAAACCTTAGTGGGCCATAGTTTGTTTCCAGTAATTCTGATCAGTAAAGCAAAAGATTAAATTGGACAAATTTTGTTAGCCTACTTTTTGGTTTTGTTATAGATATTTGCATTTTACAAATATATGCTCTCAAAAATGCTTAGTTGTAATCAGAGATGGGCATTTATCGCGATAATTTATCGGCGATAACAAAAAATATAACAAAAGCGATAATGGTAATCGATAAATCCAAACCATTTTGAGCGATAACGATAATCGATAAAAAGTTATCGCCGATAATTATCGCCGATAAATTATCGCGATAAATGCCCATCTCTGTAGTAAATAAGCTATCTTGTTTTCCACGATAAAAAATTATCCAGAAGAAATTTCGGTCACAAGAGCACTCATGCAATTGAGGTCTTTCCAGACAGGTCTGCTGAGTGTCCTGTTCTTAAAAACGTAAATTCGAGGAAAAGAGGGTCTGGGTGCTTCGCCCCCCAGACATTGATACGATCTTACCATTTTGAGCCCCCCCCCTGCCCAAAAAACGTTTCCGCGCCACTGGTCTACAACTCCAGAGGCGGACGCTCATACCACTCAGCCATTTAAGCTGTAAGGATGATCAAAACTTTCAAGATCGCGTTGAAAACGAAAGAAACTTTATAATGGTGTGTTAATCGTCCTAATTCCTGAAATTCTGATTCCTTCAAATCTACAAATTACTCAAAACGCTCGCTGCACCCAATTTGGTTTCTTATCGCCCAGTGGGAAAACAGAAATACAAAAACAATTGCCTAAGCGCAAAACCGTACATCCAGCTACACTGTAGGCTAATGTGAAGCGTACCCTGAAAAACTTCGTAAAACCACACTTGGCTAAAAGTGTTGTTATTGTGCACATGTTCAATAGCTTGTAAGTTACTACCACTACATTATGACGAAATTACAAAAGTAAAATAATTAAGCCTACGCTCGTATATAAATTTTATGTACAAAATACATACTGGCAGAGCAATGCAGTGAGGCAAGGGTGTTGCCGTAGCAGTGGCTGCAATGGTTAGATTTGACACCCAATCAAGAGTTTCGTTGTTGCGACCTAGGATAGTTCGCCAACAATGCTTATAGTTGACCTCTTCAAATTACACCCAATCCAATTACTTCTAACTTTAGTTGAATCAATCCAGTGAATAACGGCATCTGTTTCCTAGAAAGTCAATACCAACAAACCGAAGAGACTTTTAGACTACCAACCGTTAGCATAAACCAGGGGTGGGCTATACTGTTCACACGAAGAGCCGCATTTTAAAAAAATTTTGAAGCCGAGGGCCGCACTGATTCAAAGAGCAAAAAAAAAGGTCCACACAACCGCAAATCTCCTATTTTCACCACTGAAAATCGGTGAAGAGCAAAATAAAAGGTCTTCACGGAAAAATAAAAAATCAGCTTTTTGATGATAACTTAAAAAAGAAAGCAGTTAGAGGTGTATAATGTACTAAAGACAGATAGGAAACCTGTTCTTCTGAATCGATTGGTACAAAAATTATTGCTCTAGGTGCTGTACTTTCTGAGTTACGAAAGAAACTGGTATTTGCCCCCCGCGAAAACCTTTTGCACCCCCCCAAAGTATCAAGATGGCGATTTTTTGGAAAAAAAATTGTAGGGTTGTTAATAGGTGACGATTTCCGCGCTAGAAATCGTATAAACTAAGGGATTAGAAAAAAAAGTGAAAAAACGGACACCCTAATCCCCACCCCTGGCATACACAATTACACATACAATCATTGATTAAAATACGTCACTTGATATCATTCTATATCTGAAAAAAACGACAGCAAACACATTTTTCCATGGCAGCTTTCGTATCACTTGATATTAAATATTTAGACACTAGTAAAGTACAAACAGGCGAAGCGCAGTACAAAAATTCAAGATGGCAGCATAGAGAAAATTAGTCTCAAAGTTTTTCTTTGTGTAAGATAAGGCCTTTCCGCAGTTTTAACCATATTTCCAGTTTTGTTTTTTTTTAACCATATCCTTTAGGTAAAAAACTTTGAGCATTAATTTCTCTTCATCTTGGCATGTGTAGAAGGCGATTATTAAATACACGTGCTGATAGCATCAAATGGACGCGAAACACTTTTTTGTTGAGTTGTTTTTTGGCAAATATTACGAACTAGGTACTGGCTTGGGTGCAATTGCAGGTTTCGCTGGAACAACTGGTTTTGAATTTGACGAGTTGTCGCCGGCACTCAACTTCTAAAGAAAAATTGAGGTAACATTCAATCATATTCTAGCATAGGTAAAACACTTGACCATTATGCTTCTCGATAAATCAGTAATTAATAGTCAGGATTACGTCAAAGTTCCATAATCGGGGCTCCAACGAGATAAACACCCATTCCATCTTTACGCAATCTAACAAAGCCTGATTTTCCTTAATGATTTTAAGTGTAGCACATAGAGCGGGACAGCGCTGTTTCCGGCTATTAGCCCACTACAGTCGCACATTCATCCTTCAAAATGATTGACATTAAATGAGCCAATCATCCTCCGGGTTTATAAGTAAAATTAAGTATACACAAGAAAATGTAACCTTTGTGATACGTAACAGAAGCTAAGTAATACTCCAGTCAAATAACATGCCAGGCACAACAGCAAAACATCACCGTCGTTCCTGGCCTGCTGAATCGGAAGTAATCGCGATTTTAAAGCTATTTAAATTAAAGGCACGTAGGTGGTAGAAGGTAAAAGGTTAAATCACACGCAGTCAACTACCTCAGAAAAAAACAATCGAAGACTAACATTTTGTTGTTGCCACAACAATACCTCAAATTAAGTTCCATCAAGCAACAAATTCGATTGGAAAACTGGTTGTAAGCAGAGAACCAGAAGATAACCAAAAGTGGAAATGTTCCTCATCCGAGGCCGACACTTGTCAAGAAATTTGTCAAAATCGACAATATTTGAACATTATGGACCACTTTCTTGACTAGTGTCAGATAAACAGCTTCTGGGGGTAAATTTGGTTGGTTCTGTTACGTAATTACAACACATGCTCAGATTGCTCACTTCTGTGTCCGAAGCATCTTCCTCATCTTCATCTTCCTTCACTCCAGCTAATTCATAATGTTTTTTCCTCAAAGCTCCTAATCTCATTCTTTCTTGTTGCAACGTTTGTTCCAGTTCCAACACTTTAACCTAAATCAGAATAGTTTCGTAGTCAAAGCAATTGAGCTGCCACCAAGCGAATTTCTTGAGTTTGACACCAACAATTTTAACAAAAAAACCTTGATTATACTCGCGGTATTATGTAACGAGTGGCGAAGTCCATCTTCGCGACTTAGCGCCTGACTAACACAGCTCCAAAGAAACGTCGCAGCGGTGGCGAGCCGTTGGCGACACTATGTCCCATTAGACCGACCTGGGAATCGAACACCAGACCTCCCGCATCGACAGCGTTGTGCTTAATAACGATGTCTATTTCAATCGGGGCCACTATTGCTTCAAGCAAAGGTGAAAATGCTAGTATCTGAGTCAGGATGAGTAGCGGTAACAACAATATGTACGTTAAAAAAATACGTAAACATAAGTGGAATTCGGGAGATAGAGGTAAATAACATAATTCTTAAATTTTCTTTGTTGCAAGAGTTAATTTATGTTAGGTATGCTTTCTGCAAGTCAATAGTCAAAAATTTTGCAATTTGAAAATCCACTATGGAGAGACTATAAATCCACATATTTTTTCATTTGAACCCCGATGATTCGCAACAGTGTGTTACATATAAAGTAACGAAGTGTAAGTAGAAGCAGGGACGGGATTCACAAAACGTGGAAGTTGAAGTTTTTTACTGTTACTGCAAGTGTGCCGAAAATCATTGAACACTGTCTTAATTTTTGCAACAATCATCCATACTCTCAACGTAGAGTGAATGGCGTTTGGTTCAATACCTGCGAATCCATCTCTTTTCGTTTAATTTGTGTCAATGTGATTGTATTAGCAAGATCAGCCAGCGTCTCATTAGCGTCCTCTAGCTGTCGTCTACCAGCATTGGTGGAAGCCACGACGCGCGCTGTTGCACCATTAACATTACGAGATGCACCTTGTAAGCGTTTCAACTTTTCACTTTCTTTTGATGCTTTGACCTAAAAAGCGAAAACCACAATAGAACTTGCATCGAACGAAATTCTTGAATAATGAAAATAGCTACAGCTGGTTTCGCATTGTTAATACTCATTAGGTATATTCACTTAAAAACCAGAAAACATTTTTGAAAAAAGGCTTTTATCCATATTGAAGTGTTAAAAATAGAAAGACGATTAAGCAAAAATGAGACCGAGAGTCGGCTATACGACATCAGTTCGCAGAAGTTTGGCAAAAGTAATTCTAAAACACTTTCAAACAACTTAACATCTGATATCTTATCGCAAAATTTGGTAATGATGACGATAAAATAATTAGCTTGTGATGCAATAAAGTATGAAGTCTCACATCGTAACGCAAATTGTTAAGAATATGCGAATGCAGTGAAAATGAAAGCAGATGATATTGCATAAACTAATTTTTTCAACTTAATTTGATATCGGTAGAAACAGGTCCAAATAACGCAACAAAAGTTGGATACAAGTTTTTGTAATCGAGAATGCCCACCTCGTTTCAGGAGCAATTTTTCAACTCACCCGAGATGCAGCGACTAACTGGGCAGTGCTGGCTGATATCTCATGCGACCAAACCATTAGTTCTTCAAATTTTCCATTGCCTTGAACCACCAGGTCAGCTGAATCACTGCCAAAAATAAGATCATCAACAAATTATCAAAAATCAAATCTTCATTACACTGGCGGTACTACGCCGAAGCGTGTCACGAGTGGCGGGGCCCATCTCCGCGGCTTAGCGCCTGGGCAACACAGCTCCGAAGAAGCGTTGCAACGGTGGCGAGCCGTTGGCGACACCGCGTCCGATTTGGGCGGTCCGCGAATTGAACCCCGACCT